>OZ014476.1:17489634-18159083 GCA_963965965.1 Trididemnum nubilum
CCATCGTACCCTCTTTTCAGATTACTTTAATCAAAGTGACAAGAAGGTCACCAGAAAGAGGACTATCATTCATTTATTTGTTAGGGCGTTGAGGGGCATTGTTCATAGCGATTTGCTTTATCAGCAAGTAGGCTAATTTTGGCATTTTGGGTTCAAAATTTGTAGTAGGCATTTACAGAGTTATGTACGCCTGATGATAACAAACAACTTTGAAATATGCATGTAGTGTACTAATGTTGTAAATTGCTTATGTGATGTCATATATGATGTCTATACTTTGTCGTGCTAGTGCTATGTGGTTGAGTTAAGTGCAGTGCCGGTGCGATACTGGTCAGGAATCATCTTTCTGGTGACCTTCTAGTCAGACATTGATCAAAGTAATCTGAAAAGAGGGTACGATGGCAAGTGCAGAAATTGCTCTCGTATGTAGTTTGAAGGTTCGGGTGGGCTACCATAATAGGTTGTGTGTGAATTCAGATGCTGATGAAACACTGGTGTAATGGGAAACCAGTTATGTGAGCGAAGTGATACATCACAGTTGTAGAAAATCGGAAATGCTGAAAAAGGAAATCAGGAAGGGGAATGAGACCCAGTCCGAGAATTTCATAAAGTGCATCTTTGCAGAAACATCATACTCTGGTAACACTTAAAGACAACGGCCGTGGGAATGGTGTCACCTATCTTACTCACAAAAGAAATATTAGTGTTGCATGAGCCTCCAACAATCAAGCAATTCGTTAAGCAACTACTTCACCTAAATTATCCAAATCATACGCAGTCTGTGGAACGTGCTGTGAAGATGACAACAACAGCAAGCGGACGAATTGCTGGCTCAAAAAGGCAGATTGGTGAAGCACTGTGTACTATAGCTGGAAGAAAAAAAGCAATGGATCGGAAAAAAAATACTACGTCACAAAAAAAGCTGCTCAGGCTCATAGGCGTAGCCAGGATTTTTGATTGGGGGGGCCCAAACCGCAAATCACAAGCAATGACGTCATCAAAAACTTTCGAAAAAGTAATTTTTTGTGGGGCAAAGATATCGTAGAATGGAAGATCTGAAGCCGTAGCCTGATGGCACTTTGCCAGGATTTTGGCAAAGTGAGAGGGCGAAAACTAATTGTTTAAAAGTGTAAAAGTCTAACTTGGAAGACGTGTTGAGTAAGCTAGTGTACTCAAACGTATCAGAGACGGGGGTCTGGGGGCAAAGCCCCCAGCCGCTGGGCGATTTTTGTAAGTTTTTGGAAAAAAAACTATTTAAACACCATTGGATCATATTTCGCACGAGTTCAGAGCCATTTCAAAGAACTAGATTTTTAACATTTCAAAGCCAATCGAAAAAATTTAGTTGTTCAATCCTCTTTTTGCAATTAAATCCCAAAACACGCTTAGAATCTTGCATTATGGTGTAAAATTTTAATTGTAAGTGATTTGGTCTATAGGGGGAAGTAACGAACATTGCCTCCTGCAATACTTTAGCAGTAAATAATTAAGTTCATAATAACGTTAAACGAGGGCCTGGGGTGGCAACTTTTAGGTCAAAACTCTTAGATTTCTCACAGGTTTTTGCATATAAATTGTTAAAAATTTGCATTAAGGGGCCCCCGGCCCGGGAACCTTGATCGTCAGTCAGAGGCCCTTGGGCTCCCTGGTTGCCAGTTAGAGGCCCCATAGCCCCTTGCTTGTCGGTTAGGAGCCCAGGCCCCATGGTTGTTAATTAGGGGCCCTGGGGCTCTCAGGGCGTGAGTTAGAGGCCCCGTGGCCCCCTGGTCGTCAGTTAGGGACTCCAGGACCCCTTGGTTGTTGGTCAGGGGCCCTGGGGGCCCCCTGGTCGTCAGTTAGGAGGGCCCCAGGGCCCCTCGTTGTCGGTTAGGGGGCTCCTGGCCCCCTGGTTGTTGGTTAGGGGCTCCCTGGTTGTTAGTTAGGGCCCTGGGGCTCCCTGGTTGTGAGTTAGGGGCCCCGGGGCCCCCTGGTCGTCAGTTAGGCACTCCGGGGTTCCCTGGTTGTTGGTTAGGAGCCCTGGAGCCCCCTGGTTGTCGTTTAGGGGCCCCCTGGTTGTCAGTTAAGGGGCCCCCTGGTTGTTGGTTAGGGTCCCTTGGTTGTTAGTTAGGGGCCCTGGAGCCCCTGGTAATCAGTTATGGGCCCCCTGGTTTTCAGTTAGGGGTCACGGACCCCTGGTTGTCGGTTAAGGATTCCAGGGTCCCCTAGTTGTTAGTAAGGGCCCCCTGGTTGTTAGTTGGGGGCCCCGGGACTCACTTTTTGTCATTAATATTATTGTTAATTACTGTTATGTGCGTAATTACTGAAAAAAAACTGCAGCTAAACCTCGCCAGGCTATGTTGTCATAACTTTTTGTCGTTAGTGGTATTTTGATTGGGGGGGGGGGGGGGCCGGGCCCCCTGGCCCCTGGCTACGCCTATGCTCAGGCTAGTCAATAAAATCAAGGCTGTAGTTGCTGTTTGCATTGCATTAACTGTATTTTTTGGTAATACACCATTTCATGCAAACAGTTGTGTTAAAACTTGAAAGAAAATGTTAAAAAATTAATGCGCTTAAGAAAAACTTTAATTGCAAGAAAAATTCAAAAAATTAAAAGTAACTCTAATGCTAAATTTAACATCACCATTGTCTTCCTCTCTGCAAAACAATACAAATGAGTACCAACATTGCATATCTAGCACTAGTAATACCAATTTTATAAGTATTCTCAGATTTGAGGGGGCGCGATTCAAAAAAGCCCCGGGGGCAGTATCTAAACGAGGTCCAATTTCAAAAAAGTTTTGGATTCTCATTTTTTTGGCTCAAGGCAAAAATCTAACAGCCATGCAAGTTGAAATTAAAAAATTACCCTAAAAGTGTTTGCCCTAATACTCAGCAGAATAATCAAGCTAAAACTGTTTAAAATTAAGTTTGTTTTTCAAAAAAAATTGCGGACATTTCCAGGCTGTGGGGTCTTAGGATTCATTGCTAGATATTTGTTTTTTGTTGTTTCGGTTTGCTAGAAGCAGAGTCCTCAGACTCCGACGATTGAAGGCGTAGCTCTTAGATACCTGAGGTGGCTCACGTACAGATACTTAGCACCAGTGATGGGCACAGTTTTTTTTCGGTAGCGGTAGTGGCAGCGCCGCTGCTTTTTTTCGTCACCAGCGACAAGCGGCAGCGCCGCTGTTTTTTTAACCGAAAAAGCGGCAGTTTGTGCACTGTTTTTTTACAGTTTGTGCACTGTAAGTAGAGCAGTACAATAACAGGCCCTGAGCCAGCGTAGTGGGTTTCGGTGGGGGGGGGGGGCAAAAAAAACTTTTGGGGGGACGCTTACGCAGCCGAGACCAGACGCCTTTGGAATGCGTCAGCAATCTGATAAACATTTTGCTCCAAATCCTATGTTATCCTCCTTTGGTATGGATTTTGCCTTCAAGTTTGGAGGTGAAGACAAAAAAATAAGAAAAAAATTTTCATCGCAAAATCTCAGACTACCTTGATCACGTCCTCTCGATCTGTCTTGCTGTTTCATAGAAAAAAAGCGTTTGTGGTGACCTGTTTTTGGGCAAAAGTTTGCTGGTCCTCTTGTTCTAGTACAAAAGTTTACTCTTGCTTTGGAGGCACAAGCAGTGATTTGGGGGGGCACGGCATAAAAAGCCCCCACCCCGGTGCATAGGCGTAGCCAGGATTTTTGATTGGGGGAGGGCCAAACCAAAAATGACATGCAATGACGTCATCAGAAATTTTCGAAAGAGGAACTTTTTGTGGAACAAAGATATCGTAGAATGTATGATCAGAAGCTGTGGCCTGGTTTGGCACTTAACGAAGAGTTTTCAAAAGGGAGAGCGCTTAAACCAAAAGTTAAAAATGAAAATATGTAAATTGGGAGACGTGTGTAAGCAAACTAGTTTACTCAAAACGTATCACAGATGGAGGTTTGGGGCCCCAGCCCCAGCTGCTTGGCAATTTTTTGCATTTTTTTGAAAAAACAAGCTGTTTTAATGCCATTAGATCACATTTCGCATGTGTTCAGAGCAATTTGAAAGAACTAGATTTTTAACATTTGAAAGCCAATTGAAAAAAACTAAATTGTTTCAATCCTCTTTTTACTTACAATTTGGTCGAAAATAAGTTCATGATTTTGTATTTGGGGTTAAATTTTGTAAGTATTTTAGTAGTAAATAATGTTCCACTCAAAGATTTTCCTCAGAGATTTTTGCTTTGACGTGAAAATAACCAGTTGTAAGAGTACATGTACGGTCGAAAGGCCCCAGGCCCCTCCATTCAAATTCAATAACTTGTTCAATGAGCATTTCTCCTAGCTATTTTTTTCAAAAGTATTTTTTCGCGTAAAAACTGGCGAGGTGGAGGTGAATTGTTATTAAAAACCGTACAATAGATGGTTACGCCTAATTGCCATGTTATTGCCCGGGCCGGATTTTCATTGGGCAGGGCCCCTGGCACGTTGGAGATTTTCGCAGAATAAGTGTAGACCAAAAATAAAGTCTTACCATCTGAGCGCAGGGCCTTTGGTATTGTGCCATATGGTAAATCCGGCCCTGGTTATTGCATTACGTTTTAAAAAGGTTAGATGACAGCCCGAGGTCGCAACTTTAAAATAAAACCCTTAATTTCAGCCAGGTTATTCATTTTATTTGATTGGCAAAAATTAAATTGAGGGGGCTCTGCCCCCTGGTCGTCAATATTATTGTTAATTACCGCTGTACGGGTGTACTGTTGTACGCAAAAAATGCTGAAAAATATTGAAACTGACGAAGCAATAGGCTTTTTTGTCACATTTTTATCATTGGTCGCATTTCAATTGGAGGGGGCCCGGGCTTCATACCCCCCTCTGGCTGCGCCTATGTCCCGTGGCACCGGGCCTGAGTTGTAACATCAACGCGTAGTAAAATAAATTTTGCTACAAGAGTTAACAGTAAAACTAAGAATTGAATTTATAGTACGCTGAGAATAGAACAAACAAATAGAACCAGGTAATAAATAAGCTTTAAAGACAACTTGATTATGGAGTTATATTCGTAGAAAAAATGCTTAGTGTAACATGCATCGCTTTGAGCATCATTTGCTTAGCATGTACGTTATTACTAAGTATCTCCTTCGACTTCGTAAGCACCAATATCTTTAACGCTCGATTTACTTTTGCGTCAAACGTTTACTTACTTGTCTACCATTTAAGCCTGTTAATGCCGATTTTAACCTGTACCAGTATTTTAAAAGCTAGAATAATTTACTTTCGTAAATAAAGTTGAAATTTCACTATTATGTACCGCATTTGAATGCAATTGTTTTTATTCTCTTTAATTTTTTTAAAGTAGCGGCAACGGCCGCTGTTTTGCATGCAAGTACCGGCAGCGGCGCTACTTTTTCATTTGCGTAGCGATAAGCGGCAGCGCCGCTGCTTTTTTTGCCTAACAACGGCAGCGGCAGCGCCGCTACTTTTCAGGTAGCGGATGCCTAGCTCTACTTAGCACAATTGTCAAAAACTACTCAAGTATAACAAAGCAAAACTGTCGTAACTCCGTGATTCCATCATAAATTTTAGTAAAGTTTTTGTGTCACAAAATTTCCTTTCCAACCCCAGCTTCCACCCTTGAGTAAACTGCTAGCTATTTTTAATTTAGTTTAATTTTAACCATCAAGTGCAAATCGATTGAGGGCATAAACACACACAAGCCAATGTTGAAATAGAGTGCGTATGGAATTCTTAGTTGTTATTAATGATCACTTGCTGTAATGAATCGATGGTTAAAAATGTTATTCAAATCCAATGTTTGATGGTTTTGTACCTTATTAATGGATAAATATATTTGCACTTCTTTCTCTTATTTTAAACATAGCGTATGAGCAATTTTGGGCTTCAATCCTAGTACCAATAGGTATAAAAGTGTTTGTCCATTACACTAATTTACCAATATTAAGTTATATGTAAAGTGTCGTATGTCAAAAACTACTCAAGTATAACAAAGCAAAACTGTCGTAACTCCGTGATTCCATCATAAATTTTAGTAAAGTTTACCCCTAAGATTGGTTGGGTTTGTCCAAAATTTTAATAGAGACTTCTCTTACACAGTGGTAAACCCCAAATCAAAAACAGAAGTATTTTTGTTGAGAATTGCACAAGTTGGGAAAAAGCAAACTTTAAATGCGTTTTCCTCAAAATCATGATTTTGGACATACGACAGTTTCGCAAAGTAGCAGCGAATTATACTCAATAACATTAAAATGGACTTCTTGCCGAAAGCAAAAACGTAAGTGTCAGTTAAAGAAAAACAAGATAAAATTTAACAACTAACTGTGATAATCAGCATTTAAACTGTAAAATATTGCATTGGGGAACACTTTGGCTGCCGAGTTCAGGCGCAATTGAAATGCAGCAGCAATCAAAGGAAGATTCTGTCATGTCCGGGTGAAGACCAAAAAAAGGTCTTCGCCGCAAATTGGCTCTGTCTTCGATCGGAGTTTTGTAATGATTGCTGTATCCGCCCACTTTTTCTTCTAAATGTCCAGGAATCTTTCTTTTGGTGTGGTAGTCGCTAAATCTCAATGGGGGGAGGTACTCTTAAATCTCGATGGGGGGACGCTAAGTCTCGATGGGGGACGTTTCCCCCCACTATTTAAGTAGTGATGACAATGATGGCAAAGTAGCAAAAAAAAAAGTGAAGACAACTTGTAGAATATTATTAGGATTCTTGTACAAAGTTTTTTTTTTTTAATTTAAAAATGGTAATAATTTTTTTATTATTTTTTTACTCTTAAAAGCAAGGTTATAGGGTCCTTGTACAATGAGCATGTCAGTTATTGGTTTGATTAAAAAAACAACAACGAAGTTTTATGTTTACAGATGCATGTGACGGGTTTCGAGACTGCTTTGATTTGACTGACGAGGAATGCGATACATGTCCGTCATTTAAGCCGTACCACTGCGCTTGTAACAACCAGACCAATCTCTGTAGGCTGGGAACGCCGTCATGCTACTCTTCTAAAGGTAATGTAATACCATTTAATGTTTTTACAATTCTTTGCAAGTAAATATTTCATAAAATGTGTTGAATGTACACAAATGCTAAAGTTTTAAAGCTTTATATTGATAGTTTTTTATTATGCCACTAAATTACTTGCTCTTCAAACCTAATCCATTCATTTTTTTTTCAAAAAAGAAGTAAAAAAATTGCATCTAAAAATAGTTGGCTACAAACATTTACAAGCCTAACCATAGGCATAACCAGGATTTTTGATTGTAAGGGGAGGTAAACCACAAAATACATGCAATGACGTCATCATAAATTTTCGAAAGAGGAACTTTTTATTGAACAAAGATATCGTAGAATTGAAAACCAGAAGCCGTGGGCTGGTTTACCAAAGTTAAAAAATCTAAATTGGGAAACGTGTCGAGTAAACTAGGGTAACTCAAACGTATCACAGACGGTGGTCTGGGGGCGGAGCCCCCAGCCGCCGGAGGCTTTGGGGGTCGCCCTTATAAGCTGGGCAATTTTTTTGAAAACCAAGCTGTTTTAATGCCATTGGATCACATTCCGCACGTGTTCAGAGCCATTTGAAAGAACTAGATTTTTAACATTTGAAAGCCAATCGTAAAAATTAAATTGTTCAATTCTCCTTCTTTTTACTTACAATTTAAATCTAAAACACGTTTGAAATCTTGCATTTCGGGGTTAAATTTTGTGAGTGATTTGGCCCAGGTAGGGAAAGTAAGGTGCATTGCCTCCTGCAATACTTTAGCAGTAAATTATAATCCACTCGAAGATATTCTTAAAGATTTTTGTTTTGTTATGAAAATAAGCAGCTGTAGGAGTACATGTACGGCAAGGGGGCCCAGGCCCCCTCAATTCATTTTCAATAATTTGTTCAATAAGTATTTTCCCTGTAGCTAATTTTTTTAGAAATGAAATTGTCGGGTGAAAGCTGGCAAGGTGGAGGTGAATTGTTATTGAAAAATGGTCCAAAGATGGTTACGCTTACTAGCCATGTTATTGACCGGGCCGGATTACATTACATGGGACCTCTGGTACTTTGGAGATTTTCGCAAAATCTTTCTGCTAAATATAGATGAAGACCAGAAAAAAGTCTTACCATCTGAGCACGATGCCCCTGGCACTTTGCTATATGGTAAATCCGCCCCGGGTTATTGCATTACGTTCATAAAAAGGTTAAATGAGGGTCTGAGATAGCAACTTTTAGGACAAAAGCCCCTAATTTCACCAGGGTTACACATATAAATTAGTTAGCAAAAATTAAATTGAGGGGCCTGGGCCCCCTGGTCGTCAATATTATTGTTAATTACGGTTGCATGCAAGAATGTTGTACGCAAAAAATGCTAAAAGAAATCGGTGGCATTTCAATTGGGGGCTGGCTACGCCTATGAGTCTTACTAAAAAAATTACCGGAAGGTTAAAAGTAGATTTACGGTTTTCTCGCAGACTTTTTATTTGAAAATTCAACACTTGAACAGCAGAAAACTCGTTACACTTGCTAAGGATGCTATTACACGGGTAATACGTAGTTCTGAGAAATAAATTTTGATTTGACTCGATAGCAAATATTTTTAGGAATATGACCAAAAATTTCAGCTGTATATCTACTTATGGCCCACCCTAATATAACCCTCTATTGCAAATTTCATGCTTCGAATTAGCAGTACTGCAAGATCTTCAATAAAATATATATTTATTGAATTACTTCGATTGTAGAGATGTAGTTTTTTTACTTTTAGACAGTGGTGAAAGGGGTTTTATTTTCTTAGCGGACGCTGAGACCAGCAGTTACGGCAGCTCTTCCTCTGTGCCAGTCTCTCAGCAGTAACAGCGGCACAATACAGTAGAAGGGGTCGAGGAAGGGGTCGAGGAAGGGGTCAAAATTATCCTTCGGGAAAATTCAAAAATTTATCTTTTTTTAAATTTTTGTGCCAACTTTTTTGAATGTTCATGCATTTGTGTAAGCAAATATATACCAGCTGAAGGTTCTGGATGAACGTTGTAAGCTCCACAGCAGGGTCCGGGCAGATCGAGCCCCAAAAGCATTATAATTTGCAGCATTTTGATAACTAAATCAACGCTCTGCAAGCTTTTTAAAAACAGATCCCGTTTACTGACATGTTTTTGTGTTTTCAAAATTTTTTAAACAATACACAAACCGTTATTTTAAAGTGTGGTTTTGTTTATTCCAGAAAAATGTAATGATGAAGTATCTTGTCTAAGTAAAAGTGATGAATGGCATTGTCCTTGTACGGATGAAACCCCATTTTCTTGTGCGTGTAGAGAGCTCGAGAGCGATGACGTTTGTATTGGCGATCGATTTTGTTACAACGAAGGAGGTAAATAAAATACGCAGAGGATAGGCAGATCTTACAGTAGAAGAGGTCGGGATTGTAATACTGAACATTACAGCCAACGGACTTGAATAAATTCAATATTACTATGGGTTCATGTGGTCGAACTCAAGTTAGTACGAGTACAACGATGTAATATCCGAAACACAAATTTGAACAGTAATATAGGCAAAAAACGTAGGCTCAAAGCAGTAACAGAATAGTATTAAAGCAGCCACTAAAAACATCACTTTACAATTTGGGCTTTTGGTTCTGTTTGCATCGCAAAATGAAACGGAAGTTTTTGTTCGTTGGCGCTATGCCATTCGACTAACAGTCGAATTTTTCAGGAAAATCTTAACAGAAAAATTAAAAACAAAAAACACAAACTTACAGTAAAGACAAATAAAATAGCACAATAAAAAGCTTTTCATTTTTGCAGAGATCAAATACTGCCTTTGTAATCAACTCTTTTACTATTTTTAAAGAAAGCTGTGATGGAATTCAATATTGCCCAGATTTTAGTGACGAATGGCAATGTGACTTTCCTCCAGACAATCACCGTTTTTGCGCTTGTAGAGGAAATGGATCGGACTGTAGTGGAATTGTTCTTAGAAGTGGTATGTTATAGCAATCACATACAGTGTAAAATTTAATCTAACACAGCAGATTGCCACAGTTCTAAAAATTTAAAAACTGCAATCTAATAAAACCCAACAGTCTGTTTTGCCCATAAATGGAATCATCAGGAATTTATCTTAGTATCTAAAACCCTGACATTAAACTCGACTAATTTATTCTAATTCTCTTTGTGCAAACTTTCTATTACATTGCTTTAGTTTTTGTTAGCTTTTGTTGTTTGATTCTTGGTTGCCATTGGGTTTTATTAGTATTAAGTCTTTAATTACTTTTAACAATTGAAACTTGTTTTGTTGATTACATTTAACAATTAGAACTTGTTTTGTTTATGTCAAATATGCGGCACAGATAGTTGTCTCAAATTATTGAAACTAACGGTCTTTTGAATATGATTTTCTGCTTAGACGACTTTATAGTTCATATGATTTTTTGCCGTAAATCAAATCAAATTTTTTATACGAGTACTCGCTGTATTACGCCAAAGCGTGTAGCGGGTTGGCGGAGCCCATCGCTTAGTCATTGCGCCTGCTGTAACACAGATACTTTTAAGCGACGTTTTTGTATTCGCTCCTTCTTGTTGTGCTAAATGATATCTTTTTAAATGTTTTCAGAATTTGCGATTTATTTACTTATGCTCGGCAATAAAAGGTTACTTCTACTACTGCTACTGCTGCTATTGCTACTACTATTACTCTTACCAGTTTGAAGAAATGTTTCGCTCTAGAGACAAACGCGTTAAGGTACCGCTCAATCACCTTTGCCGGTAAATTCTAAAATTTACCAGGGTATTTGAAGATTCCGCTCTCCGCATAAAAATCAATCAGAGATTTTTACGACAAAATCCTGTCCAAGAAGCTTATTATGACTTTCAGCAAAGTCATGACTTTGCTGAAAGTCATATTTAAATTTTGCTCCACCTCAAAATTGTTCATAATTACGGTTATCGTGATAAATGTTTTTAGCGCTCAACTAAAAAAAGAATCCTGATCGACTTTGAGTTTGGAATTATTTCAGAAAATGCTTTTTCAGGCAAAAATTTATTTGATTAGTTGGTTGTAACCCAATTTTACGTAGTTTGCTCTACTTGGCCATTCAACTGATTCATGGATGCAATACAAAATACATTACTTGACAATATGATAAACTTGCATTGTCCAATAACTGCAGTTTTAAAAAAACAAATTATTGTATCGGTCTAAAATTCATCAAAAATGGATGGAATCAGCCACGAAATAGAGGATGTAAACATCATAATTCCAAGAAAAAGACTAGAAAGACAGAATTCCACCCTAGTTACCGGTGTTGATCGGAAAAACTACCCATTGATATTTGATAGGCTATAAACTCAATTAACGCTGTTTCACACGGGCTATTCGACCAACGCATTTTACACGGGAGGCAAAAAAGCGTCTCCTATCTAACTCTTAACCCAAAAGTTATGGAAACACCAAATTTGGCATGCCTGTTGGTGTTTAACAAAATTATTTAGAAAAACTGGTTTTGAGATGATGAAGTTATCATTGTGACGTCACAGCCACATTTTCGAAAAAAGCGTCATTTTTGAGATGACGTCATAACTTCATTAACGGTTCAAATTTTGAGCATAAGTTTTTTTGATACTGAATCATATAAATGCCGAAATCAAAGTAGCTACGTCATAAAATCATCTTGCGACGTCATTTAAGATAAATATTAGCCAAAAATTGCTCAGATTTCGGAAAGTGATTTCGGTACTTGCAATGAATTTCAATTCATAGTCAAGTTTGTTTGAAGGAAAAAGCTTGTTTCTGAAGGGATTTATCACGAAAAAACCGAGAGCGGGAAGGACAAAGATGCCCCCTCGTGTACAACAGGGTTAAAGCTTTACCGCAAACTATTTTAGATTCTGGCTTCACTGCTGATCTTATATCGATTTTGAATAAATTTTTAGACCTTTACAATAATTGGTATGACATTTAAAAGTTAGTTTTTGAAGATAGCCTTGGGGCTGATTTCCTGCTTTCGCCTATAGTTTTTAAATTCTGTTCGCCTATCGTTTTTTAATTCTGTTTGGCTCTTTGCCAAGACCTACTTTTTCGACGTACAATTTGGATTTTAAATTTGCAAATAGATAAGTTGCAACTAATTTCACATTATGTGCTTATATAAGCAATATTGCAGAAGTCATGTCATGTTTGATTAAAAACAGTAAAGTCTTATTTAAAATATTAAAAGTTTTAAACCTTTCGAACTTGGCTATGTTGGGATAAAAGCAAGACGTTAATATAATGTTGGGGGTAAAAGCAAGACGTTTCCTGAAATATTTTACTCATTAATCACACTTATAGTTTGCTTGTGCAAAGATTTCTCTTAAATACTGTAAAAAAATTAAAAACTCTATAGCCCCTATGTTATCAAGCATATCGAGCACACTATGTATATTTATACTTTCACGTTTTGAATCGTAATGCTATGGTGTAGATGTAGATGATAAGTGCAGAATTTGGAAACAGATAGGGCCGAAGCTAAAAGGGGGGCAGGCGAAAGCTCAGCCCCGCCGTTAAAAATTTCACTAAGCAATGCTGTAGCTGTAAAAAAGACGATTGTGGAAAGTTGAGCCTTCAGCACAGTTTGTACACGTGACACACGTGTACTGTGTTGTAAAAGCTTGATTGCCTATGACATCTGAAAACCAAAAGACTCAAATTATTTTGTCGCACGTCACTTCATGTGAACTATGTTTAACTAAAGGATAACACGTACTAACAGTACTTCATCATTGCATTCACTTTAAACCCTCCACAGTTTTATTCTTCTGCCGTGAATTCTTTCTTAGTGAGGTTGGGGTTAACTGCTACCCAGGAAGTCAATTCGCAAGTTTCTGTCGGCTTTAACCTACAGTATGTTTTTGAACACGTTGCAAGATCACTGAAAAGTTGTAGTTTTAATCTTTGTTATAAATTGAACCTGGATGAAATGTTTGTGAGAGTGAATTTTCGCGATCAATGAAATGAAATGTTAATTTAAACAGCATTATGCAACAACATCAATGATTGTGGAGACTGGAGCGACGAGCAATATTATCATTGTTCTTATTGTCAGTTTGAGCGATGTTTATGCAATAATATGCAAGGTGAAATGTGCAGAAATGGACCTCAATGCTTTTCGGAAGAAGGTAATTTATTGTTTTGGAATACTTTGTTAACATTCAATTATAATTACCTGTGGCGTAAATCATATTATCGATATTTCTCCATTTAGTATGTTTAACTCTATTTTACACCGTGTATTTGATCTACGCATTTTACAGCTCCGTGCAAAATAGGTTTAAGTTAATCGATACTTTTATTAACTTTTTCTATCAATAACTCTCGTTTTTCCTCGACTATTCCACGTTGGAACTTTTACAAAGCTGAACAGAGCAATACAGCCGCCTCACTGACGAAACAACGAGGACCTTCCACTGCTAAACTACGTAAATTTAGACAAATTTTTCCGTGTCTTCGGTGACATCACCCTATCATCAGCTTTAAAAGCTATTCCAGTTGCCGCAAAACAGCTAGCTACTCACAATGCGAAGATCGCTGGCGCAAACTCCTCTATAAATTTTTATTTTAATTGTCTTCCGGGACCTGCACCAACAAAGTTGCCTTAAGCGTTGCTGAACCACTCAACGAAAAGAAACGGAAACGGTAGATGGAAGCAGCACAAACACAAATTTTTTATTCTCCAGTTGCAAAGCATGGAGCATCATTTACAAACCTATTCGACGGCTACGCCGTTCCACCTGCTCGTGCCCTAATTTAGCTTTTACCATAGAGTTGCAAGTTTTGAACGATGGGTCGCACAAACCATACAAACAGTTAAATTACAATTTTAGACAAAGTATAATCAAAGAAAGATATGAGTTCTGTAAATCTTAAATCTGACGACGATTAAAATTGAAATCTTTGCTAAACACTAAAATTGGAAAGTTGAAATAATACCACAAGGCTGCTTCGCCGTCGGGCTGCTTTTTCGGGAACAATGAATCTAAAATACAAAATATTGTGAAGTAAAAAAAAGAAATCATTTATGCCGCTCTCACACTTTGGCGAATTTGACTGCAACTCCACTTCGAATCAATTCGCAGCGCAGTCTCCGTAGTGTCGCAGAGCATGGCGAATCCTCTGCGAATGCCTGGAGAATTGATTTCTACTAATGTAGAAGAAAAAAAAATCATTCATTTTCATGATAAAAAAGCAAGTAAAATTAAACAAAAAAAGTTTATCTAGAAGATTAATTCAGCTTATTATTTCTGATGAGGATATAAATTTTAGTGAAAGCTTTAATTTAACAGCAAACAATAAGCACGAACTTGTCCAAAAAATCAAAATCGAAAAGAAAAATGACTAAAACCGGTTAGTCTTCGCGATATACCTATGATGTATTACGGCATGCCTATAAACGGTAACGCGGTATTTTTTCAATGGTACCGTTGGTTCATTACCGCGATACTTTACTATTTAAAGGCGCTACTGGTTCTTTACCGAAACGCAAAAATCTTATTTAAACCAATGTGAAAAATAAATGTTTTGAATTGGAATTGTAATTTATGGGTGAATTTCAACATCTACGCTCGTGAAAATCTAATAAAATCTTTCAAAACTTTTTAGAGCAAAATTTTGAACTAAATATAAACCAATCAATGAATTGAATTTGTGGATGAATTTGATTTAGCTTCTTGAAAAAACTTACAATTTCAGATTTTTCCGAAAAAATGACTGTTTCGCCATTTTTTCGGAAAAATCTGAAATTGTAAGTTTTTTCAACAAGCTAAATCAAATTCATCCACAAATTCAATTCATAGCAGAATATGAAATCGAAATCAATAAACCAATCAAATTGTTCCTCTTTTTTCAGCGTTTATTGTTGTAACTTAATTTCAAAATCACAAAAGCAATAAATTGGTGAACAAGTTTCGATTATGGTAGCTTTATATTATTGCGTATTACATTATTATTTTTATTTTTGTTCAAGTCTTTATTTTTTCGTATTATTTCTGTGATTGAAGAGGATATATGCTCCGCAAATGGGCACAGTTTTCGTTAGACAGATTGCCCTCAAAGCCACTTTTACTAAAATATGCGACTTTAATTTTGTTTGACACTGCTGTTACTTTAATGTACATTTTGTTGCGCGCATAAAACTTAAATATATCCAGCGTTAAAGCAGAAAAACTGGACTTCAGAAATAGTTTTGCCGAGAATAAAATAGCCGAAGCTGTCGTAAAACGTTTTGTTTGAGAGACGTTTCAACTTAGTCATTAATTATCAATTTGCAAATAACACGCAAAAGAATTAGATGTCCTGCAAAGTGCAAGTTTAACAAAAAAGCAAAATAAATCGGAAATTACCTAATTGTTGTTCTGTAGTATAAGGCATCATTGCTTTCAAAAACAAGCACAAACCAAGCGGGTAAGCTAATAATTTTAAATCATGTTGCAACACCACTCTTCAACACTACCGCATTTATCATACTACTCGGCTAACAACAGCAGTAGGCAAACTTAGTGTTTTAATTGAACTCAAACCTTTTCGGCGTTATATTGAGCGCCTTCATTAAAAAACTAAAAACATGGTAAATGAATAAAGCAATAATCAGTGCACTGTCAAAACTAATTCAAAATAGTTACAACATTTTACGAACATGCAATTTGGAATTCCAACTGCATCCGGCTAGACTGGCATTTTACGGTTCAGGCAATTCCTAATAACGAGATAAATTAAATTAGAAGTTCAATTAAGTATAATTAAAATATAAAGCTAGTCTAGCTTGTAGTAGCCTTGCAATAGTGATAACGAGTGGTGTTTTTGAATTGTGTTGCAATACTGTGACTGAAAGTAACCTCTCTAATAAAACTATAAATTTTATAATTGCATTATTACAAATCTTATCAAACGACACTCATTCATTCAACCTAAAATTATTCACATTCTGATGCCGTCAACTATAATTTACAAAGCAAAAGTCAAGCCAGCACTACAAAAGCCTAAGCAGTCACTCATCAATGGAAATGGATCCCTGCAATCAGTTATCTTTCTAGCGTATCACCAGCACTACATATTGTCCATCTACTGACTGTACAACCAGAATCAAACAGTGGACCTCAACAATAACGTAGACATAGTAGCTGACATTTACGTTGTCAACTGCACCATCCCTAACTTTTAAAAGTAAATTTGAAAACAAATTCCAAAATTACTACAAATACTAAAAGTTTCAGAATGATAGAAAATGTTCACTACGACTGTTAAAAACCCAAGAATTTGTGCTATCCAACTCCGCATTAACTTTTTGTTGAAAAGTTTTCCGATGTTATTTATTTTGATCTAAGTTACTTCATCAATTTTCATCCATATTTTAATAGTTATATTAGCTTCAGGCAAGAATATATTGGTTGTTAGACCCTACTTTTGCCTAATAGCTGACATTTAATGAATTATTTATTTTACCATAACCTTTCCACCACTCATTACTCCGCAAAATAAAATTTATTACAAAACAATCAACTACGTCATTTCTGTTGTTTCTGATGTGATTCGCAGCGTAGTCTCCGTGCATTCGCAAGAGTCGTACTGCAGTCTCCGTAGGCTCGCAGCGCAGTCTCAGGGCAGTCTCCGTCAATTTGATTGCGAATGCACTGCGAACCCACGGAGACTGCAGTACAACTCCACGAAGACTGCGTTGCGAACTTAAAAAATTTTGAACCGGTTGAAAAAATTTAGCTCGTTGGCGACTCAAATGCAAATGCCCTGAGACTCACGGCAAATGCCCTGCGAATGCGCTAAGACTACGCGGAAACTTTGAAAACTGAAAAATGTTCAATTCGCGGTGGAGTCGCAGTCAAATTTGCCAAAGTGTGAGACCAGCATTAAGACTCCGCTGCGAACCGAAGGAAACTGCAGTACGACTCTGGCGAATACACGGAGACTGCGCTGCGAATCACATCAGGTATAACGGAAATGACGTAGTTGATTGTTTTGTAATGAATTTAGCTTGCGAAATAATGAGTGGTGAAAAGGCAATGGTAAAGTAAATGATTCCTAGAACGTCAAATATTAACCAAAAGTAGGGTCTAACAACTAAAATATTCTTGCCTGAAGCTAATATAACTATTAAAATATGGATAAAAATTGATGAAGTAGATCAAAGTAAATAAAATCGGAAAACTTTTTAACAAAACGTTAACACGGAATTGGATAGCACAAAAACTTTGATTTTTAATAGTCGGAGTCAATATTTTCTATGATTTTAAAACTTTTTGTGATTCTAGTAATTTTGGAATTTGCTCTCAATTTTTTTTTTAAGTTAGGGATGGTGCGGTTGACAACGGAAATGTCAGCTACTATATGTCTATGTTAATATGGGGCTATGTTTGGATCAGATAGTGTGTCTAAAATTGGGGTCCACTGTTTGATTCTGGCAGTACAGTCGGTAGATAGACAATACAGTGCTGATGACTGATTGCAGGGATCCATTTCCATTGATGAGTGACTGCTTGGGTTTTTGTAGTGCTTGACTTTCGCTTTGTTTTTAACCAAACGTAGGTTCAAACTGACGGCGTCAGGATGTGGATGATTTGTGATTGAATAAATCAGTGTCGTTTGGTAAGATTTGTTAAGGTGTAACTATAAAATTGTAGTTTTCGTGGAAAGGTCACTTTCAGTCACAATATTGCATCACAATTCAAAAACATCATTCCGCTATCTTATCACCAAGCTACTACAAGCTAGACCAGCATTATACAGGGTGTCCATAAAGTCTTGAACACTTTTCAAAATTGTATTGCTAAATAACTAAAGCAGATAAAATCATACAGTTTTTTGCAAAGTAAAGTTTGTTTATTAAAGTTTTACATATAAAAATTTCTAGCAGTTTAAGTAATAGCCATATTTCAAGAATTTAATTTTCCATGCTATTCATAGACTTCAACGTGTGCTCCATTTGTTGCTCTCAATATGTCAAGGCGATACTCAATTTCGCGCCAAGTGTTCTCCAGCATTTTTTCGTTTACTGTGGCGAGAACCTCAATTATTCGTGACTGCAATGTTTTGACGTCACGTACTGGCGTTCTGTAAACTCTTGTCTTTTACATAACCCCACAAGAAAAAGTCTAAAGGGGTGATATTTGGAGATCTTGGCGGCCATGGTGTTGGGCCATTTCTTCCAATCCATCGGTTTGGAAAAGTTTCATTTAAAAAGTCACGAACTATCAAACCCCAGTGTGGAGGGGCACCGTCTTGCTGAAACACAACCCTCGGCTGGAACTCTTCTAATTGAGGAACAACGTAATGTTTTAGCATATCCAGATAAATGTTTGCTGTAATGGTGGATTCAGCAAAAATGAACGGACCAATAATCTGGACCAATGAACGGACCATTAAACCACACCAAACATTGATTTTGGGACTGTCTCTTTCTAAAACCTTGCAAGGATTTTGTGAACCCCATATTCGAATGTTATGCTTATTGACTTTCCCGGATACATGAAAAGTTGCTTCGTCGGAAAAACACACACTGTTAAGGTAGCCATTGTCATCATCAATGCGCTGAAGAATTTCTTCAGCGAAAACTGCTCGGCGAGGGCGATCATCCGGCTTAAGAGCTTGAACAATTTGTAACTTGTAGGCATGGAGCCGAAGTCGTTTATGTAAAACTTTGTGAACTGTGCTTCGAGGAATAGCAAGTTCATTTGATGCAACACGAATTGATTTCCTTGGGCTGCGATGAAATGCTACACGGACAGCATCAACAGTCTCTTCATCAATGCTTGGCCTACCTGATTGTTTGCGATCCAAAATGCTGCCGGTTTCCATAAAATTTTTAAACCATCTCTTAATGCTGTTAGTGTGTGGAGGGTCTTGTCCAAACTCATTTCTAAATTTACGTTGTACTGCAGTTGGTGATTTCAATTCATTGTACCAAAGAACACATTGTGCTTTTTGTTGAATGGTCAACATTTTTCATAATTTGTTGCAAACTTACTCCTTTATTAAAAATGACTTATTCGTACTCACTTTAACAATAAAATAACCTGTGAAAAATAACAAAAAAACTTTATGGTGGTATAAATCATTGTCGAAAATCTAAAGTTTCTACCATATGGGGTTTTTGAGATATTAAAATTTTAAATGTGTGCAGGACTTTATGGACACCCTGTATTTCAACAGGGGCGTAATTAGGGGGGGGGCCATTGTGCCATGGCCCCTCCCCTTTGGGTCGTCAGGATTGTAAAATTGCATAGAAAAGTAAGCAAAATTGAGGCATGCTCCCCCCCTTTGCAAGTTGGGCATGAGGTTTGATCACACAAAGGGCATGTGTTGTGTGTTTCTTCTAGGCTTTGGCCGAAAAATCGGACTGAATATGAGTGAAGACCTTTTTTTTTTGCTCTTCACCAAATTTTGGGAGAAAAATCGTACTAAATTTGAGTGGAACAATTTCTGAGTCAGATCTTTGTTTTTCTCAATTTTTCTGAAATTTCTGGTTCCCTCCTTTTCAAAATCCTGCGTACGCTACTGTATTTCAATTATACTTAATTGAACTTCTAATTTAATTTATCTTATTTTATTGTTTGCGTGCTCTCTGGCCTAAAGGCTACCAGCGCGGAAGCCTAGAGTAGAGTCACCAGAACGGCAACTACTTAAAAACAAGCAATGCGAAAAAGCTGTCTTCCCAAGTGAATTTTTTCGCGTTGCTTGTTTTTCAGCAGTCCCGTTCTGGTGACTCTACCCTAGGCTTTCGCGCTGGTAGCCTTTAGGCCAGATAGCAAGCAAACGATAAAATAGTAACAGTTCTGGCCAGCAAACGTCAAAACATCACAACTAAATTTTATTAATTACTAGGAATTGCCCGAACCGTAAAATGCCAGTCTAGCCGGATGCAGTTGGAATTCCAAATTGCATGTTCGTAAAATGTTGTAACTATTTTGAATTAGTTTTGACAGTGCACTGATTATTGCTTTATTCATTTACCATGTTTTTAGTTTTTTAATGAAGGCGCTCAATATAACGCCGAAAAGGTTTGAGTTCAATTAAAACACTAAGTTTGCCTACTGCTGTTGTTAGCCGAGTAGTATGATAAATGCGGTAGTGTTGAAGAGTGGTGTTGCAACATGATTTAAAATTATTAGCTTACCCGCTTGGTTTGTGCTTGTTTTTGAAAGCAATGATGCCTTATACTACAGAACAACAATTAGGTAATTTCCGATTTATTTTGCTTTTTTGTTAAACTTGCACTTTGCAGGACATCTAATTCTTTTGCGTGTTATTTGCAAATTGATAATTAATGACTAAGTTGAAACGTCTCTCAAACAAAACGTTTTACGACAGCTTCGGCTATTTTATTCTCGGCAAAACTATTTCTGAAGTCCAGTTTTTCTGCTTTAACGCTGGATATATTTAAGTTTTATGCGCGCAACAAAATGTACATTAAAGTAACAGCAGTGTCAAACAAAATTAAAGTCGCATATTTTAGTAAAAGTGGCTTTGAGGGCAATCTGTCTAACGAAAACTGTGCCCATTTGCGGAGCATATATCCTCTTCAATCACAGAAATAATACGAAAAAATAAAGACTTGAACAAAAATAAAAATAATAATGTAATACGCAATAATATAAAGCTACCATAATCGAAACTTGTTCACCAATTTATTGCTTTTGTGATTTTGAAATTAAGTTACAACAATAAACGCTGAAAAAAGAGGAACAATTTGATTGGTTTATTGATTTCGATTTCATATTCTGCTATGAATTGAATTTGTGGATGAATTTGATTTAGCTTGTTGAAAAAACTTACAATTTCAGATTTTTCCGAAAAAATGGCGAAACAGTCATTTTTTCGGAAAAATCTGAAATTGTAAGTTTTTTCAAGAAGCTAAATCAAATTCATCCACAAATTCAATTCATTGATTGGTTTATATTTAGTTCAAAATTTTGCTCTAAAAAGTTTTGAAAGATTTTATTAGATTTTCACGAGCGTAGATGTTGAAATTCACCCATAAATTACAATTCCAATTCAAAACATTTATTTTTCACATTGGTTTAAATAAGATTTTTGCGTTTCGGTAAAGAACCAGTAGCGCCTTTAAATATTAAAGTATCGCGGTAATGAACCAACGGTACCATTGAAAAAATACCGCGTTACCGTTTATAGGCATGCCGTAATACATCATAGGTATATCGCGAAGACTAACCGGTTTTAGTCATTTTTCTTTTCGATTTTGATTTTTTGGACACGTTGGTGCTTTTTGTTTGCTGTTAAATTAAAGCTTTCACTAAAATTTATATCCTCATCAGAAATAATAAGCTGAATTAATCTTCTAGATAAACTTTTTTTGTTTAATTTTACTTGCTTTTTTATCATGAAAATGAATGATTTTTTTTTCTTCTACATTAGTAGAAATCAATTCTCCAGGCATTCGCAGAGGATTCGCCATGCTCTGCGACACTACGGAGACTGCGCTGCGAATTGATTCGAAGTGGAGTTGCAGTCAAATTCGCCAAAGTGTGAGAGCGGCACCGCTGGTTTTCAGTACGTCTGGTTTGACCGATAATTAATTGCCGCTATTGCAGAGCGTTGCAATGGAGAAATGGACTGCGAGGACGGAACAGATGAATTGGGTTGTACAACCTGTCCAGAAGTTATTCATAGAAATCCATGTTTTTGCAACACTAATGAATCACTGACACCCTGCAATGGAACAGAACTTTGTTACAAAGACGACCGTAGGTTGAAATAATTTTTGGTTGATAAGTTTTTGATATCAATGAAACCGTCTACGTTTTACAATGGCCAATTTTAATCTTTGAACATCGAGATGCTACTTTTCGTGATTGAACTAACGATAACGCGCCGGAACTAGAGGTCTAGGGTTAAATTTAGACCGATCTAAGTGTTGCCAACTACTTACCATCGCTGTGTCATGTCTTCGAAAGGATTTTTATTGCCCAAGGGCAATAAAACGAGAAGCAAAGATATGATTTGGTTTTTTATTTCTTCTACTAAACTATAACTTTGACAACAGATATAAATAGCTTTTAACTTTTTTATTTGTTCCAATAAATGACAACTCGCAGTTCTGCTGAAAAAAAAAAAAAAAAAGAATCAATGGCATATCCTGGCTGAAACAATGCAATATCAGATTTTTTTAATGATAAAAAAAAAATTCACAAAAAATAAATGAGCATGTGAATTTGATAACATAGTATTGCTGAATTTTGCCAACCAGAACGCTGCGATGGACAACTGGACTGCAGTGACGGGAGTGATGAATGGAATTGCACATGTATTTCTGAAGAACTGCCTTGCGATTGTAAAGCATATCGAAACACAAGCGTCTGTTTAGGGTCTTTCTCATGTTATACACTTAGTGGTAAGTAATTTTTAACTCTTTGCTTTGGTTCAGAACCAAATAATGCTCTATAGTTTATTGACGTCAATTTTGAAATCAAAGCTGATTTGTGACTGCTTTAGCTGAATTTGCTGCTTTCGCTTAGCTAGGTTAAGTAGACTCTGACTTAAATAAAACTGATTTCCACCACTGGGGTCAAAATTATGTTTATCAATCAAACATAATCTCTTTCCTATTATAGCAATTAATTGGTTGATAAAGCTGGTCCACTTCCATCAACACATTATCTTACTGACTTTTCTGGTTGTTAGTTTTGTTGTCTACTCTACAACCGTCCAGTATCGGAACAGCGAACGATTTACGTTTGTACAACGACGGTTAGAACAATTTGCAAGGGTTACAATCAGTCGACTGCAAGAGAGTACGTAAAGGCGTCATTTTCACAATAACTCTGATGGCATTTGCACGATTTGGTGTCAACTGGCACTCCGGTCAAAGTTAACGTGCTTGCATCCTTGGATAAGACACTTTACGGTGCTTGGCTCTACTTGGTAATGAGACAACATATAATAGACCCGATTATAATCACCTCGGCCTACGTGGGGGGTTCAGGGGTTACATTATAAAGGGGGGGAAGATCCTATAAATTTACGCACTCAATTAGTAGCACTGATACTTTTGGAATTCATTCAGTAGTAATACATCTAGTCCGTTGTTTAGTCCAAGTCAATATAAAAACCTTTTTCTCCTTTTTTTGATCTTCACCTAATTTCAGACCAAACTTGTAGTATATCCGGCGGAAGCCTTTTCTTTTTTGTCTTCTCTCAGTCTCCTTACCCCCAAAAAAATTTCGCTCTGAAGCCCTGATAATCATATATTGGCACCAATGAGTCAAGGAGCCTATCGTTTCAATGCCGTGACTGCTTTATCGAAGTTTTCTATTCTCTGTTTAAATTAGACCAATGTAACGGAGTCACTTTTTGCACTGATGGAAGCGACGAATGGAATTGCCCGTGCGAGGATTCAAACAGCATTCCTTGTGCCTGTAAACTATTTCGAGATAGAGATGTGTGCGTTGGAGATATGAGCTGTTACACCCAAGCGCGTAAGATTTTTAAGTGATTGTTTTACTACAAGGTTTCGATTGAGAGAATAAAATAAAAAAATAAATCCATCCGCATAACTGAACGTTTTTAAAAGTCAAACGTTTAAGTTTGAGTTGTAGATGTCATTTTAATTTAAGAGTTTTATAGGGTTATAGTTTTAGAATAATGGAAGGATTTGGGTTCATTAAAAAAAACAAAACTTGTTGTAAAAAACATTATGTCATTAACTTACGCTCTGAGAATTAAAAAAAAAAAGTAGCCGTTTTTGTAAAACAGATTTAAGAAAAAATTCGTAATTCTCTGAAATCAGATTCCTGGTCGCTAAAGTCTGCATTTTATCTCCAGCTGTTAAATGCAAAATTAATTGCTTGAAGTTTAGCACTTTAGTGATAAAATAAAAGTATCTGTTTGTCAATGTTTTAGGATGCCTTTCATTCGATTGGTACGACAACAAACATCGAATCTGCTCCAAACTTTATTCGGGTGACGTAGGCGATACTGCTTCAAGCATAAATTAAATAAAGTTTGAAAATTCAATACAATAAAATCATTATTACCGATCAAAGATATTCTCCTTCTACTTATTTTGTATTGGGGCTTATCAGCTACTTGCAGTGTCATCCTCAAATACTGACTATACAAGTGCAATAATCTAAGTCAGTTAAAATTTTAAAGTTTATTCACTACAGCCATAGTCAAATCGCAGAAGCAATGAGTGTTGTTTCTTATGCTAGCCCTGTTTAATCAGCTTTATTCTACTATTAATAATAATCATAACAGATAAATGCTAATCATAGAGTATATTTTAGAATCGTGTGATACAAAATTTGATTGCGTGGGAGAAACAACAGATGAACAAAACTGCACGTGTGCTGAAGATCAATTCACTTGCGCGTGTTTCTCTAACAATCTACCTTCCTGCGAAAAATCGGTGGGCTGCATTCCAAGGGAACTTGCAAACGATGGAAAGTGGGATTGTCCAGAGAGTAGAGACGATGATCCCCATGTGATTATCGCCTATGGTGAAGAATGTGGATCGTGCGGAATTGTCAGAATACTGAGGCTCGATAGTTTTGAAGGATGCACTAATATTGGACTTCCAAACTGCGATATAAACACTTGCGCCGCTATCCCATCTTTAGAATGCGCAGATTTAAGTTGTAATGAAACTGATGTTGCCTGTCTTTCGCATTGCCGGGACAGTAACTGCAAAACTTTTTTTCAATGCAATAACGGTACTCTCATTTTAGGTAGTCAGTTTTGTGACGGCAACAATGATTGCGCTGACGGAAGCGACGAAATACTTTCGGGGTTTGGGTTTCAATGTAGATATGACGACACGCGACCTGTTTCTTGTGTTCTACCGCAACTTAATTTGTTTGATGGAAATAGTTCACAATGTCATAGTGGCGTAGACATTGGCAATTTTTTTGAATGTTTTGATAAAAAGCTATATTTAGCTCCAAATCAACTCTGCGATGGAGTTATCAATTGTTTTGATCTTTCTGATGAATGTCTCTGTCGAAACAATCTTTTGGAGCCTGTGTGCCAAGATCGTTTTGAGGGAAATGATCCATATCTGCTAAAATGTAACAGAGTAAACGATGATTGCAACGACTTTCTTCCAATTCCAATCACGGAAGCTAGGTGTTTGTCGCGCACCCTTTCATGTCCTACCAAATATGGAGAAGTAACTGCAATAAAATGCGATAGAATTCCCGAATGCAGGGATTTTGAAGACGAATGCGATTGCAATACTACTTTGCCAGAATATTGCAACAGTACATGCAACTACTTTTACCGATTGGGTGATCGATACTGTGATGGAATAATTGACCCTGCATTCACGTTTTTAAACGATCCAAACTGCCCTACGGGATTTGACGAAAGAAGTGAGGACTGCACGGAACGTTTTTACTGCAGAGCTGGGAATATGATCAGCATTCCAAGAAGCAGGATCAACGATGGAAACCAGGATTGCGACGACGGGTCAGATGAAACTGAAAATATTATTTCATCAGAAGATGAGTTGATACGAAGTGATTTTATTAGAGTAGTCGTTTGGATTATTGCGCTTGTTACGGTTTTTGGTAATGCATACGTAATTGCTTCTACAATGAAAATTCTAAAAAACAAGGGTTTAAACAAAGTGCTCAGAACAAATCATTTTTTGGTAATAAATCTATCAATAGCTGATTTTATAATGGGAATATATTTGTTCATTATTTCGGTACAGAGTGCAAGGTTTTCTGGCTTCTACGGAAGTGTCGATTTGGAATGGAGATCAAGCAACCTTTGCACAGCAGCTGGTAGTTTGGCTATTATTTCCAGTGAAACTTCTTGCTTTATTATGAGTACTTTGTCAACATTTCGCCTGATAAACTTATTACGACCTGCAAAATCATTAACTGACCCGACCAGACCATGGTTATTTGCTACGGCTTTTGTATGGACATTTTCGATACTTCTAGCTGTGATTCCACTAATTCCTAGCTTGGAAGATACCTTTAAACATCAACTTTGGTTTTCCGCACCGTTTGCTCAAAACAGATTTCTCTTTAAAAACGAAACTTTAACGTATTTGTGTCGTCATGCAACTTCCGTAAATAACACTTTCAGTTTCAGTGGAACGTCGTGGCATGACATTTTAATGTATCTAAACATGGCTCTTCCTGAATATGATGCCAAAACTGTTGGTTTCTATGGCGAGACAAGTGTTTGCATGCCTAGATTTTATGTTGATAACACAGATTTAATTGCTGGTTACTCCATTTTCATTATTACTTTGAATTTTGTTTCTTTTGTTTATGTTTGTGCTAGTTATGTATTTATGTATAAAATAACTTCAAAGAGACCTGTTAGCACCAGACAAGTTGATATTCAAAATAACAAAATGCAAAGACGCATTGCTCGACTTTTGGTTACTGATTTTGTCTGCTGGATTCCTCTTTGCATTATTGCTTATGTAAAATATTTTACCAATGTGATTTTGCCGAGGGACCTCTATGCAGCCACAATTGCGTTTTTGCTTCCGATAAATAGTGCTTTAAATCCGTTGCTTTATTCCCCAATTTTTGAAAAGCTTGTCAATAGGAATTCATCCAGGTTTTGTGTAATTTGGCGACGTCCCTCTGCTGCAAGATTACCACGAACGGCATTGGTAAATGATGATTCTCCACGTAACTATGCCAGCTCATCAAGAACACGCGAGGCAACCGCAAGTACAACAACACAGTTATAAACTTTTTTGTTTCTCTTCATTGCCTGATTTTTCGTGAGGGTTGCCAGGACAGTATCTCGAGATTAAACCGCCACACTTCACGGTCTTCCATCAGTTTCTTTATTTAGCTTGGGTAAAGTCCCTATCAATTCCATCCAACTTTTCAATGTAATTAATCAACCTAGTTTCATTATTTGCTTTCACTTTACTCAATATATGTTATAGTAAATGCAATTTTACAGCATGTTTGTAATGGTGTTTTTAGTAGTCGATTGCATTTTGTCAGCATGGCGTATACCAGTGGTGGGTATATGGAGAATTTTGCTGTGGACTACAGAGCGATTTGAAAAATTGGGCATTTTATTAAAAAAGTGTTGTTTGATCTACAAAAGTTTTTATTAGTACACTTCTACGCTATTTAATAGTTTTGATTGAAGAAGCAATGAAAGTGGGTATGACTAGTATGGCGTTTCTGCCACTTAATATCATATAAATAAACGAAAGCATAAGAATACAGCCCTTCACAGCTTAGCATCATTAAATCTTAAACTTCTTGTTAACCATTTTCTTCTTTTGAGTACTTTAATGATTGGCATGATAATCATACCATAGATATAAAGTTTGCTAGATAAGACTTAAGTCTCTGTATGTCATAAAAATTTCGTTTCCTATCATTTGGAGTTTTGTTGTGTGCAATTTAGAACTGCTGCGTTTAGTAAGCAAACAGCAGAATAGGTATCTCGTTTTAGATAAGACTTTCACCATTAAATTTTAGTCAAAGTATGAGTGAAAACGTAAGTGTTAAACACAAAAGAGGATGGAGTGATGAGGGTATTCAGCATGGTTTTGAAATTTTTCGCGACAAAGATGTCCTAAAATTGGAAGGCCAATATGCTATTTGTACTGTTATAATTTTCGAGGCATTGGAAGCGGTTTGATCATGACCAATTTCAGCAGAACTTTAAAAAGTGGACCACGGAAAATTTTCAAAATGCAAATGGGTCACGGTTATGAAAAGATTGGGAATTCCTAGTCTGGAAGGTAAAGCCGTCACTTTCACGACAACCCTGATCGCGAGATCAGGGTTATTATCCGCACCTAGTTAGTTGTTGCATTAGATACGACGCTTTACGATGACTATCTCTGCTAGGTGGCTTCCAAAAAGCAGCAAATTCAATGCTTTTTTTGCTGTCTGTTTGAAGGACAAAAATTTGAAAAAATCTAACTTGCAAAAAATTTCGATTACCGGTACCAAGAAATTTCTAAGCAGGTGGAAATTCCTCCAAACACGAAGTACGAGTACTTGTCACAATGAAAATTGTGCGGATCATCCGATAATTAACGTCTGACACTGCCGGTGACAGAAGAATGAATATGCAACACACAAGCAACAACAATCAATAGAGAAGTGGTATTGCAAATAATTAGGCAATTGACACTAACACTGCCACTGAAAGTTTAAACTGCCACTGAAAGTGTTGCCCATTAAACTTCAAACACCGTTATTCTTCGTATAATAACCATAAGTCACCACATGTCATATGGTATAATTAAGCATCATTGGCAATCGTTAGGTTTGCATTTTCAAAAAGTTTTCTTATTTTACATGTAAAAGTGTTGCGCAAAACATTCAAGTTTTGGAACAAAAGCTAAAGACAGCTACCTATCAAGATGGAGCACAGAAAATCAAAAAGAAAAACATGCTTACAATTTAAATAATAGACTTCAATCAAGAAATGCTTAAAACTCATACTATTGCTGAAGAACAAATTAGAAACGATACTGGTAAACCAAATCAGTCTATTGTTGATAAAGATTGCGATGAAAAACATTAGTTTATCAAACGCTTTTGGTAAACGAAAATTATACAAAATCTGAGAATATGATTATAACAAGAAAAGATTGCAGCATTAATTTGAACTCAAAATTAACATTATATGCTAGACAAAAGCCGACTCCGTCAAATATTTGGGTCTGCTTATAGTCAAAAGTATAACCTGGAAGCCACACATAGCAGCTATTAGAGCCAAAATTGCTTGGAATTTTTGGGCTTTGACTTGATTGAAAAAATATGCTAAACAAAAAACACTTCTAACAGTATATTATAGCATGATTAGTCCCGTATTTGTAACATTGCATCATTACTTAAGGCTCTTTTTCCGCCAGTAAATTCCGTGTCAACAATATTGCAATATGATATTAAAAAATTGACGATTAAAGCATAAGTTAAAGCTCAGAATGAGTCCAATGAATAACTCTGTAAAAATCATGTTTAATTATTTTAAAATGATTTAATTTCCGTATTTGCAATAAAATACTTCCGTATTTGCTATATTGCATCATTACTCGGTGCTTTTGTTTCCGCTCTAGTTTGACTCCTTTGGTGTCATTACAAAAACGAATTATTCGCATTATCAGCGATGCTGATTGTCGCGCTTACTAAAAACAACTTTTTCTCCTATTACAATTACTAAAATTAAAAGATATATTTTTGTTAAAGTTGCGAAATATATGCATTGTCTGTCATCAAATCAAAGTAACTTTTTCCCAGCAGTTTTTATTTTCACAAGAATTTTGGAATAGGTGAGACGCACCATGCACATACTTAGACCAAAAATCTGGGCCCAGTACCATGTGAATTAAAGCAAGCTTCAACCAACTTATTTGCAAAAAAAACAAAAAAATTCATGCTGTCAGAATATTTATGTGATAAAGGTAACTAATAATTATTAAAGCCTTTAATTGACATTAAATTCAAAGTAAATTTGCAATTCTTAGGATCAAGTTATGGTCAACTTAAAATGCATACACTCCGTTCAACCAGAAATTTACAAACTGTGGATAATTATATTTTACATGTATTTATGTTTTTTTTCCTGTGTTTTTTCTGCACTAAAAAAACATTTTATGTTGATTCTTCACATTTTCTCTGAATAAATTTCAATATTAATGCTGACATGTGTAAAGTTAGCTCAAAGAAATGTCGATTATATCCTTAGCTTTGTATGATATATCTTTATGTGCGTTGTTTTTGCTGTTTGCTTCGCTTAATATCAGCTTCAAAAGGACAACTGACTCGAAGACCGCGTGGTCATTTTCGCTGTCTCCTGGTTTGGTTTTTGTGCTTTCGCCCATTTCATCATTTTTGTGCATGCTTAGTGCAATACAACGTGTGTTATGGTGTTAGCGTTGTACGATTCCGAATAAAAGTTGATTTGTGATTTGATTTGAAGACATTATTCTGGTGAAACGAGTATTTCCTGTCACTAAATTACTTATTATTAAACAGCATCATAACTAGGTGCTCTAGAGGAGAGAGAACGCAAGTAATTAATGTTAGGGAAATGGAATGCATTTGTAGTGTTGTGAAAGCGTACGTGACATTATATGCTGTACAGTGTACACAGCTCACAAACACGAATGAGTTAAAATACTAACTAGCATACTGTATGACGTAGATTTGTCAAGCGCTTTGACAAGTTAACGGGGTCTGATATCCATATCATTGCGGCTGGTTGAATTGATTGTTTGAATGCTAGACTAAGATTGAATTAAGTTTCTTAAAAATTTTGAACCTAACACTGCTTAAAAACTTAATGAATTTGAATTTTGAAAGTTTGGGATTAATAGACTCGAATTTTAAAATTTTTGAATTAGATTCGAATCAATTGTTTGATTGTTTGAACAGTAAACTAAGATTGAACTGAGCTTTCTGTAAATTTTGAATCTAAAACTGCTAAAAAATTTGATAAAATTTAAAAGTTTGAGATTAACAGATTCGAATTTAAAAATTCTAAATATATGTATTCCAGTTTAAGCTTTTTATTTTCGAAAGCGATGTTTATTAGTTTTTAAAACTTTAAGAAAGAAATTTCAGAGACCGAAAGGTTCTTTTGCTGTCTCCTTGCCAAGGCAACTTGGTAATTGAAATGTAATACAATTATTACAATTAGGCCTACTGCATTTTCGCTTAAGTTGAGCTATTGGGTTTATAATACACAACAAATTTAGATCGTGTTGGGATTTAACAGCTTGCCTCGTCTGTTTCTAAAATTGTGTGTTGGTCATTTTATTTTGTTGAGATTACATTAAATTTTAGTCCCCTGAAGAGCCCATACTGGCGAAAGAGACTGCTAAGGCGTGATAAATTTTGATGGTCAGTAATTAGTTAAACCGATAAAAGATTTTTTCGAACTGCTATAGTTTTGCTTTGCCGATAAGTTTTGCTTGGAGCCAATTTTTGCCTGCCTTGTCGCAAGTTAGGTTTTCCGGATGAGACAAAACTACAATTAATATTGTTCAAAAAGAAAAAGATTCCAATTACTTCAAAATCAGAAAAAAAAACAAAACGTTTGATATTTTTGCTGTTTGTATCAGCGCGCCGAGAGCACAGGCTTTAGGTAAGCCACGAAAACTTTATTATTTAAAGGTGGCTTTTACTGCCAAATGCTAACAGTCACTTCACCATAATATGCCAGCATCGATTAAAAAATAAGTAACTTTGTGAAAATCACATACCAGTGTCCAGTAGCGTAGCCAGGGCGGGAGGGGGGGGCTATAGCCTTTCCCCATTGGCATGTTGACCAAAATGCAGAATGGAAAAAATACTATGTTTTTAGCACTTTTGAGACTGTTTTATGCACTGGATTGGACTAAATAGTAATTTAAAACATCTTTTGAAACATATATTCAGGGGGTGGTCTAATTTGTCAAAAATCAAACTAACAAATAAATGAAAACTTTGAAAAATGGCAAGAAATAAGCAGTCAAATTTGGATGCAAGTGTAAAAACGCTAAACATAGGTGTCATCAACAAATATACTATAAACTAAGGAATATTCAGTTTTAGTTAGTGACCAATCATTTTTCTCAAATCTCTTCATTAGCCCCCCCCCCCCAATTATTTTTCTCTATAAACTGCATACAAAATAACTTACTCCGTGTGAGTTTTATTGAAATATTCGTTTTTTTAATTTACCAGTATCTAAACACGAGAACTAACATTTTATCATTGGCCACCTCCCAAATAGCCATTTATGCCACCAGTTTAATCATGTTTGCACTGCCAATTTCTTAGCCACATTTTAAAAGCAATCAAAATAGCCCTAAAATGAAGTTATTTTTGCAAAAAAATGCCAAATTTTCGAGTGCCTCCGGCGGCTGGGGGCTTTGACCCCAAACCCCCAGCCTCCGGCGGATGGAGGCTTCGCTCCCAGACCCAACTGACCTCCGGTGGCTGGAGGCTCCGCCCCTAGACCCCCAAACACAGTCCCCTCCATTGCGAATTTCTGGCTACGCGCCTGCCAGCGTCACTGCGTCAGAAGTCTATTGACGAGCGGAAAAAGTGCTTTCCTTGCCCAGACTTTACTTTGGCATAATATGGGGCGTTGGCATAACATAGAAAAGCCTAAAAGCATAAAAATTATAGTATAAGTAAAGGCATTCAAAAACTTAATAAACAGATTTTCAATAAAACTTAATAAACAGATTTTCAAAGAGATAAAACAGATTTTCAATGTTTTCACGCAATTTCAATATTTTGGCTGTCTAGCAAGTTGTAGAACAAGGTCTATTTAGAAATGAACACTCAGCTGAATTTCCCACCTTGGTCTTAGCAGTGACATGACTTTCAAAAAGAATTAAAAAAAAACTTTTTTTCATGTTTCATTTGAAACTTTTGATCTGCTTAAGGACGATGTCTATGAGCAGAAATTCGGACAAAAATAGCCTTACAGCATTGAGCTATTTTTATTTAAAAATGATAAAAATCTTTAAGCACTGAGGGTCTTGCCTTCAGACACCGTCTTATTCCTTAGAGACATGGCTCTTTTTTAAATTTTTGTTGCGCACTGGCAAATGAAAAAGAGTTGGTGCGTCGCGAAAAAATCCTGAGCTTTTTTAATGAGCCGCATCCAAAAAAAGTTTGAAAACTTCAGCTATGCGCTGTGCGTAATCAATGTTTGTAGAAAACATAAATCAGTAAAAAGTATAAATTACAAGTACTACAAAGATATGCATAACAACAATGATTGACCGAAATAATTGAGAGAAAATTTAGGAGAATATAAGGTCTATTATAAATGTTAGTGTAGCAAACAGCTTTAAATTTTTGCCAATAAGATTTTTGCCTTTTAAGCGATCATTAATTATTTTTATTTTCATGCGTGTGCATTAAAAGCTTTGCAGGAAATTTATACTTTGCGTGTTTTTTTTCTTTTTTTTGTGATTATTTTATTGTCGTTTCGTGAGCAGCTTTTTCTGCTCGGTCAAATGGCGCTAGAATCATCGTGTGATAGGGAGTTGTCAGAAGCCCTGCGCACGAGTCAAGCGGCCGACCTCTTTAATCAACTTGGTGAATTGCGCGACCAAATATTTAATTGTATGATCAATAATGTCATCAATTGCGAGTATATGGATATTTGTGTCAAAACCTTAAACCTACAAAATGATAGCAATTCCATGATTTTGATGCACCTCAATGTTAGATCCCTTCATAAAAACTACGATGACTTGTACGACCTTATTGCCTCGCTTTCTTTTCAACCTGATGTTATTTGTCTATTTGAACTTTGCATCAACCAGCCTTTGAAAAGTATTCAGCTACAAGGTTATAATTTTATCAATGCAAAACCTAACAAACAAGCCAGTGGTACAGCAATATACGTCTGCTCTAAACTTAAATTCTCCCAAATCGATGCCTTTGAGTTAACAGGCTCAGAATCCATATGGCTAAAAATCTGGAAGAATGATTCAACAACAGCGTTAGTAATTGCTTCAATCTATAGGTACCCGAGTGAAGATATCAACCAATTCATTGTGACTTTTCAGACCGTCTGAAGAAATTATCAAATGAAAAAAAAAGCTTTTACATTCTGGGTGACATGAACATTAACATTATCGGAACCAATCAGTTATCCCCTCAAGCTGAAAAATACCTACAAGCAATAACTAGTAATGGAGCCTTTTTCCTCATCACAAAACCTACTTGGGTCACGGACAAATCAGCAACGGTAATTGACCACATTATCACAAACGATGTAGAGCATACAATACTCAATAATGCCCTTCGTAAAACAAACTTCAAAAACTGATCACTACGCACTGTAAAATTAGTAAAATTCGAACAAGTTTTAATAAAACACCATTCCCGCTCTATAAAAAAAAAAAAATTTTACGCAGAAGCTTTTTCTGATGAACTAGACCAGGAGCTACGTAACAATGTTGCGACTAAATTTCCCTTAAACCGCAATATTTTTGATGATGTTTTCGATCAGTTTGTAAATATAATCGAAAAAACAATCGACAAGCATGCCCCGCTCGAGCGTATGTGTCGCAAACAACGAAACCTTGCAAGAAAACCTAGGATAACTAAAAGAATACTAACTTCTATAAGAAAAAAAATTCAATGTTTCGAACTCATTTCATTACTGGTAATACAGCGGAAACAAAACTTCTATCGGCCTTACTCGAACATGCTAACAAAAATTAAATCCTTGTCTAAACAGATTTACAATAACTCTGAATTCGCTAACAACAAAAAAAACTTGCATAAAACGTGAGAACTTATACGTTCAGTATTGCCGCATAAATCAACCCGTGAAACCCCATTAGCTCTCAAAGTTAATGATCACATTACCGATGACCCTAACACCATTGCAAATCTATTTAATAATTACTTTTGAACAATCGGCTCTAACTTGGCAGATACCATAAATAGTGAAACAACTAAAAAACCTAAAGTTTTCTTAAAAAAAAGATTTTACACTCAATTTATCTTGACCCGCCAAGTACCAACGAAGTCCTAAACCAGATTAATCTCTAAAAAACAAAGCGGTGGGCATAACAACATCCAACCAGTTTTTCTCAATGCTGCTAGACTCGTAATTGCACCGTATTTTAGTTTATTTCTCAACTTTGTATTTACGGAAGAAATCTTTCCCCGAAATAGCCTAATTGCAAGGATCACTCATGTTTACAAATGTGGAGCAAAAGAGGAAATGAATAATTACCGCCCCATATCCAATTTAACTTGCTTTTTAAAAATCATAGAAAAGATCCTGCTTGTGCGACTTAGCAGTTTTTAATAGTAATTTAGTTGCGATGTTTTGACGTTTGCTGGCCAGAGCTTTTATAATTAATCGTTTGCGTGCTATCTGGCCTAAAGGCTACCAGCGCGGAAGTCTAAGGAAGAGTCACCAACGGCGACTTCTTAAAAGCAAGCGATGCGAAAAAGTTGTCTTCTCGCAGGAATCGAACCTATAGCCTTCGGATTATCTGTCCACTGCTCTGCACTTGAGCTAGAGTAGACCTCATCCTATGGTAGCATTGATGATCATTCCTACGCGGGATTAGCATTTGTCGATTTAAAAAAAGCATTTGATACAGTGTCGCATACAGGCGCGTAGCAAAGATTTGGAAAAGGGGGGGAGGGCTTTTTTGAAATAGTGAGAAAAGTGCAAACGACCTTGACTCGAATTTTCATTGTTCTTGAATCAGAATCACACTGTTTGTCCGAAAATTGAGACGGAATTTCTCGGAAAGCTCGAAAATTCAAATGTTTTTTCAGCCCAAAATCAGGTGGTCTCCAAAACAAAAAAAAAATCTTCACCAAAATTCAGACTGATTTTTCGCCTGAAATCGGAAATTCAAACGCTTTTTCAGGCTGAATCACGACATGTACTTCACAACTTCGGCACCCAATTGCCTTTGGGGAGGGCTATTTTCAATTTTTCACCAAAAATTGGCCTCAAAAGCAACAAAAACGTGCGATTTTGCATACTTCACATGCCAATGGGGAGGAGGGGGCTCAAGCCCTCCCGCCCCCCCCCTGGCTACGCTACTGGTCGCATAACATTCTCTTGACAAAGTTAAATAACTATGGCATTCGAGGCGCAGCACACACTTTAGTCCGCTCTTATCTTGACAGCAGACAACAGTTTGTATCTATAAACCAAAGTCAATCCAACCTAAAACCATTTAGAGGTAGGGTTCCCTCAAGGATCGTCACTACCGTCCCAAGTTTTTCCTGATATACATTACCGATCTACATATATCATTGGAAAGCGAACCAAGATTATTTGCAGATGATACTTGCTTATTAGTAAAAGGTTCAAATTCTGAACAACTTGAGATTAATCTTAATTCAGAACTACATCATCTTCATTCGTGGTGCAGTGTGAATAAGCTATCCGTCAATCCAGCTAAAACCAATATTGTAATCATTTCACTTAAACGAATTAAAGTGCCAATCTCCCATTCAAACCTACCAAGTAACGGAACTCCAGTAAATGTAATCAGTAGCGCCAAATACGTAGAAGTTATCATTGACAACGAACTTAACTTTCATGAGCAAATTAAAGTAATGGAGGGTAAAGTGGCGCACTCAGTGCGAATACTAAATAAACTTAAACAAATTCTTCCTCAAACTGTTAAGTTACAATTACTCTACTATGCATTAGTACATCCGTAACTATTGCAGAGATGGAACCGGTCAGGATTTTCTCGACCCTACCCGACCGGTAAATTTCAAAATCATCGCCGGTTGACCGGCCGATCGACCGGCCAGTCGACCGGTTTCTGACCGGCCCGGTCGACCGGTTTTTTTACAGAAAGTTTTATGTATCTAATGAAAATTTTTCAAAAGGGGGGGCATGGGTGAGGGGTTAAAATTTGTGACTTTGGACGGGGGTCTCAAAACAGGTCATTCAAACCGAAACTTAACCAAAAAAGGTCTGATTTTGAGTCATTTTTACAAAAATATTTTTGCGTTTTTTGTAAAAATGACTCAAAATCAGACCTTTTTTGGTTAAGTTTCGGTTTGAATGACCTGTTTTGAGCAGCGCAAAACGTGCGCAAAATAAGCATAAAAAGCCATAAAGGGCACAAGCTAAATCATTAGACGTTCTTTCTAATCATATTTTGCAAAAGGCCAAAAAATAAAGACAAGTTTTTAGCTATTCGTCACAGATTATTATTTTGCAATATGCCGAGCAGCAAACACTAAACTTTTTTTCGGCAGTGCTGCCTTTGCAGTTACAAAAAGATGAGAAAAAAAAATAACAGCAAAAGATAGGTAACAGCAAAAACATAAGAATATTACAATACTTGTACTATTGCACCCAAAAACATTAAAATGATGGAGCAATAACATTACATGATATTGAAAATTATGTCACTAACAGCGTGAAAAAAAGGAATATTGAAAAATTATGTCACTAACAGCCCGAAAAAACTTAATAATATTCATAACAACTATACACAGTGGGCACAAAATTAGTCAAATAGACGTTTAAACGTGGTCTAGATTTATGCAGCAGACGTAATTTAGATGGTCTAATATTTTTGTCTAAATGCTGTCTATTTTGCAAAAATGCATGTAGTTAAAAAGACGTCTTTACAACGACGTCCAATTTACATAACTTATAGACCGTAACATGTTGCTTAATTTTTCGTATTTTTGACGTCTTTGTAAAGACGTTTATTCAACTCAGTGCATTTTGCAAAATAGACAACATTTAGACCGATTTTTGTTTCAGACGTCTTTTAGACGTTTTGTGCCCACTGGGATTGTGATGCTCGCATATTTTTACTAATTACCTATCTTCTGCTGTTATTTTTTTCTCATTTATCTCTTTGTAACTGCAAAGGCAGCACTGCCGAAAATTGTTCTGAAGAAGCTTCTCGGTTTGGGAAGCGAAACGTCAAACCAATAAATAAACTCATCGGTAGTAATTATGAATAACTATCCCGATGAACGTTATGAATAACTATCCCGATGAACGCAACGCGTCCGTTATTTTCATTGAAAACGCTAAACTGTTATACCATTGGCTAGGAAATATTCGAAATATAATGTGCCCCAGCAGTTTGTAGAAATGCTGCTACTTCAGAATAAGCCATGGTTAGTTAGATATAAAAAAAAGAGTTATGTCTTTCTTGCCCGGGGTAGAGTGTAGTAAATTTAAGTCAAAACAAGCTTTTCAAAGCGGCAAGATTTTAGCACGTACTAAAAAATCTGGAATCTGCGCCACTTCTACTCTTAAGCTAATTAAAATGATGCTAAAATGCCAGGTAGCGTACTCCTCTTCCACATGCATGTTCTATTAGAATCTGATTATGCGATTTTAACGTAAATTTTGCACTTTTTTGCTTTGTGCCGTGGCCCAAAGTCGGGAGGCATGGCACAATACTCCAACCCTAAATACGTCCCTGGATGTGCGTATCTTAATGGTCACAGCATATTAGTCACAGCTTGAAACTATTCAACAAGTGTTTTCGAAAGGTGTGGTTTGTTGACACTGATTTTTATAAAAAGTTTTATTTATGATAAAACATATAGGTATATTTCGGTTGGTGCTTAGATGTCTTTTAGTTGCCAGAAAGGAGAATTCGACCGGTTTTTCAACCGGCTTGACCGGCCGGTCGAAGAATCTCGACCCGACCGGCAACCCAACCGGCCGGTCGACCCGACCGGTGCCGGTCGACCCAATCGGTTTCCATCTCTGAACTATTGTACGGTATAATTATATGGGGAGCCACATATCCTACTTATTTACAGAAATTAAAATCCTTTCAAAATTGAACGATAAGAATCATTGTTGGAGCTCATTTTTGAGATTCATTAAACCCATATTACCCCCAATTGAAAATACTACAAACCAGGGATGGCAATCGCATCGCATCGCATCGAAAATCGCATCGCATCCCACGTTTTTTTCCGAAAAATATCGCATCTAATTATCGCATCGAAACAACCAAAAAAATCGCATCCGTTATCGCATTGCAGAATTTGACAAAAAAAATCTGCGATTTTTTCGATTATTTCGATTTTTTTGTCTTTAATTCTATATAGTTTCTTTTGTTTGTTCATAAGTTAACTGTTTCGTCATAGTGACCGATTTTAACTGACAGTTACTTTTTAAGTTGTGCTTAAAGTTGCTTTTCAGTTTTTGGTATTGACGCGTGTGAGCATGGAGCACCGTGTGTGCATGCGGTGATCCTAGTTATGATGCATTAGCGTTTGCTTAGTGTTTTTGCTAAGGCGGCATCTCGGAATTAAAATCTCGCAGTGGCTGAGCTTCCAGACTACGTTAGTTGTTTCAGTTGCGAACAGAGGTGGAGTCGAGGACACAAGGCTCAAGGCCATGGACACAAAAAAAATCCGAGGCCAAGGCCAAGGACAGCTCTTTTGAGGACAGACCCTCTCGAGGCCAAGGACAGGAATGCTCGAGGCCAAGCACCAAGGACACAGCCGAAAGTGTTCTCCAAATTAAAAAAGGTCTTCAAAAAAAGTTTTTCAGGCAATCTCCAATTCATAGGCGTAGCCAGAATTTTTGATTGGGGGGCTCAAATTAAAATCACATGCAATGACGTCATCAAAAATTTTCAAAAGAGGAACTTTTTGTCGGACAAAGGTATCGTAGGATGGAAGATCTGAAACCGTTGCTTGTTGGCACTTAACCAGGATTTTGTAAAGAGAGAGAGAGCTTAAACTAATAGTTGAAAAGTGCAAATATCTAACCTTGAAGACGTGTTGAGAAAGCTAGTGTAACTCAAACGTATCACAGAAGGGGGTCTGGGGGCAGGGCCCCCAGCCGCCAGAGACTTTAGCAGCCGCTGGGCGATTTTTTGTATTTTTTTTTGGAAAAAACTGCTATTTTAATGCCATTTAATCACATTTCGCACGTGTTCAGAGCCATTTCAAAGCACTAGATTTTTGAAATTTGAAAGCCAATCAAAAAAATTAAATTGTTAAATGCTCCTTTTACTTGCAATTTAAGTTCAAAACACGTTTAACATCTCGCATTTTTGAGTTAAGTTTTAGATGTAAGTGATTTGGTCCAGGTAGGGAAAAGTAAGGTGGTTTGTCTCTGGCTACATTTTAGCAGTAAGTAATAATCCACCGGAAGATTTTCCTTAAGAGATTTTTATTTTGTCATGAAAATAACCAGTTATACAAATACATGTTCGGCCAGGGGGCCAGGCCCCTCAATTGAAGTCAATGATTTGTTTAATTAGCATTTTCCATGGCTAATCTTTTTAAAAGTATTTTGTGCGTAAAAACTGGCAGCTGAATGCGAATTACTGAATTGTTATTGAAAAATGGTACAATAGATGGTTACGCCTTTTGACCATGCTAATACCGGGCCGGATTTACATCGTGCCGGCCCCTCGCAGTTTGGGGATTTTTGCAAGATCTTTCTGCCAAGTATAGGGGAAGACCAAAAAAAGTCTTACGATTTGAGCGCAGGACCCCTACCTGGTACTGCGCCATATTATGGTCAATCCGGCCCTGGTTAATGCATTACTTTCATAAAAAGGCTATACGAAGGTCTGAAATAGCAACTTTTAGGACAAAAACTATCCGTTTTCTCCGGGTTATACGTTTAAATTGGATGGCAAAAATTGAATTGAAGGGGACCCGGGGCCACTGGTCTTTCATATTGTTGTTAGTTACTGTTGCAAATGAAAAATGCTAAAAAGAAACTGAAACCGAAGAAACAGTAGGCTTTTTTGGCACATTCTTGTTATTGGTGAAATTTCAATTGGGAGGGGGGCGGGTTCCCTCACCTGCCCCCTCCCCCCTTTGGCTACGCCTATGCTCCAATTGAGGAAAACAAAAAAGGTGTTCGCAAATTTTCCGCGAGATTTCTGGCGTTTTCCAACAAAATTTCAACGGTTCGCAAATAGTGCTGTCCTCGAGCCGAGGACAGGGCAATTTTCGAGGACTTGAGGCTTCGTGGCCAAGGCCAAGGACTTCAAAATGTGTTCTCGAGGACTCTACCTCTGGTTGCGAATACGTTTAGCTTTGCAGCAGGAAAACCATGCCAAAGTTGGATAATGATTTTCGCGAGTATTTCGAAAGGAAGGAAGGAGAGAAAGTTCTTGCAAAGTGCAAGTCTTGTAAGTTTGCAGCGACGCCTGTGCCTAACAAGGCAGGTAAATTCTATTTTCACTCAGGCAACCTAATGCAGCATCTTAAACGCAAACACCCCCGAACAGCATGAAACGTTGATCAAACCAAAATGTCGATCGTCATCTGCAGCGTCTTCAAGTGTCGCCTTAGATGCTTTCGTTACTGTAATGCGTTCAGCCGAGAAAGGCTATGTCGATTATACCATCGACGTTTCAGATTTCAAGAAAGCAGTTGTGGAAGCAGTAACACTTAACAGGCTTCCCGTGTCGGTATTTGAAGCATCAGGCATCAAAAAGATACTGCAGCAACTTTTCGTTTTATACTGATTTGCAAATGTGGTTAAATAAAAGCTTTGATAGCTTGTAAACGGAGTGCTAATTTTTAGACAACAAACTTAAATTTCAAAATAGTTTCAAAAATCAATAATCGCACAAATAATCGCAAAGTAGCTGCAATATTATCGCATCGAAAAAATTTCAAATTATCGCAAAAAAAATCGTATAGGTTATTCTACTCTGCATCGCATCGCAAAATCGCATCGCAGTTTTTCTCCGTAACAAATATCGAAGAATATCATCGATGCGATGCGATTGCCATCCCTGCTACAAACTGATGACTTGTCCAAATTTGAAGACGCCAAATTTGTTTACGGTTCTTTACACAACAAAACTGTAAATTCATTTCGCAGATATTTCTGTAAAACTAGTGACCGCTCGAGTCGAGCTACGAGGCAGTCGAGTGATTGTAGCAATTTAAACATACCTTGTTACTGTAGTAATAAATTACAGAGGTGCATTAAGTATTAAGGAGTCAGGATTTGGAATTGCATTCCCACAAATATTAGGGCATTCTCGCACAAAAAATTCAAATATAGCTACAAAAACTTTCTATTATCTTCGTACAAATATTAGCATCCAAGATTTTGTTTACACAGTTTGCATATTGCTTTCATGATATAATTAAGCAAATGTTTGCTTTGGTCACATAAAAAGTTCATGCTGATGATGGGTCGCCATTTTTTATTTTTTTTTTATTCTTTTAAATTTTTTTGTCAAAATGTTGCAACTTGCTTAGGCAAAGTAATAAAAACCATACATGATACTGGCATAAATTGCCTCTCTGACAAGAGGGTGGTTGCTTGACTCGATGACCGTAAGGTCTTTCGCAACTTCCCTGTCGCGTTTTAAAACAAATGCTCGTTATACAGTATTTTCTTCTTCATGCTATTATTGAGCAATGAAATAAATTTGTTTTGTCTTGCATTAACGTGATTTGACCAATCCTTGCTTCATGATCGAGATGCTTGTCAATTTGTATAAGCACCGTATTGTTTAAGTAGCAATGCTGAACACAATTGTTTTAAATCGAGAACAGCATAGCTTGAAGAGCAATACACAAGAGCGAAGTAAATCGATTTTTTCATTGCAAAAATTTGCCTTCACTGAAATAAGTTTGAAAAGAATGGAAAGGTGTGTCTTAAAAATGTTCGCAAATAAATCATTACATGCACTTTGAGCATATTTACGACATAGACCTATTGTAATACCCAAACACAATAGCACTGCTTGATTCGAAGTGACCGTTTGATTGTTGATTACACTCTTTTTCTACAGAACAAGTTTAGAAGATCACGAGGCTCATTTTTGCTCAAACTTAAGATCAAGTAAGAACAATGCCAGCCTCAACAAAAAAAAAAAGAAAGTTAAGAACAACCAAAAAAGAATAAATTTCATATCAAAAAGAAAGAAAAATAACTTCAATACCGATTCTAAACGATAAAATTTTTGTGCTTTTTGGCAATGCAAGCAAATTGCATCGATTCTAAGATTATACGCAAGAGTGCTTGCTGTAGCGCACCGCGCAGGCAACTGAGTAAATTTTTGACCGTGGTTCAAGATGAAAAAAAGTCGCTTTTTTGTTTTTGCAATTTTACGATGTTGCAAAAGCAGCAACAAGCTATTACTCAAACTTACAGAGCATTCAGAACTAAACACAGTTACAATCATGGTTGCTAAAATTTATGTCGATGCTTTTAAAATTAAGACCGCGTTTACATCTAGGTTTGACAACTAGATTTCGCAACTGGTGATCAAACCTGTCGCGTTAACACGTGGCAAAAAAAGTAATTTACTCATAGTGGTTTTGACGACGAGGAACGAAATCTTACGCATATGTGGTTGGCCAAACGTAGCGAAAACTAGTCTTCAAACCCGGTTTTGAATCCTTCAGTTTTCGAAGTTTTCATACCTGAATCGCAATAAAAGAACAAAGTCGAGGCAAAACCAAGGAGTTCTTGCCTAATTTGAGCGCCGCAGCGGTTTTCGTGACTTACCTTAATCCCACACAATAAACATGAAGAGATGGAAGTTTTTGTGTCAATGCGTTTATACTATGAAATTTGACTACTTGAGTCGCGAAACCAAGAGTGAAAAAGCCGCCCGGAAAGTAGAGGTGCCAAACCTGATTTCACGTTGTGAAAACTCATTCCCTCATGGCTGAAGGTTCGTTCCTGATCGTGAAACCGCTATGTGTAAACGCAGCCTTAGAAGCAAATTAGGGTGAAAATTGGCAAAAAAGTAAGAACAGCCAGCCTCAACTTAAAACTTATTGGTACTTATGAAAAAAAGTGTTATGCAGTTACAGAGGTATTTAATTTTTTAAACATTTATTTTAAAGGCCCAGGGCATCACTTTTTAAGGAGCTCACAGCAAATTGTTATAAAAATTAAATTTCTTTCCTTAAAAAATGTGTTTTTGTTTGATCAATTCTTGTCGTCAAGTAATGAAAACAACTAACAAAAGCGTATTCGAAAAAAAACAGTTTGCTTATTCTCACCGTAAGGCAAAGATCCCACTGCTGCAGAAGATCATAGAACAATTTTTTATTCCTACAACAATAACAACCACAAAAATATTTTATTATTGTCATTGCAAATGTATTATCTGCACAACTGAAAATTAGGCGATATTAGCTATACCAATAGTGCAATCAAAACTTCTTACGAAATGAATTACTAATTATGTTGAGATGATAGTTTATAACACCTGGGGTAAGAAAAGTTTGGAAAAACTCATGTACATGCACTTGCAAATAGTTTCGAAAAAAGATTCAATGAAAACCTCCATTAATTGAAAGAATACAAATTCAAGTTACCCTAATAAATTGAAAAACCCAATCATCTTGTCCAAACGCTCGGAGATAAAGTTGTTTGTACACTTGAACTTGTGTCTAAATTAGGCTACCTAGTATCTTCAATAAGCAACAAAAATACTTGTTTGCCATCGCTAAATTTTGACAAAAATCATAACGATTAAAATTCTGACGTGTTATGAGAATATCTCATTGCCTGATTTTCAATCACGAAAAAAAGCTTTATAATTGATAGCTATCATATTCACTACCGTTTCCTCAGGCAGGTCGCGTTTGTTGAGCTACGGCGACAATCGTATAGTGCCGAGAGGGATAAAAATAAAGCCAGTGGCACACAGTAATTCCGGAGTAACTCTACAATTAAAAACAATGTATGACAAACGATTTTAATAACAAACTAAAGACAGTATTGCTGAAGTACAATTGAGATACAATTAAAACTAATGAGACACCGTCTTTATACGATGGGTGATATGAATCTCATCGATTCTTGCCAATGATGCATCTTAGCCGTGACTCGTGATACGTTCAGAAAAAAAACTGAAAAATGTGTCTACATAAAAAATCACTAAAAAACGTTTTTATTCGCCATAAACAAGAATTTCACCACACTTGAAATAATGAAAACCATAATAAAAGTCACCCCAATAAGATTAATTGCATCCCAAAGTTGTATAGTTTAGTATATCAAAAACTTATATTATTTATACAGCATAGTAAGTTTATTTGACAAAAGCTTGAAAATGATGCCATTGGAAAAGGTGGCATTGTGCCCAGGTTACAACGGTACCGCAAATGCTAGCTTAATCATTTTTAGAACTTATTACGTTACGCTATGTAAACTACTATGAATATATTGCATAGAATATCATTTGTATTGTGTTTTCTTGTTTTCGGAAATTTTTATTTGGTGACTTCGCAAAGTAAGTGAAATAGCATTTGTGCTTTCAATATCAGGCAGTGACGACGCACGCGTTTGGGGCCCATGCAAAAACGCAGTTATTGAAACACATTGCGAAAATTTTGCAATTGCGGACATTAAACATTGTTTTTACGAACTTTGGAGTAACCGGTGCCTGTATTAAAAGCACAGTAGTACTTGCATAATTAAGAATGTTTTTATGCTTCGTAGAAAAAAAGTAAGGTAAAAAAGCTCTGCGCGTTTCCGATTAATTAAGTTTGACTTTTATGATATCTGATAGCATTATTCCACTAACCTGCTTCAAAATTTTTTTTGTAAGTTGATAATATAAGCACATTGATTTTGGTTAAATTGATAAAAATGACACAGATTGCATAATCTTGATAATTTATATTTTCGCAAGAATTGATAATACTGAACACTTGCGACCCGAAAAAAATACTCGTGCTTTGGGCCAGTTGTGTCTTTTAACAGCTAATATAATATTATTTTATCGTCGCTAAATTTGTTTCTAAAATTGAATATTTTCTTTTCAAGATTTTATCCAACTCTTACGTCTACATTAGCAAATGTACATAAAGACTTGATAGGTGTGCTATATGAATCTGCAGTATCTTATAGATCCATAAAGTGTAAAGTTTTATCACATAGATCGCAAATACGCGCTCATGTTTTGTAGACGACGCGAAATCTCTTCTGTCTGCCGTGTCTGACGCCTCTACACGCGTTAACTTATCTTCTTATATTGTCAACGGTTTCTGTAGAAAGTACGCCAATTAGCAATTTCGGAATCAAAAACGAACGTAAATATTACTGCGCAGCACCAAATAACTCCCACAATTTGAACACATACAGTACGCCAAATATCCAAACAGAAAGTAACAACTACAGTATAATTACGATTTAAGAATCAGACTGAGAATACTGATCAGAATAATTGCAATAAAACCAAACTCACCGATGGTTTCGTCTTCAGGCAGACAGTAAGCTTTAACTCCAATCGAAGTCTTCAAAGAACGCAATCTCTGAAGTGGGCCCCCGGGAAACGGTACGGAAACACTTGCTAAGAGAGGACAATAGTCCAGTAAATAATTCTTCTCAAACCTGAGCAACAGCTCAGGGGACAAAAGGTCCAAATATAAATAAGATGGGACCCACCCAGAACAAGTTTAAGACCTCGAGGAAGGACTGCAATTCTGAAACTCCAAAGCTTGCTAAATTTCTGAAACAATCTGATACTTAATAATTTCAAATTTAAAGATTCTTGGTAATTTTGAGTGTAAAAATTTAACGTCCTTCCTCGACTACAACCAAATTTGACTGACCCAGAACAAAGGAGTTATAGCGCGAAAATTCAAGAAAACAGTTTCAAAAAGTTGCGCAATAGATAATTTGCATACAGTAGAAAAGGCGCGATAAAACGCTTAATCGATGACATCACGTGCGTTGTGTAGCATTACATCATTGGAAATCCTTAGCAGCCAAATATACACGAAAAGCTAAATGCAGTAGAGCGAGTGTTCGAAACCAGGTATAAACAAGAAAACATAAGCGACGTTACATGTTTTTTCTCGTGTATCATTTATAGGTATCATTTATAGGCCTACTTCAGCTTTTTGACCTACAGTTAAGAAACTTTTGCAATTTTTTGCGAAAAAATTACAGGTAGCCATTATAACGCTTATTAGATGACATTTCCCTCCTTAGTAAGTCAATTGAAAAACTAAAATACCACGATTTAAAGAGTATTGGAAAGAATTAAATTGGTCAGCTTTTTTGCAGTCCAAAACCGTTTTAAAGCTTTTATATTTGGATTAAAAACTTCGACCCTCTTAGGCACTAAGTCTTACCTGGTTGTACCACTAGAATAATGAAGATCTTCCATTCTACGTTCTTCCTTGTACAGTAGTACTTATAAAAGCATCCGATTTTTAAAGCTTTCTCATTATGTAGCTCTTTAAATCGAGTGGTCATATATTACGTTATTACAAACAATTTAGCAGCGCTTATTACAGTGGTACAGTAGAAGCTTACAGTTCCTTACTTTTTAAATTAACTAATGATGTGTAATCAATAGGTTTGCGACCATCTATTGTTCAAACGCTCAGAGATAACGTCCTCGAAAACCATGAAACCATCATCACAAATATTCCTGATTGGCACGAATATCTGTTTATACAGGGTAACATCACATCCGAAGATGATCAGGAACAAGCTTTAATCAACACAGAGGTAAGGGAAATTGAAAAAACAGTTAATTCGGTCAAATCAAAAATTTGCTCTTTCAGAGAAATTGACAGAATTTTCATTAATTAGTAGCATACCAATGTTTTGTTCAAACTTTAACAAAATTCTGTAATAAAGAAGCTTATTCGCCTGACCATATGAGGTTTAATTCTACGTATTATCACTTTACAATTTGTTGTAGTGAAATGTTTTTTAGTCTAAACCAAAAAAATCCTTTGTTGGGCGCCTTTTATCGATTGCGCGTATTTACGTGCATAATTACGCATGATGTCTTTTTCAATGTAAAAGCAAAAATAAGATAAAATGTAAACAATGAAATGGCACGCTTATTTACGCGTGTGCCGTGTATACGTGCGCGATCGGTTGAAACGGCCTTAGGATAACCGTTTTTCAAATGCAAAATTTGCAGTGTGTTAACCAGCAAAGACTGCCATGCATAAGGTCGCGTAAAGGAAAGCGATAAGCTTTTGAATCAAATCAAAAATACAATATTCTATGATTGAAAATATAGTTCTATTTATAATTGTAGATATCTTTCATAAAACATTTATTTTTGTACTGTAGATAAATTTTATTGAGGGCGTTGAAGGAAATTTTACTGCTCGACAATCTCGTGAGAATATAACAGACAGGTAAGTAGAGTAATTGGTTGTTTTTTGATTTTTTTGTTTTGTTTTCATGTTGATTTGCTGCGGATAAAATAAACAAAATACTTGGATAAAGGCCAATCTATATCACGTATAGAAATAATATTTTTGCTAAACGAGAGACTTTTATTTCCGAGACAAATTAATAGCAATGAACTGCGCAAGCGTAATTACTTTTAGCAAAAAACTGTTTTCTAAAATTCTTTCTGTGTTTGTCAGTGTTTTACTGTAAGTGTAACGGCTGAACAAAATAAAGGAAAAAAAAAAATCAACAGCAAATATACCACCGTATACCTACTGCTTAAACCATTTTGGGAAGTTTAAATATTCCTATCACAACTGGATCTGTAAAATTTTTGTTTTTGTTCGAAACAAAAGACCGAATAGAAAATTTTGTTCGTTTCGCAATACTCTAAGAATTTATTTTTACTATTTTATGCGGTCTGTATAAGCTTGAGCTTGGCTTTTTAGCGGCGGTTCGGTAACGCTTTTTGCGTTGTTGACGCTCGCGATGGGACACGTTTGCGATGTATCGACATCGAGTTTGACTTTGCCCACAACTAAAGGCACATGTCTAGCAATAGGAATAATTCGGTTACTCCCTGCTGATTGGCTGTTTTCTTGGTGTTTATTTTGGAGTAGTGTTTACGCTAAACGCAAAGTCTAACCGATAAAAAATTTAATCCTCTAACCTATACAAAAATTGTCGACAAAAACAATCTGGGCAAATCGAAACCACATATCCTGTATTTGCGAAGAAGGTGAGAGAGGGTAGGTCTTGCGAATTCTTAAACAGGTGTTGTACAATAAAAAAAGAATTAAACAGATACTGCAAGAAATCGGTTTTATTGAAGAAATGAGAACTATAATTGAAATAATAAAGAAATGCCCAAAACCTTTTTCCACTATTTCCTTTATTCGCGAATATAAGATTTAATCCATTTAACTCCGTACCATTGGCAGCCCTGCATTTCGAAATTTTGTGACATCACAAAAGGCATAATTTTGCAAAAATTTTCGCAGGCCAAGAAACGCGATTACCAGCTGGTAGCAGTGAGTAGCCGATAACCAAATCTGAAAGTTTGGCTACTGCTACTGGCACCGTGACCGAGAGGGTAAGGGGTCGTTTTTACGGCGACCCTGATTGCATGATCTGAGTTCAACCCGCACCCTGGTCACGTTGTTGCGTCCTTGGATAAGACGGCTTACGATGATTATCTCTGCTTGGTGGCTTCGAACAAGCAGCAAATTCAGTGGATAAGAATTCAAAGAAATTCACAGGAACATTGGATCATCGGAAACTCCTAAACAGGTGCGAATTCCTCAAAACATGAAGTAGTCATTGCAATGAAAAGTGTGCGGATCGTCCAATATTTAGCATCTGACGCTGTCCGGTGACGGGAGGATAAATATACGCTACAACAACAAATACCTGTAGACCCAGACTACCAGTAATGATCTACAGTAAACCTTTTACAATGTCATGAATTTGCGAAATGCGGGGTTGCCGATCGTACAGAATCAAATGAATTTAAACGTATTATGGACACTAAGGGGAATTGTGGAAAAAGGGTTTGGGCACCTCTTTATTACTTCAAGTAGTGCTCATTTCTTCAATAAAACCAATTTCGCGGAATATCTCTTTAAGCATGATATTGCTACCTTTTACAGGAGACGTCAATGTTGGTCGCGTTGCTTTTCCTTATGCCTTGTAGATTGTTCGTGATACTAGATTTTATTATTGATCTTTTTTAGTTCCGAAGGTTATGGGTATGATTTTGCCACATTGGCAATTCATCCTTACGTCGGGTTGATGTGGATAGTAGGAAAATTCGACCCCGAAACTATGTATAAGTTTCGGGTAAGTTTGTTTTTGCGTTGTTTTTGCATATAAACAATGGTTTGTTCTATATTATAACAAGAAATGCGTATGCTGTTGTTGGCCTGGTAACTATAAACACAAAATTGTGTAATCTTTTGTAAAATTTATTATGATAACCATATAACTGCCTGTTAAGCGTCCTCATTTGGTATTGCGTACGGTGCAATAACATATAGGTTAAAAGGGCATTCAAGTCAAGGTTTTCACTCTTGATCAAAATGTTGAGATGTGCCTGAAATGCATTCTCACCAAATTTGAAGCTTCTACCTCTTTCCGTTTTCAAGATATTGCAGTTCAAAATTAGCTGTTTTCCACTAATTACTTTAGTGTTGCCATTGTATCAGAATTGTAAAAAAAGAGTATAACTTTGGGAAAGCTGGCTTATATTTATAGAAAAGTAGCTAGTTTTGCAGTTTCAAACCTGTACAGTGTACAGTCCTTTGTTTTATAATAACTCTGCCGCAAATATTTATGAAGAATCAAGAACATGCAGTCAATTGTTGAAGTTTTGTTTCTAGTTGGCAACCCTGGAAAAATTTCAAAGAGGAAAAAGCCTTTTTAAGGGGAAATCTAATTTGTTATATCTCAGGAACGGAAGGTTGTAGGAAGCTCAAATTTGGTAAAGTTGGTCTTCAGATCGGTCAAAATTTTTTGAAAAAAAATAGAGCAAAACTTTTTTGGCCTGAATGCTCTTTTAACATTTTATATAATACCGTTGAAAATTGGATGAAATACATCTGAGCTGAGTTGTCCAAAACATACTAAATGCTGCTTGCTTTGCATACCGAATATTTACTTTTGGAGAGTACGAGTACATTATGCTTCCCAAATAATAGGCCGCTTTCAACTCCAAACATGGCAACCCACGATGTTTTACAAGATTTTTTATGACATGATTTTACTGCACCATTGTATATACAATACAAAATTGCATTAGGAACTATCTGTAGAAATGGCAAAAGTTACTTTTAATTGGTTAAATCTGTTTGAAGACTCATCTAAATATAAATAAGCTTAGTTTGGACAGCAAAATAACTTGAATCACAACAAATGCCAAACCGAATTAACTAAATAGTGCTTAAATAGATTTCGGTAAAAAATTAAAAAAAAAAAGAAGAAAAATGGTTAAAATGCTTTAAAAAAAAGTTATTGTTTTGAAATAACACTAACTTAAACAATGCTTTGAATGAGGTATCAAAACAGATCTCTATGTTGAGCACTTTTTAATGAACGTCATTTCAAGTTTTTTTGCCAAAATTTTTAGTGAAATGAAGTCACTTCTGGGTTGTCAAATGACTGGGTTTTAAATGTATTTTCTTAAATATACTTATAACATTTTAAAGGTGATGTTTTTTTTGACTAAAATGCAAGTTTTGGACCGAGTTGTAGCAAAATTTGAACATGTTGGTGGGTGGACACCCTAATCTAGATGCAGCAAATGTTGAGGGAAAACTGGCGTATTACAACGTTAATATCATTAAAATTTTTTTATTCAATGATTGTCAACCTAAAACTGTAGGTTTTCGTGTTTTGACCAGTAACTTAGGCCATCTTCACGGGTAGCATTTAGAAGCATAAGTTATTCATCTATACAATTTATTGTAGTAATAAACAGTGCAAATGAGCTATCGCGACGCGCTTCGACCTTGCTCAAGGTTTCGACGTTGCTCAAGGGTCGCGATAGCTCATTTGCACTGTTTATTGCAATAATAAATTGTATAGATGAATAACTTATGCTTCTAAATGCTAGCCGTGAAGATGGCCTAAGTTACTAGTCGAAACACGAAAACCAGAGTTTTAGGTTGACAATCATTGAATAAAAAAATTTTAATGATTCTAAATTGCTGCTAATTTTTAGTTAAATGTTAATATTGTTTGCTGACTTAAAATTTTGCGGTGACATGGTTCAGTTAAAAGATCGTCGGGTCAGTGAACAAAAGGTTTTGGCTTCCGGTTCAATTCTTAAACTGACCATGCCTTGTTGTATGCCTAGAAAAACACTTTACGCTAATTTCCCATTGGGCTAAACCACGAAACGGTCGCGCTTGAAAACGGTCGTTCAGTCTGAAAAAAAGGTTGCAACGGAATTTAATAGACAGTATTGGTGCACTGTATTATTGTGAGTATAAACAAACACAGCGCTGCAAGGGCCTGATAAGCATTCACGCGTATAATTTCAATTTTAGATTCGTCAGGAATTTGTAACAGGCGAGAATAGGGAAAATCGATCATCGTTTCAAGCTGACGATTTGAAAATAACGTACGAATGGCAACAAAATATTAGAAGCTCCCATCCTACAATCTGTCAGGTTTTTTTCTACGTGGAAGGATATGATCAAGTGAGTAAAGGCTTCAAAATTGTTAGGTCTTGACAAAAAAAAAGCTCTAATTTTCACTTTTTAGTGAAAACTAGGTTTCTAACGGTGAACTAATTTATAGTTTGCTAGTTATTTGCCTGCCTTAATCTCAAGCTGCTGCCACCGCAACCCTCACGAAAAAGCGGGCAATGAAGAAAGAATCTAGTTATTTACCATTACAAAATTTGGCTTGAGATTAATTCAAACATTCTTAATCATTTCTTTTTTCTTTCTTTTCTTTTACTCAATCAGCGTCTAAACCAAGATTTAAAACGTAGAGATAATATGAAGAAACACTATTAAGAATAAGAAGTAAAATGCCATGAATCACAGCCACTGTTTGTGTTGCTTGAATAATTCTCCGTTATGCCGAATCTACAAAAATACGTATGGGACTATCACAGCAGGGTTTTTGCGGATGGAATTAGTTTGATAGTGGGTTCAAGACAACACGGTAGACTCAGCCATTTGGTCAACACAAAAGGTATCTCCAGTGTTTGTTAGTAACGAAACGTTTTATTATTTATTTATTTATTGATTTATTAGTCACAGTTTGGTTTATTTATTTTAGACAAAAGATGTGTTTGTAGACTGAGTGCTTAATGAGTTGTCGCAGAAAAAAGCAAGAAAATTGAAAATGGTATTATTGTGTTGCAAAATATTTATAGTTCAGGCAGTAAAATTCGCAAAATTTTGAGGCGATAAATTTATCATATGCTTGGAAATAATGGATGGTGATATATGGGGGTCATCACTTTAACCATCAATTGTCAAAAAGGTGCGCCTCAGTATGGTTAGCCGGTCCGGTTGAACAACCTATGAGCCAATGAAATGTGAAAGCTGTTAACTCGATTGATGATTTGGTTTTTCTTTTGTTTGTGGTCAGAGTAGCGATGACATTTCAAGCTTTATTTACATTTTAATTGCATGACGGCTAGGAACCGTTGATAAACTGGTTTCGAAAGAGGCAACATGTGCGCCTGCGTCATCATACAGGGGTTAGTAATTTAGCATTCCATATCAAAAGGACGCGTCACAATGCAGTCGACCAGCTCGGTGTTTAGTCACCTATGAGCTTATGTAATTCAAGCGCTTTTATTTCAATTGTGATGGTTTGAGATTTGCAGGCCAGAGTTTTTTGTGAACGTTGAAATTTTTTGTGGTAATTGATAGAGCTACTCTCAACATACATGCTTTATTTCAGTCTTTTAGGGTAGTATTAAATTGGTCAATTTTAGAGTTTATTGAAAGGAAGCACATTTTTTTTGTGTAGTTACTGCTTTTTACTGTTTATTCGGCCAGTAAAATGTTAGAAAAAATTTTTTGAAAAGCACTAATTGCAGTTGATTGGTAGAATTATTGTATATAGTTGATTCAACATAAATTTTTGTAAAGCATTAAGTGCACGAAACCAGCCGAATACGTTGCTTTTTGACCAAATTTTCTTCAAATTAAGCAATTCAATTACAGCAATGGCAAAGAAATACAAAAAAAAAAAATTAAAAAAAAACTGTGTTTTGCTTTCTTACGTACTTGACTCAACTGCATTATGCATTTTGGATAAACACATCGGTGATAATACCAGGTTAATTATTTTTTGTTAAAATTTTTGTATCGGCAAAAAATGTGTAATTTTACCTTACAATTTTTTTGAACTCGTTTTTGTCACCCTAACTAGTAATTTGGGCCTACCGTAATTTTCAAATAGACGTTACTAATATTTTGCGTAGCTCTTACTGGAATTTTTTTCTGTTTTGGGCACATTGAAAACTCGAAAACAGAGGTAGGTGGCGCTATTTTTCTAGACAAATATACGGAGTGATAGTAACTAGGGTTGGATTAAATTTGAAGTTTGAATTTGAATTCACTCACGAGTTATTGATAAATTTGAATTTAAATTTGATTTTTGCAAAGTCAATGAATTTCAATTTGAATTTAGTTCTGTTTTAAAGTCAATGAATTTGAATTTAAAAATTAAAAACAAAATGAATAAACCCAACCCTGGTAGTAGCCCGTAACGTATATATGCGGGGAAGCATTGCCCGTTACTGGAATGTCGACCAAAACGCCGAGCAAGGATATACTAAGCTTTTAGCTTTTCTGAGACAATGTGAACTAGATGCACTTAAAGCCGCATTTACACGGGCGACTTTTTTGCAACGCGATTCAAAGATTTTTTTATGCGTGAAAATCTCTCTCCCATGGTGGTCACTCAGACGCTGCGAGACTTGCTTGCGCGATCGCGTTTGGCAAGAATCGCTGCCGTGTAAGTAAAACCTGCGATTTGCAATGCCGATTATATTTTGCGCGACTCGATGCTAGAATCGTTCTCGCTCATAATCACTGACACGAGGTCGATTTCAGCGTTTCGAGAGTCCCAGGGCAAAGTCCCGCTCTTGTAAACAGCAAATCGTACGCAATTTAACAGCAACCCTGGCATAGCGCAATGCACAAATGCTTTGCGAGTAGCTGGCTGCGATTATTCTACGTTTACTTCATAAAATATTGTGTTCACAGCACAAAATAGTCGGTTGTGCTTGTACCGTAATTAGTTGTGATTGTGATACTAAATTTACTTCATATTAGTTTGAGGCGCAAAAGTAATAATTTTCTTGTTGATGCTGGCACTGGTCTACTGCAGATGCGGCTGTCATGAGTTGATAATTGTGAAGCCAATCAAGCAGGACTTTAACTCTTCATCAAATGTATGATAAATTATCCACAGGAAACAGTACCTTAATTGCATTTTACCTTTATAATGCCGTTTTATAAGAACCAGTAAATTTTGAGTTGAAGCTGGCTGTTCTTAATTTTTTGCCAATGTTGAGCCGTAATTGCTCTTAATTGGTTCGTAAATTTTGAGATCGTTGAAATCAATTATGGCGACCATGTTTGTTAATTTCTGATGATCTGTCTGCTTGTAAACGCCTTTTTAGCTGCTTTTGCAGCATCGCAAAATTGCGGAAAGCGAAAAAGCGAGCTTTACCAAAAAGTTTTTTTGTTACCTGCGCAGTGCACAATAGCACTCTATAGTCTAAGAATTGTTGCAATTTTGCTCGTAAATACAAAAAAAAAAAAAAAAAACACTCAAGCTTTATTGTTTTGAATCAGTACAGAATCTAGTTTCTTTATGATTTGGAATTTATTCTTTTTCGGTTGTTTTTAATATTATTTTTTGTTGCTGAGACTGGTGTTGTTTCTAATTTGTTATTAAATTTTGAACAAAAATGAGCCTCGAGTTCTTGAAAAAATAATTCTTGTATAAAAAAGTGTAATCCATTTTGTCATTGCTAATATTCTGACATAGCAAAAACAATAGTTAAAAATCGGAGAACCTTAGAATAGCTAAGACAATGAATGCACAATAATGGCATTTGGACAATATATTTTGAAAGTGGAGGTGCTTGTTACGGTATCCTTACACCTCGCAGAAAAACATTTCCCCGAAAATCATTTACCCGAAAAACATTTCCCTGAACGTTCTTTTTCCAGAATTAAATTTGTCAGAAATCACACTTGCCAGTATGAACACTTGCCTGATATTACATCTGCCATAATGAACACTAACTTGCCTGAAATTACATCTGCCTCAATGAACACTTGTTTGAAACTACATCTGCCAGAATAAACACTTCCCTGAAATTACATTTGCCAGAATGAACATCTGTCCGAAATTGCATTTCCCCGAAAGCTTTTTTGCTAGAATTTACACTTGTCAGAATGTACATTTGGCCGAAATTACATTTCCCCGAAAGTTTATTAGCAAGAATGTATATTTGGCCGAAATTACATTTCCCCTAAAGCTTATTTGTCAGACTTTACACTAGCCAGAATGTACATTTGACCGAAATTACATTTCACCGAAAATTCATTTTCCCGATATTACACATATTAAACCAAAATTTCGTTATTGATAGAATTTACATTGCAAAAATATATAACTATGCTTGTTCATTTTCAAAAATCATTAAGCTGCGTGTAAAATAAAAGGGGCAAAGGAAAGCAGTCTCTCATGTCTTGTAAGTAATTTCGACAAACAACGTTAGATTTGAAATATTTTTGGTGTTTGACAAAAATTAGTGCCATTTTCAGAACCGAATTATTTTTCCGAAGTTTGTGATGATATTTTGATGTGTTTTTAGCTTGTTGGTAATATTACGGTATTTCAATAGTATCGGAAACTCGCATGAACATCAAAATACAAGCGTCGTATCATTGAAGCATGTTAGTCAGGTGCGAAGCCAGAAATATGCAATGAGGGGCTGTTTTCGGGGTCTGATTGCGGAGTCCATAGCCAGAGGCCATAGGAGGTCTGGGGGCAGAGCGCCAAGCCGCTGAAAAATTTTGTATTTTTTGCAAAACAGACTTAATTTTAGGCCTATTTTGATAAATATCATTGCTTTAAAACGTGGCTTATGAAGTTTGCTGTGCAAAAACTTGATTAAACTGGTTGCAGTAATGGATTATGTAGAAGATGGATATAAACGGTAAAATTTTAGTTTCATATTTACAAGCTGGTAAATCATAAAATTCTAGTTCAGTGAAACTTACAAGGGGTAATCTATTTCATGTATGTTTTAGAGAAAGGTAATTGGAGTGGGAGCGGGCTAATGGAACGAAACTTGAAAGAAGTGGTTGACAAAATTTGAGAGAAGTGATTGGTAATTAATTAAAGTTGAATAGCCCCCATGCCTACTTCTGAGTTTTACTTTTTTTGATAAATATCGATGTTTAGCATTTTTTAGCAAGCTATCAAATTTTATTGCTTATTTTTGCCATTTTGAAAATTTTTACTTATTTGTGTATTTTATTTCTGACAAATCAGTTTCCCCTAAATAATTGTATCAAAAGATGCTTTAAATCATTTTTGAGTCCATTCCAGAGCTGTCACGAATAATAATTTTGAATGCCTGAGATATAATTATTTGCTGTGTTTTTTCAAGTACATGACTGTATCTTTGTTTTCCCGCTTTTCTGATTTGGAATATTTAAGATGATTCCTTTCTAGTATTTTCTACTGTCTTCTATTAGTTGCCGGAATATTTTGGTTGTTTACCATGCTTGATTGCTATATTTAGACTTGAAGTTTGTGACGTCATAATTATGTCAAAATTTGTTTATCCTAAGCTCATGTACTTTTTTATATTGTGACATATCAAGAATTTTTCTGGGATATTTGATAGCTTTTACCGTAGTATAAATAGGCGTGTCGTTTTTCATTTTAATATTCTTATATTCTAAGAGTGGGTGATTTTAGGCATTATTTTGTAGGCAGTTTTGCTGAGTATGTGTATCTGTGGTTGGCTTGTGTAGCCGTATAGTTGGCGATCTGAATCTGGTCGATCGCGAGTGTGTGTAGTAGCACCTGAACCTGGTCGGTCGTGGTTAAGTCTTTTACGATCTGAATCTGGTCGATCGTAAGAAGTTTAGTAGAGCGATTTTGTTCAGTGAGAGCGGTTTTGTGTTTCAATCTCAAATAGAAGTTTTAATTTAAGATAGGTGAGCTGCTTTCTGAGATTCAAGAAGCTAAAGGAACTATCAAATGCCATTTTTGATTCGTCAATTAACATCTCAGTCGTTCTCTAGTTTTAGTCGACGAGGACGATTCTAGAGAGTAAAGGTTGTACTCTAGCGAAGTATCAACGATCGCAACATGTGCAAAAGACTGCTGTCTCAGAAAGCAATAGCCATTACTCTAGTGCCGTCGCCAGGGCAAACAAAGCAAAGGGGCTCTAGCCAAAAGTGGCAGGCACTAAAATAGACTAAATTTTTGCATGTTAAAACCGATCTTCACATCTTGTACGGCTACAAATTTATATTTTAAAATGCTGTATTCATGTCTAAAAAAAGACCTATAAGGCCGGCAACGTTTCTAACAAGGCCACTGAGAGGGGGGGGGAGGGAAGGACAATGAACCCGAGGCCCATGGACTTTAGGTCGCCCACGAGGGGGCCCATGTGCTTCAAGAGGGTCCACTTAAATGTTGCTATGAAATAAGCATGTGAGGCCCGATGACCTTTTATCTTTTTTTTTTTGGAGATCACCTAATTTAGGCCGGAAAAAACGTTAGAATTTCGGTGAAGACCTTTTTAAAGCGGCATTTTCTCCGTCTGTTTTGGAGTTCACACAACCGGAAATCCAATATACTGTATTTGAGCTGGCCCCGGGTCCACGTTCGGCTCGGCGCCCCTAGTTTCTAATCTCGTTTTAGTCTGCGGCCCCTAATACAGAGCCGCAACTAAAACGTTGTTCTATGGGGCAAAATTACTTTCAGGGGAAGCCAAAAATTGCTGCCTTTTTCTACAATACGAGCATGCTGGGCCATAAGTGTAGCCAAGATTTTTGATTGGGGGTAGGGCACAAATCACGTGCAATGACGTTACCAGAAATTTCCGAAAGAAGAACTTTTTGTGGGACAAAGATATTGTAGATAGGAAGAGTAGAAGCCGTGGCCAGTGTGTTAGCACATAACCAGCATTTTGGTAAAGGGAGAGAGCTTAAATTTCCCAAAGAAGTGTAAATGGGAGATGTGTTGAGCAAACTGGTGTGTAACTCAAACATATTACAGACGTGAGTTTGGGGGCGAAGCCCCCACCTGCTGGGTGACTTTTTGTACTTTTTGGAAAGTTAGCTATTTTATTGCCATTGGATCACAATTTGCACGTGTTTAGAGCCATTCGAAAAAACTAGATTTTTAACATTTGAAAGCCAATTGAAAAAATTAAATTGTTCAATCCTACCTTAACTTACAAGTTAAGTCCAAAACATTTTAAAATCTTGCATTTTGATATTAAATTTTGTGTGGTTTGGCCCAAGTAGGGGAAAACAAGGTACATTGCCTACTGCAATATTTTAGCAGTAAATAATAATTCACTAGAAGATTTTCCTTAGAGATTTTTGTTTTGGCATAAAAATAACCATAAAAATTAAAAATCTAGTTTTACGGCCAAGAGGTGCAAGACCCCTGAATTCAAATTTAATTATTTGTTCAATGATAATTTCCCCTAGCTAATTTTTTTTCAAAAGTATTTTGTCGCGTAGAAACTGGTGAGGTGGAGGTGGATTGTTATTTAAAAATGGTACAATAGATGGTTACGCCTACTAACCTAGTTATTGCCCGATCCAGATTTATATTGTGCGGGGCCCTTGGCACTTTGGAGATATTCGCAACATCTTCTTGCCAAACATAGGTGAAGACCAAAAAAATGTCTCACCATTTGAGCGTGGGACCCCTTGCGTACTGCGCCATATTATGGTAAATCCGGCCCTAGTTATTGCATTACGTTCATGAAAAGGTAAATGAGGGCCTAAGATAGAAACTTTTAGAACAAAACCCTCCATTTCTCCTAGGTTGTATATACATTTAAACTGGTCGGCAAAAACTGAATTGGGAGAACCTGGTAGTCATTATTCTTATTAATTACTGCTGTAAGCAAAAAATGCTAGAAGAAACTGAAACAGAGAAACAAGAGGCTTTTTTGTCATATTTTTGCCATTGGTGACATTTCAATTGGAGGGTTGGGGGCAGGATCCCTGGTTACGCCTGTGTGCTGGACAGTTTGTTTTAGAAATAAGAGAGCTTTTAGCAACTTCTGAAGCTGAGTTCGATTCATTGGTTGGTGCGGGTATGGGTTCGAAACCATTTGGTACAAAAGCAGCGATTATTTTTGCCTTTCGAAAATAAATTCATGTTTGGGCGTGAAGGAGCAAGAAGGTTACGATAACCAGGGGCACCAGAAGCATTTGCAGATATTAAGTGGAAGGAGTACCGGTAGCTTCAGAAGAAGCAGGATTCGGACCGGGGTGAGAGTCTCTAATACTTCTTATGACAAACCTATCCATTACTGCCAAACAAGACAAAACGCAGTGTACAACAGTTACTGAACAACTTCTTGGCCAAGATCAAAGCGACCACGAGCACTCATTGCTAACGCTAGCGTGCTACCCTGGTGCTATCGCAACCGCACCCAACGTCAATTTTTTGAGTGCAAAATAGTTGCTATTGGGTCACAATAAAATTTTGCAATATTCTTCAAAGATTTTACTTACTAAACAATTTGTAGCTTGTCAGCTAAATCAAGCAAGGATTGCGATTTTGCATTAGGTTTATGCATGCCGGGTGCCATCACAATCAATGTACCGATTATAAATAGTTTTGCGAAACGCAATATTTCGCATCAGTTCAAATTATTAATCAACAGCCTTACAATAGGCTACTTAGGCCTACCAATATTTTCTCCTATAGTTGCTTTCGGGTTAGGACGACGAAAATTTTGCTTGGGGGACGCTGCCCCTACTGCCCCCCTCCTTAGTTGCGGCTCTGCCGTAATCGCTTGAAAACTCTATCTGCAGCAGTGAATGCTGCCAAACGCGCAACCAGGATTTTGCTAAAGAGGGTTAAAACAAGAGTATTTTTTTTTGCACAAAAATTGTGTAATTTTGGCCTTGTGCTAAACAAACTGATACAACTCGAAGGTGTCACAGACCGGGGCCTGGGAGCGGAGCCCCCAACCACTGGGCAATGTCTGTGATTTTACAGCAAAAAAATAGCGATTTTTACGGCATTTTGATCACATTTTGCACTTTTTGAAGAGATATCAATGACTAAATTGCCAAAATTCAGAAATCATTTCAAAGAATTAAATTACTAAACCCTTTTAGCCCTCCTCCCTTACTTTAGGTCAAGTCTAAATACGTTTAAACGATTGTATTTTGAAGTTAAATTTTCTAAGTGACTTGGCTAAGGGGGTCTAAGTCCCTTCACAATGGTGCCCCAGTGACTGCGACCTAAAAATGATGAGTGTGCTCCAAAGATCAAAAACAGCTGCTCTTGAAAAAAATGTTTTCGCCTATTGTTTATGTCATAATCACTAACATAAGTATCGGTAACGATTCTGCAGTCTTATATCTCTCTCCCGCGACACATTTGTAAAGGAGTCTTACAGTAAAAAGGCGGGTTATTCCGTCACATTTATGTACTGCAGTTGACTGCCAGCAATTTGGCAAAAGATCTGAAAACGTTAAAGGAAAATTATGTTTGAAAGTTATTATTGCTATATTTCCATCATTGACTATTGTCGTATCGTTACGTGATGTAGCAAAAACAGTATTTTAAGTAAAATGAAATCGAGGGGCACGGCCCCCCGATAGCGACGGCACTGCTTCACTTCCCCGCTTACGCTACTAACGTTAGTGCAGACTTACACGTATGAAAAGACGAAACTGAAATTTCACGACCATTGCGCTTACATATGGCCTACAGCAGTGGTTTTCAACCTGTGGGCCATAGGAGCATTTTGTGGTGGGCTACAGAGCTATTTGGATAATAGCAAATTTGGTTGAAAAAATGTATTGATCATTGGTGTTGTGGGGCCCGTTAGAGAGCTAGCACAAAATTTGCGGTTTTTAGCGTGAAACCCTTTTTTTTTGTGGAGATCACCTGAAAATTAAAAAATGCGATTAAGCTAGCGATTTAGCTGTGGGCCATAGAAAATTTTCGAATTCAAATAAGGTCACGGTGAGGAAAAGATTGGGAAGCACTAGCAGTAGTGTAACTAGGGGGGGGGGGGCTCCCCCATCGGCATGTCGACCAAAATGCAGAATAAGAAAAACAATACATTTTTAGCACTTTTGAGACCGTTAAATGCACTAGAGTGGATTAAGTAGTGATTTAAAACATCTTTTACAACAAATATTTAGGGGGGCTAATTTGTCAAAAATAAAACTAACAAATAAATAAAAACTGTGAAAAACGGTCAAAAATACGCAGTCAAATTTCATCGCAATTGTAAAAATGCTAAACATAGGTGTCATCAACAAATATACTATAAACTAAGAAATAGGGGGGATGGGCTATTCAGCATTAGTTAATTATCAATTTCTCTCAAATTTCTTTCCATTAGCCCCTCCCCCCGAATTATTTTCTCTATAAACTGCATACAAAATAGATTACTCCGTGTAAGTTTTACTGAACTATTAGATTGTATAATTTACCAGCATCTAAATAAGACAACTAAAATTTTACCATAAGCCACCGCTCAAATAGCCCATTCATGCAACCAGTTTAATCAGTTTGCACTGCCAATTTCTAAGCAACGTTTTAGAAGCATTATTTTTTATGAAAATAGCCCTAAAATTAAGTTATTTTTGCAAAAAAATGCATAATTTTCGAGCGTTGGGGGCTCCGCCCCCAGAACCCCGTGCTTCCGGCGGCAGGGGGCTTTTCCCCCAAACCCCCAGCCTCCGGCGGTAAAAGTACACAACAGAAACTTCTTAACTGCAGGAAATTCGATTTTTCATGAAATACAGTTGCAGTCCTGCTACCTTCCCTACAAAAATCTCGAAAAGATCATTCATTCTACGTGGTTCATTGCATTGCATTATGCGGTCAGTTTTTGCTAGAGCAAGGATCGTTGGTTTCAATTGTGACGTCACCTGAAGGAATCACTTATCTTCTTGCTACTTTCGCATGAACTGCGAATGAAATGTTCTAAATTGTATGAAACGTGAATGGCGGGAGTTGACATCATAATGAGCTTTCCGTAGGAGTGGCTTTCTGGGTAAACTTCAACAAAAAACTCTTTGAAGCTGTTTGTGGAAATATACGCCATTGCTGCTTTTTTGAGTGTGTGTAAGCTAAAGCGCGAAATCTTTTGCCGAAGAATGCAACAAGTGTTGTTTTGCTGGCTTACATTTGATGTAGATTTTGGATGCTTTGTACTACAGCTGCCGATTTAATTTTGTCGCAAACGCAAGACGAATTACACTTTTTTCTTTTTTTATAACAATATTTCATAAAAACCAGACGCTCATTGTTGCTCAGAATCTAAAAAAAATGCCAGCCTCCATCAGTAACAAAAAGATTGGAAACAAAAAAGAATAAATTTCAAATCTTTGAAGCAACTAAATTCTGTGCTAATTCAAAACGATGAAATTTTAGAGATTTTCCAGTATTTACAAGCAAAATATTGCAACGATTCTAGCATTACAGAGTGCTGCTTCAAACTGCGCAAGCAACTCATAAATATTTGGATGTTCTCAAGTTAAAAAAAAAACTCCGTACTTTTTCGCTTTTGCAATTTTACAGTGCTGCAAAAAAAGCAAAAGAGTCTTTGCTAAAACTAACAAAGCATTCGGAATTAAACACCAAAATAACTTTAAAAACATGTTCGTTTAAATTGACATGCAGTAGCGTAGCCAGGGGGAGGAACGGGGGGGGGGGCTGTAGCCCTTTCATTGGCTTGTCAACCAAAACGCAGAACAGAGGTGGAGTCGAGGACACAAGGCCCGAGGCCAAGGCAAAGGACACAAAAAAAATCCGAGGCCAAGGCTAAGGACAGCCTTTCCGAGGACAGACGCTCTCGAGGCCAAGGACAGGAATGCTCGAGGCCAAGGCCAAGGACCAAGGACACAAGCGCAAGTGCTCTCCAAAAAAAAAAAAAGTCTTCACAAAAATTTTTCGGGCGATCTCCAAAAAAATACCACATTTTTACCTCTACTGAGACTGTTTTTTTGCGCTGGAATGGGCTAAAAAGTGATTTAAAGCAATTTTTGAAACTTATATTCAGAGGGGGTGACTAATTCATCAAATATTAAAATCACAAATCGATAAAATCTTTAAAAAATGCCCAAAAATAAACAATTGAAATTTGATCGCTAGTGTAAAAATGCCAAACACATAGGTTTTATCAACAAATATATTATAAACTTAGGAATAGGGGGGGGGCTATTCCGTATTAGTTAATTACCAATCACTTCTATCAAATATCTTTCCATTAGCCCCCCCAATTATTTTTCTTTACAAAATGTAGACGAAATAGATTACTCCGTGTGAGTTTTATTGAATAACAGGATTTTATGATTGACCAGCATGTAAACAAAAAAACTACAATGTTATCATTAGCCACCTCCCACATAGCCCATTAATGCAACTAGTTGAATCATGTTACGCAGCCAATTTCTATGCCACGTTTTAAAAACATTATTTTTATTAAAATAGCCCTAAAATTAAGTTATTTTTGCAAAAAAATGCAAAATTTTTGAGAGCTGGGGTCTCCGCCCCCAGACCCCCAAAATAGCCCCCTTCCATTGCGGATTTTTGGCTACGCGCCTGTTGATACGAACGTTCTCTGAATTCAAAAACTAATATTAAGAACAAATAAAGCAGCAAATTGGCAAAAAACTAAGAGAAGCCAGCCTCAACTTAAAATTTATTGGTTCTAAAAAAGTGTAACCTGGGTTAAAGTAACCTTGCTTTGCCTCAGTGAACATGCTTGCATCGATTTTTTACTGCTAATTTTTGTTACGCTTGAAGCACAACTTATGATGGCAAATTGACCAATAAGCTAGGTTAGATTTCTCATTCAGTAAGTTAACTGTTATCGCAAGGTTTCCTAATTTCAACTAAAAGTTTGTTCTGTTTTTTAGAAATAAATAACCTAAACATAGTATAATTTTTCGAATAAAAAATAGTTTCTAGAAAGTGAAGTTTTGAGGAAATGTAATTTCTGAAAAATAAGCTTTAGGGGAAATGTAATTTCGGCCAAATGTAAATTCTGACAAGTGTAAATTCTGGCAAAATAAGCTTTAGGAGAAACGTAATTTCGGCCAAATGTACATTTTGGCAAGTGTAAATTTTGGAAAATAAGTTTTCGGGGAAATGTAATTTCGGCCAAATGTAAATTCTGCCAAATAAGCATTCGGGCTAATGTAATTTCTGGCAAGTGCATGTTCAGAAAAATGTAATTTCTGGAAAGCGCACGTTCAGAAAAATGTAATTTCAGGCAAGTGCATGTTCAGGCAAGTGTAATTTCCTGAAAGCGCACGTTCAGGAAAATGTAATTTCTGGAAAGTGCACGTTCAGGAAAATGTACTTTCTGGCAAGTGCATGTTCAGGCAAGTGTAATTTCCTGAAAGCGCACGTTCAGGGAATTGTATATTCGGGATAATGTAGTTTCGACCAAATGTTTTTCGGGGAAATGTAATTTCTGAAAGGTGTTTTTCGGGGAGGTGTATAAGATCCGCTTGTCACAGAAGTGTTCCGTAACACTGTTGACTGTAAATGCTCCAGCGAAACTCTGGAGCCTTTACAGTGTCCGTCTCGGCAAACCACAATTGAAATTCTCCAACTTAAACAGTCATGTTCAGACGAAATAAATAATATGGAACAGTACGGCGTGGCAAAAAATAACTGAAATTTAACCTGAAAATAAGTAAAAGAATGCCTTACAAGCGGTCTTCAAAATAAAATACGTCCGTTTGCCAATTGCTCGAATGAAAAGGAATGCTATGGATTTTTTTGAATGTTGGTTTAATTAAAAAAAGCCAGAGATACTTTGATAGCGACGGAAGTCGCCTGGTATCTGTGCAGAAGAACTCAAAAAGTAAACTTGTAAAAACAAAAATAAAATTTAACAATTAGCATTTTGTATAATATGACAGCACAGATGTACTACAAAATACAAAATACTAGTACACTATTAAGGAAACAAACAATAGGAATGTGTCAGTCACACATACTAGGAGAAAAGGTAATTTCAAAAGTGTTTTTAGAATTAACTGTACAAAAACGTTCATAAAATTTATTATTTTGTTTTACCAAATATTATGCATTACCAAATACGAAAGACAGTCAGAGATGGGTTGCGGTAGAGAAAAAACAAGATCAAAACGGTAAATAACAGAATTTTATAATAAATTATGAGCATTAATGCCCGCTTCGCTTTGCTCTATCCAAGCCAACTCAGAATGATACAGAGTAAGTCATATTTTTCGAGTAATTTCAAGCTTTTACGTATCACACATTCTGCACGAGCAGCACGCTGCTCTTGCTGCTTCATCTTTCACCTTGCATTTTCATTACACGTTTTAACGCCATTAGGTGTTTAATTGTATTCCCTGTATTTCGTTTTACGCTTGCGTTGGCTTCATACAATTTCTTTTCGTAATTCCGAAGCGTGATTGTTTCAAACGCAAAAGATGACAAGCTGCGCATTTGAAGTGCTTTTGCTGCAGTTGGCTTTTGCAAATTCAAATCCAGCAAGCCGCGCTTTGAAACTATCTAGCACCGTGTAAGCGAACCAGTGCAATAGCGACTCTTCCGCCGATGCGATTTTGCGAGAATCACTGGCACGCAGTTTCAACGTGTAAGTGACTTCTGCGAGTTTCAATCGTATGCGAGCGTCGCGTTAAAATCTCTTCCGTGTGAGTGACTGCTGCGATTTGATTTTTTTGAGGGCTTGTCTGGCGATATCGCGCAGACCAAATCTCACGAGAATCTTGCGCCGTGTAAGTTACCTACGAGATTTGGGAAAGAAAAAAGGCAAAATGTCGATTCTCGCAGCTAAAATAGCCTGTTTACATGTGCACTTTTGGGAACCAGTTCTTAGTTCTAGTGCCTGATTTTTGCTGAGTCACACACAATTCCTAATTCAGAAACGTGATTCAGTACCTTTTTTGTGTGTGACTCAGCAAAAATTACGCACTAGAACTAAGAACTGGTTCCCAAAAGTGCACATGTAAACAGGCTAAAAGTTGCCCGTGTAAATGCAGCTTTAAAGATGATTTAATGCATTTTTTGAAATATTTAGAGCAGGGAACTAATTTGTCAAAACTACAACCCGCAAATCTGTAAAACCTTTAAAAAATGGCCGAAAATTTAATCGCTTGTGGAAAAATGCTGAACATATTATAGTTTTATTTAAAAAATATAAGCTCAGAAAAAAGGGAAAGGAGCTATTCAAAATTAGCTAAATGCCCATCACTTCTCTCAAATCTTGTTCCATTAGCCCCTCCCCTCAATTATCTTTGAAAATATAGACAAAATAGGTTACTCCTTGTGAGTTTTTTTTGAACTCTGGGATTTTATGATTTACCAGCTCGTAAGTGAGAAGACTGAAATTTTGCCATTAGCCATCTCCAACATAGCCCATTTATGCAACAAGTTTAATCATGCTTTTGCACAGCTAATTTCTATGCTACGTTTCGAATGCATTACTTTTCATCATCATAGGCCCCCAAATTATCTTATTTTTGCAAAATGACTTAAAATTTTCAAGCCCTTCCACAGCAAATTTCTGGCTCCTCACCTGTAACGTTGCTACTTTTCAATGGATTGAAAAAATGAAGTAGCCATTTATACTGCTACCATTTTGAAATGTTGAGTGCTTTTATCAATATTTCACTCCTTGACATGTTGAGGTGTAGAGTCTAATCAAGTAATTGTATTACTGAAAGCAGAAACAAAGATATAGCCAATGTTTTGATTGGGGAAAAATGTTTTGAAATCTATCTGCCGACTCACCTTCAAGCTTAGTTAAAAAATTATCAATATTATATGCATTTTCGAGAGTGAATGTTTCGAGAAGGATTGTTTTTGCATACGATAAGTGAGCAAAAAGCAGTAAACTTGACCATTATACTGCTTTGTCAGTATTAGATCACAATTAGAATATGCAGTTGCGGCTTTAAAAAAATTTTTTTTTGTCTGCGAATGAAACATAATCGAAGGTTTGAAGAGCAGTAAGTAGCTTCACTGCTTTTCACATGTTTTTCGCTAAAAATAATGAAACAAATAAATCAAGAATAGCAGTAAAGGCAAGTACTGTGTTTCAAACTGAGAACTTGGGATTAAACGCGCTCAAAACGCACTTTTGAAGCACAGTAACGATCATTACTGCGATTCAAACTGAAACAGCGGCTGTTTACGGAAAAATGACGTTATTTGTACACAAAATAACTCCGTAAATAAACATTTTTGCAATGCTTGGATGCTACCAACGGATGTACAAAGTAAAAAAGCCCAAGTTAGACAAAAAACAGAAAATCAAAAATTTGCAGTTCCGACTTTTCAATAATTTATGGCAGCATTGCTTTGCGTGCCTCTGGCCTAAAGGCCATCAGCGCGGATGCCCAGGGAAGAGCCAACAGAACAGCGACCACCCAAAAACAAGCAATGCAAAAAAGTCATCCTCCCACAGAACTCCGACTTTCAGATTTACACATTGCTTGTTTTTGGGTGGTCGCCGTTCTGGTGGCTCTTTCATAAGCTTCCGCGCTGGTGGCATCTGGGCCAGAGGCACGCAAAACGATTGAACACTTTTATTTTATAGATTTGATTTATATCTCATGTCGTAAAACGTGCGGGTTATGTAATCGCAATGTCGAAACAACATAGCAAGTTTCTTGTGCATCTGTAGTGATGGTACGGAATATATTACATTAGGTGTCAAGATAGGGAGTCAAGATTATGCGAAGTCAAGATCTGGAACTCCGTTGAACAAAATTTAAACAACTAACTTTTTATCAAATTTCTTTTCTTGTTTAATGCGAATGTAAACTGTTCAATGCAAAACGAATAAACGTCTCTCTATCTCTTAAATAATAAACAGGCAAAAAAAACAAAAACGAATCGCAACTGGCAAGAGGATTGATTCTGTTGGTACTGACTCAAGCGAGGTTTCGGAGCAAATGTCTTATTAGCGAAGAAGCTAGAAAAGATCAATTAACCGAGACAGAGTCGGAGAGTTACAAATGTTGATGCGAGGTTGTTTTTTGAGCTTGCAGTTTCTACGGTTACAAAGAATCCCGACACATGCATGTAATTGCACTAAAAATGCTACAAACTAACTGTTTTTTTGTTTTTTTTAATGGAGAAATTACTTTATTCATGCCAATTCACTCAACTAACTTTTTCGTGATAATGAACTCGGTTAATTGATTTTACCGAAACGAACTGAAAAGAACGTGCTTTGTTATCGTGACACTGGGATTGTTAAATTAAGCTGAAAATAACCAAGAGATTTTTTGAAAAGTTTTGCAAAAATGTTCAGCGTTTGGCAATTTATTAGAAGAAAGGTCTAAAAACAACTTAAATAAAGCAAGCCTATACGGACATTACGTTCTTACGATTTTAATTTTTTCGTTCTAAGTTTGAGATATAACTCAATTATGCAGGGTTTTACGTTACCATCCCTTGCTTACTGTAAGTCTGTAATGTAAGGTAATTTTCGGATATGCACAAAAATACACCACTAACTGCAACAGAAAAAGACCTAAAAGATGAATAACAGTACATGCGATTTGCAGTATTTCATTGCTTGTATTGGGCTCTCAAAATATCGTAGAAATATTTAGCATTAAGAAACCCATGTTTATTTTTTCACACATGTAAAACAAATTTATTGATTAAGGAAATACAAAGCAATATAATGTTGTCATTTCCTTATTGGGAAAGTTAAAAGTCGCAGCTGCTGTAAGATCTATCTGAACTAGCATCAACATCACAAAACGAATAATCAATCTGTTGTTGATATCAGGGTTTCAAAAAGAGCTCAATATTTAATTCAAATAGAACAAGATCAGTACTTAAACTGCAAAATTTTGCATGGGAGGACACTTTTGCAGCCTTGACCAAACGCATTCGGAATGCGAAAGTACTTTAGTGGAAATTATGTCTTTTCGTCTCCGAAATCGATTGAAGACCAAAAACAAAGATCTTCACCAAAAATTGAAAAGTTTTTGCCCCCGAAACCTAGTGAAGACCTAAAAAAAAGGTTTTCACCGCAATTTGGGACTAAATTTGGCCGGAAATTGTGGAATTTATTCGTGCTGCCAGGCCCTTTTTCGTCTGCTCAACCAGCGCTCAAACCTCGATGGGGGACGCTGAATCTCGATGGGGGGACGCTAAATCTTAATGGGGGGAACGCTAACTCTAGTTGGGGGGACGCGTCCCCCTACAATTTAAGTTTTGAACAAGATGCAACCTCTGATGGCTCGATTTATGGGTGAAACAAGCTGTTGGGTTATAAATGTAATGCAATACAACTCTGATGGTCTCATTCACGGGAGAACTAATTGCTGAGTTTTCAAAATTTTATAAGAAATACCGGTACTCCTAGTGATTCAGTTTATGGGCGAAACAAACACTTGGACTTTTATAACATTTTAGTTTGTTTAATGCTTTTGTGCTGTCGTCTCTTTTCCTTGGTGCCATCATCGATACGATGTTTGACGAATTATTAAAATTTATAACAAAGCGTTTAATTGTGCTTTTTCAGTCTTGGAATTCTACTGTTGCTTCCATGTTTGATGTGAAAAAAGTGATAATAAATAACAGACTTTTCAATGAAGCATGCATTACTGGAAATCCATCAAATGTATTGCTTGGTTATATGCTGCTAGCAAGGTAAGATGAAAGTCTCAAAGGTGTCAGAATCTGTGCAGTGCAAAATATGTACCATAAGTTTCGATTGGAAAAGACTATCAATATTAAGTGCTTTTCTTAAATTCTGAGTAACTCTTCGACAGTTTAAAAATCGAACCGCGCTAACCAACCTTATTTGCTCTACTCTACTCTATCAATCCAACATTCCATCAGAGAGTTTTAAAGAAAAGCAACGTTCTGTTAAAGCTGCAGATGGATAATATTCGGTTCTACTGTAACTACTAGAGAAAAATCATTTGCAGTACAGATTGATGTGAGCACGAAAAAAAAAACCGTTTATGCATTGCCATATCCAATAAATTGATTTACTTTGATCAAAAGTCGGATGTACGTTTGGGTTATATGTCAATTTTGTGAATGTGTATTTTAATTTATGAGCAATCCAATGTTTGATCAATTGAACATTTGTATGCTGGATTGGTATCCTGACAGATTTTTCATGTCGTTTTTGATGACTCTCGCCAGTGCACCTACTTTATTTTGTATAAAATAATACTGTCAATATCAACTTCTATATTCGAGTCACATTCCATAAGCTAAGAATACAAAAAAATGTCACTAAAAAAAGTAACAATATAAATAAAAAAATCACAAGATTTTCAACTAAATATTCCATCAAAAGGATATTCGATAGTAAATTCAATGATATGTTTTGATATCAACTCATTTATAACTTAAGGACGGAGAAAATTCAATGATATTTTTTCCAGCGCTATTATGTATATTTGCGTAATTTTATACAATAACTTTTTATTTAGCGCACCGGGAACGATTATGAAGGGGTCTGATATTAACAACACAGTTAAAAGCTTACTTATGACATTTCCACGAGGTAAGAGAAATCGAGTTGGTTTACAGGATTTTCAGATGTACTTGTTTTTGTAGCGTTGGAACTAAATTATTTGAAAAATGTACTGGTTTTTGTAGCGTTGGAACTAAATTGTTTGAAAATAATTTAGTTCCAACGCAACAAAAACCAGTACATAATAGTTCCACAATAATAGTTCCACCAACTGACTATAACTATAATATAGTTCCACTATCGGATTATTTATGTACTACCCTACTTAAAAACAGCTCGGTAGGAGTACACAAAAAAAAAGAAAAAAGAAACAATAATAGTGTGCAGCAGAGAGCAGAGGAGCCCAAACCGCTTGCTATTGCGTGTGCTTTCGGAAATTGAACTCAAAAAAGTTATATCATTCTGCACAATAAAATCAGTAAAAATTTGAAATGACAACAAAAAATGACTTCAAGAATTCATTTTGAGGTAAAACCGCTGGAAAAAAAATTGCAAGACTTTAATAAACACCACATTTTCGAGTGGCTGAAAAGATTTTAAATAAAATTCTTCACCTTGCGGCTTCGTTCTTAGTAACGAATCTCTCAAATACATTTTGCGCGTTATAGCATCCAAAATAATATAATCAGGTTCTTTAGTGTACTGCATTCCGTTAGTTGTTATTACGGCACAACTGTGCTTGGGTTATTACGAAAATCGTATTGAAGTTTCGAGTTCGAACGCGAGTTTTGGAAAAAAAATTAAATTTTCTTTCTTAGTAAGGGCATTCAAGTCAAGTCTTATGGTGTTGACCGAAATGTTGGGATAAGCCTACGATACATTCTCACCAATTTTGAGCTATCATACGTCTTCTTCGTTTCAAGATATTGCATTTCAAAATGAACAATTTTTCTCTTACTTCAGTATTGCCATTTTGTCAGTGTTGTTGCCAGAGTTGGAAGTCGGGCCGAGCTTTTTGGGTCGGGTTCCGGCTTAAGATTGACGAAATGTCGGGTTTAATGCGGGCTTACCTTGATATTCGTACCTTGACTTGTGTTTTCGCCTTTTAGATGTTATGTAAGCGTAATTCAAATAACTTTGCAACACTGAATGACAACTAAAAATCAAAATCAAATTTGCATTATCTTCGCTGTATTACGCCGAAGCGTACAATGAGTTTGAGGGGGCAATCTTTGTGTTATTGCGCCCGGTCAACACAGTTCCTTCGAAGAACTATTAAAGCTACATAAAACTACCAAGGGAACCACAAGGGTACCAGAGATATCGCACCTCCGGGCGGGGAACTATAGCAATCCAATGAAAAAGAGAAAACAACGTCGGTCTACAAGCATGTTAACGATCACAACATTATAGGAATTACACAGGAAAGCATTCGCCACCGTTTTCGTCCTTGCTCAAGGGACTCATCAGGCGGAAGAACAAAAACAGCCAAGGGCATCAACGAGAAAACCAAATTGAGCAATGCAGCAACGTAGAACAAAGCTTTCAAATCGACATTATGAATAGGCATCACGCCAATCGAGTGTTCCTTGTCAAAATAACAAAAGTTTCCCGCTTGGAGGTGTGATATCTCTGATACCCTCATGATTCCGTGTTGGTTTTATGTAGTTCTTGACAGTATTTTTGGGTTTCTTATTGCTTTTGTTCTTTTTACAAGGAACACTCGCTTGGCGTGAGCCTGTGCATAATGTCGATTTGAAAGCTTCTGTTCTCCGTCGCTGCATTGCTTAATTTGGTTTTCTCGTTGATGCCTCTGGCTGTTTTTGTTCTTCCGCCTGATGAGTCCCTTGAGCAAGGACAAAACCGGTCGCGAATGCTCTCCTGTGTAATTCCTGTAATGTTGTGATCATTAACATGCTTGTAGACTAACGTTGTTTTCTCTTTTTTTTAACTGTTATAGCCGTGGCAAGCTTTTGGCAACACTGTGTCCGATTTGATCCGTGCGAAATTTGAACCTCATACCTCTCGCTGATGAGACGAACGAGTTACCGCTCGACCAACTGGCTGGTTCCATGACAACTTCGTTTAAGCATAAATGCGATTATCATTAAGCAATTATTATTATTGCGTCACATTTTATCTGCATTGAGTAGTTTCATTACGAGCAACAACCCAGCACATTTTTAGATGTAACTTAATTTTCTTGATTAAAATGCTCATATTTTCGAAGCTTTTTGTCTGACTCTTGTCAAGAAGAATCGTCAGCATGGAGAGCGCAGAAAAATGAGCGGCTATTTATAGGAAAAAGCCGAGCCGTGATTGGCTGGAAAAGACGTCATTAGTGTACAATCTTTAAGCTGTATACGACTTCTTTTTGTCGGCAGAGGGCGGGGTTAAAAGTTTTGACGAAAGTGGGTTCAAGAGCAGATAGATGAAAAGGTGAGCGGCCTTGGGCAAGAATAGAAAATCTGCTGTCATCATAATGTTGAGCGCAGGTACAAAATCTTTTACAAAATCCTACCTGCGCTCAATATTATGATGACAGCAGATTTTCTATTCTTGCCCAAGGCCGCTCACCTTTTCATCTATCTGCTCTTGAACCCACTTTCATCAAAACTTTTAACCCCGCCCTCTGCCGACAAAAAGAAGTCGTATACAGCTTAAAGATTGTACACTAATGACGTCTTTTCCAGCCAATCACGGCTCGGCTTTTTCCTATAAATAGCCGCTCATTTTTCTGCGCTCTCCATGCTGACGATTCTTCTTGACAAGAGTCAGACGAAAAGCTTCGAAAATATGAGCATTTTAATCAAGGCAATTCTCAAGTTCTGTACCACCAACCAACTCTTCAAACTGAATTTTCGGGCCTGATTTTGGCTTCAAATCACTTTTCGGGTTTGAGCTCGTACTTGTCCCCCCCGTGTACAGCTCTGGTTGTGACATAAGGTTACCTTCTGGAAAGCTGGCTTACATTTACTTGAAAGGCAGCTAATTTAATATTCAGACTCTTTATTTTGTCTTGACAACAACTCTGCCTTTGACAGAAGGGCGAGGTGAGTGAAAGTAAGTCCATTTTTTTTATTTGGTTCTGCTGAAGCTACAAAAAAGATTCCATGAAGTTTTTGGCGCCATCATTATGTTTTAAAGATAAATTAAGCATAAACGCTGTTGCTGTAATTTGTAAAAATCTACTCACCTTAAACAATGAATAATGCACTTTGCGTTTCAAACATTGAAAAATACGTCGTGAACAATGAACATATAACTGTGTCCTGTACCCTCACACAATTGGAAAACTATATTATTCATGTATTAGCAGTGAAAAAGCACATGCATTTTTAGCATAAGCTTCTTCTCGTTTCATTTGAGAAGTTTCCAAATTTTTTTAAATTTAAACCAAAAATTTATGCAACCACAACTTTGCATTAAATCTGTAATGCTAATGCATGTCATGACAAATCTTGCCCTTTGTTTTGGTCGACCAAAATAACAACTCCCAGGCGTTTCGAAAAGAGCATTTGTGACAACAACACGCAGCAAAAAAAGTAGTCGAACTTAGCGACAAATCCCAATTGTTCATCACTAAACACCGAAACTTCCTTATATGCAGTGAAATGGAAGAAATCGAAAAGCAAAAAACTCTGTTTAAAGGAAATTAAAACATCTAACTTTGGATTAATTTAAACGCAATCTAAAACCAAATTAAAAATTTTGTTAGAATGTGGATTTGAACTGACACGCTGATGAAACTCTTTATCATTGAGAAACTAAAAACCACTCTGTACAATACGTTGTGAAACTAAAGTTTTAGCAATTGAACTACCCCACTGTAAAAGACTGCACATAGAAAATGTTGGCGAGTTTCTCTACACAAAACATGAAAAATTTTGGCACTATAGCTATTATAAAACTTAAAAATTTTTTACACAGTTACGAGAAATATTTTTAAACAATAAAATCCTAACAATAGTTTCATACACTAAAATAATGCTTTCAACAGACTGTTTTTCCATTACGTTTTCCAAGGTACACTGACTACAAAAATTGCATCCGAATATTTTATTTGACTTTTAGATGTAGTGCAGTTCATCCAAACAAGTTTTGCAGCATATTCGAAAAAGATTTAGGCCCGGTCCACACTTGGCGTAAAATCGCGAGCGTACGGAACAGACGTATATTTAGTTGATTTAAATAAAAATTTGATACGCGCAGCGTAGCCGCATCTTAGTAGCATCATACAAACTGCCAGTAGATTAAAACAAACCAAGAACACGCTTGTATCATACGCTAACGATTTTACGCACAGAATAGACCCGGCCTTACTGTCACCCTCGGAAAAGACTAACTACAAACTAGCCTGTTGGAAGTATTGTTTTACTGCAGGAAACTATAGTATACGAGTATAGCTTCAAAACCTCCATGAAGTCTTTTATTGGTGCCCCACAAACTACGCTTTTACAAAAAAAATTGAGGTAGTTGTGGGCAAATATTGCAGTTTCTCTTCCTACCTTTGGATGCAAGACTACTGTGTTTGTGTGAAACTGAGTTAGAAAATGTTCCACAATATAAAAGTTTGCTATTTATTGCAGTGCTTTGCAACCCCAGTCTAACGCCTTGCGAGGATGATGAGTTTGACTGCAGATGTGGAAAAAATGTCTTTCGTGAAAGCTTTCATGATCCAGCATGCATTCCCAAACGATGGAGATGCGACGGTCAAGCAGATTGTGCTGATGGAAGAGATGAAGAGCAATGCATTTGCTCGTCAGATCAACTTCAATGCGGTTGTGAAAGGGGAGGCGCATGCGAATTTCGTTATCAGTGTATAAATAAGACAAAAGAATGCGACGGTATTCAGGATTGTGAAAGTTATCGTGACGAACGAGTTAATGAATGCCCTTTCCCATGTAAAGATGAAGATATGGAAGAAATCCGAATAGGACTTGTATGTGATGGAAGAGGAGATTGTCCGAATTTCAGGGACGAAGAAAATTGCACGAAAGCTCCAGACGGATTGCCTAATCGCTGCGACTGTAATGAGATCGGGAATTTTACCTGTGGACAAAACTTCTTAACGTTTTTCTCAATCGAAGGTAATTCAAAATTTTACCAGTATTATCTCAATGTTGTTCAAAAATTTATTGTTTCATCTTTTTGTTGGGTTAATACTTTCTCATGCAAAGCCAAAGCTATATTTTGAAATCCAAATTTGAACATAAATTAAAATGACATACGACTTGCTTTAGATACTGTATACGAGTTTGAATCGGGGTACTAAAACAAATAATGCATGAGAAAAAATTATTCAAATAAATATTTTGATAAAACTTAGGACGTATTTCATGCATTCATGCATGCGTGATATACCAAGCACTCTGCGTGTCTGTTAATTTGATTGACTACAGCAATGCCAAGCACCAATTTTTGGGTTCTGCTTTCGGGTTTTTCATCAGGCTAGACCACCGCAAGAAATAAAATGCGGGGCCCGAATGGAAAGTAAGAATTAAGTGTTTCTCCCTGAATACAATAAAGGCTTCAATCGCCAGAACGTAATAGCATTTCATTATACAACCAAAGTTTGTCACGAGCTCGCGGGACCCATTTTCTCGTCATTTTGTCTGCGGGCAACTCAGATCTTTTTAAGGAACTGCCGTAGCAGTAGCAAGTCGTTGGCAACACTGCGTTGGTTTTAATGGCTCAAGATTTTAACCTCAGTCATTCCGTCCTATCGACGAACGAGTTTCTGTTAAATCAACTGGTTGGTTCAATCATCCAACGCCATACCAATTATTGAGCTGCCCCTGCCGCCATGACATAACTACAGAGTAGAGTTTTTAACTGTTATTTTACATTATAATATTTTTATTGAGTTTCCATTAGCGGTTCTATGGTAATTAAAACACCGCTGTAACTAATTTTTTTTTTTTTTTGAACAAAATTTAGTCACCTCGTCTAAACAAAAAGTTTGTGCGGAGTAGCATTAGAATATTACTACCTAGTTTTTGTCAAATCTTTGTCAAGCATTCTTTAACGGGTAGTGGCAAGGTAGTCAAAACTGTGTTTGACAGTGAACGATATTAGACTTGCGTTTGAATCCTATTAACGCATCAGAGAATACACCAAAGAGTTTACTTGTTTAGCCTGCTGCTTGACATTTAGCATCAAAGCAGCAACGAGGGGTCCATAGATAAACAACGACTTCGTGGCTTGAATAAGTTCGTCTTCTAACTAAAGCAACATGGCAAAATACAGTTACGAAATAACCTCTTTAAGATTTAGTCTTCATGATAGCAATTAATTTTTACTGAATTAATGTCTTAGAGCGTTGCGATGGGATAAGAAATTGTTACGACTTCAGTGACGAAAAAAACTGCACTTGCCCGAGCGATAGGCCAAACCCCTGCTCCTGCAACAATGACAAAAATTTCAGTTGCACTGATGGAAATTATTCGTGTTTTAGCGAAGCAGGTAAGATACAAAAACAATAAATAGCATTCAAGATTGAAGCTAGTCTATGAAACTAACTGCTGCCTTGACTTGAGTAAGTCATTGGTGTTTCTAATTTTTTTTTCACGTCAACTTTTAGTCAATAATTTAATTTGCTTTTCTAGCGTTTTTTTAAAGTATCATCAACGTAAATGTAAAACGACCACAATAAAATCATAAAATTTTGAGCTTTTCTGATGATGGATGCTCGTAAAATCACCAAAGCACCATTCAAAAACTAACTTTTGTCTCAGACGTTTTTCTACGTAAAAACAACTAACTCCATCAAAGCATTATTATCAGACACTAAGGGCTAATCGCCGAGAGCACAAAACAAAAACGATCGCACATCACCAGTGGTGCAACCAGGGAGAGGGGGTGCTAAGGGGCTTCAGCCTCCCTTAGCCTAGTCACCTAGAAAATTTACCCGAAATACAAGCGTTTAAAGGTGTTTTAAGCTTCACGTAAAGGGTGAGCTGAAAGGGCTTGGCAATTTAATTCATGCCAATAGCTTCCGATTTTAACAATTTAGTTGTTATAAATGGCTCTAAAAACGTGCGAAGTGTGATCCAAATGGCGTTGAAATAGCTATATTTTGACAAAAAGTCACAAAATTTGCCCAGCCGTTTGTCAGACTGGACCACTGCAACAAGCTATTACCGCCGCCAACTGACTTGTTTTGATTCTTTTCCATCTTGATACTTTCAGCCATTCATTTCAAGCTGCTCAAAATCTCCTAAATTCAAGCTCATGTTGAAAATGTCCAGACAAACCAATCCTAATTTGCGATTGGATTAGTGTTTAATAGAGTGCAAAAGTTTGATCAACATTAGTATTATAGCTTTTTAAATAAATGTTCGATACTTTGCGAAATATACCCGGTCAAAGTTTGTAATACGCCACAGCAGAGCGCTTCATAAATCGCTTACTTAAAGTTTTTGTTTATTCTGATTCTCTGAGTCCAAATTTTAGCTTTTTGCGTCCAAACGTTTATGATTTTTAAAACTGATATAGACCGCGAATATGCTGCAGTCCAAACTACCGAACAGTTTCTAATCCGCGGTAATACAAATTTTCTCATTTACAGTATCTTGGCTAATGGCTCGAAATACGAGCTCGAAGATATGAGCTCGAAAAAAATATTCAGCTCCGGTCCAATAATGTTAAGCAAGTTTTTTATGAACAGACTTTTTATAGATACCAGTTCAATATTTCTGCTGCTTTCTATTCTTGGGAATTAAAAGAGAAAAACTAATTTTCTTTGGTGAAAGTAATTTTTCTGGGGAGCTTGAGGGTGATTTCTCGATTATCAATACTAGCTTATATGCATAATTCTCGATACGAAGAGCTTAAACTTTTTACTGCAGTTTCGATGTGATAACTTGCTGAACAGTTCCTGCACACCATATTTTTCTGAAAAAAAAAGCACATACACGTATGCTGTTGGGCGTATGGAATTGCAAATTACAAAACAATAAATGTTTTCATTGTGAGAAAGCGGGAATGATGTTTGGTACAATAATTACTTAACAAATCCGTAATCGCCTGACCTTAAAACACCGTGGTCGCATTGTTGCGATCTTGGTCAAACCCTTTACGATGATTATCTCTGCTTAGTGGCTTCGAACAAGCAGCAAATTCAAAGGACAAGAATTCAAAGAAATTCACAGGAACATTGCATCACTGGAAACTCCTATAAACAGGTGCGGATTCTTACAATCACGGAGTAGTCATTGCAATGAAAGTGAGCGGATCATCCAACAGTTAGCGTCTGACACTGTCCTGTGACAAGAGGATAAATATGCAAAAAGAACAATACTCGTAAAACATTATGTTGTCTTAATACTGTACAGTAGTTGATGTTTTGCATTGTAATTGAATTATGCTTCTTTTACAGAAAGATGTAATCTTATTAGTGATTGCCACGATGGGACAGATGAAAGCAATTGTATTGCAAGAGCGTGTTCACCTGACCGAAGTATACCGTGCGCCTGCAATCAATACGGAGATGCATTTAGTTGCAGCGGCAGTAGTTGCTACGGCTCGGATGGTAATGATGCAGTCATGGTAACTTTGATGTTAAAAAATGATTACTTTAAAAAATGTTTAAAAAAATGATTACTTTACTGTATAATTTGCAGAACATTTTATTTTAATTGCCTGCATAATTTTTATAAAAAGGTGGTGGTTGATTTTTTTCATGGAATTAAAAAGCCGAACTCCGGTTTAGTCGAATACAGATAAAAAAAAAGCAAAAAATATTCCATTTCTACTTTGTATTGTTTTTTTTAGCGAAGTGGATATTTTAATTAAATCGCTGCGGAGAAAAAATTAAACCTTTTTTATGTTTGTTTATGGTGGCGTGGTGCATTACTAGCTGATATTTGCAGCAAAACTATTTTAAAGTTTCTGAGCGAAAAGAAAGAGTAAGCTTATATGTAAAAGTGCAATTAACGCCCAAATTTGCGTTACCACAAGTAGACTGGGTGAAGACTAATCAGCTGATAAACTTTTCACTGGATAGTTAAGGTGAAGAAATCCCAATTAGCCACGATTTCATAATAGTACAAAAACAACGAAGGATGATTAACAACAAATAAGCTGGTTGCATTTATGTTGCCTACGCTGCAAGCAGCGGTGCTGGTAGGTTCTGGCGGCGCTACATTGCATTTTTACACTAAGCTTATTTTCGTTTCGCTCAGAAACAAAAAAAATTCTGCTGCAATATCAGTAATGCACCACGCCACAATAAGCAGCCTTGAAGAGCTTAATTTTTTCCTTCGCAGAGATTTGAAAAATCCACCCGATTAGAAACCGACCGGAATGTAAATGATTTGAAAATTCCACAGAGTACGTAATAGATCGGATAATTTTTGCGTTTTTCTTCAAAAGGAAATAAAAGTAAAAGCTACCGTGTTTCCCCGATAATAAGACCTACCCGCAAAATAAGACCTAGCGTGATTTTTGAGATGATTTTAATGTAAGCCCTACCCTTAAAATAACCCCTAGTTGAGAGCGGCAGAAAGACGAAAGAGTCAAACATTCTTTTTTTATATTTATTCAAACTGCTTTAATGCAGTGTATGCCATCCTTTTCAAAAAATCTTTATTTGGCAAGCAAAAATAATGACAATACAAAAACTATTCTTGCGTGTTCTTTCGTAACTCATTTACACTGCAACTTCGCTGCAATTTTGGAAACTGATGACTTGCAAGACATTCCAGAGGATGATGATATGATTGTTCTTGAATAAATTGTTGTTAATGAGTTTCTGAATAAAAAACATGTATGGCAAGTAAGTGTAGATCTTTTTCGTAATTTCTGTTTATTTAAAATCTCGTAATTTTTACTTTGTAACTTCATTTTTTGATATATCAAAATAATACATCCCCCGAAAATAAGCCCTAGTGTCATATTTTGGAGTAAAAATTAATATAAGCCCTGTCTTATTTTCGGGGAAACACGGTAGTTATTTTTTCAGTACACTTGAAATATTTTTCGTTATGTTTTGAGGTATAATTTGCCTAGACTGGAGCTTGGCTTTTAATTAATTAATTATTGTAAATGAAACACTGTTAGGTCAAAATGATTTAATCAATTATGATGTGATTTGTTAGGTTTGAGCCTATTAAATCTTATGGATATGTAATGGATTCATTAGTTTAGAAACTATTCCACTCCCAGTTTATCTCATTAACTTTAAACTTATGACTTGGTTTTTCGCAAAGTCCTAATTTTTTAAGCTAGAAAATAGTAAGATTTGTTAAACTTCTGTTAATCAGCCAAAGTTAAAATAAAGTAAACAGAATTGATGGCTCTATTTGGTACGGAAATCGACTTTCTTTTTATTTCATTTTAACTTTGAATGATTGTAACTATACGTTTGATAAATCTTATTATTTTAATCCAGAAGAGATTTTTTGAAGAACTTAGATTTTACCTATTAAGTTAAAGTACATTTTAAAAACAAAAGCTCCAAAATTTGCTCAGTATACTCTTCCATATAAATGTATTAAGGTGTTTCTCTATTCTACAGATAAATGCGACGGATGGATTGATTGCAGCGATGGTAGTGATGAAGCGAATTGTCCATGTCCGTCATTTCTTCCTAATCCATGCGGTTGTGGTTCTGAATGCGAACCTTTTGTTATTTTTAACTACACTGATCGGAATACAGAAATCATTTCGCTTCCAGTGGCTTTTTCTTGCTACTCCGAATGGGGTAAGAATGATAGCAAGTACAGTATTTATGCAGATAAATGATCGACATTGTTATTGTACCTACTTTCAGCTCCTGATCACTGCGCATTAGAGTAGTTGAGATATTTATCCTGACCCGGCAGCAGATAAAATTTTTTACTTTCTCTTTCAAATGTGAAACGTAAATTTTTCAGCACAAACAAAGAGACCCAAGTGGAGGTTTCCAGAAATGATACCCCAAAACAATGCCAAAATATGAATCATTTAAGAAGTTAAAATATTCTTGAAGCAAAATAGACAGAACTGATTAATAGTTCACAGAAACATCACGTCTTACAATCCTACTTCATTCGGCAACGCCTGTCTCCACGTTAATTATGGCCAATCCTTTCAAGTTCAAGTTTCAAGTTCAAGTTTATTTATTGACGCCACTAAATAAACAAAAAAAAACAAAAAAAAACAGATAACAGAGTACCTATACGTCAACTTTGGGTGATGCAGGTAACGTGGTGCACCCATTGCAAGCGCGATTTAATGTTTCAAAGTCACTTACCTACATCATCACTGTAAAGAGAAGTAAAACAGTGCAAGGAATTGCATGAATCCGAAATTTATTCAGTTAAATATCTACCCATTCTAGAAATCTTTCTGACTTAATTTTTTCAAAAATATATTTTGAGGGGCTCACTTTGGAGAATTTTCAGTGGGTGTGACAAAAACGTCAAAAGTCATCAAGTCGAGACTCGAAACAAGTTTACAAAATTAATTGCCATTTTTGTTATCGTGATTCACGTCGAGTCATTTGAGAAAACCATAGGTGGGCATTGGGCAAGTTTACACAAAACATTAGGTTCGTCAACTACTAGTCCGTTAACAAACTTCATACCTCCGTTAAAGTTAATTCGTTATCTAAAGCTTTAATTAACGGAAGTTAATGAAGTCCGTCAACTCGTTCACATTTTGAATGTAATCTACATTTCTTTTTATTCACGCACTTTTAGAACACGTATAACGACACTGCTGAGCTGATTGTGAGGAAAAATTGATTGCTGAGTTGATCTTTTTGTGGTTTGAAAGTTACATTTTAAAGTCTAATCTAATTTCAAGATAAAAATTGGTTCAAATCAACTAACGCAGCTGCGTTCGGCAAATCTTTGGAAATGGCGAACAGTGACAATTAAAAGACCTATGCGATTGCAGCTTATTATTTGCCGCAAAAAGCGCTCTTTTCTTCGATTTTTCTTCTACAAATTCGTGCTAATACCCAACAAGTGTTACCAGTGAAGACTGGTTTGAATGAACGGTGCGAGAAATTAACGAAGAAAACCTTAACGTAAGTTAACGAAGCTTACGGAAGTTAATCTAGGCCGTTAATATAAAAAAAAATTTTAACGAATTAACGAGTAAAAAAAAGTTAGCTTCGTTATCAACGGATTAACAATTAACGAATTTGTGCCCACCTATAGATAAAACAAAAAAATGACCCCAGCTAAATCATTCTACTAGAGGTCCATTTCAGTGATTTTTCTAAATATGACTCGAATCATTTCAGCTAAAACTATCGAATTATAACGTTTCTGCTCTAATCAAATTATCAAGTTTTTGAGTAACGAGCTTTGGTACTGATTTAAAGCAATTGAAACATTTTTTACATAGATGGCTGTGATGGGGTAGAAAATTGCTTTGATTCGAGCGATGAAGAATGTACCGGTAGTTGCACCACTCAACGGCCGCTGGAGTGCGATTGTAACATCAACGGCACTTGTGAAAAAGAGAGCCTACCGTGCTATTCAGAAGATGGTATGTAAAGTCTTCCTATTGAGAAATATTAATTTTCAAGTATTTTGAGCTTAGTTAATACTCACCAATTATTATATTTATAATTTGATTTGCGTAAATTAAAAGCTAATACAATATATTAACTGCGTGGATATTGCAATCTATCCAAATATCCAACGAGTGACCGCATTCTTTCAGATACAAAATTTGTGTAATGAGAATTAAAGCCCACGGCTTCCAAGTATCAAAAGCAATGCAGTCTTTGGGTTGGGTAGGGTTAAAGCTAACTAAGTCCTAGTTTGGAAGACGCTATTTTGACAGTCGCTATTTAAAACCCGATTCTATAATATTAACTTTATTTTTGTATGTCTCGTTTATCAAACAAAAGAGACGGTATTTTTATAGTGTGCTTTCAGTATTGTCTACAGTACTACAATTATGGCTGCCACACTTTTCGTTTTTGCCGTAACAATCCCGATTTTGAAATTTTGTCCCAGTGTTTTTCCCGGTTAACCCGTTTGCCCTGGATTTTTTGAGTGAATTTCACTTTATTCGTCGTTTTTGTTTTCTGATTTGAACCTGGTAGTTTTGAATTTCATCGTAAATTACCTTGAGGTAAAGACCTTTCATTTTTTATTTTGGTTTTCACCTCAAATCCTTAAAATTTGCGGTTATTTGTTTCTGTCCCGATTTTCTCAAAAATATGGCAAGATGTATTGTACCGTACACTAATCGAAAAATGTTTAAACGCAACGGCTAAAAACCGCTATAAACCACAATTGACCAATTGTAATTCTTGTACCTTTTTAGATTTTTGATAAAAAAAGGTTTGATATGTTTTTGTTTCGTTACTAACAGGAACAACATACGAAAGAAACATCTTGGAAAAAAATCTACGTCGGTTCAACAATTTGTTTTGCGAGCGATATATCTTTTTGGTCGTCATAGGGTATTTTAGTAAGCGTGTTAATTTTGATAGCTGTTTTGCGCTAAAATTCTCAGAGCCATTAAAAGATTCTCGCATATAATAAGAATTAACCTTCATCTAGTTGATGTAACCACACGTTATCGAACGAAGAGCGTGGTAAATGGTCTTCTCAAATTACTCAATTAATCAACAGCAAATAAATAATGCAACCAACATGCTTTTGAACACATTTATCGATACGTTTCGGTTATTTTTTTAACTGTTGTAAATAATAATATTTGAATAGAATTGACAATGGTTAAAAGCAAAAGCATAATCGAAATGTATCAAAAAAATATTTTCCACGGTGAAAGTGACTTCGGTAAACCTCAAAATTGGGAAACTTATCGTTTCATCTTACGAACTTTAAATTTTTCAGAAGTTATTTGTAAATAACTTTGACTAAAAGTCAAGTTGATTTGAAATAAAAATGGTTTTGTGTAAAGGAATTTATCGCAAAAAAACGCCGGGGGAAAAATAGGGTTAACGGAAGTTAACTCGTAGATAAACCCCTCCATTCGTGTAAAATAGGGTTAAAGTTTTCCTTGCATAAAGCTTCCCACTTCCATTGTGAGGTTTTTGACAAGATTGTTACATCATAAAAAACCAATCAGGTTTTTCTCTGCAGTATTTAAAAGGTGTGGCAATACACGTCACGATGCGGCAAAGTGAGTTAGTTACCTTAAATCTCGGCATAATATCACAATCAAAATGGTTCAGAAGAAATAAGACAAAATGACATTGCATGGTAAGAAATGCATTCCCAAAATCAGTCGATAATTCCAAAAACCATTAAGATTTATTTAAAATTTCATCAAATGAAAAAATCGATTTTATCATTTTATGAAATTTTAAATAAGTTTCAGTAGTTTTTAATAATTATTGACTTGATTACTAACTAATTTCGGGAAAGCTGCTCTCCATGTTTCACCATTGATGAACCGTCTACGCAAAATTGTCATTTTGCACTTCTTCAATCTGGGTTTGATTCTCTGATCTCCCCATCAACAATCTCAGCACGAAGAAGAACAACGAAACGCAGTATGGCGTAACCCGGCAATCGTAAATTTGAAACTCCATTACCTCTAGAACTTGGCGATATTATTGTTTATTTCAAAATAGAACAATGCAACGGTATTCGCGATTGCCAATCAGGCAGTGATGAACGCTTTTGTGGTTGCCCCGCGGACACACCAAATCCATGCGGCTGTAGAAATGCATCTGATGTCTGCGTTGGGATTTATACCTGCTATACTAATGACCGTAAGTATATAAATATATACTGTACAAAATAAAAAATTAAACTCTAAATTTGACGATTTTTGTGCTTCCTGGTCTTGGACCATTAAACTGGTGAGTTTGGAAATAACTACCAAGACAGCTGTACAGCATGGCAAAAATTCATTACAAAAATTACAAAATTAGCATTGCAAAAAAGCAATTCTTGAACCAAGTTTAAACCTGCATCCTATGGCCAAGTGTTAAGTAGCGTATGATTTATATATGTAAAAAAACAAACACTTGATTTGGGCTTTCTTGAGTTGCCTATAAAACGTAAAACTCATGCGAATGTGCTGATGTGCTTCGGCCAAAATTGATTCTATTAAAAATGCTGGTATGATTTATAATGTGATTTTTATACATTTAAGGAAAAATTAGTCTTACTACTACCGTCGTTAATCTCGTATATTTATTTGCTATGTTTTAACGAATTGAAGTAGTAACTACAATGATGTACACTGTACAGCATGCATAAATATTTGCAAAAAAAATTGTCGTTTAGAAAAATGCGATGGAGTGATTGATTGTGAAGATTTCACGGATGAATTGGATTGTCCGAAATGCACAGCAAGTGTTCCTTACGCATGTTTCTGCAATCAACCAGAAAACAATACCTGCGCATTTGGAAGATCGTGCATTACTGCAGACGGTAAATACTACCATTTAAGTATTTTTAAAAAAAATGACTGTTCCCAACCGTCCAGGTGGTCAAGAGGTAACGCGTTCGGCTCTGCAGCGGGAGATCTTGGGCCGGTCCAATCGGACACAATGTTGCCAACGGCTCGCCACCGCTAGGACATTTCTTCGAAAGAAGCTGTGTTGCTCGGGCACAATGACGCGGAGGTGAGCACCTCCAACTCGTTATACACTTCGGCGTAATGCAGCGGGTATAATAAAGAGTTTGATTTGAATATTACTGTTCCAATATTCGTACCTGAATTTAAGTTGAAAATTGTAATTGAAACACTAAAGGTCCGTTTATACGGAGTGCAAACGCGAACCCTAACCTCCACTACCTGGAAAACTAGACGATTTTCGGCGCGAATTGCTGTCCTAATAGAAAGCGGTTTTCAGCGCGAAAACCGCAATCCGTTTTATATTAAAACTCGATCATTTGCTACTGTGAATCAATATAATGCACAAATTATTGATTATAAAGACGGCTTGTTGGTCACGGCGAATTCCACCATATTGCAGAAGTTGTAGCCTACGGTACTTAAAATTTTGATCCTGATCAATTGTAAGAATATTATGGCTGACGACATCTAAAAAAACAACACTAATTACTGAAGAGCAATCATTTTTTTGTCATTTACGAGAACAACTCTCCATATTTCATTAAAAAAAACTACTCTTTTTTTTAATGTCTTAACTGGTTTTTTATTACGCACTATTTTTTATAAGAACACGAGGCAAACAAAAAAACAAAAACAAAAAAACGCTAGCTTCTATTTTACAGCACCGTATCGTGCAAAATGGTAACCAGGTTTCAACAATCATAGCCAGCGGATTATACTGTTTTGTTCAATATTCAGGATCAATGACAAAAATGAGCTTGTGTCACTCCAATAGTAAAATTTGTGAACAGTATTTAAAAACAGTCACCTTCGACCTAAATTTTACTGGTTCTTATAAAAAAAAGAAGATTGTACTATATTATTGATATTTAGACCGACAGAAAAAAGTTTTTTTTTTATCTAAAAAATAACGATAATAATATTATGAGATAACAGCGCTTAATTTTTTTTCTATTTTACCATAAGAGTAACAACGATTTTAGAATAATCGTTTTATTTTAATTAGGTCGGCCGGTTAAAATTAATTCCCAGCTATCTTTGATGTCAAATTTTTTTTGCACCAAATACTCCGCCAAGAAATGTTAAGAATTTTTTTGTCAGAAAATTTTTACGTCCTCATAAGTTTTACAAGATATATGCTGTACAGTAGCTGCGTTGAACAGCATAAGTGTTTTGTCTGTATCAGTTTAGTGACGTCGTATCCATGGTAACTTGGTCTAAACTGAGAGCGGTGATTGGTTAAAGACAAAAAGCCGTCGCGAGCGCAGCTTAAAATTTCACTTTGGAGGCAATCTACGCGGTTTTTCGCGCGAACTCAATTTTATTTGTGTTCGTGTGCGCGCTCTGCATAAACGAGTTTATTTTATTTTGTTATGACCTTTCTTCCACGAACGCCGCCTTCCGCGTTCGCGCTCTGTATAAACGGGCCATGGTTTGCACTGTACGTTCAAAATACAGATTTACTTGCTAAAAAAATTAGCTCGTGGAACAATCAGCTATAGCCCAAAGGCCCAAATGATTAGAACAAATTCTTATTAACCAAAAATTGAAAAATAAGATTTCAGTTTTATTACCATGTGTGACTTTGAATTTGGAGCAACAAATTTATCTTAATCTTAGCAGTTACTCTCTTTTTTTATAAGAATAATTTTATAAGAACACAAAGCTCATTTTTGCTCGAAATTTAAAAGCATAGTAAAAATGTAGCCTTGGCATGAAAAAAAGAAACTAGCAAGAACATAAGACAAATTTAAAAAAAAAATCAAGTTCATCTGCTGCAAACCAATCTCAACAAAGCAGCCAGGTTTTTGAGATCATAGTAGTATATTATTATTTTTATAATCAATATGATCAAAATCAATAGACAGCTTTTAACCAAGCAAGAATGAATTTAAGAACAAACAAGGCTGAAAATCTGAAAACTCGTGAAAGTTTAAGAACAGCCAGCTTCACTCTAAAATTTACTGGTTTTTTCACGAAAAAGAGTGTGTTAATTAAAATAAAAGCTTTATGCATTTTATTTTAAAAAATAACACACTCATAAAAAACACTTCTGTTTTGTTTGAAAGCTACTGAAACTTTTTTTCCTTAAATGTCTGCAAAATTTGTGTTTGGCGTTTCGAAGCATTGACCTAAAATGATTGCCCTACTACCTCTCCATTTTGCATATGCCATGCTGGAGAAATATCGGATCTTATAGCATTGTTTCTACATCATTTTATTATTTAAAGGGCTTCTTAAGTTGCTGTTGTTGTAGTGCATATTTATCCTCTTGTCACCAGACAGCGTCATACGCTAACTATATTGGACGATCCGCACACTTTTCATTGCAATGATTCGTGGTTGGAGGAATCCGCACCTGCTTAGGAGTTCAAAGGTTTTTGCCCTATAAGTTGCTTACTCAGGCCCTCATCTAACCTTTTTATGAACGTAATGGTATAACCAGGGCCGAAATTACCTATGGCACAGTGCCAGGGGGGCACCGAGCTCAGATGGTAAGACTTTTTTGGTCTTCAACTATATTTGGCAGGAAGATGTTGTGAAAATCCCCAAAGTGCCAGGGGCTCTCTGCAATGTAAAGTCGGCCAGGGAATCATAGGCGTAGCCAGGAGGGGCACAGGGGCCCGCCCCCCCAATTGAAATGCTACCAATGATAAAAATATCACAAAAAAGACGATTGTTTCTTCTGTTTCAGTTTCTTTCAGCAACTTCGCGTACAACAGCACACGCATACAACAGTAATTAACAACAATATTGATCCAGAGCCCCGGGCCCCCTCAATTTAATTTTCGCCAATTCAAATGGGCCCCTTAGAATAATATTTCAATGGCTTCCAATTTAAATGGGCCCCCAACAAAAATATTGATCCAGGGGGCCCGGCTCCCTCATTTTAATTTTTGCCAACCAATTTAAATGGGCCCCCTACAATAATATTTAAATGGGCCCCCAACAATAATATTGACCAGGGGGCCCACACCCCTCGATTTAATGTTTTTCAACCACATTAAACGTATAACCCGATTGAAATTAAGGGTTTTTATCGTAAATGTTGCCATCTCAGGCCTTCATGTAACCTTTTTATGAACGCAATGCAATAACCAGGGACGGATTTAACAGATGGCACAGTGCCAAGGGCCCCACGCTCATATAAGACTTTTTCTGATCTTCAACTGTACTTGGCAAGAAAATATTGCAAAAATCCCAAAGTGCCAGGGGTACAACTCAATGTAAATCCAGCTTGGTCAATAACATGCTTTATAAGCGTAACCATCTATTGTACATTTTGCAATAACTATTCACTTCCGCTTGCCAGTTTTTATGCAAAAAAATACGTTTGAATTACAGTACACTTCTTTTTTCAATATGTCCCCAATTTAAACATTTAAACTATTGGTTCAAGCCCTCCCCCTTGAACGAGCTCCTAGTTACGTGCCAACATTACGCCACGGCTTCTGATCTTCCATTCTACGACATCTTTGACCCCACAAAAAAATTCCTCTTTTGAAGTTTCTGATGACGTCATTGCATGTGATTTGCCCCCCCCCTTCCCCCGCAATCAAAAATCTTGGATACGCCTATGCCGGGAATAACATGGTTAGTAGGCGCAACCGTCTAATTTACCATTCTTCAGTAACAATTCACCTCCACCTCGTCAGTTTTTACGCACAAAATACTTCTATCATAAAAAAATTAGCTTGGGGAAATGCTCATTAAACAAATTATTGAATTTTGATTGAAGAGGTCTTGGCCCCCTGGCTGTACATGTACTTCTATAACTGGTTAGTTTCATGAAAAAACAATAATTGTAAGGAAAATTTTCGAGTGGGTTATTATTTACTGCTAAAGTATTGTAGGAGGCAATGCAACTTACTTCCGCTCACCTGGACTAAATCACTTACAAAATTTAACACCAAAATGAAAGATTTTAAACGCGTTTTGAACTTAAATTGTACGTAAAAGGAGGATTGAACAATTTGAGTTTTTTGATTGCCTTTCAAATGTTAAAAATCTAGGTTTTTCAAAGGGCTTTGAACAAGAGTGAAATGTGATTTGAAGGCACCATAATAGGTTTTTTACCAAAAAAAATTAGAAAAAATTGCTCAGCGGCTGTGGGCTTCGCCCCCATAGTCTTCGGCAACTGGAAGCTCCGCCCCTAGACCCCCACCTGTGATACGTTTGAGTTGCACAACTCACTCGACACGTCTTTCAGGTTAGACATTTGCGTTTTTTAAATATTGGTTTAAGCCCTCTCCCTTAGCAAAATGCTGGTTAAGTGCCAAACCAGGCGTGCCCTCTGATCTTCCATTCGACGAAATCTTTGCACCCAGAAAAGTTTTTATTTTGAAAATTTCTGATGACATCATTACATGTGATTTGTGGTTTGGGCCCCCTCCCTCCCCCCTCCCCAATCAAAAATCATGGCTACGTCTATGACTAAAACGGCGGATACTTAAAAAAAGCAATGCAAAAAAGACATTTTCTTCCAACACGATTCGAACCTGCAGCCTTTGAATTACTAGTCCCTAGCCTGCAAGCGTCAAAACATCACAAATTAATTATATTCAACATTATACTGTAGCACTGGGTTTAAATAGCCAAAATTAAGCTTGCGAAAAGGCATCTTCTCTAGATCCGTAGACCGGTATTCCAAAGCCTGCAGGTTCGAATCCTGTGGGAGGATAACTTTTTCGCATTGCTTGATTTTAAGTAGCCACCGTTCTGGTGACTTTTCCCTTGGCTTCCGCGCTGGTAGCCTTCAAGCTAGAAGCACGCCAAACGATTAGCATTTTATTACTGTGTCCTTGAAACAACATTTCACACATAGTTCATTGGGCTAAACAGTCTTATCGCTTTAAGTTTAGAAATGTTGGATTCCTGAAAATATATTCACAAAACAGTGGCATGATGTTCAACAGTTATACGGACTTTGATGTTCAATTCCCAGATAATTGTCTCACCAAGATCTTTACAGATGCTATATACTGCAGATTTGCGGCATGATGTTCAGTGTCACAGAGATACTGTGGTGTCAACATAGAGATAATCTCTGTAAAAAGACACTGTACATAATACTAGATGGGAGTTTGCCAGCAAACCCAGTGAACGACGGACTCAAAGCTAATTCTGTGACGCTCAAAAGTACTTTTTGTCTACCGTAAAATCAGCAATTATTCAAAAATATCTGATTGTGGAACCTTCAGAAAAGTAGAGTCAAAATATTTGTCAGTTAAATATCTCCTGATATCAAAACAGACTGGCACCCTAAGATAAGCCATTCAAAAAATTGATTTTTGGGGGGTCCCCACGGGAAGGGTGGGGGGTGGCACCCCCAAACTATGTCAAAATATTTGTCTGTTAAACATCTGCTGATATCAAAACAAACTGGCACCCTAAGTTGAGCCGTAGAAAAAATCGATTTTTGTAGGGGTCCTTTTGGGGGGTCTCCGGGGGGATGTGGCACCCCCAAACTAAGTCAAAATATTTGTCAGTTAAAATATCTGCTGATATCAAAACAGACTGGTACCCTAGCTTGAGCCATTCAAAAAATTGATTTTTGGGGGTCCAGGGGGGGTGGCACCTCCTAACTATGTCAAAATATTTTTCTGTTAAATATCTGCTGATATCAAAATAAACTGGCACCCTAAGTTGAGCCGTTCAAAAAATTGATTTTTGGGGGGGTCCGTTTGAAGGGTTTCTGGGAGGATGGCATTCCCAAAGTATGTCAAAATATTTGTCTGTTAAATATCTGCTGACATCATAAAACACTGGCACTCTAGCTTGAGCCATTCAAAAAATTGATTTTGGGGGGTCGCCTGGGACGTTGCACCCCCAAACTATGTCAAAATATTTGTCTATTAAATATCTGCTGATATCATAACAGACTGGCACCCTAGGTTGAGCCGTTCAAAACATTGATTTTTGGGGGTCCATTTGGGGGGTCCCTGGGGAGGTAGCACCCCCAAACTATGTCAAAATATTTGTCTGGTAAATATCTACTGATAGCAAAAAAACTAGCACTTTAGCTTAAGCCGTTCAAAAAATGAATTTTTGGGGCCCCATTTTGGGGGGTTCCCGGTGGAGTTGCCCCAAAAAATTTCGGGAGAAAAAATTGCGTTTGCAGCTCAACAACTTTACACAAAAATTAGATTTCGATGTTTTGTGGTTTAGGAGAAGAAGAGCGTACAAAAATTAGGAAGAAAAAAAAGAAAAAAAAAGGAAAACAGGAAAAAAAAATGAACCTCATCGCGGCCAAAAGTGGGTTAGTTAGGATGAAAGGGTATTTGAGACATACAACCATATGAAAAATTTTTTGCCGTACTTAAGCCGTTTTTGACTGAGACCGCTTTTTACGCTAAACTTTCGTGCCGGTTTTCGGGTTCTAAAACCAAAGTTACGTGACCTATTTCCTCGAAATTTGATAAAAACATATAACTCATAAATCTCAAACTGCTGTCAAAATTTCATGAACCTAAACCAAACCGTTTTCAAGTTATAAGCAAAAGTCTGAAATTTCGCACTCATTAGTTGGAAAATGGCCGAGTAAAAACAAAGGAACACGCGACGCGAGCGTCCGTCGTTCCAACTAGCGTGACCCGAAGTTCAAAAAGTTAGTTCGCTGGTGCGTGATCACGAGGAGTAGGCGTAACCAATTATATTATAACAACAACTACGTTATTTAACTTAAACTTCCAAATTGTTGTCGTAGTTGCATATTTATCCTTCTGTCATCGAACAGCGTCAGACGGCACCTGGTTAGGAGTTTCCAGTGATCTAATGTTCCTGTGGATTTTTTGCAGTTTTTTATCCATTGAATTTGCTGGTTGTTCGAAGCCATTAAGCTTGGATAATCATCGTATAGCATCCTATCGAGGGACGCAACAACGTGACTAGGGTGCTGGTTGAACCCGGTCATGCTATGAAAGTCGACATAAAAACAACGCCTTTACCCACTCGGCCATTAGCTGACGATTCATTATACATTTTAAAACCTAATGCGCAATTAAAAAATACGTTTGAGTGATTACTGTATTTTTTTTGTTTATGTAAAATGAGTAATTTGTTTGAGTAATTATTTGCTTTGTTTATGCAACATTGCAGAAGTATGCAATGGCATGTTGGATTGTTCGGATGGGAGCGATGAAGAACTAACCAAGTGCTCTAACTGCACTGAAGTAAGGAGTTTTTTGTGCAATTGCCATGGTCATGGAAATTGCTCTGAAGATTTTCCTCCATGCATAAAAGGATCAGGTAAAAAAGCGAAATATTTTGAAAAACATTACGGGCAAAAAAATTACTGCCACGATGCAATAAAGTATTGAAAAACTATCAGTATTACATTGCTACACCTCATTTATGAGAACTGTTTAGCACCGAAATTACACCAATGCAATTTGTTTTTTTGAACAGCGAGGAAGCTTAAAAAGTATAGTAAAGTGAAAGTGTAAAACTGGTTTATGAAATTCAGCTACACTTGTTTTATTGAAACTATTCGGTGCGTTTAATATTTTTATCAGCTGTTGAAGAGTTTTTTTTTAATTTCATCGATCGAATGATTCCGTGTCCCAAAGTTTAGAGACACTCAAAAAGTCTTTATCTTGTTTTCGCGCAGTATCGCACTGCCCATCATGTTATTAGCTTCTAAGCTACGGTACTCTTAAGAAGAATTTTCCTGAGATTATTTGCTGTTGGTCATAGTTATGTAGTCCGATTTGACCTGACAGAGCGAGAAATTAACCTCAGATTTGGGTGCAAATTGGTTAACCACAAGATGGCCGTAATTTAAACAAAATCAAGACTGCTATGTTGAAACGTTATGTGGTGTGCAGTTAAGGGTGGGTAAAATGAATTAGAAGGAAGCTTACAGTACAATAAATTATTAGTACAATAAATAATAAAACCCATGGTTTGATATTGGTGCTACCCAACCACTTAGTCGTATCTTAGCTGCACTGCTCTACGCACATATTATTAAACCTCTGTCGACGACAATTTTTTTTTTCAGTCGTCTAAATTAGTAATTTGGGATTGCTACATCTGGTTAGGTGCTGCAAGTGCTGCTCAAAGAATGCTTTTCTAATCAAATGAAATCTTTCATGGTACTAGCTCTACGACGCCGAAGCGTGTAACAAGTTTGCGTGGCCCATCTCCGCCGTATCGCGCCCGGGCAACACAGCTCTTTTCGAAGAAATGTCGCAGCGGTAGCGTGCAATTGGCAGCACTGTGTCCGATTTGACTGGTCTGAGATTTGAATCTCAGACCTCCCGCTCCAGAGATGAACGTGTTTTTGCTTGACCGAATGGCTGGTTGTCGACCAACTTTTGTGCTAACAATCAATAATTATTCGAACAATTGCTCCAGGTTATAGATTTACCTGCATTTTATGTGCCTGCATGTGTACGTTAAAGAGTGTAATTGATTAGACCTACATTGTGCATACTTCAACGGGCGTAACAGGCGTAGCAATCATGCAAATAACAATCGCTTTTTTGTCTTCAATATAATCTACATGTCATAACGTCTGACATTGTATCGCTACTTCTTTTTCCTAACTCTACGTGTTATGATTGTGTTATTCAGCATTTGCTATTGTTGTGCCTTGTGGTAGTCAAGAATGAAAAATCAATAAATGAATCAAGAAATAAATTTTCTACTTTTTTCAAATCAAGTGAACTGATTTGATTGTTTAATGCTCAAGTCAGAATCTTTTATCTGTTTCTTTTTTTTTAGCTTGCTTTTATTGAGGAAGGTGCAGACCAATAATGGTATATAAAATTACTTCTATCACTAAAATGGACATAAATTGAAAAAAAAACAACAATGTGTGATCTATTATCATTATTCTGCATTGGTTTAAGAATCTTTTGTTGTCACTGTATCAAAACTAAGTCTTAGGTGGCTCTTTTACGTCAGCTGTAATATGAACTCCTGATTGTCGTAAGATCGTACAGCAATCAGCTAGAATTTGTAACGACAAAATGTACTGCATATTTTGCCCATAAAAGGTTTCTCTCTGTAGCCTATATAAAAAATCCTATTTGAATAAAATTGAGTGAAATTAATAATTGCGATCCATGCGTATTCATACACCTAAACTATTTTTTAAATTGTAGGCCACTGCGATGGAAACAACGACTGCAAAGATTGGAGCGATGAGTGGGGCTGCGACTGCACTGAAGAATTAAGATGTGCTTGCAGCCGAAATGGGCAAATTTGTCCAATAGGCCGTCAATGCTTCATTCAAGGGCGTAAGTATCTTGCGGCATACTTTTTTCGCTTTCTGACTAAACTACCACCAGATTTCTCTGCAAAGAGTTAGCAAATTCATACCGTAACGCACGAGTAACAATAAACAACGCAAAAAAAACTTCATAATGAAATCAAGGACTTTAATAATCAAATCAAGGGTTTTCGGTACTTTCATTGGTTAACTCGATCACATGACCACATGACTGTTTGCTCCTTCATGTATGAACAATAACATTAATACACTAAAGAAACAAAAAAGATAAAAAATAAAAATAAAAAATGAAGCAGCAAAAAAAAGAGAAAAAGTTACGAAGTCCTAGTAGAGAACTCTTCCGCCACTGTAGACTTCGTATTGTTTTATTCGTTAAGTTAGTGTTAGCGTACAGCTCAGTTGATCACACAGTTTTTTAGGTTGGTAATCAAAACGGTGTTTTTCTTCCACGTTGATTGTTAAACTGGCAATGTGCCCTATTTTGAAGAAAGTTACACTGGGATTACCATAAAATTGAAACCTCATTTTAAATGGGTTTGATGATTGATGAAGTCATCACTTTGACTTACATTGAACTTTTTTTACCAATAAACAACTGGTTAAAAATTCGTATTGTGATGTCGTCAAATTTGAGAAATGATATCGATGGAATCACTCTTATGACGTCATCACAACCACCACTAAAACATAATTAAAATCTGTGTAGTTGAGGGGTAAAGCGTTCGTCTCTTGAGCGGGAGGTCTTAGGTTCAAATCTCGGACCGGTCAAATCGGACTCATTGCTGCCAACGGCTTGCCAACGCTGCAGCATTTCTTCGAAAGGAGCTGTGTTGCCGGGGCGCACTGACGCAAAGATGGGCCAAGCAAACTCGTTACATGCTTCGGCGTAATATAGCGAGTACGGTATAACGAAACGTTTGATTTGATTTGATACCCAACAAAACATTTAATGCTTTTACGTCTTTCAGAGATAAGAATTAAATTGAGTGAGAAACGAAATTCGATTAAAACAGCAAAGCCTTAGTTGAAAGACTAACCAAATGTTTAAACGTTTTGGACTTAAAAAAGTTCATCCTCAGTAAAGATGAAATCGAAACAGCTTTTTTATGAAAGAACTGTCACACTCATTTTATACTTGTTGCTAATTAGATTTTACTTGTACTTGTATTGGACGTTGTTAAGCTTTAAACGTTAAAAATTTTTTATTGTTTTTGATAAATGCTTTGCTGTTTTTAATCAAAGCATACTGTAACTCGTAAAAATGTCATTGCAAAGTACGATATAGATTAGATTTACTATGCTAGACGTTAACATTTAAGGTAGCATTAATTAGTTCTCCAGAAAATTTTTGCTGAATCAAAATTTAAGAATTGAAGAAGAAAGAGTGGCAGAAACTTTTTTAATTCTTTGATTTCTTTTTGGAGTAGTCTAAAGCTCAATACCCTAAACTGGGCTAAACACTTTAGATTTGAAGGTTTGGTATTACTAACCTATCGAATTTTTTTTAATGTGCCTCGTTCATTTTGAGTTTTGTTTTTCATTTTTCTTTTGCTTTTTTCAACTGGTGATTGGTTTGTAAGAATAACTTGAACCAATATCTCCATTCTGCTTCTGTTACGTTATATACAGAAAAGTTTTTTTTTGTGAAAGACTTGAAAATTATAATAGTTTGTTGTGTACCTTTTCAGAACTCTGTGATGGCCATAACGATTGCAATGACACAACTGATGAAAGTTCATGTGCAGTGTGTCCGAATTCGCGGCCAAATGCATGTGATTGTAACAAAGTTGGTTCAAACAATTACCCTTGCACAAATGGAAGTTTGCAATGTTATGCGGATAATCGTAAGTAATTAATTTAAGGTAGTATCGACATAGGCGTTGGTAGGGTTTTTGATTGGGGAGGGGGCAAACCACAAAGCACATGAAATGACGTCATCAGAAATTTGTGAATGAAGAACTTTTTGTGAGACAAAGATATCTTAGAATGGAAGATCAGAAGTCGAGGCCTGATTTGGCACTTAGCCAGGATTTTACTAAAGGGTGATGGAGTAAAACAAAAATTAAAAAGTGAAAACGTCTAAAGTGGTAGACGTGTTGAGTGAAATAGTGTTAATTAAACGGGGGTGTGGGGCGCAGCCCCCAGCCGCCGGAGGCTATTTTAGTAATCTTTTAGGAAAAAAAGCCATTTTAATGCGACTGGATCACATTTCGCACGTGTTGAGAGCCATTTGAAAAAAACTAGATTTTAAACATTTGATAATCAATTCAAAAAAGCTAAGTTATTCAATCCTCTTTTTACTTATAGTTTAAGTCCAAAACACGTTTAAAATTTCGGATTTTGGGGTATATTTTGTGAGTGATTTAGCCCAAGTAGGAGGAAGCAAGGTACATTGACTCGTGCAATATTTTGGCAGTAAATAATGACCTACTCGTGGATTTTTCTTAGAGGTTTTTGTTTTGTCATAAAAATAACCTGTTGTAGGAATACATGTACGGCCAGGGGGCTCAGGCCCCCTCAATTCAAACTTAATAATTTGTTCAATGAGAATTTCCCCCAGCTAATTTATTTTTCAAAGCTATTTTGTGCGTAAAAATTGGTGAAGTGGAGGTGAATTGGTCCTATTGAATAGATGGTTCCGCCTATGCTAACCATGTTATTGCCCGGGGGCCCTGCAACTTTGGGAATTTTCGCAACATCTTCCTGCCAAATATAGATGAAGACGAAAAACAGTACTACCATCTGAGCGCAGTACCCCTGACACTGTGCCATATGGTAAATCTGCCCTTGTTGTTGCAGTACGTTAATGTAAAGATTAGATGAGGGAATAAGATAGCAACGATTAGAAAGAAAAACCCTTATTTTCACCCACGATATACATTTAAATTGGTCGGCAAAAATTAATTTGGGGGGGCCAGGGCTCCTTAGTCGTCAATATGATAATATTATTGGTTATTACTGTTGTACGCGTGTATTTTTGCACCCGAAAATTGTTAAAATAAACTGAAATTGAAGAAACAATAGGCTATTTTGATCATTGGTGCAATTTTATTTGGGGGCTCGTCCCCTCCTTGGCTACGCCTATGGGTGTAGATAGTACAAAAATTCGTATCTCAATTTTTTAAATTTCTCTTTTTTTTTTGAAAGAACTACTCCTAAATCTCAGCTTAGCAAACACGACTGTTTAGCTAAGTTGTAATCAAATAGTGATGCCTTATTAGTACTTGATAATGAAAATTGCCGAGTTGTTTTTCGAAAGTTGTGCTGCATGGCTTTCAATGAATTTAGATGTCACAAATACAGTTTCATCTAATTTGCATAAAAACGAAGTTTTTAATACTGTTAGTAGGCATCAATTGTGCTGTTTGTAACGTTTGAAACCGGAGAAATTTAATCATTAATCATTTGTGCGCTTTATGGCCTAAAAACTGTCAGCGTGGAAGCAACTCTGGTAGAAGCGTAAAAACTTTTATAGTAAAAACTTACCAGAACAGTGAGTACCGGTACTAAAAACTGTCATTGCAAAAATGTTTATCTTCCCACGCAATGCGAACTTGGTGCAGCCTATAGATTATTATCAGTCCACTGCTTTAACAATCGCCAATGCTTATGGGGAGTGGCCTTCTTTAGCTGTACTTGCTGAGCAGTATACTGGTAACGGGCCATAGGTTGCCGACCCCTGTCCCAGTGCCGTCGCTATGAGGGGGGCTAAGGGGGCCGTGCCCCCTCGAACGGCTGCTTGTGCCCCCCCCCCAGTTTGGTTTGCTCAAGATACTGTTTTTGGAACTTCACGAATAGACAAAACAACAACCAATGATGGAAAAAAGAATAATTACGTTCGAACATAATTCTCCTTTGAAGTTTTTTTGATTCTTTGCGAAATTGCAGGCAACCAACTGCTGTACACAAATCTGATGCAATATTTCGTCTTATTAACACGTCTTTATGGTTGTGTCACAAAAGAGACATGCAAGCCTGCAGAATTGTTACCAGTGCTTCGTTAATGATTATGACATGAAACAAAAGGTGCAAACATTTTTTTTCAAAGACCAGCTGTTTTAATTTTTAGAGCACACTTAAGATTTTGAGGTCGCAGTCAGTAGCGCAACCAGAGTGAAGGGCATAAGCCCCCTTAGCCAAGTCACTTGAAAAACTTAATCTTAAAATACGAGCGTTTTTGTGTGTTTTTGACGTGACCTGAAATAAGGGGGGGTGGAAGGTGCAAAGCAATTTAATTCTTTGAAATAACTTCCGAATTTTAGCAATTTATTTATTTATTGATATGGCTTCAAAAAATGCGAGATGTTATTAAAATTGAGTTAAAATTCTATTTTTCTGCTGCAAAGTTGCAAAAATTGCCCAGCGGTTGGGGGCTACGCTCCCAGGCGCCCGTCCAGAGTCACTGAATATTTAGAGACTATGCTCGTTTTTAACACGCTTGGATTGCATCAGTGAATTTTTTCAGCACGGAGGCTAAATCAGGCAGTTTTTGAGAAAAAATTTTTTTGGTTTACCTCTGTTAGCAAATCCTGGTTGCACGTCTGGTAGCATTCACCGCTGTAGATAGATTTTTCAAGCGATTATGGACAGCAGAAAAAATAAGCTAAGAAACCTTGCCGGCATTATTTCAAAATTGCGCATAATTGTAGCCGTAAAAGATTTTTATGCTCAAATTTTAGTGCCCCCCACTTTTTCTTGCTCTCCCTCACTTTTCTGCTCTGGCGACGGCACTGCCCTGTCCTAGGTTATATGCTTACCACAGCTGATGGCCATAACCAGTACTTAAATTGCAGGGGGACGCGTTAGTGTCGAGAGTTAGCGTCCCCCCATCGAGATTTAGGTGTACCCGCCATCGACATTTGAGCGCTGAATGATCAGACAAAAAAGACCTAATTCTTCACCTAATTTTGGCAAAAAACCGCTTTAATTTTCGGCAAAGACCTTTTTTTTCGTCTTTACCTTATTTTGGCGAAAAAACACTTCAAGCTTCCGGCGAAGACCTTTGTTTTTTTGGGTTCGTTCAATTTCGGCGACGGAATTACGTAATCTTCACTAAAGTACTTTCGCATGCCAAATGCGTTTGGTCAAGGCTGCAAAAGCGTCCCCCATGCAAAATTTTTCAATTTAAGTACTGGCCATAACCAACCTAGGTTTTAAGTTTTCCAACTTGTTTGGGGTAAACTATAATTCGTCTCGATATTCTACCATCAGATCTATTTGGCATCGGTAACCCTATCAGGAGAATTTAATCCCCAGCTAGAACAGCTCTGCAGGTCAATGAGGCACATAGACTTTTGCATCTTGTGAAGGTGATAGTTCATGGAAAACCTATGCCATAGCACGCCTGATATGCCGAACTATGTTATACTATGCCTACTGCGCCATACTGCGTCTACTGTGCTGTACTATGCCTACTGTGCCATAATAAGCCTACTATAGCATATGCCATACTATTCTCGTATGCAATAATATGTCCACAATGCCATACCACGCCCACTAGGGTGCCATGCTATGCCTACATTGTCATGCTAAGCAGAGCTGGGCACCCGCTACTTGAAAAGTAGCGGCGCTGCCGCTGCCGCTATTTGGCAAAAAAAGCAACGGCTCTACCGCTTATTGCTGCTCAAATAAAAAAGTAGCGCCGCTGCCGCTACTTGCATGCAAAACAGTGGGCACTGCCGCTTGTTGCTGCAGCTACTTTAAAAAAAACAAATAGTACAAAGAACGATGGCATTCAAATACGGTATTTGGTGAAATTTCAACTTATTTTCGAAAGTTAATTATTCAAGCTTTTAAGATATCGGTTCAGGTTACAATCGGCATTAGCAGGCTTAAATGGTAGACAAGTAGGCAAATCACCACTCAATTAGTTATTGGCACGCTCCTTTTAAAAAAACAAGCATTTCAAAATGCTGATTGGTTAAACCAGCGCTTTGGAAATTACTAAGGAAGTTACCCTTGGAAGTTACCCTAGGAAGTTAAATTCCTTATCGCATTTTCTGCACTAACAAAAGGCAATAAGAAATATCAACTCAAATAAGTTAAGGTTTTGCCATTAAAGCACAATGATATACAGTATTGAGCTTCAATACAATTCTGTCATAGCTCTTATAGCTCTGAAGTAGTCGATCTGTTTATCACACTCTCGGCCCTCAACCACTAAAAGAATTCTTCGCGTAGAGATCCAAAAGGAAAATTTATCTATCGACCGAGTTCTAAAACATTTCTTGGAATTTTGTAGAAATGGTAGGTGATTCACGTCCCTGCGATGATTTCGTCCAACTTTGACTCAAAAGTAGATCGAGCGTTTAAGATATTGGTGTTTACGAAGCCAAAAGAGATACGTAGTAATGACGCACATGTTTAGCAAATGATGCTCAACGCGATTCATGTTACACTGAGTATTTTTTCTACAAGTGTAACTTCATAACTAAGTTGTCTTTGAAGCTTATGTTATTACCTGGTTCTATTTGTTAGTTCAATTTTCAGCGCACTATAAATTCAATTCTTAGTTTTACTGTTAACTATTGTAGCAAAATTTATTGTACTACGCATTGACGTAACTACTCCGGCCCGGCGCCACGGGGCATAGGCGTAGTCAGAATGGGGCCCAGGAGGCCCGGGCCCTCTCCAATCGAAATGCTACCTGTGATAAAAATGTGACAAAAAAAAAACTATTATTTCCTCAGTTTGAGTTTCCTTTAGCATTTTTTGCGTACAACAGTATTTAATTATTGACGACCAGGGGGCCCGGGCCCTCTAAATTCAATTTTTGCCAATTAATCAAAATGTATAACCCGGCTAAAATTAAGGGTTTTTATCATAAAAGTTGCTACCTCTGGCTCTCATCTAACCTTTTCAAAAACGTAATGCAATAACAGGGCGGGATTTACCATGTGGTCCTCTGCCAGGAGCCCTGCTCTCAGATGGTAAGACGTTATTTTTGGTATACACTTATGTTTGGCAGGAAGATGTTGGGAACATCTTTCAAGTGCCAGGGGCCCCGCACAATGTAAATCCGGCCCGGCCAATAACATGGTAATAAAGCGTAACCATCTATTGCACGGTTTTCAATAACAATTCACCTCCATCCACCTCGCTAGTTTTTACGCTAAAAAATGCTTTTGAAAAAAAAATTATCTATGAGAAATGTTCATTGAACAAATTATTGAATTTAGATTGAGGGGCCTGGGGCCTCTTGACCGTATATGTACTCCTACAACTGGTTATTTTCATGTCATAACAAAAATAAGGAAAATCTGCGAGTGGATTATTATTTACTACAAATAAAATTTAACCCCAAACTGCAAAATTACAAACGTATTTTCGACCAAATTATAAGCAAAAGGAGGATTGAAACAATTTAATTTTTTTTCAATTGGCTTTCAAATGTTAATAATCTCGTTCTTTCAAATGGTTCTGAACACGTACGAACTGTGATCCAAAAGCATTAAAATAGCTTTTTTTTCAAAACAATTCCAAAAAATCGCCCAGCGACTGGGGGCTTTGTCCCCAGATTCCCGTCTGTGATACGTTTGAGTAAACTAGTTTACTTACACAAGTCTCCCAATTTAGATATTTTCTTTTGTAACTTTTGCTTTAAGCCCTCTCCCTTTAAAAAACTCTCGGTTAAGTGCCAAACCAGCCCACGGCTTCTGATCTTCCATTCTACGATATCTTTGTCCCACATAAAGTTCCTTTTTCGAAAATTTCTGATGACTTCATTGCATGTGATTTTTGGTTTGCCCCCCCTCCAATCAAAAATCCTGGCTACGCCTATGCACGAGGGATGGCATTTCGAGCCGTTTCCCCCAAGTCACTGCTTGTGCTCCTCAAGCGAAAGTAAACTTTTGTAGTAGCACAACTAGCAAACTTTTGCCCGAAAACACGGAACCACAAACGCTTTTTTCTATAAAACAGCAAGACAGATCAAGTGAACGTAATCAAGTAGCCTGAGATTTTGCGATCAAGACCTTTTTTTCATTTTTTTAGTCATCACCTCCAAACTTGAGGGCAAAATTCTTACCATAGAAGAATAACATAAGATTTGGAGCAAAATATTCACCAGATCGCTGCCGCATTCCAAATTCGTCTGGTCTCGGCTGCGTTAGCGTCCCCCCGCCCAAGTTTTTGTGCCCCCCCCTCAAACACACTGGCTCCGTGCCAGGCACTATACTGTTCTATTTGCAGTGCACGATCTATACTGTGGTCTGTAGCCAGATAGCCAACAAATCATAGGTGGGCAAGTTAATGCAAAACGTTAGCTTCGTTAACCACTAGTCCGTTGACAAACTTCACACCTCCGTTAACGTTAATCCGTTATTTTCAGCTTTAATTAACGGAAGTTAATAAAGTCCGTTAATCCGTTAACATCTTGCGTGTAATTTACATTTCGTTTTATTCACTCGCTTCTAGAACACGTATTGACGCTGTTGAGCTGATTGTAAGGAAATATTTATTGCTATGGTGGTCTTTTTGTGTTTTGAAAGTTACATTTTACAGTCTAATCTAATTTCAAGATAAAAACAAGTTCAAATGCATTAAGAAGCTGCAAGATATTAACGACAAAAACCTTAACGGAAGTTAACAGAACTTAACGGAAGGTAATTTAGTCCGTTAACAGCACTAAACGGAAGTTAATTTAGTCCGTTAACATGAAAAAACTTTTTAACGGATTAACGAGTTAATGAAAAAGTTAGCTTCGTTATTAACGGATTAACGATTAACGGACTTGTGCCCACCTATGCAACAAATCAATCTTCATTTGTTTTGCCAAATGCGAGCATTTTGAGGAAATATCGCGGAAAACCGTCTTTGCGATCAGCAAGTTTTTACCAATTTATCGAACTCTAATTATTGCATTTTCGTTGAAGAGATACTGCTCGAAATCGGCTTTATTGAAATCGATTTTATCAGTTCAAATTGACCTGCTACTAGACCACATTAGTTGTTCAATTCGATTGAGAAAAAATCGGACCACGTACGATAAAACTCGCCTATACATATAAGAGCAACGACAAAACGTCACAAAGGTCTTGCATGTTCTACTAAAATGAAACAACGAGGTAACAAGAGCAGAGTGAAAACAAGCGTAGAGTAAAGACTCCAAACGGTAACGTGTAAAAATGTGATTTGAAAAAGTCTTGGAAGGAGTTTATTAGCAGTAGCGGCAGAAAATTTGCTTAAAAAACAGCGCTGAAGCTTTTTCGGCTGAAAAAACAGCGACGCTGCCGCTTGTCGCTGGTGACGAAAAAAAGCAGCGGCGCTGTCGCTACCGCTACCGAAAAAGTAGTGCCGCTGGTGAACAGTACCGCTGGTGAACAGTGCCGCTGGTGAACAGCGCCGCTGTGCCTATCACTGATACTAAGCTGCAGCGCCTACTGTGACGCACAATGCTTACTAATACTAAGCCTATTGTTCCATAACAAGTCTCCTATTTACCATACTCTGCGTTCTAGGGTGTCATGCTACCCATACTATGATATACTAAGCTGGAGTGCCTGCTGTGGAATACTATGCCATAATAAGCCAACTATGCCTACAAGGTTATGCTATGCCTACTGTACCATACCAAGCTACAGTGGCTATTTTGACATACCACGCCTACTAGAGTGCAATAATAAGCCTACTACATGTCGTACTATGCGTATATTTCCATACTGCGCCTACTATGACATACTACGCCTACTGTGCTATACGATGCTTACTGTGCCACAAAAAGTCTACAACAGTATATGCTATGCAACGAGTATGTCTACAATGCCATACTACGCCTACCATGACATACTAAGGAGCAGTGCCTACTGTATGATACTTCTTTCACAAAAAAAGTTTTATAAGAAAAACAAACTCATTTTTGCTCTACACGCATTGGTAAGATTTTTTGTCTTTTCTATATTTCTATGGCTGATTAGTCTAGCAGTAATTATGATCTGCAGCAAAGAACAACTTTTTACCATCAAGCAAGAGTAACTTTGTGTCATTTATTTTCCAATAAAATTAAGAAAAAATTAAGAACAAATAAGAATGAAATTTCGCTCAAATTTAAGAACAGCCAGCCTTAGTTTAAAATTTAAAAGTTTTTATAACTGTGGAAAAGTGGAAAACAGTCAAGCAATGTGAAAAAGCAACATGCACTGTATGGTTACAATAAAATTTAAGAATAGGAGTGTGTTAGGGATATCTAGGTTTATCCACGAAGATTAAATCAAAAGCTTATCAAATTTCAATCATTATCCATTAATTGCGACTTAGGTTTGCTCTCTTGCGTTAATTTGCTGCGCAGCTATCATTGCACAGTCGTATACTATGCCTCGACGTAACTATTTCTATCTGGCTAAATCTCGAATTTAGTGATATGTTTGAACCTGAGAGCTACTTAGCAACTCAAAACCTTACATATTGAATCTCAACTCGTATTTTACGTTTTCTCAAAACCGAAAAGTTTCCCTAAATTAAACTTCAGCAACCAATAAATATAAATACAAAGCAGTACAATTACTCTTCTGCAGGTGCCAAAATGGTTTTTAACCCTATCAAGCTCCAGGGGGAATCGAAACGATCACTTCTATTACATGTTTTGCAATTTCGTTATGAAACAGTTATGCTACGGTCATAAAATTTCCTGTTTTTTATTGAATTTGCTACTATGTCTTGAATTGAATTTACAACTATTATTTGCAAAAGCATTTACTCTATGACAGATAGAATTGGAGTTATGAAACAATTTTCAAGGTCGACTCGGTGTTTTAGCAAGATCTTCAGCAATTTTCCGTAATTTTATTTATTCTCATTGTTCATTTATTATTAGAAATTTCGCGCGATTTCTTGAACAGTAATTGCGTGTAAGAACGTAACCTCAGCGACATTCAAACTGCCTTGTTTCACTTCTTACTCAAAAAAAAAAAAAAAAAAGAAACAACTGACCACATTTACGATTTTGCCTGGAGCATAATTTTCACACCGCAATGATATCCAAAGCTTTGAGCTGAATTCCTTGTAAAACACTTTGGTAAATGTGAATACGTTAGTAGAATTGATGAAAATTATTGTGACGTAGTAAAAGCATTATGATCATCTTCTAAGCAAAACTGTTCTTACTTTAACCCCAGTATACATATCATACAGTAGGTTCACTCAATTATGACGCGTGTCCGCATTTTTTGAGAGCCAAGCAAACCTTTGGAGTCAAATTGACGTCATAATTGTGACATCGTGAGCGGATTCGAATTATGCCAAATGATAGCAATTTTTCTGAAATTTTATGAATTTTGTCTCCACCGTACGAAATCAAGTCCTTCCCCATTTTTCATGGCCCGAAATGTTGAAGGGCACCATTTTTCACAGTGCTGTCATACTCCTGACGTAACTTGACGTAGCTTTCGTTGTGCTTTTCGGATCGAAATAAATTTGGTACCAATAAATCCGTTTAAGCTCGGGCTTTGATTCGCTCAATTTGTTACGTCACTTGTGTCTGACGCCACAAAGTTACAAGCGTAAATATAACCTCAAATTGGAACTTTTCGTTCTTTCGGTAACTTTAGTTATGAAGGTTTTGTTCGCATTTGACACTCAACAGTTTTATTTTGCCCGAAACTTGGTTTGTATTGTCAACTAGCTTTCCTGCAATTTTCGTTTTAATTGCTGAAGGATTTACGAAAATATTGTTGGTTGTTTGCATAACATGGCCAAGCTATTACGATAAATGTAGCATTAATATAGTAGCTTTTGTGTTTTAACTAATAGAAAACTCTGCTGATACAACTTAATTGTTACGTCATTGTCATTAGTTAGCGACTTGATTGATGTCTTTTGGTTCGAAACAGCATTTTTTGGTTCGAAATATTATTTCAGCAGCGTAGAAATAACTCTATGATTTTAACTATTTTATTTCTCAAGTTTGAAGATTCCACCGCTAGTATTTCGTTGTTGCGTGAACCAGTTGTTGTTGTTCTCATGTTCTGTTAAATTGAAAGAATATTATTAAAACCAACTTTGGAGTCAAAAATGCATCTCTTTCTCGAAGAGTATAATTTCAACCTGGCTGTACCAAATTTACTAAAACCTGTTCACACACACTGTAGCGATATAGCCGCAGTGCTTCGTAATAATTTAATTTAATTCTTTTAAATGACTTCCGACATTTGGCAATTTAGTTCTTGCAAATGGCTCTAAAACTGTGCGAAGGTGGTATAGGTGGTGAAACGAAGCTCATTTTTGCCAAAGGAAGCTCATTTTTGCTCAAAATTAAAAAGAAAAAAATTACGAACATTTCAGCTTCAGCAAAAAAAAAAAAAATGGAGAACACAGGCTGGTGCAACGAATTTGTAAACTATCACCAGACTTTTTTAAAACTTTTCCTATATTGCTATTTTTGATTTGTCGAACCAATGGTCGAACACGAAGTCGCTAATTTTCAATACCAAAAGATAGTAAAATTTTCAACTAAGCAAGAATAAATTTATGTCACTTTATTCGCCAACAAAATTGAGAACAAATGAGGCTGAAAATTGGTGAAAATTTAGGAACAGCCAGCTTCAACTTAAAAGCATTCACGTAACAATTAAGTGGTATAACTTAAAGCACAAAGGCTATTTAAATGCTGCATTTATTGTTATAACCTGACCATGTCATGCAAACAACCAACGATATTTTCGTAAATCCTTCAGCAATTAAAACGAAAATTGCAGGAAAGCTAGTTGACAATACAAAGCAAGTTTCGGGCAAAACAAAACTGTTGAGTGTCAAATGCGAACAAAACCTCCATAACTAAAGTTACCGAAAGAACGAAAAGTTCCAATTTGAGGTTATATTTACGCTTGTAACTTTGTGGCGTCATACACAAGTGACGTAACAAATTGAGCGAATCAAAGCCCGAGCTTAAACGGATTTATTGGTACCAAATTTATTTCGATCCGAAAAGCACAACGAAAGCTACGTCAAGTTACGTCTGAGAAAGCGGAACCTTACTACCTAAACCTTAATGTCTTGAAACTTCATAAATTGAAGCAGTTCCAGATCTGTAAATTTATGTTTCAGCTCACCCATAATAACTTCCAACCAATTTTGATGATTACTTTCAGGAAATTTTTTTAGTAAGCGTCAGAGAAACAAGAAACTCAAACAAATTTAAACAATATTACATGCCCAGATACAAAACTTCCCGGTTGCAAAACTCAATAAAATTTTCCGGAGTGAAAGCTTGGAATAAGCTTACGAACGAACTAAAGCAAGCATCATTTTATCGCTTTAAAGGCCACCTAATGTCTGCAAACCAATGCATTTAAAATGCAATAAAAAAGTATTACTAATCGAATGCTGAAAACCTGGTTTAGATGCACGTACTCAGTTTCAAGCTTTCGCGTTTTTAAAAAGTGACATGACGTCATCAGACCCAGGAGTTTGGTGCCTTCGACTAATTTGTCTTTGCAGAGGATAGGCGATTTTGGAAAGGCATGTTGATAGCAGCTTGCTACTCTAAAAGTGTTGTGCAAAAAAGGCGTAATTAGCTCAAAGTAAAGTCGAAGGCACCAAACTCCTGGGTCTGATGACGTCATGTCACTTTTTAAAAACGCGAAAGCTTGAAACTGAGTACGTGCATCTAAACCAGGTTTTCAGCATTCGATTAGTAGTATTTTTTTATTGCATTTTAAGTGCATTGGTTTGCAGACGTTAGGTGGCCTTTAAGAAAGAATTGAAAAAGTTGCTGTTAAACACGACTAACGCAGACTGAACAAGTTTAATCTATTCTTTGATGTTCACCCAATTCGATGCAAGCAAACAGTTCCGTATTATACAAACAAGTCACGTTCTGATGACTTTAGGTGTTTATAGGGTGGCTGCTTGACTAGAAGACCTATACGTGTGGTCCCTTCGCAGCTTTATGTTATTTATGTGACTTGTGTTTGTTATGTGATGAATTTATGTTAGATACAACAAAATAAACATGTCTCTCTCTCTCTCTCACTATGACAGCTGTGAAAAATGGTGCCCTTCAACATTTCGGGCCGTAAAAAATGGGGAAGGACTTGATTTCGTACGGTGGAGACAAAATTCATAAAATTTCAGAAAAATTGCTATCATTTGGCATAATTCGAATCCGCTCACGATGTCACAATTATGACGTCAATTTGACTCCAAAGGTTTGCTTGGCTCTCAAAAAATGCGGACACGCGTCACAATGGTTTTTGCTTGGAGTGAACCTACTGTATGATATTTATACTGTGCTTTAACATCTCAATTGTTGTCACCAGGAATATAACTTAAATTAAGTTTATTAGTTCAACTGGTGGGGCAGAAAACTTTTTTGCCAACGTTTCGATAGGCTATATGCTCATGGCATGTTCTACCTATCTTCGTCAGGGCTAGAATGCAAAGTTAAAAACAAGCATACGATAGATGCGAGACTCGCATTTTGCCATGAGCATAGCCTATCAAAACGATGGACGAACAGTTTTGCATAGGAAAGTTGAACTCCAACAAAAAAAATTGTCAAGCAAACGGTACTTTTCGGCGGCTTATTTTCCTCCATGATTATTGATGAAGAAGGAAAAACTTGACAGCTTGTGAATACATATAGTTACTCGAGATGTTGCATTTCTAGAGTGTAATTTTTCACTTAGATTGTTTTTTAGTTGACAAATAACGAAATGCCAAGCTCCACTGAAAAGGAAATAAATTGTAAGAAACTACGGTATTAATATTTTGTGGATGACGCAGTATAGCGCACTTTTCTCAAAATAATTTTTAGTTCCATTGTATTGTAACATAACTATTCCTTGATGGAAATGAACCACGCCCTCCACGTTTGCATAGTTACAACAAAGCCGAGCATCTTTTTTGGTCCGTTTGCAATCTGGGCCACCACAACAGCCCCCCATCGAATCTGCCACTGCAAACTTCTGTAAAATTGCAACAAATTCCATAATATAAAAAAATTGATACGACCATGACTACAAGAAAAAACTTCAACCGCATTTCAAAGTGCTTATTAGTTTGATAATTTTAAAATGACTTTGGTAAATAAAATTTTCAGAAGCAAAAGTCACAGCAATAAATTTTCCTAAGTTTGCATCAAATTTGTTTGCAAAATAGAATCTAATAATTGGTAAAAAAGCTAGTGGGCCTGTAGCAGTTTTGACAATAATTTCAATTTTTTTTGGATTTTTTGTCCCCAGTATAATTAACAACTGACGCAATTGTAATTCAGAAACTTTAAAAAGTTTTTATTTTTGTCTTTACAGTGTTTTTCATACCACATAATAATATGTGCGCAGCTAGGCGTCACTAGAAAGTCCATAACTTTTTTACTTAGAGTTATACGTACTGCATAATGACAAATAAAGTTTAATCTTTTATCCAAAATCACATTCTAACTCGAAAATTCCAATATTTTTGTGATAACCACAAAGCACAATCGCAAATGTGACTCAAATAACATTTTAAGGTCTGTCGTACCCATTTTTATTTGGTTCTTCACTTTTTCATGAGTAATGCAATTAGCACTGAATACTGTGTAGGCCTACATATTTTGGATGCTACAGTAAAGAGCTCTACGAAAATGTATTCGTGTATTTGGTTTCTCAGGACTTAGCAAGTTATTTGAATTCTTTTGCCGCCCCGAAATGTAAAATTATACAAAAAACTGGCAATTTCTTTGTGGTGGTTGTTACATAAATGGGCACCATTGTAAAAGTTAGTGATGTTTGCATACATGCTTTTTTGTAACATAAACAAAACAAAAAAAAGATTACAAAGAAAATTCTTTGCACTTTATTACCAACCATAAAATTATAGCTTTGAAGAGCAAAACTTGCTCAACTTATAGTGTACCCTTGTTTTGACTCTATGCCCCAACTGTTCTTGTTTTAGCGGCGGCACTTTGCGCTAATGTTCACTATACTAGGGCACATTTCGAAACGATTCGAAATAAGGTTTATGAGATGAAATGTGTTGTTAATTTTACCGAACGTCCGTATTTACGCATTTGCGCAAAAAAATACGGATATGCGTATAAAAAATACGGATATGCGTATAAAAAATACGCGTATGCGTATAAAATTCTTACTCTCGTTGGTTTGTTTTATATTGCCTTTTACCGAACGTGCATATTTCAGTATGCGTATATACGCATGCGTTTTTTTTACGCTTGGCAAAGAATAAAATACGGACACGGCATGCATATTTTTCAGGCATTTATAAAAAAATTTTTTGCCATGTAACGTCACAAGGTTGCTTAGTGTGGTGGTTCAGGTACTTCCCTTGAACTTTTAACATGGGTTCGGTTTTCAGCAAAGTCAAAACTTTTTTTTTTTACACAAACGTAATAGAAACTTTTGCAATCATTTTTGGGATCTTTTGTTTGGAAATTTTTACAAAGTTTCTACCACTAGGCCTAAAGTACTTGATTGATCAAAGTTTTTTTATAACGTTTAGTTCATTATCAAATCCTATCTTTTGTTCTCGCTGTAATATGCCGTAGTGTGTAACGACCCATCTGTTTGGCAATGAAAGGTTATTAGTAGCCTACTACAAGCCTACCTTTGCGAGCAAATCAAACTGAATCCTACGGAGGCAACTCAGTCGATGTTTTGTTTTGATTTTTGAAATAAGTAGTTTCTCTCAAGGTTAATCGCAATCTAGGCATTTCCAAGTTTTAGTTGTTTAGCGAACCACAAACATATCAACCACAATTCATAACAAAAGACTATCATTGCGTTTGTAAATATCCTTTGTTGCTGCAAACATTTAAAATATGCAGTTTTTAGAGCGTTGCATGCAGTTCGATTGGACGAGAGGTTAAGTCACTGCGTACTAAATTTGCTTTTGTTCTGGTTTGGGTCTTGAGGTTCGAATATCACCAAGGACAACAACATTTTTACATTGTAATAATAAGTCAATTAAGATGTTTTTTGACGTAAAAAACAGAGCTGGACGTCAAAAAACATCTTAATTGACTTATTATTACAATCATACAACAAGCAAGTTGCTGGGTTTAAATAGCCAAAATTAAGCATGCGAGGAGGCGTCTTCTCTAGCTCAAGTGGTAGAGCAGTGGACCGGTAATCCAAAGGCTGCAGGTTCGATTCCTGTGGGAAGACAATTTTTCGCATTGCTTCTTTTAAGTAGTCGCCGTTCTGGTGGCTCTTCCCTAGGCTTCCGAGCTGGGAGCCTTTAGGCCAGAAGCACGCAAAACGATTAACACATTTTTACAATTAGTTACAAAATTTTAGAAAATAAAAGGTCGTTTTTTAAAAAGATGTATAAAATTAGGATGAAGCAACTTTAGGGAGAATTAATCAAGAAAAGTACAATCAGATATTCTACAGTAACTGACAAGTTTGACGTCCTTCGTGGTCGACTCCTGGGAAATCATAACGACTTCCACTGGCAGTTAGGTGGCCAGATCAACCACCAACCCTGCAGCTACAAAGCAGCTCGAGTCATAAGATGCACAGAGCTGGACATCGCTGTTTCGAGCTTTTAGCTCTCATCGGCAGCCCTCAGCTTCTCTAACAAAGTTATTCCCCAGCTGGACAAGGCTCTTGGCCGAACAGGACTAACCTTAAGGGCTTGCACAGCGGCAGAGGCTTTGTAGGGAATAACTTTGTTAGAGAAGCTGAGAGCTGCCGATGAGAGCTAAAAGCTCGAAACAGCGATGTCCAGCTCTGTGCATCTTATGACTCGAGCTGCTTTGTAGCTGCAGGGTTGGTGGTTGATCTGGCCACCTAACTGCCAGTGGAAGTCGTCATGATTTCCCAGGAGTCGACCACGAAGGACGTCAAACTTGTCGGCTATGATTTCCGTGGTCACACATGGGGAACCCTTGTAGTAGGGATAGCCTATGGCTATCCTTACTGCAAGGGTTCAGCGATTTTTTCACTTGTTTATTTTAAGTACCACAAGTGAAAAATCGTTTAATCCCTACAAAGCCTCTGCCGCTGTGCAAGCGCTTAAGGTTAGTCCTGTTCGGCCAAGAGTCTTGTCCAGCTGGAAAATACCTTCAATTAAAGAATAAAAAGACTAAAATTGATCAACATTGAAAAAAATTGTGATATGTTGTGTTCTGTTTGTTTCTCGTAGTTTTGTAATAAAAAAAAACACAACATCTAGGGAATAACTTTGTTAGAGAAGCTGAGGGCTGCCGATGAGAGCTAAAAGCTCGAAACAGCGCTGTCCAGCTCTGTGCATCAGATATTCTATTGCTCGTTTCAGGTTTTGTCATAGCAAGTTTAATTCCGAGGCCAAGAAATGCTTGGCCCAAGGCCTAACTTCTGGCCTAGCATAACCGTCAAAAATCAGAAGCTTAAAGCCAAAAATAAATATATACCCAGCACTTAAACTGTAAAATTTTGCATGGGGCGACGCTTTTGCAGCCTTGACCAAACGCGTTCGTAATGCAAAGCACTTTAGTGGAAATTATGTCTTTCCTTCCCCAAAATCAACTCAACTTAACTCAACTCAGAATTTATTGCGTCCAACTCATTTATACTTAAATAATACACATCACATATCGATTCATGTATAAAATTAACAAGGGAAGGACAGGGAGACTGCAAAGGGACAGTTAGGTCTTCGAGTCAAGCAGCCACCCTATATTGGTAGGCAATTTACCAATTAAATTCGAATAAAAGCTAATAGTATTTGGATGTTTCTTGCAACTTGTGTTGCTTTACATCAACATTTCAACCAAAATCAAGTGAATACTTTAAAAAAAGGTCTTCATCGCAATTTGGGACTATATTCGGCCGGAATTCGTGGGATTTATTCCCGCTGACAGGCCTTTTTTTGTCTGATCATCCAGCGCTCAAATCTCGGTGGGGGGACGCGTCTCCACTACAATTTAAATACTTAATATACCTAGGCATTATCGCAGAGGACAACAGGCTGCGAATTCGACTAAAGATTTATGCTAAGCTTTTATAACATGTAACGTTACACTACGGCTTTGAAGCTCCCGATAGGCTAGTGGCGTGCTTAGGCGTCGGGCGCGCAACGAGATTGCTAAAAAAGATTAAATCCAAAGCAAAATTTTCTAGTATGAAAACTGTCCCAATTGACCAAGGCTGTTGAGCAAATTAACGCAACTAAAGTGTTTACTTACGGAGGCTTGAAGGCGGAGCACCAAGCCGCTGTAGACCATGGCTTGAGTCATTACAACTAAGGCTTCACAGAGAAATTTTGTCAAAAAGTGCCTTTACGGGGACCAAAAATTGTGTTCCACCCGAAATGAGCGCTATGATGAATGATCACGCCATAACATAAGCATCACCACCACTACGTGAGTGCGTAAACTTTTACCAGTAACATCTTCCGCCTTTCTCTAGACCCGGGTCGATGCGCTTCCTGAACCCCCTTTTGTAGGCCTTGATTACAGTTGCAATCGGTATGCTATGTGTACAACTGTAACAAAGCTTGCTGTTTTGAAAATGTGATATGCCAAGTTTTCAACTAGGTCTACAGCGCTATCAATTAACTGGCCTACATTTTTCTGAAGTCACCAAGTACCCTATTTTTTTTAATGCAAAATAAATTATTTTCTAAGCTTATAATTTATTTTTATTTTTTACTGTAACATACACTGTAAATAACAAAATCCCAGCAAGACGCAGCTCTCGAGTGAGCAAACAACAGAAAAGTTGGTCGAATTGGTCCGGGCACATGTTATCATTTAAGATCTCAAAAGCGATAAACACAGGGATGCACGACGGTTACAGAACGTTTGGCAAAGCATCAGCATGGCAATGGGAGTTGATGGCATGGATGGTAAGTGCGGGTGTAACCACGCAAGAGTGCGTGTAAAGGAGTTTAAACCTAAACAGGCCAGTGAAAAACATTCATTCTGGACCTGGGAATAGATCCAAAAAACGAGTATCATTCTATTCAACTGCTATTTTATTTTGCGGTATTACGATGAAAACAAAATAAAATTTATACATTTATCACGGAAAATTTCGAAAATAATAATATATTCTTAATCATACCACAAATTCGTCTGCCACAATTTTTTTGTTTAATAAATAGTAATAGCTACAGAATGCCATTTACGCCCTCGTGTGACTGTCGACTAAAATTGATGACGTGACTTTTCGATTGAGATGTTATCAGCGACATTTTAACAATCAAATAAAAGGTAATACCAAACTCACAAGCCATTTATTTCATGCTTTTGAGATACGCTAGCTAAAATACGCATACGCGTATTTCCGCATATCAATAAATTACTCAGCGTAAATGCGCAAATCCGTATTTACGGATATGCGTTTTTTATACGCATATGCGTAAATACGGACGTTCGGTAAAAGCGGCTTTACACGTTCACAATATTTTAAAATGCCACATGTTTGCGAATGGTTTTGCATGAGCAGCAATACCAGACTAAGAATAAAACTAGTATACAAAATATTTAGATAAACCCCCTTATTATCAGCCACAAATTTCAACATAGCATTTAAAATTTCTTTCAAAAATTATTCAACATCATTGTGGCTGTAAATTTGCTTTTAGATAAGTTTAGAGTAAAACTCCTCATTTCGTAAACCTTTACATTTAATGATATTAATAAAGCAAAATATTAGATTGATTAGTTGTTTGCAAGCTTCATGCGGTAATGACATGTAGTTTACTGTGAAGAAGACTACAGCCAGCAAATAAATACTTGGCTTGCAATTTATTCACGCTAAAAGCGTAAAGAAATAATTTTCTAATTTAGCCCATAAATATCGCTGCGCTACTAAATGAAACTCCAGGCGCGAAGCCGCGTCGGCAAACAAACGCTTGTTAACATCTCTCAGATGAAAAGATTACCGATCGCTTCTGATAGTCCTATACTTATAATGAAATCAGCACAAGACCAAGTTTGCAAAAACACCATTAAAAAGTCAAACATTTTGTTAGGAAATTGCTCTTCTCATGACGCAAAAACCAATATTTTATCTCATGTAGTTTGGGAGTTATTAGCGTTTAGATATGTTGAGTCGAATCGATTTCCACTGGCGACATTGATCGCAAAATTTTGCCTGGTTAGAAAAAAGTTAAAAAGTTAAAAAAATGATTATATTAAATTAGTAAAAAATGGTAGTCATATAGTAGTGAATGTTGTAATTATCCATCGATATTCTAACTTTATATTGTTATGTCTGTAATTTACAAAAGCTTGAATCTCCTGTAGACCTGTGCTAGTTGTATTGTTACGTTTAAAAGACAGCGAGAACATTTCATCTTGCAAGTGATAATAATTTTTCATGAAATTTAATCATTTCAAGTTACTTAATCTATTTAATTTTTATGATTTACATACTTTTTTAGAATGATTTTACGAAGATTAATGCTATAACTACAACATGTAAAGCGACTTTTACCGAACATCCGTATTTACGCATACGCGCACCAAAATCGCGTATCCCTAAATACGGATGTATGGAGGGAGTTTATTTGCGGAGGGAGTTTATCGATAATCGGAAGTACGCATAAGCGTATTTCAGCTAGCGTATCCCAAAAGCATGAAATAAATGACTTGTGAGTTTGATAATTTGTGAGTTGCCAAACTTTTCTTGGCCTTGGAATAAACTTGCTCCGACCACACCTGAAACGAGCAATAGAATATCTGTTTGTACTTTTCTTAATTAATTCTTCCAAAACTTGCTTCTCAAACCAACCGTTTATTTTCAAAAATTTGGTTACTAATTTTGAAAAAGCTATTGCTCGCGGTGGTATTCGAATCTAAAGACACAAACCAGAACAAAAGTAAATTTAATTCTTAATGACTTAACCTCCCGTCCATTCTAACCACACCTAACCTCAGGCACGATCGCGTATTTTAAGTGCTTGCAACAGCAAAGGATATTCACAAACGAAATGATAGCATTTTGGTATGAATTGTGGTAGATTTATTAGTGGTTCGCTAAAAAACTAAACCTTGGAAATACCTAGTTTGCAATTTTCTCTTAGAGCAACTACTCCTTATCTCAAAAATCAAAACATTGACTGAGTTGTTTCCGTAAAATTCAGTTCAATTTGCTTGCAAAAATACGGTAGTAGTAGTTACCTTTCACATTGCAAAACAAAAATAAATATATTACTTGTTTCCGTAGAATTCAGTTTAATTTGCTTGCAAAAAGACGGTAGTAGTAGTTACCTTTCACATTGCAAAGCAAAAATAAATGTATTACAAATTTAGCAAACGTTTAAAAAGAAACTATATTTCGCACGAAGAGAAAGAGTGGCTGTTCGTTTGGTCGAATGGTAAGGAGTTCGTATGTGGAGCGGGAGATCTGGCGTTCCAATATCCGGCCGTTCAAATCCGACACAGTATTCCAACAACTCGCCACCGCTGAGACATTTCCTCGAAAGGACCTGTGTTGCCCGGGCACAATGACGCGGAGATGTCCTCGCTTACTCATTACACGCTTCGACGTGTTGCAGCAAAAATGACAGATTTGATTATGAACTAAAGACTAAATAAAAAACGTCGATAAATCAAGTAGTTTAGGCCTAATCTAAAAAACTTTGGAAAATTTTTTTACAACAGATCCCAAAATTGATTACAAAAAAGTTTACTACGTAGGTATAAGCATTAAAAATTTTGATTTTGGTGAGAACCGGACCCAATTAAAAGTCTCTAAGGCAAGTACCATAATCACTTCTCCAATCAACCTTGTGATGTCACACAGCAAAAAACTTCTTTTTAAATGCCTGAAAAATACGCATACCGCGTCCGTATTTTATTCTTTGCTTAGGGTAAAAAATACGCACGCCGAAATACGCGTGTTCGGTAAAAGGCAATATGAAACAAACCAGCACAAGTAAAAATTTTATACGCGTATGCGTATTTTTGCACGCTTATTCGTAAATACGGATGTTCGGTTAAGTCGCTTAGAAAGGACAATTTCTTAATGCCAGTTTGTTATACTCACGGAAAGTAAAAACGATTGCTTAACTAAATTTTGATTACTCTTGTTGTTTTCTAATGTTTAGCGTTTTTACATGTCCATTTTCAGGTCTGATTCTTGGTTCCGGTATCTGTTTAAAACTAAGTCATATCAAAAAGAGTGCCAAATTACGAAAGAACCTCCCAAATCAAAGAGCTAATAATTCACCAAAAGAACATCATCAACATATAAACTCTTTGATTGGCACGATTTTTTTGCACTTGGCACTTTTTGGCATGGCTCATCATTCAGCAGGCACCGGAACCGAAAACCGGTCTTGAAAAGTGACATGCAAAATCGCTAATTGATAATATGATATTGATTAGAGACCTATTTTTTGTAGAACGATGCGACGGCAAAATGGACTGCAGCAGCGGGAGCGATGAATGGGAATGCCCTTGCAATGAGTTCAGTTGCGCCTGCAAATCCTTTAGAAACAGTAGTGTGTGCATAGGTGAAACATCTTGCTACACCTCAGCAGGTAATATCGTAAATGTAAGCGCTTACATTTTGCGTTTTGAGGGTGCTGTAGTAGTAAAATTATTGCGACAATTAAGGGTAGTAAAGTTTTTTACAGATACGTAGAAAATAAATGACAATTCATTACTAACAGTTTTTCTATGAAGTAATAAGTACATTACTTAAAAGGAGCATTCAAATCAATTTTTTTACTGTAGATCAAAATTTTGGGATAAGCTGAGTTTGAACTTCTACGAGCATTCTCACCGAGTTTGAACTTTCTACGTCTTGCCGCTTTCAAGATATTGCAGACCAAAATAAACGATTTTGATCTTACTTCCGAGTTACCATTTTGGCAGTGTGACAGAAGATGAACTTTTGGAAAGCTAGTTTACATTTACTTGAGAAGCCGCTGATTTACTGTTCCAACCCTCTACTTTTTGTTGACAATAAGTCTCCCACAAAACATTTATTGAGAATTAGGAACATGCAGTGACTTTTCGAAATTTTGTTTTTAATTGGCAACCCTGGAAAATTTCTTAAGTGGAAAAATTGAAAAACTTTTCCAAGGGGAAATATAAACTGTGATATCTCGAGAACGAAAGGTCATAGAAAGCTCAAGTTTCGCAAAGGTGGTCTTTAGATCAGAGATGGAAACCGGTCGGGTCGACCGGCCGGTCGGGTCGAGATTCTTCGACCGGCCGGTCAAGCCGGTTGAAAAACCGGTCGATTTCTCCTTTCTGGCAACTAAAAGACATCTAAGCACCAACCGAAATGTACTTATATATTTTATCATAAATAAAACTTTTTATAAAAATCAGTATTAACAAACCACATCTTTCGAAAACACTTGTTGAATGGTTTCAAACTGTGACTAATATGCTGTGACCATTAAGACATGCACATCCAGGGACGTATATAGGGTGGCAGTATTGTGCCATGCCTCCCGACTTTGAGCCACGGCACAAAACAAAAAAGTGCAAAATATACGTTAAAATCACGTAATCAGATTCTAATGTAGCATGCATGTGGAAGAGGCTTTCGCTACTTGGCATTTCAGCATCATTTTAATCAGCTTAAGAATAGAAGTGGCGCAGATTTCAGATTTTTTACTACATGCTAAAATCTTGCCGCTTTAAAAAGCTTGTTTCAACTTAAATTTACCACACTCTACACTGGGCAAGAAATACATAGCTCTCATTTTTTTTATATCTAACTAACCATGGCTTGTTCTGAAGTAGCAGCGTTTCTACAAACTGCTGGGGCACATTATATTTCGAATGTTTTTTAGCCAATGTCATAACAGTTTAGTCTTTTCAATGAAAATAACGGACGCGTTGCGTTCATCGGGATAGTTATTCATAACGACTTCGTACTACCGATGAGTTTATTTATTGGTTTAACATTTCGCTTCCCAAATCGGGAAGCTTCTTCATAACAATTTTCGACTGCGCTGCCTTTGCAGTTACAAAAACATAAATGAGAAAAATATAACAGCAGAAGATAGGTAACAGTAAAAACATACGAACATCAAATACTTGCACTATTATACCCAAAAACATTAAAATGACAGGGCAATAACTTTATATGATTCTGAAAATTATGTCACTAACAGCGTGAAAAAAAAGAAATATTGAAAAATTATGTTACTAACAGCGTGAAAAAAGGAATATTGAAAAATTATGTCACTAACAGCGTGAAAAAAATTACTAATATTCGTAACAACTAGGCTGCTTCACTAACAGTTTGAGAGAGTATGAAAAGGATTTATTGCAGAACATTATGTACTGGAAAAAGTTTTTAGCTCAACAAAATTTTATATTAATTGTTCCGTCCGAATATAAATCTCTGTTGAGCTAAAAACTTTTTCCAGTACATAATGTTTTGCCATAGATTCTTTTCAAACTTTCTTAAACTGTTAGTGAAGAAGCCTAGTTGTTACGAATATTAGTAATTTTTTTCACGCTGTTAGTGGCATAATTTTTCAATATTTCTTTTTTTTCACGCTGTTAGTGACATAATTTTCAATATCATGTAATGTTATTGCTCCATCATTTTAATGTTTTTGGGTATAATAGTACAAGTATTGTGATGTTTGTATGTTTTTACTATTACTTATCTTCTGCTGTTATTTTTTTTCTCATTTATGTTTTTGTAACTGCACAGGCAGCACGGCCGAAAAAAAGTTTAATGTTTGCTGCTCGGCAAACTGCAAATAATCTGTCATCGCAATAGCTAAAAAATTAACTTTATTTTTTGGCCTTTCGCAAAATATCATTAGAAAGAACGTCTAATAATTCAGCTTGTGCCCTCCAGTGCTTTTTATACTTATTTTGTGCACGTTTTGCACTGCTCAAAACAGGGCATTCAAACCGAAACTTAACCAAAGAAGATCTTAAAATTGAGTCATTTTTGCAAAAAAATGCTTAAGTTCTTTAGCGTCTTTTTTTCTGAGACCCCCGTCCAAAGTCACAAATTTTAACACCTCACCCATGCCCCCTTTTGAAAATTTTTCATCAGAAAGCTTGAACAGTGAACAAAAACTTTTTGTAAAAAACTGGTCGACCGGGCCGGTCAGAAACCGGTCAACCGGCCGGTCGGCCGGCCGGTCAACCGGCGATGATTTTGAAATTTACCGGTCGGGTCGGGAAAATCCTGACCGGTTCCATCTCTGCTTTAGATCAGTCAAAGTTTTTCCCTTTTAAAATCAGATTGCAGATCGCAAGTGAGTACGGTACTGGTCCATTCTGTCTTACGGTATGTAGCAGGCTAAACTGTTCTATATGAATGCTATTTGCTGCTCTAGTGCTGTTAATGTACAACATTTTACGGTATATACAATTCTATTTAAATGAGATTGAAAATCACGCAAGCTCACGTCAAAACGTCTCGTATTGGATAGATTATATTTTGTTTTATCTTGGCTTTATATTTTATTATCAAGCAAAAGAACTTTGATGATAGAATACAAACTCCAATAATTTGTGTTAAGAAATAACTGGTTTGTTGTCACTTGAAAAAAGCGGTTTTCATGAATTAAAGCTCTTTAGAAAGCAGCTGCTTTTCACCTTAAATGAATCTAAACACCTGATCAGGTTTTTTGACATCACAGATAAGTGCAATAATACGCTTAACTGCCGAGACGGTTCTGACGAATGGAATTGTACCGATTGCCCTGGACTGCAAGAAGGTAGTCATTGCGCGTGCAAGTTCTTCCAAAGCAATGAAGTTTGCGTCGGTGTGCGCAGTTGCTTTAGCCAAGAAGGTGGGTAATTTGTATTGCGATAGTATTTTTGTTATTGATTTGTGTAAACTGTGAAGGAATTTATTTATGAGAGCATTGTGAAAATCATCACATTAGAGAAAAAAACACTAGATTGGAATCCTAGCGGAGAATTTGCCTCTATTTAAAGCCGCTATGGTATTTTGCTGATGGTTCATATGCCGTATTAAGCAACTTCTCGTAGCAAAATTTTTGCGGCTTGTATCTGAAAAACCAGAGTGTGATGTGGAAAACAAGTTCAAAAGTAACGGGTTTAAAATCAGAATAACAATATCCATGAAAAGCGAAATCATATTTTGCCCAGTGCAGTCGCTACGGGGGTGCCAGGGGGTGCTGTGCTCCCTCAAACGACTGCTTGTGCCCCCTCCCCCCTTTTGGTTTACTCAAAATACGCTTTTGGAACATCACGTAACTACAAGACAACAGACAATAATGGAGAAAGGAATAATAACGTTCAAACATAATTCTCGTTTGAACTTTTCTGGATTCTTTGCAAAATTGCTGGCTACCAACTGCTGTAGATAAATATGGTGCAATAATCGGTCTTATTAACACGCCTTTACGGATGTGTCGCGAAAAAGAGATGTAAACCTACAGAATCGTTACCGGAACTTATTTAGTGATCATGAACTGAAGCAATACGTGAAAACATTTTTTTGAAAGACCAGCTGTTTGTGTTTTTTTTAGAGCCCACTCAAGATTGTTTTAGGTCGCAGTCAGTGGCTCAACCGCAGGAAGAAGGGACTAAGGGGGCTTCTGCCCTCTTTAGTTAAGTCATTTAAAAAATTTAACCCAAAGATACAAGCGTTTAAACCATGCTTTGGACTTGACTTGAAGTATAAGGGGGACAAAAGGGGCTAGGCATTTACTTCTTCCAATGACTTCTAAATTTTAGCATTTTACTGTAGTCATTCATATGGCTTCAAAACGTGCAAAATGTGACTGAAATGGCGTTAAAATCGCTATTTTTGTCGCGAAATCACAAAAATCGCTTAGGGGCCTGGAGGCTCGGCCCCCCGACCTCCTCTGTGATACGCTTGAGTTGCATCAGTTTGTTCAGTACGGGCCTAAATTAGACAACTTTTGTCCAAAAAAAGTTTACTTTTGGTTTAAGCTCCCCTTCTCGGAGCAAAATCTTGGTTGCGCTTTGGGTCGCATTCACTGCTGCAGACAGAATTTTCAAGCAATTATATGGGCCGGAAAAGAAACGAACTGAAAAACGCTGCCGACCTTATACGTCTCATTTTTCAGACATGAATTCAAAATTGTTAAAATAACGCATAATTTGTAACCGAAAACTTCAGTTTTTATGTGTGAAAGTTTAGTTTATTTTAGTGCCCCCCCACTTTCGGCTATAGTGCCCCGTCACTGTGTTTGCTCTGGCGACGGGACTGATTTTGCCTGACGGCTATGTCTAGCAGTACGTTTTTTTAAAGTCAATGAGCAAGTACTGGTTGAAACATCATGAGTTAAAAATAGTTTCACTGTAATATTATGCCGCTGATCAAATAATATATAGTAGCAGTTTTTTTTTTTGATTTCGTATTGTAATTATACCATAACATGTTTAACCGATCAATGGTCGAGTGGATAGAGCGTCTGCTACGGTAGACTTACATTCGATAGACTTACATACTTACATACGGTACTTACATAATTACATACTTACTACTTACATAATTACATACTTACATACATACATACGGTAGACTTACATACGGTAGACTTACATTCGATTCCCGGTCGGGTCAAAGCAAAGATTATAAAAATTGGTATTCACAGCTTAGAGTTGTAAACGGGCCGACAAATACTGGACCGAACCCGAAAGTGATTTGAAGGCGAAACCAGGCCGAAAAAGCCTGAAAGTAGAGTTATGTCAAAAAAATGTGAACCTGTACAGTTATTGCTAGAGAGCAGATAAAATAAAACTACTTCCTGCAAATCAATTGTGACGCTATAGTAACAATTGTAAGCAATAACACTGGTCAACAAAATTTTTTTTTTCTTTCTTGTATGAACTTTGAGAACTGGTTGTGGGTAATTTGGGGCGTTGAATCCGAATCTGAGATCAGATTTTTCTATCACATCAAGATTTTGTGCGATTTGCATGCATTGTAACTCTGCATTGTGTGAAAATTTCTCATTCGTTCACATGTTTGATGACATTAATCATGCATAAAAACAAATTCAAAAGCGGTATTGTGAAACCAGCTTTGCGAAATGCAAACAAAGGTCTAAAATATTGTTAATGACGCCAGAAAGTCGCAAGCAACTTCTTGCTACGATGTTGAATACGAAAACTAGCCATGAAGTTACAAAACTTGCACTTTGCAGACAAGGTAGTAAGGTTACGAAAGGTTGTCCTTCTTCAACATGTTTGTCTGCAAGAGCGAGAGATTCTAACAGTGGTGTAAAAAGTACTCAAAAATTGTACTCAAGTAAAAGTTTCGTTACCGACAAAAAAACTACTTGAAGTAAAGTACAAAGTACTGACCAAAAAAAGTACTTGAGTAAAAGTAAAAAAGTAGTCATTTTAAAGCTACTCAAGTAGAAGTATTTCTGAAAGTATTCACGCAAAATAAGCAAACTATTCAATTGACATATGACAACTGGTTGCCTACTTTACATCACTGCCACAAGCGCTTGATTTTCTAACCCCTCACTATCTTAAAAAGTCATGAAATATTAATTGTGCAGGTTTTTTGTTACTATATTCAAGGAATCAATTCATGAAATATTTGCTCAAATACTCATTCACTGCCAGGCGCGTAGCCAGGATTTGGAAAAGGGGGGGGGGGGCTATTTTGAAAGAGTGAGAATTGTGCAAACGACCTTGACTCGAATTTTCATTGAACTTGAATCAGTTTCAGACGGTTTGTTCGAAAATTAAGACGAAATTTCTCGGAAAGCTCGGAAATTCAAAGGTTTTTTCCGCCGAAAATCAGGTGTTCTCCAAAAAAAAAAAAAGGTCTTCACTGAAATTGAGAGTGATTTTTCGGCCAAAGTCCGAAATTCAAAGGTTTTTATCGCCCAAAATCAGGTGTTCTCCAAAAAAATAAAAAAGGTCTTCACTGAAATTGAGAGTGATTTTTCGGCCGAAAATCCGAAATTCAAAGATTTTTTCCGCTCAAAATCAGGTGTTCTCTAAAAAAAAAAAAAGGTCTTCACTGAAATTGAGAGTGATTTTTCGGCCGAAATCAGAAATTCAAAGGTTTTTTCCGCCCAAAATCAGGTGTTCTCCAAAAAAATAGGTCTTCACCGAAATTGAGACTGATTTTTTGTCCAATTTAGCAAGTTCAGACGTTTGAGGGGGGCTGTTTTCGTATGGGGGGGCTATTTTCAATTTTTCACAAAAAATCGGCCTCAAAAGCACAAAAAACATGCGATTTTGCATACTTCACGAGCCAATGGGGGGGCTCGAGCCCCCCCCCTGGCTACGCTACTGTTCACTGCCATTGTTTGTTAAATTTATATGCTAAAAACCAACAACACCGTGGAAGTGGCTTATTAGAGTGTCGGCAGCGTGGCCAAGAGAGTAAAGGCGTCGTTTTTTTGACGACCCTGATCGCATGATCATGGGTTCAACCCGCACCCTGGTCACGTTGTTGCGTCCTTGAATAAGACGTTTTACGATGATTACCTCTGCTTGGTGGCTTTGAACAAGCAGCAAATTTATGTGGGAAGAAGTCATCGGTCAACCGGAAAACTTGGAAAATGGTCAACTCCTAAGCGAGTGCGGATTCATCCAAAGGATAGCACCATCGTCGCTTTCTCGTGAAAGGAGGATAAAGATGTATCAATCAATCAAGCCTACTGTGTCCACAGGGTCCGCCAAAAGTCACGCACCACAGCCAAAATTATAGTCTGCGATAAACTTTTTTTGGATTAAAGAAGAAAAAATTGTCGTGAATTTTTTTTTAATGATTTTATTTCACGACATGTGAAGGCAGATAGAAACCGGTAGAAACATAACTGAAACTGTGAGTGAAGCACAGTCATTCATTGATTGATACCAGTGTCCTGTGACAGCAATAGTAGGTTAGACTGCAGCTTAATTTAATTCCAATTCAATTTACTTGCTGCACTTTAGAAAACCTGCTGCCTGCCTAGACAAAGTTTATCATGCAATTCCTGAATTCCACCATGTTTGTTTTCAGTTTTACTGATTTATTCACCGTGTTGCCATGACCACAAAACCGCAAAGTGATATTAGGGTCGTTGAGGCAAGCTGCCACCTCTCTACCATACAAAGGTGTAAGCACTGAGCAGCACATTATCACCTTCAATGCAGATTGTCAAGCAGGAAGATCTGAATACAGTTTGCTGTAGGCTACATATTTTTAAGTCTTTGGCTTTACTGGACCAAATTTGAACCCAAATATTCAGCTCGATATACAGATGCTCTAACCACTAGGCTATACCATCTTGTCGGCATATTTATCAGTTCAACCCCAGGCTCTCGAATTGCAAGACACTGTTCTCAAGAACAAAGAAACATTTCATCAGTTTATTACTCATTGATGAAGTTTTACTGCTACAGTGCTACTCAGCAGAGGTGGAGTCCTTGAGGACGTCATTGGTCTCGAGGACACATTTTGAAGTCCTCGGCCTTGAAGCCTCAAGTCCTCAAAAAATGCCTGTCCTCTGCTTGAGGACAGCAGTATTTTTTGAATTGTTAAAATTTTGTAGTTCGCCAGAAAAAAATTTGAAGACGTTTTTTTTGGAGATCGCCTAAATTTGGACTGTAAAACCGACTCAATCTGCGTGAAAACCGATCAAAATCTGGGATAAGATCGTTTGATGTTGTTTCCAGCCTCTGAATTAGCCCCCTATTGCAAATTCCTGGCTATGCGCCTGCCAGGATCTCATATCTCCACTTATCAATAAATTTCTGCAATTGCCTAATCCTCCAGTCCTACAAAACAGCAAAACGCGAATGGACCTTTCACAGCTCGATTGTAAATGCACCCTAACCTACTAACTCTACTTATGACTTCAGGAAAACTGACGATTCGTTTGCATTTTATTGGTGTTAAAATGGTTCTAGGTTGACCTATGATGTTGCAAGCTAACTACTCAAAACAGCTTTGGTTCCTAGTCCTGATTAAGAAGTTGATGTTTGCCGGACTGCGGGTGCTTGATTACTTGATTAGAAAAAATGCAATCGTTTTCAAAAGCTCATAAACGCAGTCAAGCGTGGAATTTAAAAAAAGAAAAAACCAAGGGAGAATAACCTGACTGCGCGTTTACAAATGATTGACTGCAGATGCCCTCAGTTAAAGTGCAGTCAACACTGCGTCTCAAATTTTAAAACTACTTTGTACTTTTATTAAATAATAAGTACTTAAGTAGCGTTACTTCAGACTAAAACTACTTAAGTAAAAGTAAAAGTAGTTAAAAAAAAACTACTCAAAAAAGTACTCGTTACCGAAAAAAACTACTTAAGTAATCTACTCAAGTAAAAGTATTTCGTTACTTTACACCACTGGATTCTAAACAGGAGTTTTTGTTAATATGTTACAGGTTCAGCAATATTTACAGTTTAGTGTTTTTAAAGCTTTTGCTCTGTTTCATCTTAGGCTAAGGTCATAACATGTCTACTACTTCCAAGCAAAGAAAATGCTGTAATGACCCAGATTATTTCTGTTATATCTGTGGTTGTTTTACTTTACCACCTCAACGACGAAATATCAATACCTTGTCGAAAGAATTTACCTGGTTTATTTCGAAGTACCGCTGGGTAAATGTCATGATAGCTGCATCTTTCTTCCATTTCTAGCCCCACACTAGTTTACGAGTGTGATGGGTTCTACCTCTTTTGTTGTGTTTATTTGACGCTACCGGATATGCGGAGTCGATTATTGCATTGTAATTGTTTTCGAGTGGCAACTCTACTACTTGGTGTGGAATTTGCTACTACGCTAGTTCTTGAGCTCTTGTCTGTTTCTTACTTCTTAGATTAGTTAGGGCCTAGCTGAGGCTTTAGTGCTAGTTAAGGAGTGTTTTTATGCTTGTTTTATAGTCAGTGAGCTTACCTGTGTATACTGTAAATCTGCAGCTAGGCATGCGTGTGTTTTAGTTAGGGTGTTAGAGCAGGTGCTACTGGATTTTTTTTCTGCTGTTTTTCCCCTGCCTTTCGGTAAGTTGCTGCTAGTATTTTTTGTGACTGTGTTTTTTGTTATTGAAGGACGCCAGCCTGCTAGTTTGTATCAACAACAACAACAGTTATAGCTGTGCATCCAAATAGCTAGTTAGTTATAGGTTGCGAATGTGTATTCTGTTTTGTGTATGGATTATGCTTGGAATGCAAATCTGTGATTGCGGCACAGGCAGCAACTATTTCAAATACGAGATGTGTTTGAAAAGTAAAGCGACTGTGCACACTGCACGAGCAACTTTTATTGCAGAGAAAAAGCATTGCTTTTTATAAAGTCACAATGTCGTATGGTTTCGAAAACCAAATTTCAGCTTTCTGTAACAACTGCATTCTTTTTTGCACGTTTTTCTGTCAAGGCACTTTCTTTGTGACCGTTTTGTGAAAATCTGATAAAATTAAGAATTTTGTTTTTTATTTCTTTGGTGCGAAGGATGAGCGTCGAACAACAAATCAACCCGTAATTTCTTGTCCGTCTTGGAAAAACTCCAACTGAAGCTCTAAAGTTGCTTCCAGAAGTCTATGGTGATGACACGATGTCAAGAACTCGTTTTTTTGAGTGGCACAGAAGGTTCAAAGAGGAAAGAGAGGAGGTGGAAGATGATCACAGGAGTGGGAGGCCATCCACAAGCAGAACAGATGAAAATGGTGAGCGTGTTAGACAAAAGGTGCGGAACGATCGCCGTCTTAGTGTTAGAATAATAGCAGACGAGCTGGGCATGAATAGTGAATGGGTATGGAGGATCATTACGAAAGATCTGGGGATGAGGAAGATCTGCGCAAAAATGGTACCAAGGTTGTTGCATGAAGGACAACAGGAGCAGCGTGTGGAAGTGTGTCAAGACGTTTTGGAGTAACGAGAAACTGAACCCAACTTGCTGAAAAGAGTTGTTACTTGCGATGAATCATGGATCTTCGAGTACGATCCACTCACCAAACGGCAGAGCCTTGAATGGAAGAGCGCATTGTCACCAAAACCCAAAAAGGCGTAGGTGTTCAAGTCCAAAACCAAGGTGATGCTGATCACTTTTTTTGATGTCCATGAAATTGTCCACGCAGAATTCTTGCCACAAGGCCAAACGATTGATCAGCACGTCTACAAAAACATCTTGCGACGTCTGATGCGCTCAGTGAGGGAGAAAATAAGAGAACTGTGGGAAACAAGGTCATGGCTGTTTCATAATGACAATGCTACAGCCCATAATGCCTTGGCAATTCTGGAGTTTCTTGACAAAAATAACATTGCTGTACTAGAGCAAGCACCCTACTCTCCAGATCTGGCCCCTTGTGACTTCTTTTTGTTTCCCAGACTCAAGGACGTCATCAAAGAAACTTGTTTTCAAGATTCAAAAGCCATTAAAACAGCCGTGCCGAGAGAGCTCCGAGCGATCCCGGAGGAATCCTTCCAGGAGTGCGTGGAAGCGTGGCAGAGGAGATTGGAAAAGTGCATTCGAGCCCAAGGAGATTACTTTGAAGGCAACGAGTTGTAAAATTTACTTGTCAAATAAAATAAAACATTTATAGACCCAGTCCCGTTACTTTTCAAACAACACCTTGTAGAATCTAATTAAATTAACTTGCTGCTCAATCAACTTTGATACAAGTCTACCCTGCTGTGACCAGGACAAAACTTGGGCGCCTCACCAAGTTTGCTCAACGTGTATTGAAACATTGAGATCCTGGTCTCAAGAAGAGAATGCGAAGCTCAAGTTTGGTGTACCAATGGTATGGAAAGAACCAAAAAAGCCACGTTGATTACTGGTACTTTTGCCTCGTAAATGTCAAGGGATACAACAAGAAAAACAAGCCCCTTTTGCGATACCCACCCATACAGTACATTCTGCTCTGCAAACGATTCCCTATAGAGATGAAGTACGTGTTACTATTTTCCATAGGTGAAGTACTGCGTTCAAAAGTGGTTGATAAATGATAAGTGTGGATTTAAAAATGGTAAATTTCCTATTAGAGCAACAAGGAGGTCATACTAAATATCCCTGATTTTTGTGCTCCTGGGATAGTAGAGCCAACCAAGAGCATGGGTGAGAAAAGAATGGCCACCAACAAATACAATGAAATCAGGAGGAAAGAATATTGTCAACGACTCCTTGGTTGATCGGAAAAATATTATTTTGCCGCCACTGCGCATCAAACTTGGGGTAATGAAGCACTGTGTCAAAGCATTTGATTGTTCTGGAGACTATTTTGGATACAGTTGCTCAACATTTCCTGGCTTTAACTACTACGAAAAGAAAAAAGCAGAGATATTTGATGGGCCTCAGATCAGAATGTTGCTCAGGAACCAACATTTCGTGGCTACAATGACACTATCTTTGAGGCTAGAGTTTCGAAAACATTTTCTAAAGTGGTTCATAACTTTCTTGGCAATAAGAAAGCTGGTAATTAAATAGAGTTGGTGGAGGAGCTTCTCCTTGCCTCCAAGATCTTGGGTGCAAAAATAAGCATTTAAATGCAATATTTGCACAGCCATCTCAGCAAATTTCCTTCGAATCTTGGCGATATTTGTGAGGAGCAAGGAGAGCGTTTCCATCATGATGTCAAAGTGATGGAAGGACGTTATCAAGATTGATGGAACTGTAACATGATGGCAGATTACTGCTGAAGTTTGATGAGAGATGTCCCTTACGCAGCTCATTAAAGATTAGCAATAAAAAGAAAATTTTTGATGCCCTAACGTGACTTCGTTGGTGCTAAAATATGCGTTAGATTTGTACAATCGTACTGATTGTTGTAATGTGATATTGTTACTTTTTTGTGCATTTTTCGCTTAGTTTTGCTTAAACCTGCTAAATTAATTTTGTAAAACTGACACAAAACGATAAAAACTTGGATTTCCATTGATGTCGTACCTATGCTGATCATAATGCTTATGAATGTGTATTTTCAACATATTTCACGTATTTACTGTTTATCAATGATATGGTCAGTAATACACATACACGGTTTAAGATTACAAATAGCTTTGAACAGTCATTTTAAAAGCAGATGCTGCTTTCCAATATAAACATTATTCCACAAAAAAGCACTTAAACGCAGCAAAAAATTTTTAATTTTTGGTAAAAATTAGCAATTAAAAAAAAATTTAATTTTCATATCTCAAAGATGTGATGTGATAAGCAAAACACTAACACCAGATTCGGATTCAACGCCCCCAAATTACTCAAAATCAATTCATGTAAGAAAAATCGTGTTGACCAGTGTAATCGTATGAATGTTAAACTGAGTCGTCATTCAGAGTTGCACAGTGATTGTAATGGCGTTTTTGTAGTACCAAAAAGGCTAAAACACTAGACACGTATGTATGCCAAGCCCGAATTAAGGCCGACATTTGGTCCATTTCAAGCCCGAGTCTGATCAAAAAAGCCCGGCCCGCCTTACAACTCTGTCACAGCTTCCCTACTTGACTTTCAGCAATTAACGGGACAGTGTAAAGCCTTTACCGTGTGTGGTAGACAGATGGGAAGGTGCAGCTTGGCTTGAAGATTGACAGGTCCTTTCGGTGTCTCCTGATCCAGGCAATTTGGTAAATAATAAGTAATTACAATTATAAAGTTTATTTTGTGTGTATTACTCAAAAGATTTCTACATTTTATTGGTTAGCTAAACCTTGGAGACTGCAAAGAAGTGTTGTACTACGTCAAAATAATGATGTTTTTGTAGAAAAATGTGACGGAATAGATGATTGCCCTGGAGAACCAACTGACGAGCTTGACTGTTTTTGCCCCAACGGAACATTCACGTGTGATTGCTTCAATACATCAATTCCAAATCGTGAAAGATGTGGGATACGTGATGGCTGTATACCAAGGGAAAACGTAAACGATGGCGTCCAAAATTGTATTGATAGAAGCGATGATCCTCATCTGCTTATGGCGTATGATGAAGAATGTGGATCGTGCGGAAATGTCAGAATACTGAGGCTCGATAGTTTTGAAGGATGCACTAATATTGGACTTCCAAACTGCGATATAAGCACTTGCGTCGCTATTCGATCGTTAGAATGTGGAGATTTAAGTTGTAATAAAACAGATATTGTCTGTCTTTCGCATTGCCAGGACAGTAACTGCAAAACTTTTTTTCAATGCGAAAACGGTACTCTCATTTTAGGTAATCAGTTTTGTGACAGCAACAATGATTGCCCTGACGGAAGCGACGAAATACTTTCGGGGTTTGGGTTTCAATGTAGATATGACGACACGCGACCTGTTTCTTGTGTTCTACCGCAGCGTAATTTGTTTGATGGAAATAGTTCACAATGTCATAGTGGCGTAGACATTGGCAATTTTTTTGAATGTTTTGATAAAAAGCTATTTTTAGCTCCAAATCAACTCTGCGATGGAGTTATCAATTGTTTTGATCTTTCTGATGAATGTCTCTGTCGGAACAATCTTTTGGAGCCTGTGTGCCAGGATCGTTTTGAAGGAAATGATCCATATCAACTAAAATGCAACAGAGTGAACGATGATTGCAACGACTTTCTTCCAATTCCTGTCACAGAAGCTAGGTGTTTGTCGCGCACTCTTTTATGTCTTACCAAATATGGAGAAGTAACCGCGATAAAATGCGATAGAATTCCCGAATGCATGAATTTCGAAGATGAATGCAATTGCAGTACTACTTTGCCAGAATATTGCAACAGCACATGCAACTACTTTTACCGGTTGGGTGATCGATACTGCGATGGAATAATTGACCCTGCATTCACGTTTTTAAACGATCCAAACTGCCCTACGGGATTTGACGAAAGAAGTGAGGACTGCACGGAACGTTTTTACTGCAGTACTGGGAATACAATAAGCATTCCAAGAAGCAGGATCAAGGATGGAAACCAGGATTGCGACGACGGGTCAGATGAAACTGAAAATATTATTTCATCAGCAGATGAGTTGATACAAAGTGATTTTATCAGGGCAGTCGTTTGGATTATTACGTTCGTTACGATTTTCGGTAATGCGTATGTGATTGCGTCTACAATGAGAATTCTAAAAAATAAAAGTTTACACAAAATGCTTAGAACAAATCATATTTTGATAATAAATCTATCAATAGCTGATTTTATAATGGGAATATATTTGTTCATTATTTCGGTACAGAGTGCAAGGTTTTCTGGCTTCTACGGGAGTGTCGATTTGGAATGGAGATCAAGCAACCTTTGCACAGCAGCTGGTGGTTTGGCTATTATTTCCAGCGAAACTTCTTGCTTTATTATGAGTACTTTGTCAACATTTCGCCTGATAAACTTATTACGACCTGTAAATTCATTAACTGACCCGACCAGACCATGGTTATTTGCTACGGCTTTCGTATGGACATTTTCGATACTTCTAGCTGTGATTCCACTAATTCCTACCTTGCAAGACACCTTTACGTATCAACTTTGGTTTTCCGCACCGTTTGCTCAAAACAGATTTCTCTTTAAAAACGAGACTTTAACGTTTTTGTGTCGTCATGCCGCTTCCGTAAATAACGCTTTCAGTTTCAATGGAACATCATGGCATGACATTTTAATGTATCTAAACATGGCTCTTCCGGAATATACAGCCAAAACTGTCGGTTTCTATGGCGAAACAAGTGTTTGCATGCCTAGATTTTATGTTGATAACACAGATTTAATTGCTGGTTACTCCATTTTCATTATTACTTTGAATTTTGTTTCTTTTGTTTATGTTTGCGCTAGTTATGTACTTGTGTATAAAATAACTTCAAAGAGACCTGTTAGCACCAGACAAGTTGATATTCAAAATAACAAAATGCAAAGACGCATTGCTCGACTTTTGGTAACTGATTTTGCCTGCTGGATTCCTCTTTGCATTATTGCTTATGTAAAATATTCTACTAATGTGATTTTGCCTAGGGACCTCTATGCAGCCACAATTGTGTTTTTGCTTCCGATAAATAGTGCTTTAAATCCGTTGCTTTATTCCCCAATTTTTGAAAAGCTTTTCAATAGGATTTCATCCAGGTTTCGTGTAATTTGGCGACGTACCTCTGCTGCAAGATTACCACGAACGGCATTGGTAAATGATGATTCTCCTCGTAACTATGCCAGCTTATCAAGAACATGCGTGGCAACCGCAAGTACAACACAGTTATAAACTTTTCTGTTTCTCTTCATTGCCTGATTTTTCGTGAGGGTTGCCAGGACAGTATCTCGAGATTAAACGGCCACACTTCACGGTCTTCCATCACTTTCTTTATTTAGCTTGGGTAAATTAAGTCCCTATCAATTCCATCCAACTTTTCAATGTAATTAATCAACCTAGTTTCAATATTTGCTTTCACTTTACTCAATATATGTTATAGTAAATGCAATTTTACAGCATGTTTGTAATGGTGTTTTTAGTAGTCGATTGCATTTTGTCAGCGTGGCGTATACCAGTGGTGGGCATATGGAGAATTTTGCTGTGGACTACAGAGCGATTTGAAAAATTGGGCATTTTGTTAAAAAAGTGTTGTTTGATCTACAAAAGTTTTTATTAGTACACTTCTACGCTATTTAATAGTTTTGATTGAAGAAGCAATGAAAGTGGGTATAACTAGTATGGCGTTTCTTCCACTTAATATCATATAAATAAACGAAAGCATAAGAATACAGCCCTTCACAGCTTAGCATCATTAAATCTTAAACTTCTTGTTAACCATTTTCTTTTTTTGAGTACTTTAATGATTGACATGATAATCATACCGTAGATAAAGTTTGCTAGATAAGACTTAAGTCTCTGTATGTCATAAAAATTTTATTTGATATCATTTGGAGTTTTGTTGTGTGCAATTTAGAACTGCTGCGTTTAGTAAGCGAACAGCAGAATAGGTATCTCGTTTTAGATAAGACTTTCACCATTAAATTTTAGTCAAAGTATGAGTGAAAACGTAAGTGTTAAACACAAAAGAGGATGGAGTGATGAGGGTATTCAGCATGGTTTTGAAATTTTTCGTGACAAAGATGTCCTAAAATTGAAAGGCCAATATGTCATTTGTACTGTTATAATTTTCGAGGCATTGGAAGCGGTTTGATCATGACCAATTTCAGCAGAACTTTAAAAAGTGGACCACGGAAAATTTTCAAAATACAAATGGGTCACGGTTATGAAAAGATTGGGAATTCCTAGTCTGTAAGGTAAAGCCGTCACTTTCACGACAACCCTGATCGCGAGATCAGGGTTATTATCCGCACCTAGTTAGTTGTTGCATTAGATACGACGCTTTACGATGACTATCTCTGCTAGGTGGCTTCCAAAAAGCAGCAAATTCAATGCTTCTTTTGCTGTTTGTTTGAAGGACAAAAATTTGAAAAAATCTAACTCGCAAAAAATTTCGATTACCGGTACCAAGAAATTTCTAAGCAGGTGGAAATTCCTCCAAACACGAAGTACGAGTACCTATCACAATGAAAATTGTGCGGATCATCCGATAATTAATGTCTGACACTGCCGGCGACAGGAGAATGAATATGCAACACACAAGCAACAACAATCAATAGAGAAGTGGTATTGCAAATAATTAGGCAATTGACACTAACACTGCCACTGAAAGTTTAAACTGCCACTGAAAATGTTGCCCATCAAACTTCAAACACCGTTATTCTTCGTAAAATAACCATAAGTCACCACATGTCATATGGTATAATCAAGCTTCATTGGCAATCGTTAGGTTTGCATTTTCGAAAAGTTTTCTTATTTTAAATTTACATGTTAAAGTGTTGCGCAAAACATTCAAATTTTGGAACAAAAGCTAAAGACAACTACATATCAAGATGGAGCACAGAAAATTAAAAAGAAAAACATGCTTACAATTTAAATAATAGACTTCAATCAAGAAATGCTTAAAACTCATACTATTGCTGAAGAACAAATTAGAAAAGATACTGGTAAACCAAATCAGTCTATTGTTGATAAAGATTGCGATGAAAAACATTAGTTTATCAAACGCTTTTGGTAAACGAAAATTATGCAAAATCTGAGAATATGATTATAACAAGAAAAAATTGCAGCATTAATTTGAACTCAAAATTAACATTATATGCTAGACAAAAGCCGACTCCGTCAAATATTTGGGTCTGCTTATAGTCAAAAGTATAACCTGGAAGCCACACATAGCAGCTATTAGAGCCAAAATTGCTTGGAATTTTTGGGCTTTGACTTGATTGAAAAAATACGCTAAACAAAAATCAGTTCTAACAGTATATTATAGCATGATTAGTTCCGTATTTGTAACATTGCATCATTACTTAGGGCTCTTTTTCCGGCAGTAAATTCCGTATCAGCAATATTGCAATATGATATTAAAAAATTGACGATTAAAGCATAAGTTAAAGCTCAGAATGAGTCCAATGAATAACTCTGTAAAAATCATGTTTAATTATTTTAAAATGATTTAATTTCCGTATTTGCAATAAAATACTTCCGTATTTGCTATAATGCATCATTACTCGGTGCTCTTATTTCCGCTCTAGTTTGACTCCTTTGGTGTCATTACAAAAACGAATTATTAGCATTATCAGCGATGCTGATTATCGGGCTTACTAAAAACAACTTTTTCTCCTATTACAATTACTAAACTTAAAAGATATATTTTTGTTAAAGTTGCGAAATATATGCATTGTCTGTCATCAAATCAAGGTAACTTTTTCCCAGCAGTTTTTATTTTCACAAGAATTTAGAAATAGGTAAGACGCACCATGCACATACTTAAACCAAAAATCTGGGCCCAGTACCATGTGAATTAAAGCAAGCTTCAACCAACTTATTTGCAAAAAAAAAACAAAAAAATTCATGCTGTCAGAATATTTATGTGATAAAGGTAACTAATAATTATTAAAGCCTTTAATTGACATTAACTTCAAAGTAAATTTGCAATTCTTAGGATCAAGTTATGGTCAACTTAAAATGCATACACTCCGTTCAACCAGAAATTTACAAACTGTGGATAATTATATTTTACATGTATTTATGTTTTTTTCCTGTGTTTTTTCTGCACTAAAAAAAACATTTTATTTCGATTCTTCACATTTTCTCTGAATAAATTTCAATATTAATGCTGACATGTGTAAAGTTAGCTCAAAGAAATGTCAATTATATCCTTAACTTTGTATGATATATCTTTATGTGCGTTGTTTTTGCTGTTTGCTTCGCTTAATATCAGCTTCAAAAGGACAACTGACTCGAAGACCGCATGGTCATTTTCGCTGTCTCCTGGTTTGGTTTTTGTGCTTTCGCCATTTTCATCATTTTTGTGCATGCTTAGTGCAATACAATGTGTGTTATGGTGTTAGCGTTGTACGATTCCGAATAAAAGTTGATTTGTGATTTGATTTGAAGACATTATTCTGGTGAAACGAGTATCTCCTGTCTCTAAATTACTTATTATTAAACAGCATCATAACTAGGTGCTCTAGAGGAGAGAGAACGCAAGTAATTAATGTTAGGGAAATGGATTGCATTTGTAGTGTTGTGAAAGCGTACGTGACATTATGCTGTACAGTGTACACAGCTCACAAACACGAATGAGTTAAAATACTAACTAGCATACTGTATGACGTAGATTTGTCAAGCACTTTGACAAGTTAACGGGGTCTGATATCCATATCATTGCGGCTGGTTGAATTGATTGTTTGAATGCTAGACTAAGATTGAATTAAGTTTCTTAAAAATTTTGAACCTAACACTGCTTAAAAACTTAATGAATTTGAATTTTGAAAGTTTGGGATTAATAGACTCGAATTTTAAAATTTTTGAATTAGATTCGAATCAATTGTTTGGTTGTTTGAACAGTAAACTAAGATTGAACTGAGCTTTCTGTAAATTTTGAATCTAAAACTGCTCAAAAAATTTGATAAATTTTAAAAGTTTGAGATTAACAGATTCGAATTTAAAAATTCTAAATATATGTATTCCAGTTTAAGCTTTTTATTTTCGAAAACGATGTTTATTAGTTTTTAAAACTTAAAGAAAGAAATTTTAGAGACCGAAAGGTTCTTTTGCTGTCTCCTTGCCAAGGCAACTTGGTAATTAAAATGTAATACAATTATTACAATTACTGCATTTTCGCTTAGCTTGAGCTATTGGGTTTATAATACACAACAAATTTAGATCGTGTTGGGATTTAACAGCTTGCCTCGTCTGTTTCTAAAATTGTGTGTTGGTCATTTTATTTTGTTGAGATTACATTAAATTTTAGTCCCCTGAAGAGCCCACACGGGCGAAAGAGACTGCTAAGGCGTGATAAATTTTGATGGTCAGTAATTAGTTAAACCGATAAAAGATTTTTTCGAACTGCTATAGTTTTGCTTTGCCGATAAGTTTTGCTTGGAGCCAATTTTTGCCTGCCTTGTCGCAAGTTAGGTTTTCCAGATGAGACAAAACTGCAATTAATATTGTTCAAAAAGAAAAAGATTCCAATTACTTTAAAATCAGAAAAGAAACAAAACGTGTGATTTTTTTGCTGTTTGTATCAGCGCGCCGAGAGCACAGGCTTCAGGTAAGCCACGAAAACTTTATTATTTAAAGGCGGCTTTTACTGCCAAATGCTAACAGTCACTTCACCATAATATGCGAGCATCGATTAAAAAATAAGTAACTTTGTGAAAATCACTTACCAGTGTCCAGTAGCGTAGCCAGGGCGGGAGGGGGGGCTATAGCCTTTCCCCATTGGCATGATGACCAAAATGCAGAATAAAAAAAACACTACGTTTTTAGCACTTTTGAGACTGTTTTATGCACTGGATTTGACTAAATAGTGATTTAAAACATCTTTTGAAACATATATTCAGGGGGGGGGGCTAATTTGTCAAAAATCAAACTAACAAATAAATGAAAACTTTGAAAAATGGCAAGAAATAAGCAGTCAAATTTGGATGCAAGTGTAAAAATGCTAAACATAGGTGTCATCAACAAATATACTATAAACTAAGGAATATTCGGTATTAGTTAGTGACCAATCATTTTTCTCAAATCTCTTTTCATTAGCCCCCCCCCAATTATTTTTCTCCATAAACTGCATACGAAATAAATTACTCCGGGTTAGTTTTATTGAAATATTCGTTTTTTTAATTTACCAGCATCTAAACACGAGAACTAACATTTCATCATTGGCCACTTCCCAAATAGCCATTTATGCCACCAGTTTAATCATGTTTGCACTGCCAATTTCTAAGCCACATTTTAAAAGCATTATTTTATAATTAAAATAGCCCTAAAATGAAGTTATTTTTGCAAAAAAAATCCAAATTTTCGAGCGCTGTGGGCTCCGCCCCCAGACCCCAGTGCCTCCGGCGGATGGAGGCTTCGCTCCCAGACCCAACTGACCTCTGGTGGCTGGGGGCTCCGCCCCTAGACCCCCAAACACAGTCCCCTCCATTGCGAATTTCTGGCTACGCGCCTGCCAGCGTCACTGCGTCAGAAGTCTATTGACGAGCGGAAAAAGTGCTTTCCTTACCCAGACTTTACTTTGGCATAATATGGGGCGTTGGCATAACATAAAAATTATAGTATAAGTAAAGGCATTCAAAAACTTAATAAACAGATTTTCAATAAAACTTAATAAACAGATTTTCAAAGAGATAAAACAGATTTTTAATGTTTCCACGCAATTTCAATATTTTGGCTGTCTAGCCAGTTGCAGAACAAGGTCTATTTAGAAATGAGCACTTAGCTGAATTTCCCACCTTGGTCTTAGCAGTGACATGACGGTCAAAAAGAATTAAAAAAAACTTTTTTTCATGTTTCATTGGAAACTTTTGATCTGCTTAAGGACGATGTCTATGAGCAGAAATTCGGACAAAAATAGCCTTACAGCATTGAGCTATTTTTATTTAAAAATGAAAAAAATCTTCAAACGCTGAAGGTCTTGCCTTCAGACACCGTCTTATTCCTTAGAGACATGGCTCTTTTTTTTAATTTTTGTAGCGCACTGGCAAATGAAAAAGAGTTGGTGCGTCGCGAAAAAATCCTGAGCTTTTTCAATGAGCCGCATCCAAAAAAAGTTTGAAAACTTCAGCTATGCGCTGTGCGTAATCAATGTTTGTAGAAAACATAAATCAGTAAAAAGTATAAATTACAAGTACTACAAAGATATGCATAACAACAATGATTGACCGAAATAATTGAGTGAAAATTTAGGAAAATAAGGTCTATTATAAATGTTAGTATAATAGCAAACAGCTTTTAAATTTTGCCAATAAGATTTTTGCCTTTTAAGCGATCATTAATTATTTTTATTTTCATGCGTGTGCATTAAAAGCTTTGCAGGAAATTTATACTTAACGTGTTTTTTTTCTTTTTTTTTTGTGATTATTTTACTGTCGTTTCGTGAGCAGCTTTTCTGCTCGGTCAAATGGCGCTAGAATTATCGTGTGATAGGGAGTTGTCAGAAGCCCTGCACACGAGTCAAGCGGCCGACCTCTTTAATCAACTTGGTGAATTGCGCGACCAAATATTTAATTGTATGATCAATAATGTCATCAATTGCGAGTATATGGATATTTGTGACAAAACCTTAAACCTACAAAATGATAGCAATTCCATGATTTTGATGCACCTCAATGTTAGATCCCTTCATAAAAACTACGATGACTTGTACGACCTTATTGCCTCGCTTTCTTTTCAACCTGATGTTATTTGTCTATTTGAATCTTGCATCAACCAGCCTTTGAAAAGTATTCAGCTACAAGGGTATAATTTTATCAATGCAAAACCTAACAAACAAGCCAGTGATACAGCAATATACGTCTGCTCTAAACTTAAATTCTCCCAAATCGATGCCTTTGAGTTAACAGGCTCGGAATCCATATGGTTAAAAATCTGGAAGAATGATTCAACAACAGCGTTAGTAATTGCTTCAATCTATAGGTACCCGAGTGAAGATATCAACCAATTCATTGTGACTTTTCAGACCGTCTGAAGAAATTATCAAATGAAAAAAAACCTTTTACATTCTGGATGACATGAACATTAACATTATCGGAACCAATCAGTTATCCCCTCAAGCGGAAAAATACCTACAAACAATAACTAGTAATGGAGCATTTTCCCTCATCACAAAACCTACTCGGGTCACGGACAAATCAGCAACGGTGATTGACCACATTATCACAAACGATGTAGAGCATACAATACTCAATAATGCCCTTCGTAAAACAAACTTCAAAAGCTGATCACTACGCACTGTAAAATTAGTAAAATTCGAACAAGTTTTAATAAAACACCATTCCCGCTCTATAAAAATAAAAAAATTTTACGCCGAAGCTTTTTCTGATGAACTAGACCAGGAGCTACGTAACAATGTTGCGACTAAGTTTCCCTTAAACCGCAATATTTTTGATGATGTTTTCAATCAGTTTGTGAATATAATCGAAAAAACAATCGACAAGCATGCCCCGCTCGAGCGTATGTGTCGCAAACAACGAAAACTTGCAAGAAAACCTAGGATAACTAAAAGAATACTAACTTCTATAAGAAAAAAAATTCAATGTTTCGAACTCATTTCATTACTGATAATATAGCGGAAACAAACTTCTTTCGGCCTTACTCGAACATGCTTACAAAAATTAAATCCTTGTCTAAACAGATTTACAATAACTCTGAATTCGCTAACAACAAAAAAAATGTGCATAAAACGTGAGAACTTATACGTTCAGTATTGCCGCATAAATCAACCCATGAAACCCCATCAGCTCTCAAAGTTAATGATCACATTACCGATGACCCTAACACCATTGCAAATCTATTTAATAATTACTTTTGAACAATCGGCTTTAACTTGGCAGATACCATAAATAGTGAAACAACTAAAAAACCTAAAGATTTCTTAAAAAAAAAAGATTTTACACTCAATTTATCTTGACCCGCCAAGTACCAACGAAGTCCTAAACCAGATTAATCTCTAAAAATCAAAGCGGTGGGCATAACAACATCCAACCAATTTTTCTCAATGCTGCTAGACTCGTAATTGCACCGTATTTTAGTTTATTTCTCAACTTTGTATTTACGGAAGAAATCTTTCCCGAAATAGCCTAATTGCAAGGATCACTCATGTTTACAAATGTGGAGCAAAAGAGGAAATGAATAATTACCGCCCCATATCCAATTTAACTTGCTTTTTAAAAATCATAGAAAAGATCCTGCTTGTGCGACTTAGCAGTTTTTAATAGTAATTTAGTTGCGATGTTTTGACGTTTGCTGGCCAGAGCTTTTATAATTAATCGTTTGCGTGCTATCTGGCCTAAAGGCTACCAGAGCGGAAGTCTAAGGAAGAGTCACCAACGGCGACTTCTTAACAGCAAGCCATGCGAAAAAGTTGTCTTCTCGCAGGAATCGAACCTATAGCCTTCGGATTATCTGTCCACTGCTCTGCACTTGAGCTAGAGAAGAAGTCTTCACGCATACTTAATTTTGCCTGTTTAAACCCAGCAACTTAAATCTTGATCTATGATGTTAATAATAATTTAGTTGTGATGTTTTGACGTTTGCTGGCCAGAGCTTTTATAATTAATCGTTTGCGTGCTATCTGGCCTAAAGGCTACTTTAAGAAGTCGCCGTTCTGGTGACTCTTCCTTAGGCTTCCGCGCTGGTAGCCTTTAGGCCAGATAGCACGCTAACAATTAATTATAAAAGCTCTGGCCAGCAAGCGTCAAAACATCACAACTAAATTATTATTAACATCATAGATCAAGATTTAAGTTGCTGGGTTTAAATAGGCAAAATTAAGCAAGCGAGAAGACGTCTTCTCTAGCTCAAGTAGTAGAGCAGTGGACCAGTAATCCGAAGGCTGCAGGTTCGATTCCTGCGGGAAGACAACTTTTTCGCATTGCTTGCTTTTAAGAAGTCGCCGTTCTGGTGACTCTTCCTTAAGCTTCCGCGCTGGTAGCCTTTAGGCCAGATAGCACGCAAACGATTAATTAGCAGTTTTTTCAAAAATCACAATGTAATACACGAAAATCAAAACGGTTTTCAAAGCAACATTTCCACATCACATGCAATGTTGGACGTTGTCACCTCATCCTACGGTAACATTGATGATCATTCCTACACGGGATTAGCATTTGTCGATTTAAAAAAAGCATTTGATACAGTGTCGCATACAGGCGCGTAGCCAGGATTTGGAAAAGGGGGGGGGCTTTTTTGAAAGAGTGAGAAAAGTGCAAACGACCTTGACTCGAATTTTTATTGTTCTTGAATCAGAATCACACTGTTTGTCCGAAAATTGAGACGGAATTTCTCGGAAAGCTCGAAAATTCAAACGTTTTTTCAACTCAAAGACAGGTGGTCTCCAAAAAAAAAGGCCTTCACCAAAATTCAGACTGACTTTTTGCCTAAAATCGGAAATTCAAACGCTTTTTCAGGCTGAATCACGACATGCACTTCACAACTTCGGCACCCATTTGCCTTTGGGGGAGGGGCTGTTTTCAATTTTTCACCAAAAATCGGCCTCAAAAGCACCAAAGACGTGCGATTTTGCATACTTCACGAGCCAATGGGGGGGGCTCGAACCCCCCCTGGCTACGCTACTGGTCGCATAACATTCTCTTGACAAAGTTAAATAACTATGGCATTCGAGGCGCAGCACACACTTTAGTCCGCTCTTATCTTGACAGCAGACAACAGTTTGTATCTATAAACCAAAGTCAATCCAACTTAAAACCAATTAGAGGTAGGGTTCCCTCAAGGATCGTCACTACCGTCCCAAGTTTTTCCTGATACACATTACCGATCTACATATATCATTGGAAAGCGAACCAAGATTATTTGCAGATGATACTTGCTTATTAGTAAAAGGTTCAAATTCTGAACAACTTGAGATTAATTTTAATTCAGAACTACATCATCTTCATTCGTGGTGCAGTGTGAATAAGCTATCCGTCAATCCAGCTAAAACCAATATTGTAATCATTTCACTTAAACGAATTAATGTGCCAATCTCCCATTTAAACCTACCAAGTAACGGAACTCCAGTAAATGTAATCAGTAGCGCCAAATACCTAGAAGTTATCATTGATAACGAACTTAACTTTCATGAGCAAATTAGAGTAATGGAGGGTAAAGTGGCACCCTCAGTGGAATACTAAATAAACTTAAACAAACTCGTCCTCAAACTGTTAAGTTACAACTCTACTATGCATTAGTACATCCGTAACTATTGTACGGTATAATTATATGGGGAGCCACATATCCTACTTATTTACAGAAATTAAAATCCTTACAAAATCGAACAATAAGGACCATTGTTGGAGCTCATTTTTGAGATTCATTAGACCCATATTCCCCAATTGAAAATACTACAAACTGATGACTTGTCCAAATTTGAAGACGCCAGATTTGTTTACGGTTCTTTACACAACAAAACTCCAAATTCATTTCGCAGATATTTCTGTAAAACTAATGACCGCTCAAGTCGAGCTACGAGGCAGTCGAGTGATTGTAGCAATTTAAACATACCTTGTTACTGTACCAATAAATTACAGAGGTGCATTAAGTATTAAGGAGTCAGGATTTGGAATTGCATTCCCACAAATATTAGGACATTCTCGCTCAAAAAATTCATATATAGCTACAAAAACTTTCTATTATCTTCGTACAAATATTAGCATCCAAGATTTTGTTTACACAGTTTGCATATTCCTTTTATGATATAATTAAGCAAATGTTTGCTTTGGTCCACATAAAAAGTTCATGGTGATGACGGGTCGTCATTTTTTATTTTTTTTATTCTTTTAAATTTTTTTGTCAAAATGTAGCAACTTACTTAGGCAAAGTAATGAAAACCATACATGATATTGGCATAAATTGCCTCTCTGACAAGAGGGTGGTTGCTTGATTCGATGACCGTAAGGTCTTTCGCAACTTCCCTGTCGCGTTTTAAAACAAATGCTGATTATATTTTCTTCTTCATGCTATTATTGAGCGATGAAATAAATTTGTTTTGTCTTGCATTAACGTGATTTGACCAATCCTTGCTTCATGATCGAGACGCTTGTCAATTTGCATAAGCACCGTATTGTTTAAGTAGCAATGCTGAACACAATTGTTTTAAATCGAGAACAGCATAGCTTGAAGAGCAGTACACAAGAGCGACTGTAAATCGATTTTTTCATTGCTAAAATTTGCCTTCACTGAAATAAGTTTGAAAAGAATGGAAAGGTGTGTAAATAAATCATTACGTGCACTTTGAGCATATTTACGACATAGACCTATTATAATACCCAAACACAATAGCACTGCTTGATTCGAAGTGACCGTTTGATTGTTGATTACACTCTTTTTCTACAGAACAAATTTAGAAGATCACGAGGCTCATTTTTGCTCAGACTTAAGATCAAGTAACAACAATGCCAGCCTCAACAAAAAAAAAAAGAAAGTTAAGAACAAACAAAAAAAAAAAATTTTATATCAAAAAGAAAGAAAAATAACTTCAATACCGATTCCAAACGATAAAATTTTTGTGATTTTTGGCAATGCAAGCAAATTGCATCGATTCTAAGATTATACGCAAGAGTGCTTGCTGTAGCGCACCGCGCAGGCAACTGAGTAAATTTTTGACCGTGGTTCAAGATGAAAAAAAGTCGCTTTTTTGTTTTTGCAATTTTACGATGTTGCAAAAGTAGCAACAAGCTTTTACTCAAACTGACAGAGCTTTCAGAACTAAACGCAGTTACAATCATGGTTGCTAAAATTTATGTCGATGCTTTTAAAATTAAGACCACATTTACATCTAGGTTTGACAACTGGATTTCGCAACTGGTGATCAAACCTGTCGCGTTAACACATGGCAAAAGAAGTAATTTACTCATAGCGGTTTTGACGACGAGGAACGAAATCTTTCGCATATGTGTTTGGCCAAACGTAGCGAAAACTAATTTTCAAACCCGGTTTTGAATCCTGCAATTTTCGAAGTTTTCATACCTGAATCGCATTAAAAGAACAAAGTTGAGGCAAAACCAAAGAGTTCTTGCCTAATTTGAGCGTCGCAGCGGTTTTCGTGACTTACCTTAATTCCACACAATAAACATGAAGAGATGGAAGTTTTTGTGTCAATGCGTTTATACTATGAAGTTTGACTACTTGAGTCGCGAAACCAAGAGTGAAAAAGCCGCCCGGAAAGTAGAGGTGCCAAACCTGGTTTCACGTTGTGAAAACTTATTCACTCATGGCTGAAGGTTCGTTCCTGATCGTGACACCGCTATGTGTACACGCAGCCTTAGAAGCAAATTAGGGTGAAAGTTGGCAAAAAATTAAGAACAGCCAGCCTCAACTTAAAATTTATTGGTACTTATGAAAAAAAGTGTAATGCAGTTACAGAGGTATTTAATTTTTTAAACATTTATTTTAAAGGCCCAGGGCATCACTTTTTAAGGAGCTCACAGCAAATTGTTATAAAAATTAAATTTCTTTCTTTAGAAAAATGTGTTTTTGTTTGATCAATTCTTGTCATCAAGTAATGAAAACAACTAACAAAAGCGTATTCGAAAAAAACAAACAGTTTGCTTATTCTCACCGTAAGGCAAAGATCCCACTGCTGCAGAAGATCATAGACCAATTTTTATTTCTACAAGAATAATAACCGTTTTAGAAAAAAACAGAAAGAGTTTGCTTATTCTCACCGTAAGGCAAAGATCCCACTGCTGCAGAAGATCATAGAACAATTTTTTAATCCTACAACAATAATAACCACGAAAATATTTTAATATTGTCATTGCAAATGTATTATCTGCATAATTGAAAATTGGGCGATATTAACTATACCAATAATGCAATCAAACTTCTTACGAAATGAATTACAAATTATGTTGAGATGATAGTTTATAACACCTGGGGTAAGAAAAGTTTGGAAAAACTCATCTACATGCACTTGCAAATAGTTTCGAAAAAAGATTCAATGAAAACCTCCATTAATTGAAAGAATACAAATTCAAGTTACCCTGATAAATTGAAAACCCGATCATCTTGTCCAAAAGCTCAGAGATAAAGTTGTTTGTACACTTGAACTCGTATCTAAATTAGGCTACCTAGTATCTTCAATAAGCAACAAAAATACGTGTTTGCCATCGCTAAATTTTGACAAAAATCATAACGATCAGAATTCTGACGTGTTATGAGAATATCTTATTGCCTGATTTTCAATCATGAAAGAAAGGCTTTATAATGGATAGCTATCATATCCACTACCGTTTCCTCAGGCAGGTCGCGTTTATTGAGCTACGGCGACAATCGTATAGTGCCGAGAGGGATCAAAATAGAGCCAGTGGCACACAGTAATTCCGGAGTAACTCTACAATTAAAAACAATGTATAACAAACGATTTTAATAACAAACTAAAGACAGCATTGCTGAAGTACAATTGAGGTACAATTAAAACTAATGAGACACCGTCTTTATACGATGGGTGATATGAATCTCATCGATTCTTGCCAATGATGCATCATAGCCGTGACTCGTGATACGTACAGAAAAAAAACTGAAAGATGCGTCTACATAAAAAATCACGAAAAAACGTTTTTATTTGCCATAAACAAGAATTTCACCACACCTGAAATAATGAAAACCATAATAAAAGTCACCTCAATAAGATTAATTGCATCCCAAAGTTGTATAGTTTAGTATATCAAAAACTTGTATTATTTGTACAGCACAGTAAGCTTATTTGATAAAAGCTTGAAAATGATGCCATTGGGAAAGGTGGCATTGTGTTCAGTAGGGTTTTCAATTTAATTGCTAACGTAAACAAACAATTAATTGCTTATTTTGGACAAACACAATTAATTGCCAATTTATAGCAAACAGTTAATTGGTAAACTATGACGTCATTTTTCACAAAAACTCTTATACTGAAATGAGATGCCACGTTTGGGTATGTCACATAGTTTGGTTACACTGCAGCAATTTGCTGTAAGCGACTAACATCTAGTAGGCTAAGCTGCAATTGTGAAGCGCTTTTTAAATGAAATTTCAATGAGTATTTTTTAAAGATTTATAAAATAGTACTGAGCTATTTTTTGTGGGGTGGTTAGTTGGAAACAAACCGGAGATCCTTTTTAAATAATTACTTTAACTTACTATTAACTTGCTAATTGAAATTAATAACTTGCTAATTGAAAAATCATTCTGGCAAGTGTAAATTCTGGAAAATAAGTTTTCGGGGAATTGTAATTTCGGCCAAATGTACATTCTGCCAAATGAGCATTCGGGCCAATGTACATTTTGGCAAGTGCAAGTTCAGGAAAGTGTAATTTCTGGAAAGTGCACTTTCAGGAAAGTGTAATTTCTGGCAAGTGTATGTTCAGGAAAATGTAATTTCTGGCAAGTGTATGTTCAGGGAAATGTAATTTCTAGAAAATGCACGTTTAGGGAAATGTATATTCGGGATAATGTAGTTTCGGCCAAGTGTTTTTCGGGGAAATGTAATTTCTGGAAGATGTTTTTCGGGGAGGTGTATAGGATCCGTTCCATTACTATGAGCTAGCTTAGCCAAAATTATCCTCATTTGATGAGGAGCAACAACCCTATTCTTATCGTTGTTAGCTTTTATCTTTTTTTATTGAAATCTGCAATAAATTTTTAAACACCTTGCTTAAGTAGTCGACACAATTTATTTTGCAAAACACGCCTTTTTCGTTAATTGAATCGGGCAAAATTCCAGCATTCACTATTCAGTTAATTGCCATTGGTGTTGTTAAGTCACTTTGAATATGACTCAACAATTTCTCAATTGTGAGTCATGTGTAGGCTATATTCGTTTTGCAAACAAAATATTCGCATGGTTGTATTTTGCTTCGCGTGCAAAGTAAGTGTAAAAGGTATAATGAAAAACACAAATATAACATTTTGCTTTGCATCGCACTTGGTGTAAACACGCCATGATTCCAAAACGTAAAAGTGCAATTAATTGCCCAATTTTAGCAATTAACTGTAACTGGTAACAGCAACTTTTGAAGCAATTAATAGTTACAATTAATTGCTCCAATTAATTGCCTGAAAACCCTAGTGCCCAGGTTACAACGGTACCGCAAATGCTAGCTTAATCATTTTTAGAACTTATTACGTTACGCTATTTAAACTACTATGACTATATTGCATAGAATATCATTTGTATTGTGTTTTCTTGTTTTCGGAAATTTTTATTTGGTGACTTCGCAAAGTAAGTGAAATAGCATATGTGCTTTCAATATCAGGCAGTGACGACGCACGCGTTTGGGGCCCATGCAAAAACACAGTTATTGAAACAAATTGCAAAAATTTTGCAATTGCGCACATTAAACATTGTTTTTACGAACTTTGAAGTAACCGGTGCCTGTATTAAAAGCACAGTAGTACTTGCATAATTTAGAATGTTTTTTATGCTTCATAGAAAAAAAGTAAGGTAAAAAAGCTCTGCGCGTCTCCGATTAATTAAGTTTGACTTTTATGATATCTGATAGCATTATTCCACTAACCTGCTTCAAAATTTTCTTTGTAAGTTGATAATATAAGCACATTGATTTTGGTTAAATTGATAAAAATGACACAGATTGCACAATCTCGATAATTTATATTTTCGCAAGAATTGATAATACTGAACACTTGCGACCCGAAAAAAAATACTCGTGCTTTGGGCCAGTTGTGTCTTTTAACAGCTAATATAATATTATTTTATCGTCGCTAAATTTGTTTCTAAAATTGAATATTTTCTTTTCAAGATTTTATCTAACTCTTACGTCTTCAGTAGCAAATGTACATAAAGACTTGATAGGTGTGCTATATGAATCTGCAGTATCTTATAGATCCGTAAAGTGTAAAGTTTTATCGCATAGATCGCAAATACGCACTCATGTTTTTTCTAGTGTATCATTTATAGGTATCATTCATAGGCCTACTTCAGCTTTTTGACCTACAGTTAAGAAACTTTTGCAATTTTTTGCGAAAAAATTATAGGTAGCCATTATAACGCTTATTAGATGACATCTCGCTTGTTAGTAAGTCAATTGAAAAACTAAAATACTACGATTTAAAGAGCATTTGAAAGAATTAAATTGGTCAGCTTTTTCGCAGTCCAAAACCTTTTAAAGCTTTTTTATTTGGATTAAAAACTTCAATCCTCTTAGGCACTTAGTCTTCCCTGGTTGTACCACTAGAATAATTTGACCTACAGTTAAGAAACTTTTGCAATTTTTTGCGAAAAAATTATAGGATCTTCCATTCTACGTTCTTCCTTGTATAATAGTACTTATAAAAGCATCCGATTTTTAAAGCTTTCTCATTATCTTGCTCTTTAAATCGAGTGGTCATAAATTACGTTATTACAAACAATTTAGCAGCGCTTATTACAGTAATAGAAGCTTACAGTTCCTTACTTTTTAAATTAACTAATAATGTGTAATCAATAGGTTTGCGACCATCTATTGTTCAAACGCTCAGAGACAAAGTCCTCGAAAACCATAAAACCATCATCTCAAATATTCCTGATTGGCACGAATATCTGTATATACAGGGTAACATCACATCCGAAGATGATCAGGAACAAGCTTTAATCAACACAGAGGTAAGGGAAATTGAAAAAACAGTTAATTCGGTTAAATCAAAAATTTGCTCTTTCAGAGAAATTGACAGAACTTTCATTATTTAGTAGCATACCAATGTTTTGTTCAAACTTTAACAAAATTCTGTAATAAAGAAGCTTATTCGCCTGACCAAATGAGGTTTAATTCGATGTATTATAATTTTACAATTTGTTGTAGTGAAATGTTTTTAGTCTAAACCAAAAAAATCCTTTGGTGGGCGCCTTATACCGATTGCGCGTATTTACGTGCATAATTACGCATGATGTCTTTTTCAATGTAAAAGCAAAAATAAGATAAAATGTAAACAATGAAATGGCACGCTTGTTTACGCGTGTATACGTGCGCGATCAGTTGAAATGGCCTTAGGATAACCGTTTTTCCAATGCAAAATTTGCAGTGTGTTAACCAGCAAAGACTGCCATGCATAAGGTCGCGTAAAGGAAAGCGATAAGCTTTTGAATCAAATCGAAAATACAACATTCTATGATTGAAAATATATTTCTATTTATAATTGTAGATACCTTTCATAAAACATTTATTTTTGTACTGTAGATAAATTTTATTGAGGGCGTTGAAGAAAATTTTACTGCTCGACCGTCGCGTGAGAATATAACAGACAAGTAAGTAGAGTAATTGGTTGTTTTTTGATTTTTTTGTTTTGTTTTCATGTGGATTTGCTGCGGATAAAATGAACAAAATACTTGGATAAAGGCCAATCTATATCACGTATAGAAATAATATTTTTGCTAAACGAGAGACTTTTATTTCCTAGACAAATTAATAGCAATGAACTGCGCAAGCGTAATTACTTTTAGCAAAAAACTGTTTTCTAAAATTCTTTCTATGTTTGTCAGTGTTTTACTGTGAGTGTAACGGCTGAACAAAATAATGGAAAAAAAAATCAACAGAAAATATACCACCGTATACCTACTGCTTAAACCTTTTTAGGAAGTTTAAATATTCCTATCACAACTGGATCTGTAAAATTTTTGTTTTTGTTCGAAACAAAAGACCGAATAGAAAATTTTGTTCTTTTCGCAATACGCTAAGAATTTATTTTTAATATTTTATGCGGTCTGTATAAGCTTGAGCTTGGCTTTTTAGCGGCCATTCGGTAACGCTTTTTGCGTTGTTGACGCTCGCAATGGGACACGTTTGCGATGTATCGGCATCGAGTTTAACTTTGCCCACAACTAAAGGCACATGTCTAGCATATGGAATAATTCGGTTACTCCCTGCAGATTGGCTGTTTTCTTGGTGTTTGTTTTGGAGTTGTGTTTACGCTAAACGCAAAGCCTAACCACCAAAAAGTTTAATATTCTAACTGACAAAAAAATTGACAAAAAGAAAAAAACAACCTGGGCCAATCGAAACCACGTATCCTGTGTTGCTTAGAAGGTGAGAGAGGGTAGGTCTTTCGAATTCTTAAACAGGTGTTGTACAATAAAAAAACAATTAAAAAGATACTGCAAGAAATCGGTTTTATTGAAGAAATGAGAACTACAATTGAAATAATAAAGTAATGCCCAAAGCCTTTTTCCACTATTTTCTTTATTCGCGAAAATACGATTTAATGCGTTTGACTCCGTACCATTGGCAGCTCTGCATTTCGAAATTTTGTGATATCACAAGAAGCATAATTTTGCAAGAATTTTTGCAGGCTAAGAAACGCGATTACTAACAGGTAATTTGGCTACTGCTATTGGTGTCGTGACCGAGAGAGGGTAAAGCGTCGTTTTCACGGCAACCCTGATAGCATGATCTGAGTTCAAACCGCACCCTGGTCACGTTGTTGCATCCTTGGATAATACGGTTTACGATGATTATCTCTGCTTGGTTGCTTCGAACAAACAGCAAATTCAGTGGACAAGAATTTAACGAAATTCACAGGAACATTGGATCACTGGAAACTCCTATGCAAGAATAGGTATAGCCAGGATCTTTTATTGGGGGGGGGCCCAAACCAAAAATCACATGCAATGACGTCATCAAAAATTTTCAATAAAAGAACTTTTTGTGGGGCAAAGATATCGTAGAATGGAAGATCTGAAGCCGCAGCCTGATGGCACTTAACCAGCATTTTGGTAAAGAGAGAGGGCGAAAACTAATAGTTAAAAAGTGTAAATGTCTAACGTCGGCGACGTGTTGAGTAAGCTAGTGTACTCAAATGTATCACAGACGAAGTTCTGGGGGCAAAGCCCCCAGCCGCTGGGCGATTTTTGTAAGTTTTTGGAAAAAAAAAGCTATTTTCATCCCATTGGATCACATTTCGCACGAGTTCAGAGCCATTTCAAAGAACTAGATTTTTAACATTTCAAAGCCAATCGAAAAAATTTAGTTGTTCAATTCTCTTTTTGCAATTAAATTCCCAAACACGTTTAGAATCTTGCATTATGGTGTAAAATTTTAATTGTAGGTGATTTGGTCCATGTAGGGGGAAGTAAGGCACATGCCTCCTGCAATACTTTAGCAGTAAATAATAATCCACTCGAAGATTTTCCTTTGAGATTTTGTTTAGTCATGAAGTTTACCAGTTATAGGAGTACATGTACGGCCAAATGGCCCAGGCCCCTTCAATTGAAATTCAGTAGTTTGTTCACTGAGCATTTTCCCTAACTATTTTTTTAAAAGTATTTTGTGCGTAAAAGCTGGCGAGGTGAAGGTGAATCGTTATTGAAAAATGGTACTATAGACGGTTACGCTTACTAAACATGTTATTCCCGGGACGTATTTACATTGCGCAGGGCCTCTGGCACTTAGGGGATTTTTGCAACATTTTCCTGCCAAATATGAATGAAGACCAAAAAAAGTCCTACTTTATAAGGGCAGGGCCCTGGCACTTAGCCATATGGCAAATACGGCGCTGGTTATTGTATTAAGTTCATAAAAAGTTTAGATGAGGCCCTGAGGTAGCAACTTTTTGGACAAAAACTCTTGATTTCACTCTGGTTATACTTTTAAATTGGTAGGAAAGAATTGAATCAAGGGGGTGCGCCTGTTTGTCAATATTATTTATTGTTAATTGCTGTTGTACGCGTGTACTGATGTACGCAAAGATGCTAAAAGAAACTGAAAATGAAAAAACAAGGCTTTTTTGACAATTTTTTGTCATTGGTGGCATTTTGATTAAGGGGGCCCGGGTTCCCTCGGCCATCCCCTGGCTACGCCAATGATTTTGAGACGAGCTCGCTCCCCTAATAAGTTCATTCATAAAAAAAACATTTAAATCAAAATTAAAATAACTTTTTTTTCAAAACGTGGAGGACTCTAGTCAAGTCACTTAACAGTTTTTTGAAACGTTCAAGAATTGCATGACATTATTATGACGTGGACATGTGGTTCTTATTATTATTGCTTACTTTTTTGTACGCTTAAATCCTAAATTAAAGAAACTGCAATTCCGGACAGGGACAACATACTGGCTATGCTCTCTTTATATTTATCATTGGTAGTGTTTCAATTGAGGGTTTGCATTACCGCCTGTGTTATAGCATTAGTTTATAATAACATTAAACGAGGGCCTGGTGTGGCAACTTTTAGGTCCAAACTCTTATATTTCTCACAGCTAGGTTTTGCATATAAATTGTTAAAAATTTGAATTAAGGGGCCCCTGATCCGGGAATCTTGGTCGTCCGTCAGGGGCCCTGGGGCTACTGGTCATGATTTAGGGACTACAGGGCCCCTTGGTTGTTGGTTAGGGACCCTGGGTCCCCCTGGTTGTTGGTTAAGGGCCCCAGGACCTCTGGTTGTTAGTAAGGGCCCTCTGGTTGTTAGTTAGGGGCCCCGGGACTCCCTTGTTGTCATTAATATTATTGTTAATTACTGTTATGTGGGTAATTACTGAAAAAAAACAAAACTGGAACTAAACATCGCAAGGCTATGTTGTCATAATTTCTTGTCGTTAGTGGTGTTTTGATTGGGGGGGCAGAGCCCCCTGGCTACGCCTATGTAAGCAGGTGCGGATTCTTCCAAACACGAAGTAGTCACTGCAGTGAAAAGTGTACGGATCGTCCAATATTTAGCGTCTGATGCTGTCCGGTGACGGGAGGATTTATATGCGATATAACAACAAATACCTGTACACCTAGATTACCAGTAATGATCTACAATAGGCCTTTTACAATGTCATGAATTTGTGAAATGCGGGTTTGCCAATGGTTCAGAGTCAAATGAATTTAAACGTATTATAGAAACTAAGGGGAATTATGGAAAAAGGGTTCGGGCACCTCTATATTACTTCAAGTAGTGCTCATTTCTTCAATAAAACCAATTTCGAGCAAAATCTTTTTAAGCATGATATTGCAAACTTTTACAGATGACGTCAATGTTGGTCGCGTTGCTTCTCTTTATGTCTTCTCGATTGTTCTTGATACTAGATTTTTTTATTGATCTTTTTTAGTTTCGAAGGTTATGGGTATGATTTTGCCACCTTGGCAATTCACCCTTACGTCGGGTTGATGTGGATAGTAGGAAAAACCGACACTGAAACTATGTATAAGTTTCGGGTAAGTTTGTTTTTGCGTTGTTTTTGCATAACAATGGTTTGTTCTATATTATACCAAGAAATGCGTATGCTGTTGTTGGCCTGGTAACTATAAACACAAAATTGTAGTAATCTTTTGTAAAATTTATTATGTTAATCATATAACTAACTGTCTGTTAAGCGTCCTCATTTGGTATTGCGTACGGTGCAGTAACATATATAGAAGGGTGGATCGAAATGTCAAAAAAATTTATTTTTTAAAGCTAGTATGTGAAAAAGGTGCGTAAGAGGCATAATAACACACATGCAAAATATTTTTTGCTTTGAACAATTTTTTGACAGCCCCCCGCAAAGTTTTAGTTTTATTGATAAAGGGTTCGAGAAAGTCGCTAACAAATTTTGGTCAAGGGCATAAGCACTGTGTGACTTCCGTATGAATTTCTATGACGTTAGAATAAACGAACTGTGTTTTAACAAACACAATGGTAAAACCGTTATGACGTTACAATAGACGCTTTTACCACTACGGTGAAAATGCATTTTTGTGTAGCCTACTGTACCTTAGTCACAGTCAACCATTAGCATTGCTGATTTAGCTAATACAGCATTACTGTTCTTCAAAAGGATTCCAGATATTACGGGTAGCTTTCCTTTTAATTAAAATTTGCTCGCTCCGCAGGGTTCCATAAAATACAATAAAGGTTGTTAGCGTTTCTTACAAACAGACAATTCTTAGAGTAGTGTAACATCGTAACGGTTTAGATTTTAGAACTTTTAGGACAAAAATTCTTAATTTTACCAAGTTATACGTTTAAATTGGCTGGCAAAAATTGAATTGAGGGATCCTGGGCCTCCTGGTCGTCTTGCACGCGGATGACCGAAGATCTATCTAACGTGGACCCCAAAAAGCTGAGCACAGCTCAGCAATATTTACTCAAAATTTGTAATGGTATCAATGCTGGTGAATGCAGTATAGACCTGGCAATACGAAACCCTGGATGCTTAAATCATTCTCGATGGCTGACTACAGCAAATAGAATCCTTAAAATATTTGTCGGCATTAAAACTCCATCCAAAAAACTACAGGCATTGGTCATGTTTATCATCCGTGTTTGTGCTCTGATGTGGTTCGCAATAAAATCACACTCATCTTGCAAAGATGGAGCTAGACACTTTCACCAACAGGTGACCAGATCACGTTATCTTTGTCAGGAGCAAAACAATATTATTGATCCAGTTTTACACCGCAACTCATACTTTGCTCACCCGGAAAATATAATTTTGGCTATGAAGGTTAAAAGTTTTTGCAAATCTTAATATTTTGACGCAGTGGAATATTTCGAACTAATTAACTGGACAGATCTTCCAATCACAGAGCCTTCTTTACCTAAAACAATGATCGATACTGAGCTCCAGCAATTCATTGTGATGGATGTGACTCCCACTACAGTTTTTCCAGAATTTTTCTGTCACTTACAGGCTGTTGGAAAGCTCATGAAAGAGGTTACTGAGGCATCCAAAGCAGTTTGTGGACCAAAATCCCGAGATCGCTTCATTCGTGCACGAACTGCTTCTTGTCAGTTAATGCCAAGATTTGCAGGCTTGTCCATGGGAATGGGATTCCCATGAGAATCCTATGGGAAATGTCCCATGGGATGGGACAGCACGCATTGCAATTCCCATGGGACCCATGGGACAGTGGTTGAGAAATTACCCGAACTAACTGAATTATCACTGTCAAAAACAGTTGATGAGTAGGAAATTAAAAATTTGCTGAATATGCACAGTTACTCGGAATGTGAGTGCCAGAATGATAATGAATTGTGAACTCTTCTGAACTTTAAAGTTAACAAAGTCAATAAATTTTGTCATTTTGTATCTCTTTTTATGTGTAGTTTTATCTAGTACACATTATCAGGGTGTCGAACCGTTTCAAATAACGGTTCGGGTTCAGGTTTAGCTCCTGCTCAAAATATTTTAGCGGTTCAGGTTTGGTTCGGGTTCACTCAAGTAAAATATTACTGGTTCAGGTTCGGTTCGGGTTCGTTGACTTAAAATTTAACTGTCGTTACTCGTTTCGTCCAGATAAAAAAAGTAGGAATTGCTGATCCTGTTGATGATCACCACTGCTCTTAATGTGCGTGTACCAGCGCCAGCGGCATCCGAATTTGGAAAAATATATTCTTACTTTTGTTAGGGGTTCAGGTTCGGTTTGGGTTCACTTGAGCACAATTTTGAGGGTTTAGATTTGATTCAGGTTCACTGAAGTAAAATTTTGCTGGTTCAGATTCGGTTCGGGTTCACCAAAATGAAACGGTTCATTTGGGTTTACGGTTCTGGTTCAGGTTCGGTTCGACACCCTGCACATTATACTTAAATTTTCATAAATTTATTAACTTTTGTTAAATTGTATTTTGATGGCAATCTCAAGAGATGGGATGGAATGGGAAAGGCATGAACTGCTATGAAATGGGATAGGACAGAAAAGTATGTCCCATGGGCAAGCCTGAAGATTTGAGTCTAAACGTGACTTAACTCACTTTAATTTGTAACTCTGCAAGTGTACGATTATAGTTGCTTGCAGTCTTTACATGTATGAGAAAACAATTTATTAAGAACTGACTTTGCGGAGTGCATGGGCGTTTTTTGTATAAAGTTTAAGTTTACAGTCTTTTCTGCGATCTGGTTGATTGGTGGTGAATGTGTTTGCCTGTGAATACAGCAGGGGTTCTCCACCGAGTTACTTTGAAATCACTATCTATGCTAAATGAGGGTGAAGTCAAAACTCTTATGTAGTGAATACTCATAATTTGTTGTATGTGGTGGTATAGTCAAATGTTTTGCCATGTCTAAATTACTAAATACGCTCTGAAACCAAATCTAATTATCTTAAATCTGATTAGCTGTTGCCATGCTTTTGCAGTAACAAGAAACAACCATACCTGGCAGCAATGCATGAGGACTAGATAAATAAAGTTTGGTTTCAGAGTGTATAGCGAGTTAAAATCGAAAAAAAATTACCATGCGATTTTTGTATGCGTGAGAACCAATATTTTATATTTGACGGGGGGAGATCAAAACCTCACTCAAAGCTCTTCAAATTTTTACATTGCGTTTAGGTGATATATTGGCAACTTTTGCCATATCTAGCTAACTAAATTTCAAAAAAAAATTTTTTTGCCATTTTCGATCCACCCTAATATAATATAGGTTAAAAGGGCATTCAAGTCAAGGTTTTCACTCTTAATAAAAATATTGAAATATGCCTGAAAAGCATTCTCACCAATTTTGAAGCTTCTACGTCTTCCGTTTCCAAGATATTGCAGTTCAAAATTAGCTGTTTACCACTAATTACTTTGATGTTGCCATTGTATCAGAATTGTAAAAAAAGATTATAACTTTGGGAAACTGGCTTATATTCATAAAAAAGCAGCTAGTTTTACAGTTTCAAACCTGTACAGAGTACAGTCCTTTGTTTTATAATAATTCTGCCGCAAAATATTTATGAAGAATCAAGAACATGCAATCAATAGTTGAAATTTTGTTTCTAGTAGGCAACCCTGGAAAAATTTCAAAGGGGAAAAACCTTTCTAAAGGGAAATTTAATTTGTTATATCTAAATAACGGAAGGTCGTAGAAAGCTCAAATTTGGTAAAGTTGGTCTTCAGATCGGTCAAAATTTTCTGAGAAAAAAATTTTTTGGCCTGAATGCTTTTTTAACATTTTATATGATACCGTTGAAAATTGGATGGGATACATCTGAGCAGGGTCGTCCAAAACACACTAAATGCTGCTTGCTTTTTATATCGAATATTTACTTTTGGGAAGCAGCTACGGTATATGCGAGTCCTACATTATGCTTTCCATATAATAGGCCGCATTCAACTTCAAACTTGCCAACCCACAATGTTTTACAAGATTTTTTATGATATGGTTTTACTGTACCATCTATATGCAATACTAAATTGCATTAGGAGCTATCCGAAGAAATGACAAAAGTTTCCTTTAATTGGCTAAACTTGTTTGAAGACTTATCTAAATTTGATTAAGCTTAGTTTCGACAGCAAAATAACTTGAAACACAGAAAATGCCAAACCGAATTAACCAGGCCCGGCGCCAGGATATCGTGACTGGAAGGGGGGGGGCCAAGAAATTGTAGGGGGCACGAGAACTTTATTTATGTGAATTCGAGACTGTGGATTAAAGGAAAAAGATGAGGACCAGAAAAAGAAGGTCTTCATTTGAAAAATTTCCACATACTCTGGTTTTCATCTCAAAATCGTTCGATTATCCGCGAATTCTGAGGTGAGGACCAAAGAAAAAAAAAAAAGGTCTTCGTCCCAGAATATACGCGAAGTTTCATGAAATCCGGCGTGAGTCCACAAAAATTACGAAGAAACAGTTCTTGCTCACGAATTCTAAGATGATAAGCACTCCAGCAGCCCCGAGCCTTTTAATTTCTTTGGGGCACAGTCCTCGCTTGGGGGGGCACAACTTTCGTTTGGGGGGGCACAAGCAATCATTTGGGGGGGCACGGCTCCGGAATGCTCCACCGAGGCGCCGGGCCTGGAATTGACTAACTAGTGCTTAAATTGATTTCGGTAAAAACTGGCTGAAAAATGGTTAAAATTCTTAGAAATAAAAATAATCAATGTTTTGAAATAACTTTCAACTTAAGCCCTGCTTTGAATGAGGTATCAAAACAGATCTCTACGTTGAGCACTTTTTAATAAACGTCATTTCAAGTTTTTTTGCCGAAATTTTAGTGAAATGAAGTCACTTCTGGGGTGTCAAATGAATGACGTTGGGTTTTAAATGTATTTTCTCAAATATACTTCCAACATTTTAAACGTGCTGTTTTAATAAAAGGCAAGTTTTGGACCAAGTTGTAGCAAGATTTGAACAGGTCTGTATAGCCTAGTCTGGGTAAACTATAGGTTGAGCAAAAACTGGCGTATTAGAATATTGATATTTATTGCTCACTTAAAATTTTGTGGTGACATGGTTCAGTCGAAAGACCGTCGGGTCATTGAACAAAAGGTTTTGGCTTGCGGTTCACTTCTTAAACTGACCGTGCCTTGTTGTATGCCTAGAAAAAACACTTTAGGTTAATTTTTCGTTGGGCCAAACCAGGAAAACAGTCGCACTTGCCCAATGTTCAGTCTGAAAAAAGGTTGCAACGGAATTTAATTGACAATATGGTGCGCTGTGTTATTGTGAGTATAGACAAACGCAGCGCTGCAAGAGCCTGATAAGAGTTCACGCGTAATTTTAATTTCAGATTCGTCAGCAATTTGTAACAGGTAAGAATAGGGAAAATCGATCATCGTTTCAAGCTAACGATTTGAAAATAACGTACAAGTGGAGACAAAATATTAGAAGCTCCCATCCAAAATCTGTCAGGTTTTTTTCTACGTGGAAGGATATGATCAAGTAAGTAAAGGTTTCAAAAATTTTAGGTCTTGACAGAAAAAAAGCTCTAATTTTCACTTTTTAATAAAAACTAGGTTTCTAGCGGTAAACTAATTTACAGTTTGGTAGTTATTTGCCTGCCTTAATCTTAAGCTGCTACCACCGCAACCCTCACGAAAAAGCGGGCAATGAAGAAAGAAGGAGCTAGTTATTTACTTTTTTTTAAGCATTCTTAATCATTTCTTTTTTCTTTCTTTTCTTTTACTGAACCAGCCTTTAAATCAAGATTTAAAACGTAGAAATAATATGAAGAAACACTATTAAGGACAAGAAGTAAAATTCGATGAATCACTGCCACTGGTTGTATTACTTGAATAATTCTCCGTTATGCCAAATTTGCATAAATACGTATGGGACTATCACAGCAGGGTTTTTGCGGATGGCATTAGTTTGATAGTGAGCTCAAGACAACACGGTAGACTCAGTTAATTGGTCGACACAAAGGGCATCTCCAGTGTTTATTGGTCACGAAACGTTTTGTTACTTATTTATTAGTCACATTTTGGTTTATTTATTTTAGACAAAAGACATGTTTGTTGACTGAGTGCTTGATGAGTTGTCACAGAAAAAAGCAAAAAAATTGAAAATGATATCACTGCGTTGTAAATCATTTATAGTTAGGGCAGTAAAATTTGCAAAATTTTGAGGCGGTAGGCCTATATATTATCATATGCTTGCAAATAATGGATGGTGATATATCGGGGTCATCACTTTAACCTCAACGTGGTTGACCAGTTCGGTTGAACAACCTATTAGCTAATGAAATGTGGAAGCTTTTTACTCGATTGATGATTTAGTTTTTCTTTTGTTTGTGGTCAGGGTAGCGATGACATTTCAAGCTTTATTTACATTTTAATCGATGAGTGCTTGGAACCGTTGATAAACTGGCTTCGAAAGAGGTAACGTGGGCGCTTGCCTCATCATACAGGGGTTCGTACTTTAGCATCCCATATCAAAAGGACGTGTTTCAATGCGGTCGACCAGCTCGGTTTTTAGTCATTTATGAGCTAATGTAATTTGAGCGCTTTTACTTTAATTGTGATGTTTTGGCGTTTGCAGGCCGAAGTTTCAATACTCTGGCGTAAATTTTTGAAAAGCAGTGACTGCAAAATCACGTTTTGGAGAAAAAACGGGTTTAAAGGTTTGAAGCTTTCCTGTTCTCACCAAACTTGCTGTGTAGAGCGTTGAAATTTTTTGTGGTAATTGCTAGAGCTACTCTCTCCATGCATGCTTAATTTCAGTTTTTTAGGGTTATGATAAATTGGTTAATTTTAGACATTTTTGGAAGGAAACACCCTTTTTTGTGTAGTTACTGCTTTTTACTGTTTACTCGGCAAAAAAAATGTTAGAATAAAAATTTTGAAAAGCACTAACTGCAGTTGACTGATAGAATTATTGTGTATAGTTGATGCAACATAAATTTTAGTAAAGCATTAAGTGCACGAAACCAGCCGAATACGTTGACTTTTGATCAAACTTTCTTCAAATCAAGCAATTTAGTTACAGCAATGGCAAAGAAATTGAAAAAAAATTAAAAAAATAGTTTTTAGCTTTCCTACGTACTTGACTCAATTACATTCTGCATTTTGGATAAACACATTAGTGATAATATCCTGTTAATTACTTTTTGTTAAAATTTTTGTAGCGGCAAAATATGTATAATTTTAACCTTACCAACTTTTTCGGAATCGCTTTTGTCACCATAATTCGTAATCTGGGTCTACTGTAATTTTCAAATAGACGTTATTAGTATTTTGCGTAGCTCTTACTGGAATTTTTTTTTGTTTTGGGCACATTGAAACCTCGAAAACAGCAATAGGTGGCGTTACTTTTGGAGAAAAATACACCGAGTAATAGCAACTTGGGTTGGTTTAAATTCGATTTTTGCAAAGTCAATGGGTTTGAATTTGAAACGTAATAACGAAATAAATGGATCCAACCCTGGTAGTAACCAGTTGCGTACAGACGGGGAGCCATAGCCCCTTACTGGAATGTCGACCAAAATGCAGAGCAAGGAAAATACTAAGCTTTTAACTTTTCTGAGACAATGTTGTGAACTAGATGCACTTAAAAATGATTTAAGTCGTTTTTTGAAATATTTAGGGCAGAAGACTCATTTGTCAAAACTACAACTCACAAATCTGTAAAAAAGGCCCAAAAATTTGATAGCTTGTGAAAAAATGCTGAACATTTTATAGTTTCATTAAAATATCAGCTCAGGAAAAGGAAAGGGAGCTATTCAAAATTAGGTAAATGCACATCACTTCTCTCAAATCTTGTTCCATTAGCCCCTTCCCCAATTATCTTTGTAAAATATAGACGAAGTAGATTACGTCTTGTGAGTTTTTTTGAGCTATGAGATTTTATGATTTGCCAGCTTGTAAGTGAGAAGATTTTGCCATTAGCCATCTCCAACATAGCCCATTTACGCAACAAGTTTAATCATGCTTTTGCACTGCCAATTTTTATGCTACGTTTCAAATGCATTACTTTCTATCATGATAGGACCCCAAATTATCTTATTTTTGCAAAATGACAAAATTTTCAAGCCCTCCCACTGCAAATTTCAGGCTCTACACCGGTAACGTTGCTACTTTTCCATGGCTTGAAAAAATGAGGCAGCCCTCTACACTGCTATTATTTTGAAATGTTGAGTGATTTTACCAAGATTTCACTTCTTGACATGTTAAGGTTTAGAGTCTAATCAAGTAATTATATTACTGAAAGCAGAAGCAAAGATATAGCCAATGTTTTGATTGGGGAAAGATATTTTGAAATATATCTGCCGACTCACCTTCAAGCCTAATATAAAAAATTATGAATACTACAGTATATGCATTTTCGAGAGTGAATGTTTAGAGAAGCATTGTTTTTACATACGATAAGCGAGCAAATAGCACTAAAATTGACCATTATACTGTTTTGTCAGCATTAGATCACAATTAGAATATGCAGCTGCTGCTTTTCAAAATTTTTTTTGTGTGCGAATGAAACATAATCAAAGGTTTGAAGTGCAGTAAGTAGCTTTACTGCTTTTCAAATATATTTTGCTAAAAATAATGAAAACAAATAAATCAAGATAGCAGTAACAGCAGTTACTGTGTTACAAACCGAGAAGTAGGGATTAAAGCATTTTGAAAGCATTTTGAAACATTTTGAAAAGCATTTTGAAAAAATTTCGCTCAAAAAGCATTTTGAAACACAGTAACAACCATCATTGCGATTCAAACTGAAACAGCGGATGTTTACGGAAAAATGACGTTATTTGTACACAAAATAACTACGTAAACAAACATTTTTGCAACGCTTGGATGTAACCAACGGATGTACAAAGTAAAAAAGCCCATGTTGACAAAAAACAGAAAATCAAAAATTAGCTGTAACTATTGTTCAATAATTTACGGCAGCATTGTTTCGCGTGCCTCGGGCCCAAAGGCCACCAGCGCGGAAGCCCATGTAAGAGCTAACAGAACAGGGACCACCCAAAAACAAGCAATACAAAAAAATCATCCTCCCACTGGACTAGAACTCTCAGTTTTTCGCATTGCTTGGTTTTGGGTGTTTGCCTTTCTGGTGGCTCTTTCCTGGGCTTCCGCGCTGGTGACCTTTGGGCCAGAGGCGAGCAAAACGATTGAACACTTGTTCTATATCGATTTGATTTATATCTCATGTCGTAAAACGTGCGGGTTATGTAATCGCAATTACGAAATAACATAGCAAGTTACTTGTGCGTCTGTGGTGACGGTAGAGTATATATTATATTTGGTGTCAAGATAGGGAGTCAAGATAATGGGAATTCAAGATCTGGAATTCAGTGCAACAAGATATAAAACAACTACCTTTTAATCAATTCAGACTTAAGTACAAAAATTTTAATATTGTATAGATTACTCTAAAGTACAAATTATTAAGGATAACTTAATATTCAAAGAGCGAACTAAAATTCTCAGTTCTCAGTATAAAAAACAGTTTGGACTTTTTGAAAAATAAGAAAAAAATTTTAGACGAAAACAGCAAGCAGCGTTAAATGATTTAAAAATATTGGGTTGCTGCTAGATCAGATGACCATGTGCCTCTTCACAGCTTTTGCCACTACGTATTATTTGGAACTTTAAAAACGGTAAACCCAAATTTTAGCAAAAAATTAACCAACCTTAAAATTAATCTTGATTTTAAAAGCTACGAACTAATTTAGATAGTAGAATGATCCCATTTGAATGAAATTACTTTTAAGAATGAATGATGATGAACTAAATTAGTTCGAAACGCTTGAAATTAAATTAATCTTCAGGCTGTTTTGTTTTTGAATAGCAATTTTCTTTGCTAATTTAATGCGAATGAAAATTGTTCAATGCAAAACCAACAAACGTCTCTCTCTCTCTCTATATCTTAAAGGATGAATAGGCAAAAAAGAAACAACAAATCGTAACTGGCAAGAGAATTGATATAGTTGGCACCAGTACTTAAACTGTAAAATTTTGCATGGGAAAAGCTTTTGCAACCTTGACCCAACGCATTCGAAATGCGGATAAAATTTAGCGGAATTATGCTTCAAGTTCAGATGCTGTCCCCGAATTCGATTGAAACCCAAAAAAAAAAGCTCTTCACCGAAAACTGAAAGAATTTTGCCCTTAAATTAAGTAAGATCAAAAAAATAAATGTCTTCACAGCAATTTGGTACTATATTCGGCCGGAATTTGGGATTTACAGTAGTTGTGATGAAAGCCACTTTTTCGTCTAGTTATCGAGACGCTCTCCTCATCCGAGAGAGCGCTGAAATCTCGTTAGGGGAAACGCTGAAATCTCGATGGGGGGGACGCTAAATCTCCATAGGGGCACGCTAACTCTCGATGGGAGGACGCGTCCCTCCGCGTCGACCATACAATTTACCTGTAAGTACTGGTTGGTACTGAGTCAAGCGAGGTTTTTGAGCAAATGACTTATTAGCGAGGAAGCTAGAGAAAATCAATTCACAGAGACAGAGTTGGAGGGTTATAAATGTTGACATAGGCGTCGGCAGAAAATGGTTCAGGGAGGATAACAAAAATTGAGCCAGTATTAACTACTAAAAATGGAAGTATTTTTGAAATTTGGGAGGTTTAAGCAAGAGTGAGTGAAAATCCAGAGGGGACCATGGCCCCCCTGCCCCCCCCCCCCCCCTTCCCGATGCCCATGAATGTTGATGTATGGTTTTTGGTTTTGAGCTTTCAGTTTCTACGGTTACAAAGAATCCCAACACATACAAATGATGTACTGAAAATACTACAAACTGAATGTTTTTTGTTTTTTTAATGGATGTCACGAATGATAATTTTGAATGCCTGAGATATGATTATTTTTTGTATTTTAATGCGTACGTGACTGATTTACTGCTTTTGCCGTTTTTTTTATTTAAAATATTCCGGATATTCTGGATAATATCTTTATAGTATTTTTTACTGTCTTCTATTAATCACCGGAATTATTTGTTGTTTACTTGTCTTAATTGCTATATTTAGACTTGAAGTTTGTGACATCACAATTATGCCACCGTTGTGTTTTCGTAATCGCGTATATTTTTCTATTGTGACGTATCATGGATTGTTCTGGGATATTCGATAGCTTTTACCTTAGTATAAATTGGCGGGTCGTTTTTCATTCGAATATTCTAATATTCTGAAAGTAAATGATTTTCAGGTATTAGTTTCGTAGGCAGTTAAGCCGAGTTTGTGTATCTGGGGTTGGCTCGTATAGCCGTTTAATGAAAGTGTTAGTGGAGCGATTTTGCTCAGTTAGTTGGCTTGTGTTTCAATCTTTAATAGAAGTTTTATTTTAAGATTGTGTGCTGCTTTGTGAGATTCAAGAAGCTAAAGGAACTGCCAACTGCCATTTTCGATTCGTCAATTACCATCTCAGTCGTTCTCTAGTTTCAGCCGACGTGGGCAATTCTAGGGATTAAAGGTTGTACTCTAGCCAAGTATCAACGATCGCGACATCTGTGGGCTCGTGCGGGAACATTTGTTGATTGACTATCATCATGGCGACGTTTGTTTCAAAAGCTTTCGAGGAATTAAAGAAGCAAGTGGAGTCTTTGGGGTTAGATGAGAAGTCCAAGAGCAAATTCCTGATGGAGGAATGGCGCAAAATGCGCGAAGCAGAGGCTGCGGCCGAAGAAAGAAGATTGCAGGCCGAGCGAGAGGCGGAAGAACAGAGGGCCGAGCGAGAGGCGGAAGAAAAGAGGGCCGAACGAGACGCGGAAGAAAAGAGGGCCGAGCGAGAGGCTGCGGCAGAAGAAGAGAGGGCTGAGCGTGAAGCAGAAGAAACAAAAGCCGCCATGGAATTGGAATGGCTGAAACTGGAGTTAGAAGCCAAGAGACTGGAAATTGCAGCTCGACCGGCGGGGATTGCCGAAGAAGTGGTACGGCGAAGTGCTAGAATTGCACGATCGCCAGAGTTACCTGCCTTTGTTGATGGCAGAGATGATCTAGATAACTATTTCTTACAATTTGAGAGATATGCTACAGTTGCAGGCTGGGAAAAGGAGGCGTGGGCTACCCAGCTGAGCCCGTTGTTTTCGGGACGGGCGTTGGAAGTTTATTCAAGGTTGTCACAAGACAAAGCGATGGATTATGAACGTCTGAAATTGGCGTTGTTGAAGAGGTACGACTTTAGGGAGTTCGGATACCGTAGAAGATTTCGTGATGCAAAGGCAGAAGGGCAAGAAAGCCCAGGCCAGTTTATAGTACGATTGAAAAATTACCTCACCAAGTGGATAAAGTTGGCTAAAGTTGAAGAGTCTTTTAACAGAGTGGTGGAATTGATTGTACGAGAACAATTTACTAACGCGTGTCCAAAGGAGCTTTCAGTGTATTTGAATGAGAGGAGTCCAAAAACTTTAGATGAGCTAGTGACATAGGCAGAGCAGTATTTAATGGCTCATAATAAAAAGCTCTCTAGTTCGCAATCAAGACGAGAAGATCTGAAGAATGGAAGCAGAGGGGGAAACTTGGAAAGATTCCGCAGCGCGTTGCAGTGTTTCCGATGTGGTGGCGAAGGACATCGTGCCACAGAATGCGTACCCAGGATGCCAGATGAGCGTCGCAGAGAGGGAGAGAGATACGAAAGGAGATTCTCATGCCAGAAGTGTGGCGGTTATGGGCATGAAGCCAGAGATTGTCGCTCTACGCCACGCAATCACCATGCGCAACGTCCTGGACCAAACGGAGCCAAGCCTTTACCATCGGTGCATCGTGCGCGATTGCGGTTGAGATTCGAGAGTTGCCTCAAATGAATTCAGAAAAAAAAAACTCAGTTATTGGAGTTAAAACCTGGAGGGCAAATGGAAGTGATGAAGTCTGGAGTGTGTTTGGATGTTGATGCAAAAAACAAGCTGCAATTAGTCAATAGAAAAGTAGGCGAAAGGTGTGTCGAGGTACTTCGTGATACCGGCTGTTCTGGAGTACTAATCAAACGGGATTTGGTGAATCAAGGAGAGCTAACTGGTGAAAAAGGTTATGTTACAACCTTTGACAAAACCTTGCTAATAAGAGCACCGATCGCCAAAATTGAGGTGGACACTCCGTATTACATCGGAGAAGTAGAAGCATTGAGTGTCCAGGAGCCAGTTGCTGACTTGATTATTGGCAACATTACAGGAGCCAGGGAGGCAGACAATCCAGATCCGGAATTGCTGCTGCAGCGATCACTTGGGCGCGAGTTCGGCAAGGAGACAATGTTAAGGCACTGAATGTGAAAGAAATCTCTTCTCGATTTTCTGTGTCAAGGGAGGAACTTTGTAAGCTGCAAAGCGAAGACGACAAGTTAATGGCTTTTTCCGGAAAAAAGGATCTTACGAAGCATGGGGAGGTTGAAGTAAAATTTGAAAAACGTCAAGGAATACTTTACTGGATTCACCGCAGGATTGATGGATTAGGAGAAACATGGAAGCAGATCATCGTTCTTAAAAGCCTTCAAATTCGTGTTATGGAAGTCGCCCATGATTCGATATTTGGCGGACATTTGGGGGTGAAGAAGACTAAAGACAGAATTCAGATTAACTTCTACTGGCCTAGAATGCATAATGACGTCAGTGGATTTTGCCGATCCTGCGATGTATGTCAAAAGACCGTTGACAAGGGAACTGTTGCCAGAGCTCCTCTCGGCGAAATGCGGTTGATTGATACACCGTTTAAACGAGTTGCCGTGGATTTAGTTGGTCCGATAAGACCAGCAAGCGAAAGAGGGCATAGATATCCCGAAGTATCACGAGGTATCCCGAAGCTGTGCCTCTCAAAAATATCAACACCGAAACTGTGGCTGAAGCTTTGCTGGACATGTATAGTCGCCTCGGAATTCCAGAAGAGGTTCTAAGCGATCAAGGAACTCAGTTTGTGTCAAGTTGTATGCAGGAAGTGTCACGACTGCTGTCCATCAATCGACTGACCACGACGCTATATCATCCTATCTGCAACAGATTAGTCGAAAGGTTTAATGGTACTCTAAAGAAGATGCTACGAAGACTCTGCAGCGAGCAGCCTCGACAACGGCATCGTTTCATAAACCCACTTTTATTTGCTTATAGAGAGGCTCCTCAGGAAGCCACTGGATTTTCTCCATTTGAACTGCTCTATGGAAGAACAGTGAGGGGGCCGGTCCAGATTCTGAAGGAATTGTGGACTAAAGAAACTGATGTCCCTGAAGTAAAGACCAGCTACCAATATGTGCTTGAACTTAGAGAGAGGCTGGATGATAGTATGAAAATTGCCCAAGAAGAACTGTGGAGAAGTCAGGCGAAGAATAAAAGACTGTATGATCGGGGGGGGGCCAAAAAAAGAGCGTTTCAAGTTGGTGACAAGGTGTTGATTCTACTACCCACTGACAACAATAAGTTGCTGCTGCAGTGGCGCGGTCCATTTGTAGTTGAGAGATGTGGAAATGGAAACAACTATGGGGTAGAGGTTAATAAAAGGATAAAGACTTATCATGTAAATATGCTTAAGCCGTATTTTGAAAGGAAGTCCGATGTCGAATCTTTTGGTGATACCACCACGGAACCGGAAGAAACCAAAACTATCCAAGCCAGCGTTGGTATTGCTGGGAACCATGCAGGAAGCAATTCTGAGATACATGAATGTGACAGCAACGACGATAAACCCAGTGTTGATGAGGAAGAGCAGTTAAAGTTGGGGGGCCACGGCCAAAAGGAGACGTTAAGGGATGCAAAGCTGGGTCTCAGGTTGACCAAATATCAGGAAGAGAATGTCTGGCAAGTTCTGGGAGCCTACGACAGTGTGTTCACCGATGTGCCGATGAAGTCCAATGTCATTCAACACCAAATCACGTTGACTGACAGCACTCCGATTCGATCTAAACCCTATCCTTTGCCCTATGCTATCAGAGAGAACCTGAAGAGTGAAATTCAAGATATGCTTGATCTTGGAATAATTCGGGCTTCTGCTTCGCCGTTCGCTTCTCCAATTGTCATCGTAAAGAAGAAAGACGGATCAAATCGAATTTGCGTTGATTACCGCAAGTTGAATAAAGTAACTGTTGCCGATCCGGAGCCAATAAAGACTCCCGAGGACCTGTTCCAACGTTTGGGGAAGAGCAACTACTTCTCCAAGATTGATTTGAGTAAAGGATATTGGCAGATTCTTGTGGCGGAAGAAGACGTGAAGAAGACGGCTTTTGTCACTCCTGACGGAAATTACGAGTTTATACGAATGCCATTCGGGATGAAGAATTTAGGAGCAACCTTAGTGCGAGGACTGAGAATGCTAATTTCCGACCTTGAGAACGTGGACAGCTACATCGACGACCTGATTGTTTATACGGAGGACTGCGATACCCACATTCGAGTGTTGGATGAACTGATGAATCGACTTCAGCAAGCAAATCTGACCGCTCGTCCGACTAAGCGCGTGTTCGGGGCCAAATCAGTTAAATTTCTTGGCTATCAAGTTGGTTTTGATTGGATCACAGTCAACGACGATAATCTTGAGAAAATTAGGATGGCACAGCGACCGACAACAAAGACAGAAGTTAGATCATTTTTGGGACTTGTGAATAACTACCGCGCTCATATTCCATTGCTTGCTGCCATTTCGGCACCACTGAGCGACCTTACTCGGAAGCGGCAACCGAACAAAGTTCAATGGGGCGAAGCACAAGAAAGAGTTTTTTTGACTTTGCAAGAAGTCTACTGAAAAGGCCCATTTTGAAACTTCCAGATCATCAAAAACCGTTTATCTTGCGGACGGACGCTTCAAATTGCGGTCTTGGAGCACGGCTTATGCAAGATCACGATGATAAACTGTACCCTGTGGATTATGCCAGCAAAAAACTGTCTTCAGCCGAGTGCAAGTATTCAACTTTAAAACGGGAATGTCTGGCGATTGTATGGGGAATGACTAAATTGCGATTGTATTTAGCAGGAAAGCCTTTTATACTGCAAACAGACCATAAACCGTTATCATATTTAAATCAGGCCAAATTCGAAAACGATCGAATTATGAGGTGGGCCCTATAGCATTACAAGGATATGATTATAAGGTTGAGAGTATCCCAGGCAAAGACAATGCTGTTGCCGACTACTTAAGTCGGAAAATTGGTTGAAATGTGATGGTGTATATATTTTGTGTGCTTTTGCTTGTTCTTTGCGTACTGGTTAGTAGGATTTGTTTTTACTGAGTTTAACTGTGATTTTTTTAGATTGTTTGTGAAATAACGATCAGAAATGGAATAGAAGCGTAGATTGGGGTTGCATTATTCGGCAATTATTATTTGTGATGTTTTTAAATATCATTTGCAATAACATTCTTAAGGTGGGGCGTATGTCACAAATAATAATTTTGAATGCCTGAGATATGATTATTTTCTGTATTTTAATGCGTACGTGACTGATTTACTGCTTTTGCCGTTTTTTTTGATTTAGAATATGCGGGATATTCTGGATAATACCTTTATAGTATTTTCTACTGTCTTCTATTGGTCACCGGAATTATTTGTTGTTTACTTGTCTTAATTGCTATATTTAGACTTGAAGTTTGTGACATCACAATTATGCCACCGTTGTGTTTTCGTAATCGCGTATATTTTTCTATTGTGACGTATCATGGATTGTTCTGGGATATTCGATAGCTTTTACCTTAGTATAAATTGGCGGGTCGTTTTTCATTCGAATATTCTAATATTCTGAAAGTAAATGATTTTCAGGTATTAGTTTCGTAGGCAGTTAAGCCGAGTTTGTGTATCTGGGGTTGGCTCGTATAGCCGTTTAATAAAAGTGTTAGTGGAGCGATTTTGCTCAGTTAGTTGGCTTGTGTTTCAATCTTTAATAGAAGTTTTATTTTAAGATTGTGTGCTGCTTTGTGAGATTCAAGAAGCTAAAGGAACTGCCAACTGCCATTTTCGATTCGTCAATTACCATCTCAGTCGTTCTCTAGTTTCAGCCGACGTGGGCAATTCTATAGGGATTAAAGGTTGTACTCTAGCCAAGTATCAACAATCGCGACAATGGAGAAAATTGCTTTGTTTGTGCCAATTCACTCAACTAACCTTTTTTGTGATAATGAACCCGGTTAATTGATTTTACCGAGACGAACTAAATAGAACGTGATTTGATATCGTGGCACTGGGATTGCTAAATTAAGCTGAAAACAATAAAAAGTTTTTTTGAAAAGTTTTGCAAAAATGCTCAGCGTTTGGAAATTTATTAGAGTGAAGGTCTAAAAACAACTTAAATAAAGCGAGCCTATACAGAAATTACGTTCCTACGGCTCAAATTTTTTCGTTCTAAGTTTGAGATATAACTCAATTAAGTAGGGTTTTACGTTGCCATGTCTTGTTTACTGTAAGTCGGTAATCTAAGCTAAATTTCGGATATGCTCAAAAATACACCACTAACTGCAACAGAAAAAAACCTTAAAGATGAATGACAGTACATGTGATTTGCAGTATTTCACTGCTTGTATTGTGCTCCAAAAATATCATAGGAATATTTAGCATTAAGAAACTCATGTTTATTTTTTCACATATGTAAAACAAATTTATTGATTAAGGAAATGCAAAGCAATATAATAATGTCATTTCCTCATAGGTGGGCGCATAGGCGTAGCCAGGATTTTTGATAGGGGGGGGGCCAAACCACAAATCACACGCAATGACGTCATCAGAAATTTTCGAAAAAGTAATTTTTTGTGGAGCAAAGATATCGTAGAATGGAAGATCTGAAGCCGTAGCCTGTTGGCACTTTGCCAGGATTTTGGTAAAGGGAGAGGGCGAAAACTAATTGTTGAAAAGTGTAAAAGTCTAACTTGGAAGACGTGTTGAGTAAGCTAGTGTACTCAAACGTATCAGAGACGGGGGTCTGGGGGCAGAGCCCCCAGCCGCCGGTGGCTATGGGGGTCTGGGGGCGAAGCCCTCAGCCGCTGGGCGATTTTTGTAAGTTTTTGGAAAAAAAAAACTATTTAAATCCCATTGAATCACATTTCGCACGAGTTCAGAGCCATTTCAAAGAACTAGATTTTTAACATTTCAAACCCAATCGAAAAAATTTAGTTGTTCAATCCTCTTTTTGCAATTAGATTCCAAAACACGCTTAGAATCTTGCATTATGGTGTAAAATTTTAATTGTAAGTGATTTGGTCTATAGGGGGAAGTAACGAACATTGCCTCCTGCAATACTTTAGCAGTACATAATTGAGTTCATAATAACGTTGAACGAGGGCCTGGGATGGCAACTTTTAGGTCAAAACTCTTAGATTTCTCACAGGTTTTGCATATAAATTGTTAAAAAATTGAATTAAGGAGCCCCTGGCCCGGGAACCTTGGTCGTCAGTCAGGGGCCCTTGGGCTCCCTGGTTGCCAGTTAGAGGCCCCGTAGCTCCTTGCTCGTCGGTTAGGAGCCCAGGCCCCCTAGTAGTTAATTAGGGGCCCTGGGGCTCCCTGGTCGTAAGTTAGGGGCCCCCTGGTCGTGAGTTAGGAGAACCCCGGGACCCCTTGTTGTCAGTTAGGGGTATCCTGGCCCCCTGGTTGTTGGTTAGGGGCCCCTGGTTGTTAGTTAGAGGCCCTGGGGATCCCTGGTTGTGAGTTAGGGGCCCCAGGGCCCCCAGGTTGTCAGTTAGGCACTCCGGGGCCCCCTGGTTGTTGGTTAGGAGCCCTGGGGCCCCCTGGTTATCGTTTAGGGGCCCCCTGGTTATCGTTTAGGGGCCCCCTGGTTGTCGGTTAGGGGCCTGGGGCCCCCCTGGTTGTCAGTTAAGGGGCCCCCTGATTGTTGGTTAAAGGTCCCTTGGTTGTTAGTTAGGGGCCCTGGAGCCCCTGGTCGTCAGTTATAAGCCCCCTGGTTTTCAGTTAGGGGCCCGGACCCCCTGGTTGTCGGTTAAGGATTCCAGGGCCCCCTAGTTGTTAATAAGGGCCCCCTGGTTGTTAGTTGGGGGCCCTGGGACTCACTTGTTGTCATTAATATTATTGTTAATTACTGTTACGTGCGTAATTACTGAAAAAAAAACTGCAACTAAACATCGCCAGGCTATGTTGTCATAACTTTTTGTCGTTAGTGGTATTTTGATTGGGGGGGGGGCCGGGCCCCCTGGGCCCCTCCCCTGGCTACGCCTATGGGTGGGCGCAAGTCCGTTAATCGTTAATCCGTTAATAATAATGAAGCTAACTTTTTCATTTAGTCGTTAATCCGTTAAAAAGTTTTTTCATGTTAACGGACTAAATTAACTTCCACTAAGTTCTGTTAACTTTTGTTAACGTTTTTATCGTTAATATTTTGCACCATTCATTCAACGTACCGGTACGAACCAGTTTGCACTTGAAGCACTTGTTACGTATTAGCACAAGTTGTATAGAAAAAGCAAAGAAAGGAGCTCTTTTTTTGTGGCAAATAATAAGCTGCAGCCTCATAGGCCTATCGCTGTTCGCAATTTCCAAAGGTTTTCTGGTTGCAGCTTCGTTAGTGCATTTGAATTTACTTTTATCCTGAAATTAGATTAGACCGTAAAATGCACCTTCCAAAACACAAAAAGACCACCATAGCATTAAATAGTTTCTTACAATCAGCTCAGGATCCTCAGTACGTGGTCTAGAAGCGAGTGAATAAAAAGAAATGTAAATTTTACTCAAAATGTTAACAAATTAACGGACTTTATTAACTTCCGTTAATAAAAGCTGAAAATAACGGATTAACGTTAGCGGAGGTGTGAAGTTTGTTAACGGACCAGTGGTTAACGAAGCTAACGTTTTGCATTAACTTGCCCACCTATGCATTTCTTTATTGGAAAATTTAAAAGTCGAAGCTGGAGTAGGATCTATTTGAACTTGCATCAACATCACATAACGAATCTTAACGAATAAACATAACGAATAAACAGCGCTGTTTCGAGCTTTTAGCTCTCATCGGCAGCCCTCAGCTTCTCTAACAAAGTTATTCCCAAGCTGGACAAGACTCTTGGCCCAACTGGACCAACCTTAAGGCTTGCAAAGCGGCTTTCTAGGGAATAAACGATTTTTCACTTGTGGTACTTAAAATAAACAAGTGAAAAAATCGCTGAACCCTTGCAGTAAGGATAGCCATAGGCTATCCCTACTACAAGGGTTCCCCCTTGTGTGACCACGGAAATCATAACCGACAAGTTTGACGTCCTTCGTGGTCGATGCCTGGGAAATCATAACGACTTCCACTGGCAGCTAGGTGGCCAGATCAACCACCAACCCTGCAGCTACAAAGCACCTCGAGTCATAAGATGCACAGAGCTAGACAGCGCTGTTTCGAGCTTTTAGCTCTCGTCGGCAGCCCTCAGCTTCTCTAACAAAGTTATTCCCCAGCTGGACAAGACTCCTGGCCGAACTGGACCAACCTTAAGGGCTTGCACAGCGACAGAGGCTTTGTACGGAATAAACGATTTTTCACTTGTGGTACTTAAAATAAACAAGTGAAAAAATCGCTGAACCCTTGCAGTAAGGATAGCCATAGGCTATCCCTACTACAAGGGTTCCCCCTTGTGTGACCACGGAAATCATAACCGACAAGTTTGACGTCCTTCGTGGTCGATGCCTAGGAAATCATACGAATAATGAATCTGTTGTTGTTAACAGGGTTTCAAAAAGAGCTCAATATTTAATTCAAATAGAACAAGATGCTACCTCTGATGGCTTCATTTACGGGTGAAACAAACTGTTGGGTTATAAATGTAATGCAATACACCTCTGATGGTCTCATTTATGGGAGAATAGATTGTTGAGTTTTCAAAATTTTACAAGATATACCGGTACTCTTAATGATTCAGTTTATGAGTGAAACAAACTGTTAGGTTTTTTATAACACTTTAATTTTTTTACTGTTTTTGTGCTGAAATCTCTTTTCCTTGGTGCCATCATCGATACAATGTTTGACGAATTACTAAAATTTATAACAAAGCGTTTAATTGTGCTTTTTCAGTCTTGGAATTCTGCTGTTGCCTCCATGTTTGATGTGAGAAAAGCGATAATAAATAACAGACTTTTCAATGAAGCACGCATTACTGGAAATCCGTCAAATGTATTGCTTGGTTATATACTGCTAGCAAGGTAAGACGAAAGTCTCAAAGGTGTCAGAATCTTCGCAGTGCAAAATATGTAAGGAAAGTTTCGATCGGAAAAGACTATTACTATTAAGTGCTTTTCTTAAATACGGAATAACTCTTCGGCAGTTTAAAAATTGAACCGCGCTGAACATTTATGTTTGTTGTACTCTATCAATCCAACACTCTATCTGAGAATTCTAAGCAAAAGCACCGTTCTTTTGAAGCGGCAGTAGAATGATATTCTTCTGTACTGCTAGAGAAAAATCATTTGCAGTACAAATTGATGTGGGTATGAAAAAAAAAAGTTTATGCATTACCATAGACAAAGACACTTTGATTCAAAAGTCGGATGTACGTTCGGGTTATGTCAATTTTGTGAATGTGTATTTTAATTTATGAGCAATCCAAAGTTTAATTAATTGAAAATTTGGATGCTACATTGGTGCTCCGACAAATTTTTCATGTCGTTTTTGATGACTCTCATCAGTACATCTATTTTATTTTGTATAGAATAATGTTATCAATATCAACTTCTTTATTTGAGTCACGTTCCATAGGCTAAGAATACCAAATAATGTCAATAAAAAAAGTAACAATTTCAATAAAAAAGTCGCAGTATTTTCAACTAAATGTTACATCAAACGGATATTCGATAGTAACTTCAACGGTATGTTTTGATATGAACTGATTTATAACCTGAGAACTGAGAAACTTCAATGATTTTTTTCCAGCACTATTACGTATATTTGCGTAATTTTATACAGTAAGTTTTTATTTAGCGCACCGGGAACGATTATGGAGGGGTCTGATATTAACAACGCAGTCAAAAGCTTACTTATGACATTTCCTCGAGGTAAGAGAAATCGAGTTAGTTCACAGGATTTTCAAGTGTACTGGTTTTGTAGCGTTAGAGCTGAATTATTGGAACGACCGACGCTCGCGTCGCGTGTTCCTCTGTTTTCACTCGGCCATTTTCCAACTAACGAGTGCGAAATTTCAGACTTTTGTTTATAACTCAAGAACGGTTGGGTCTAGCTGCATGAAATTTTGACAGCAGTTTGAGATTAATAAGTTGTATGTTTGTACTCAATTTCGAGGCAATAGGTCACGTGACTTCGGTTTTAGAACCCGAAAACCGCCCCGCAAGTTTGGCGTAAAAGGCGATCTCAGTCAAAAACGGCTTAAGTACGGCAAAAAATATTTCATAGGGTTATATGTCTCAAGATACCCTTTCATCCCAACCAACCCATGTTTGGCCGCGATGAGGTTTATTTCTTTTTTTCCTTTTTTTTTTTTTTTTTTCCTTTTTTTTCTTACTAATTTTTATACGCTCTTCTTCTCCTAAACCACAGCACATCGAAATCTAATTTTTTTGTAAAGTTGTTGAGCTGCAAATGCAATTTTTTCTCCCAAAAATTTTTGGGGCAACTCCGCCGGGAATCCCCCCAAAATGGGGCCCCCAAAAATCCATTTTTTGAACAGCTCAAGCTAGGGTGCTACTTTTTATTGATATCAGTAGATATTTAACAGACAAATATTTTGACATAGTTTGGGGGTGCCACCCCCCCGGAAACCTCCCCAATGGACCCCCCAAAAATCAATTTTTTGAACGGCTTAACTTAGAGTGCCAGTGTTTTATGATATTAGCAAATATTTAACTGACAAATATTTTGACATAGTTTGGGGGTGCCACCCCCCCAGGGAACCCCCAAATGTACCCCCAAAAATCAATTTTTGAACGGCTCAAGCTAAGGTGCCACTGTTTTATGATATCAGTAGATATTTAACTAACAAATCATTTGACTCCACTTTTCTGGAGGTTCCATAATCAGATATTTTTGAATAATTGCTGATTTTACGGTAGACAAAAAGTACTTTTGAGCGTCACAGCATTAGCTATGCGTCGGTCGTTCACTGGGTTTGCTGGCAAACTACCATCTAGTTTTTGTTACTATATTAGTTCCTCTGGCGAATTATAATTTTTTACGCTGCTTAAAAACAGTTCGGTAGGAGTGCACAAAAAAAAGAAAAAAAGAAGCAAAAATAGTGTGAAGCAAAGAGCAGAGGAGCCCAAACCGCTTGCTATTGCTTGTGCTTTCGGAAATTGCAATCAAAAAAGTTTATTCACCTTGTTACTGCTTTTAGCACGCTATTATGCAATGTAAAAACTAATTTTAACACTAATACAAATAGACGCACGCTGTCGGATTTCTTTTTGAAACCTATCCTCAACCAGCTAGATTGTTCTGCAATATACGCTGTTATGAATTAGGTGCGGCTGAACGTACAACTATTTTGAAAAAATGTTTTTTACTCTAATGAGCTGTTTTGAACTGTGTGTTTGTGAGTGGTTGTTTGGTATGTCACGTGTCTTTTTTGTGCATTTTAAAGATAAAATTTTAAATAAAAAAAAGAAAAAACAAACTTACCGGCATGTTTTATTTATTTATCTCTAAATATTGTTTTCAGCAGATCTCTTAACAGAGTGGTCGATGACAAAGTTATATCATTCTGCACAATAAAATCAGTAAAAATGTGAAATGACAAAAAATAATTTCAAGAGTTCATTTTGAGGTTAAACCGCTGGAAAAAAAATTGCAAGACTTTAATTAACTCCACATTTCGGAGTGGCGGAAAAGATTTTAAACGAAATTCTTTATCTTACAGCTACGTTCTTAGTAACGAATCTTTGAAACACATTTTATCCATTATAGCATCTAAAATATTGTAATCAAGTACTTTAGTGTACTGCATACCGTTTGATGTTATTACGTCACAACTATTGTGCTTTGGTGAGTACGAAAATCGTATTGAAGTTTCGAGTTTGAACGCGAGTTTTGCATAAAAAATTAAATTTACCTTCTTAGTCAGGTTTTTTAGTGTCGACCGAAATGTTGGGATAAGCCTACAATGCATTCTCACTAAATTTGAGCTATCTACGTCATCTCATTTTCAAGACATTGCAGTTCAAAATTAACAATTTTTCTCTTAGTTCAATGTTGCCATTTTGTCAGAATTGTGACTGGAGTTGAAGTCAGGCCGAGTTTTTTCGGTCGGGTTTGGACTTAAGATTGACAAAATATCGGGTTTAATGCGGGCTTGCCTTGATATTGGTGCTTTAACTTGCATTTTTGCCTTTTAGATGCTCTAAAAGCGTAATTCATATAACTTTGCAACACTGAATGACAACTTAAAATCAAATCCTTCATTATCTTCGCTGTATTATGCCAAAGCGTCCAATGAGTTTGAGAGGGCCATCATCGCATCAGTGCGCCCGGTCTACACAGCTCCTTTCAAGGAACTGTTATAACGGTGGCAAACCGTTGGCAACACTGCGTCCAATTTGACCCGCGCGAAATTTGAACTTCAGACCTCTCGCTTCTGAGACAAACGAGTTACAGCTCGACCAACTGGCCGGTTCCATGACAACTTCGTTTAAGCATAAATACGATTACCAAATTATTATGATTACGTCACAATTTATCAGTATTGAGCAGGTTCATTACGAGCAACAACCGCGCACATTTTTAGATTTAACGTAATTTTCGGGCCTGATTTTGGCTTCAAATCACTTTTGGGGTTCGAGCTCGTACTTTTCCGTCCGGTTACAGCTCTGGTTATGGCAGAAGATTAAGTTTTTGAACGTTGGCTTACATTTACTTGAAAGGCAGCTAATTTAATAATTAGACCCGCTATTTTGTCTTGACGATATCTCTGCCTTTATAGGGAAAGTAAGTCCGTTGTTTTGTTTGGTTCTGCTCAGGCGCATCGCCAGCCGGGGGGCGTTGCCACCCCGATTTTTGTGTTTGCCCCCCCGATTTATTTCTTGCCGCCCCACTCTATTTCTTCTTAAAAGTGAGCATCGGATTTGATTTCGGCCAGAAAAAGCCTTCGGAATTCGGCGAAGACCTTTTTTTTTGGAGATCACCTGATTTTCACTGAAAATTTGCCTAAATCCAATTCAGAAATAATGAAAATTTGGGTCAAGTTTTCAGCTTTGCCCCCCCGATCTCGCTAAGCTGGCGACGACCTGGTTCTGCTGAAGCTACAAAAAAAGATTTCATCAAGTTTTTGGCGCCTTCATAATGTTTTGAAGATAAATTAAGCATAGACGCTGTTGCTGTAACTTGTAAAAGTCTACTCACATTACACAATGAATAACGCATTTTGCGTTTCAAACATTGAAAAATACGTCGTGAACATATAACTGGGTCCTGTACCCTCACACAACTGGAAAACTATGTTATACATGTAATAGCGGTTAAAAAGCACAAGCATTTTTCGCATTAGTTTCTTTTCGTTTCATTTGAGAAGTTTCCATACTTATGTTAATTTAAACCAAAAAATTATGCAACCACAACTGCGCATTAATTCTGTGATGCTAACGCGTGTCATGACAAATCTTGCACTTTTGGTCGACCAAAATACCAACTCCCGGGCGTTTTGAGAAGAGCATTTGCAATAACAATACGCAGCAAAAAAAGCAGTCGAATGTTGGGACAAATCCCAAATTATTCATCACTAAACACCAAAACTTCCTTACAGTATATGCAGTGAATTGGAAGAACTCGATAAGCGCAAAACTCTGTTTAACGAAAATTAAAACGTTTAACTTTGGATTACCTCAAACGCAATCTCGGATCAAAGTAAAATTTTTGTCAGAACGTGGGTTTTAACTGACACAACGATGAAACTCTTTATCATTGTGAAACTAAAAACCACTCTATATATACATCGTGAAACAAAAGTTTTAGCAAGTCATGATCTAGCTACAGAGGAAGACTGTAAATAGAAAATGTTGGCGAGTTTCTCTACACAAAAACATGTAAAATTTTGGCACAATAGCAACTAAAAATTAAAAATTTTTTTACACAGTTACGAGAAACATGTTTAAGCAATAAAATCCTAACAATAATTTTATAAACTAGAATATTGCTTTCAAACGATTGTTTTTCCATTACATTTTCCAAAGTAGAGTAACTAAAAAATCGCATCCGATTATTTTATTTGACCGTTGCAGTGCAGTTCAACCAAATAAGTTTTGCAGCAGATTCGACGAAGATTTAGGCCCGGTTCACACTTGGGGTAAAATCGCGAGCGTACGAAACCTGCGTATATTTAGTTGATTTAAATAAAAATTCGATACGCGCAGCGTAACTGCATCTAAATAGCATACAATTGCCAATAGATTAGAACAAACTAAGGATAAGCTTGTATTATACGCTAACGATTTTACGCACAGTGTAAATGGGGCCTTACTGTTACCTTCCGAAAAGACTGGCAACAAAATAGTCTGTTGAAAGTATTATTTTACTGCAGGAAACTATAGCGTATATATATAGCTGCTAAACGTTCACGAGTTCTTTAATTCATGTGCCTCTAACTACGCTGTTACAAAAAATTGAGATAGTTGTGGGCAAATATTGCTGTTTCTCTTCCTACCTTTGGATCCGAGACAACAGTGTTTGCGTGAAACTGAGTTGGAAAATGTTCCGCGATATAAAAGTTTGCTATTTATTGCAGTGCTTTGCAACCCCAGCCTACCGCCTTGCGAGGATGACGAGTTTGACTGCAGATGTGGAAAAAATATCTTTCCTAAAAGCTTTCCCGATCCAGCATGCATTCCCAAACGATGGAGATGCGACGGTCAAGCTGATTGTGCTGATGGAAGAGATGAAGAGCAATGCATTTGCTCGTCAGATCAACTTCAATGCGGTTGTGAAAGGGGAGGCACATGCGAATTTTGTTATCAGTGCATAAATAAGACAAAAGAATGCGACGGTATTCAGGATTGTGAAAGTTATCAAGACGAACGAGTTAATGAATGCGCTTTTCCATGTAAGGATGAAGAAAAGGAGGAAATCCGAATAGAACTTGTATGTGATGGAAAAGGAGATTGTCCGAATTTTAGGGACGAAGAAAATTGCACGAAAGCTCCAGACGGATTGCCTATACGCTGCGACTGTAATGAGATCGGAAATTTTACCTGTGGACAAAACTTCTTAACGTTTTTCTCAATCGAAGGTAATTCAAAATTTTATTAGTATTAGCTTAATGCTGCTCAAAAGTTTATTGTTTCATCATTTTGTTTGGTTAATACTACCTTATGCAAAGCCTAAGCTAATTTGAAATCGAAATTTAAACATAAATTAAAATGACATACGACATGCGGTAGGTACTGTATACGAGTTTGGATCGAGGTATTAAAACAAATAATGTATGAGAAAAAATTATTCAAATAAATCTTTTGATAAAGCTTATGACGTGTTTCATGCATTCATGCATACCTGATAAAATAAATACTCTGCGTGTCTGTTAATTTGATTAACTACAGCAATGCCAAGCACCATGTTTGGGTTCTGCTTTCAGGTTTCTCGTCAAGCGAGACCACCGCAAGGAATGAAATGCTTGGCCCCGACGGAAAGCAAGAGTTGAATGTCTTTCCCTGAACACAATAAAGGCTTCAATCGCCATAACGTAATAGCATCTCATAATAATGCGAAATATTGTCAATAAAAGTTTGTCCCGAGTTCGCGGGACCCATTTTCTCGTCATTTTGTCTGCTAGCAACTCAGATCTTTTTGAGGAAATGCCGTAGCAGTAGCAAGCCTTGGCAACACTGCGTTGGTTTAAATAGCTCAAGATTTTAACCTAGTCTTTCCATCCTATCAACGAACGAGTTTCCGTTAGCTCAACTAATTGGTTCAATAATCCGATGCTATGCTAATTATTCATCTGTCCCTGCCGCCATGACGTAACTACAGAGTAGAGTTTTTAACTTTTATTTTACATTACAATATTTTTATTAAGTTTCCACAAGCGGTTCTATTGTAATTAAAACACCGCTGTGAGTAATTTTTCTTTTTTCGACAAAATTTAGCTACCTCGCCTAAACAAAAAGTTTGTGCGGAGTAGCATTAGAATATTACTACCTAGTTTTTGTCAAATCTTTGTCAAGCATTTTTTACTGGTTAGTGAAAAGGAAGTCAAAACTGTGTTTGACAGTGAACTATATTAGACTTGCGTTTGAATCCTATTAACGCATCAGAGAATAAACCAAAGAGTTCTTTGTAGCCTGCTGCTTGACATTTAGCATCAAAGTAGCAACAAAAGTCCAAAGAGTGATAAGCAAATGACCTCATGGCTTGAATAAGTTTGCCTTCTAACCAGAGTTGTAAACGGGCCGACTAGTTCAGGCCCGAACCCGGCCCGGACCCAAAAATGTAAGCCCGAACCCGAAAACTAATTTGAAGCTGAAACGGTGCCCAAAAAACCTTAAAATTAAGTTAGGTCTGAAATATTTGGCAATGTTGCTAAGTTATTTTGATTACATTCTTATGCATCTAAGACAAAAAGTACGTCTCAGGCCCGAATTAAGCCCGAAATTTTTGTCAGCTTTAAGCCCGAACCCGACCCGAACCCAAACCTGACCCGAAAAGCTCTGCCCGACTTCCAACTCTGCTTCTAACGAAAGCAACATGGCACAATACTGTCACGAAACAACCGTTTTAAGATTAAAGCTAGTTTAGTCGTCGTGATAGCAATTAATTTTGCTGAATTAATCTCATAGAGCTTTGCGATGGGATAAGAAATTGTGACGATTACAGTGACGAAAAAAACTGCATTTGCCCGAGGGATAGGCCGAACCCCTGCTTCTGCAACAATGACGAAAATTTCAGTTGCACTGATGGAAATTATTTGTGTTATAGCGAAGCAGGTAAGATACATAAGCAACAAAAAGCATTTAAGTTTGAAACTAATATATGAAACTAACTGCTGCCTTGACTTGAGTAAGTCATTGGTGTTTCCAGTAGCGTAGCCAGGGGGGGACGGGGGGGCTCCAGCCCCCCCATTGGCCTTTAAAGTGTGCAAAATTGCATGTTTTTTGTGCTTTTGAGGCCGATTTTTGGTGAAAAAATGAAAACAGCCCCCCCCAAAGGAAATTGGGCGCCGAAGTTGTGAAGCAGATGTCGTGATTTGGCCTGAAAAAGCGTTAGAATTTCCGAACTTGGCCGAAAAATTCGTCTCAATTTAGGTGAAGATCTTTTTTTTATTTTTTTATTTTTTTTATTTTTTTGGAGATCACCTGTTTTTGGGCTGAAAAAGCGTTAGAATTTCCGAATTTGGCCAAAAAATCCGTTTCAATTTTGGTGAAGACCTTTTTTTTTTTGGAGATCACCAGTTTTTGGGCTGAAAAAGCGTTAGAATTTCCGAATTTGGCCGAAAAAATTCAAGAATACATCGGCCGAAATCGGAAAAACCGTGTGATTCTGATTGAAGAACAATAAAAATTTGGGTCAAGGTCGTTTGCACTTTTCTCACTCTTTCAAAAAAGCCCCCCCCCCCCTTTTCGAAATCCTGGCTACGCGCCTAAGTGTTTCTAATTTTCTTTTCAAGTCAACTTTTAGTCAATTATTTAATTGTTTTTCTTGCGTTTTTTTTGAAGGGTCATCAATGTAAATGTAAAAAAACTATAATAAAATAATAAAATTTTGAGCTTTTCTGTTGATAGATGCTGGTAAAGTCACCAAAGCACCATTCAAAAACTAACTTTTGTCTCAGACGTTTTTCTTCATAAAAACAACTAACTTCATCAAAGCATTATTATCAGACACTGAGAGCTATTCGCCGAGAGGATAAAACAAAGACGATCACACATCACCAGTGGCGCAACCAGGGAGAGGGGGTACGAACCCGTTAGCCAGGTCACCTAGAAAATTTAACCCAAAATACAAGCGTTTAAACGTGTTTTGAGCTACATCTGTAAGTAAAGGGCGAGCTGAAATGGCTTGGCAATTTAACTCATGCCAATAGCTTCTGATTTTAACAATTTACTTCTTATAAATGGCTCAAACAAAGTGCAAATGTGATCCAAATGGCGTTGAAATGGCTATTTTTGACAAAAAGTCACAAAAATTGCCGAGCCTTTTGTCAGACTGGACCTCTGCAATAAGCTATTGCCGCCGCCAAGTGACTTGTTTTTGATACTTTTCTATCTTGAAACTTTCAGCCATGATTTCAAGTTGCTCAAAATCTCCTAAGTTCAAGCTCATGTTGAAAACGCTCAGACAAACCAACCTTAATTTCTGATTGGATTAGTGATAAATAGAGTGAAAAAGTTTGAACAAAATAGTATTATGACTTTTTAAATAAATGTTCGAAACTTTGCGAAATATACCAGGTCAAAGTTACCTAATACGCCACAACAGAGCGCTTCAAAAATCGCTTGCTTGAAGTTTTAGTTTATTCTGATTCCGTCCAATTTTAGCTTTGCAGTTTTTTTCGTCGGGCAGTTTTTTTACACTGCTAATTTGTATGCCACGTTTCAATAGCATTAAGTTTTATCAAAATAGGCCTAAAATTAAGTTAGTTTTTGTCATAAATGGACAAAATTTTCGAGTGCTGGGGGCTCCACCCCCAGACCCCCGAAAAAGCCCCCCTCCATTGCAGATTTCTGGCTACGCGCCTGAGTTTAACCATGTTTTTGCACTGCTAATTTTTATGTCTCCAGAGTTTTACCTGAAACCAGATTTTAAAAGCATTAACTTTTATCAAAACAAGGCTAAAATTAACTTATTTTTGCAAAAAAAAATTTTTTTTTTGATCGCTGGGGCTCCGCACCCAGATCCACAATGGTATTCGGCGAAAAGGGCGGAGCTTCCAGACCCCCGAAAGAGCCCCTCCCCACTGCAGATTTTTGGTTACTCGCCAGATATTAAACGTGTGATGTGATATTAAACGCGCATACTTCCAAGTTGTAGAATCTTACAATGAGAAGTTTTTAAGCTAGCCAAATAACAACCGCTACTTACAGTAATGAAGTAGCACCGCTATCTTTAAAATATAACCTTTTGCGCAGGAGCGTAGCCAGGGGAGGGGAGCGGGGGGGGGGGGGGGGGGGCTAATATGCAGAATAAGAAAAAAAACGTTTTTTGCACTTTTGATACTGTTGTATGCACTGGAATGGACTAAATAGTGATGTAAAACATCTATTTAAACATATTTAGGGGGGGCTAATTTGTCAAAAATACAACTCACAAATAGATGAAAGCTTTGAAAAATGGCAAAAAATAAGCAATCAAAATTTGATCGCTGGAGTGAAAATGCTACACATACGTGTCATCAACAAATATATCATAAACTTAGAAATACGGGGGGGCTATCCAGTATTAGTTAATTACCAAACATTCCTCTCAAGTCTCTTTTCAGTAGCCCCCCAATTATTTTTCTGTATAAACTGTAGACGAAATACTGTAGATTACTCCATGTAAGTTTTATTAAACTATACGAGTTGATAATTTACCAGCATCTAAATAAGAGAACTAAAATTTTACCATTAGCTACCTCCCAAATAGCCCGTTTGTGCAACCAGTTTAATCATGTTTGCACTGCCAATTTCTATGCTACGTTTTAAAAGCATTATTTTTTTATCAAAACAGCCCTAAAATTAAGTTATTTTTTCAAAAAAATGCAAAATTTTCCTGCGCTGGGGGCTCTGCCCCCACACCCCCACCTTTCAGCGACTGGGGGCTTTGCCCCAGATCCCCATTAGCCTCCGGCGGCTGGGGGCTCCGCCCCCATACCCCCAAAACAGCCCCCCATTACAAATTCCTGGCTACGCGCCTGCTTTTGCGGCCTACTATACATTAATATACATTACCTACTATACATTCTTTAAAATATAACCTATGAAGGGTGACGCCGCAAAACTCCGCCCCGGGTGTCACCATCCTTAGCGACGCCACTGCATTTAACCATAGGTGGGCAAGTTAATGCAAAACGTTAGCTTCGTTAACCACTAGTCCGTTAACAAACTTCACACCTCCGTTAACGTTAATCCGTTATTTTCAGCTTTAATTAACGGAAGTTAATAAAGTCCGTTAATCCGTTAACATTTATCGTGTAATTTACATTTCGTTTTATTCACTCGCTTGTGGAACATGTATTGACGCTGTTGAGCTGATTATAAGGAAATATTTATCGCTATGGTGGTCTTTTTGTGTTTTGAAAGTTACATTTTACAGTCTAATCAAATTTCAAGATAAAAACAAGTTCAAATGCACAACGAAGCTGCAAGATATTAACGATAAAAACCTTAACGAAAGTTAACAGAACTTAACGGAAGTTACTTTAGTCCGTTAACAGCACTTAACGGAAGTTAATTTAGTCCGTTAACATGAAAAAACTTTTTAACGGATTAACGAGTTAATGAAAAAGTTAGCTTCGTTATTAACGGATTAACGGACTTGTGCCCACCTATGCATTTAACTATAACATTCTTACGTCTATACGGTGTTTCGAATGTTATTGATTGTCCTGCAATAAAAAGTTATCCCTTCAAACAGAGTATAGATTTACAAATTTTTAATGCGACTGCATTATCGTTGTATCACTAGCTGTTATCGCTTCATACTGCTTATTAAAACTTACTTCTGAATGTACTGAAGCACTGTCAGTGTCTGTGGAAGACTGGATTAAGGTGCAAGGAAAAGAGGAAGAATCAACAGTTGACCGCGGAAAACTTGCCGATGAACGTAAAGCTCGTTTTACAGTAACTCTGTCCGCAGATGCCATTTGAAGCAAGCCTTTGGGACCTTTCTGCAAACGTTGATCTCTCAAGTATGCCCTATCTTCTATCGGAACTTGAAGAGCTGGAGAGCAAGAGCAAAAGATGTGCTCTTGTTGGCAGTTATCAACATCACAGTTGATTCTTCTGTCATCACACGGTAACACTTTCAAAGAACAGGAGCACCCAGCAATATCAAAAAAAGGCTGTCTAATTTGTAAGCAAGATTTCGTTTTGCAGCAGCTTTATTGTGTTTTCGATAGATATCTTTTATCAATGCAGCAAATCTCTTAACTTTTTTTCGATTGACAAGGTGGATAATAAAGGTAATCACGGGTTCACTGACTGCCAAATGCCCATCAAATCTTCTTTTATCTGCTGGCAATATTGAGAAATAGAGCTTTGAGGATCAGTATTTTTTAAATGGTTATAGTAATGGATTAACTGCCTATAGGTGCTTGGCTCCGTTCTGGATAACTCGCTGGGTCCTCCACTATATTTCGCGTCACTTTTTTGTCTCGTAAGCGGTCGTGTTTTTGCTTTCGGCACAGATATTTTTCCCTTTTGCTTTTATTGCTAAAGCTAACTTCGATTAAGCTTGGATCACAGGAGATTTTGTAGACTCTTGTCAGCCCGAAACGATAAAACTTTGTACAAGAGAAATAATTTATTGATCACCTAAGTAAAATTAATTGATTGCAACCAAATTCTGTTTTATCATTTTATTAGTCGGCTACAAGGACTACAAACTGCTTTGAAGTGGAATTTAGTCGTTGGCGATAGTCGTAAAATGGAGCATATGAAAGCGGATAATATTTTACTCCCAAATAAACTATTTGACTTTCGAGAGTTTTGGATATAATTTTATATACATCATAATATTGGAAACAGTTGCTGTGGCTTGGCGATTATGCCATTGTATTTATTTTTGTAATTTTGTACTATTTGCACTTAAGGCTCATTAATTTTAAGTTCAAGCAAACTGATAAGAACTTTTTTGAAATTTATTTTCGCAAAATATCATGTATCTTGTAAATGGATTTTGGTGCGCCGTCTAGCGGAATGTAATAAAAAAGCAAAATTAAAAACCATTTCCGCAAGCCGTTTCTGGACTTGTAGTGCTCAAATTTCGTAGAAAGTGTCTTTAGGCTAATACGCAACTACTGTAAAATAACCTTTTTCTATAGCGAAAATCGACCTACCCTTGTGTCCACCTAACCAAAGCATACCGTGCGCCTGCAATCAATACGGAGAAGCATTAATTGCAGCGGCATTAGTTGCTACGGCAGTACGGCACGGATGGTAATGATACAGTCGTGGTAACTTTGATGTTAAAAAGATTATTCTACTGTTCAATTTGCAGTACATTTTGTATTAATTGCTGCATAAATTTCATGAAAAGGTGAGGGTTGAAATTTTTCAACGAATCAAAGCCGAACTCCAGTTCAGCAAAATACAGGTGAAAAAATAACAAAAAATGTTCCATTTCTACAGACAGAAATTAAGCTTTCTATTTTGTTTACTTTTGACGAAAAACGCAAAATTTATCAGTTGTATGACGTACTCTAAGGAGTTTTTAAATGATTTTACTTTGTTTTTTTTTAACGAAGTGGATATTTCAATAAAAGCACATAAAAAGTCGTTATCTTATATTGCGCAGTATCGCGCTGCCCATCATGTTATTAGCATCTACTATAAACCACTCTGAAAAAGAGTTTTTACTGAGAGTATTTGCTGTTGGTCATAGGTATGCATCCGATTTAACCTGTCCAGGGCGAGAAATTAATCTCCAGATCCCGATGCGAATTGGTTAACCACAAAATGGTCGTAGTTTAAACAAAATCAAAATGCTGAGTTGAATCGGGTGTGGTGCGCAGTTAAGCGCGTGTAAACATGAACTAGAATGTGACATCGCAAGCGATTTCTGGGGACTTCGCGACAGCGCCAAACTTCATTGAACAATAGACCTTAAGTACACTTTGAAACAACAACCCAATTGCATTAAAAGAGATACTGCTCTAGATTGGTTTTATTGAAGAAATGAGAACTACTACAAAGTTAATAAAGAGGTGCCCCAAACCTTGTTTTACTACTTTCCTTTCTTGCGAAAATCGATTTAGTGCGTTTGGCTCCGTACCATTGGGCAACCCTGCGTTTGAAATTTTGTGACATCAGAAAAGGTTTAATTAAAATTTCTTGCAAAACTAGGACCGCGATAATCGAACATCGCAATGCTTATTTTGCAATATTTTTTGAAACAATAAAGAAAGCGATGTTCGATATCACTTAAGCGGAACATGCAAAAATTCGAAAACCATGGACTGAATATCTGATTCATCAACAGCCAAGCCCGTCCAAACAGATAGGCCTACGGATCGAAATCGGTTTTATTGAAGAAATAAGAACTACTTAATTAAAGGTATATAAAGAGGTGCCTAAACATTATTTTACAGAGGTGGAGTCGAGGACGCAACCTTTGAGGCCAAGGCTAAGGACAGACTTTCACGAGGCCAAGAACACAAGGCGCAAGCGTTCCCCAAAATTTTTTTCAGGCGACCTCCAGAAAAAAAAAATTCTTTCCAAATTTTCCGCGAGGTTTTTGCCGATTTCCCAAGTAAAAAAAAGGTCATGTCCATGGCTCATTTTTAACGAAACAAAAAAAGTGCTGTCCTCGAGCCGAGGAGAGGACATTTTCGAGGACTTGTGGGCTTCAAGGCCAAAGACTTCAAAATGTGTCCTTAAGACTAAGAACGCCCTCGAGGGCTCCATTTCTACCACTAACAGACGTGAAAACGTAAACGAACGACGCTATGAACTGCACCACATGTCTGTCAAGATAGCCCGCTCACAAAGTTTAGCAGCTTTGTACAGCTACTGTTTATCTCTCGTCAGCTAGGTTAGGCTTCCCAACTCTTAAATGACCGCTGTGCTGCATTGAACATCTTGCAACAATATTCGTAGCCCATGAAACTCACTTAAGAACCGAAAATGAAAAAGATGGCACATTATGAACTTAAATTTAACATTAACAGGTATGTAGTTGATAGCTTTCAAAATTAGAAGAGAAAAAGAATTTATGTTCTACTGTACAGTTAACGTTACTTTTCTACATCTTATGGCCATTGGTACTCAAAACTACCATCCTTTAGTGGGCGCGCAAACTATCCTTTACTGCTAAAATACTACACGGGGCAGTGTGCTTTACTTCCTCCCACCTGGTCCAAATCACTTACAAAATTTAATCCTTAAATGCAAGATTTTAAAGGAGAATTAAACAATTTCATTTTTTCAATTGGCTTTCAAATATTAAAACTTTAGTTCTTCAAATGGCTCGAAAAACGTGATTTAACGGCATTAAAATAGCTATTTTGTTACAAAAAATCACGCAGCGGCTGGGGCGGAGTCCCCAAACCCTAGTCTGCAATACGTTTCACTAACACTAGTTTACTCAACGCGTCTCCTAGTTCAGACATTTTAACTTTTGGTTCAAGCCCTCTCCTGTGAGCAAAATCCTGGTTACATAAAGAACCAGGCCACGGCTTCTGATCTTTCATTTCACATCTTTCTCCCATAAAAAGTTTCTCTTTCGAAAATTTATGATACCGTCATTACAAGTGATTTGCGGTTTGTGCCCCCCCCCACCCAATGAAAAATCCTGGCTACGTCTAATGGTACATACAACCTACTTGTGACAGAAAAATACAGTTGTTTATTGCAGTTGATAAATTCATGTGTATGCTTTACTTTTACCAAAATATTAAACATAACATAGTTTCCGAAAATCGTACTGGTATTAGTCAGAAGGTACAGTAATACGGAAAAGGTAATTTAAACATCTTGAATTTTTTGCGACAAATGCATCATTCCTTTCCAAACAAGCACCAAACATTGCCATTACACGTAAAATTTCGGCGTTAGGCAACAGCTGAAATACTATACAGTTGTAAACCTTCTGAATAAGCGAAAGAGTTATATCTTTTTGTTTGCAATGCGCACCAGCACGAAGTCGAACTAAATATTTTTGCCAAACTTGAACTCGAACTTTGTCGACCAAAGAAAGCAGAGTCTTAAAGGCACACCACTGTCATCTTTTTGCTAAAATAGGCTGAACACCTAGCCCTGGTAGGATGTTTATTTCAGATGGGCAAAATCGCCTTTTCGTGCAGGAGCGTCGGATTTCCCAATCAACTCAGAAAGTGGACATCTTAAACGATAACACAGTGTAGGCTACTGCAGTGAAACACTACGTCATTTACAAAAACTGCACTTTACATTATCACTGAAAAGACTTTGTAATGCTATCCGTTAACCAACCGTCAAGAAAAAAAATACTTTTTTTTACTAAGAAGCCCGACATAGATGCACAATCTATAACTTATACAATGTCAAGGTCTAAAATGAAAAGCATGAGACAAATGCTTTTTACGTGCTTGTTTCGGAGCAGAAAAGGAGAGCCGCCCTCACAGAGGATTATAAAACACGACTAGTGGATAGTTGGATATCAAATCAGCTGTGGTCGTTTGTGCAGTTATAGAGTACCAACTCCTAAAATTACTTGAAAATAGCCTTTTTTTCCGGGTTCTAAATTAGTTTGCTGAGATTCCGTAGAAAAACATTCTATTTTACAAACGCTCTTAACTACAGGAAAAGGAGAGGCAGTTTCAACAAACGAAATAAAAATGATATCAGAGCAGTGATACTACTCCTAAACCATAATGCAAATTGTAAACAATACACCGTTTCATTGTACTATTGTCACTTCACTGCAGTAAGTTTCCAGAGCCCACCGCCAAAAATTGACTGCTTTCACCTTATGGACAGTATAGACTTAAATCGTTTTTAACAAGCAATAATAAACGATACGGTAACTATTAGTTCCACATAACCACTTTAGCAAAGTCAGTTTAAGATGTTATATCTTCTAGTTTCACATAACTTTAAAGAATATTCTTGTTATGAAGCTGCACTAAATTGATGTCTTTGCTTGAAAATGCACTTAATTCTTTGCTAGTAGAAGCTGCATTTGCTTTTCCACGTGATGACTCGGCGTTTCTAATTCAATTATCAGCTTTGAAAGTTTCTGTAATATATAAACAAAATCAGGCTCTTGACAAGGATCAGCAATTTAACTAGGAAGCGTTTTATTTCGTTGCTTATTTATTGCAATATTGTTAATGAAGAAAGCTGTACATTGAGCAATGCCAGTTTACAGTTCAGTAATCATGATCTCTTTCGCAATGAACTGCCTCGAAGTGTTAGCCCACCATTTGCCAATAATCAAAACATTACAAAATAAGTAATTTTTACTAGCACTAATTTTTTTTTGAAATTAGGAACCACATCACTATCAGCAATGTGGAAGTGCCAGTTCGTGAATTGCTTCCACCTTCTTCGCTTCCACTTCCACAACTACATGATGACGTTACTTTTGCTTATAATATTTTGTCTTCAATATTTTTTGGCTGAGCAAATATGTCAAAATTAACGAGCCAAGTCAAGTGACCGCGACAAACAGACAGCGAACAAACTGACCAGGAACTAACGGTTTAGTCACAAAGTGAAGGTTTGGGCATAACGGCTTTGGGGATAATGAAATATTTTTATGATCGCCCTTCTCAGCCAATTAGTGTTATTTGGTTCGCGGTCAGTTGTCGCGGACCCAAAAATTACACTATTTACATTACCATTATCTTAAAAACATAATATGAAACCAAAATATGTATCAGTAATTGGTTTTGTCATCACAAGGATCTCAGCATAGACATAGACAGGAATTCGAATTGGAAGCGGACCAAAAGTGAAACGTCCAATCACATGCTCATATCTTTCAGCTGATACTAATTTTTCTAACCGATTAGTGCAAACTAAAAATAAGCGACAATTACGTAGTGGGGTCTAGAGACGGATTTCCCAGGCTACGGCCAATGCTTATCTAGCAGTTTGGTAACCGGGAAACATATGCAAGTCTAAAATCTTTATTACCACGAACATTAACTCAAACCCATACTCTAAGATTAAACCTAACCTTCAATCAAACACAAATCCTAAATTCAAATCCAACATTGACTTTGAAGACATTTTTTTAAAAATGCCACCATTCCTCATCTTTATTTTATTATGCTCAAACAAAAAATAATCCCTTTATTTTGTGGCATAGAAATACTGTTAAAATAGCAACATTAAACTAATTGGAAAACAACAAACTTCAATGTGTAAGATCTTGAAAACGGAAAGGCGTAGAAACTTGAAATTTGGTGAGAATGAATTTTAGACGACTTGAATGCCCTTTTACCTTTGAAGTTTCAAACGACTACATCTCCCCATCAATAAACCCTTTAAAAACACCACATGCATTAACCAGAGAAAGCAACTCAGCAGCAATGTTAAAAAGTACAAAAAAGAATTCTGTTCTATGTAACTATTAGACCGATTATAATCAGTAATTCAGCATTTTTATTGGTCGCACGTCGACTCTGTATTGAGTTTTTCATTGTTTAGAGGAAAATTGCCGACTTTTTGGACACACGCCGACTTACCAAAACCTAAAAGGAAACATTGATTCTGCTTACACTTTCCTTAACCGAACAAACCCTGTTAATTACCGAACAGCAAAAGTCAACATCCCAAACAAATAGCCCTCCAGATGCACCTCAAAAACCAAAATTTATTCAAACAACGACCTACTACCATTCACCAAACCTTCAAGATCCAGCAAAGCAAGTAAGTAACGTAACTAAATTACAAACTTTTGACACACTCATCCAGCAACTATATCAGTGTTCTCTCTGCATTTTGGTGGGTCTGCATGTAACCCAAAACAAACAATTTTCTTCCAGCAAACAAAAAACAATTCAAAAATGAGTCAGAGAGTGTCCAATAAAAATACTAATCCACTGATCAAAATCGCTTTAATGGGAGCATATATTTCCATCCAATTGCGAAAAGCCACAACCCACATTATGTTCACTGGTGAATACCGCCTTAACGACAACATATACCTCCATGCAATTGTGCAAGACCGCAACTCAATCATTTAAACTTTTTTCCTTCATCTTTAACAACTCTCCACTGAAGCCAAAAACAAAAACTCCGTAAAACAATAACCTACAAGAAATATACAAACCATGATGTAAAGCTGTGTTATAGACCAAATTTTGATTCCAAAAGTACAGTAATTCCACTTTGGGAAAACTTCTATGGTAATTTTGGTGATTACATCATTGCTACCTTATTTCTTTCAAGAAACAGGAGCAGAAGACCAAGCAGGCAGGTCTATACAAAAACGCTCTCCCACAAAATACAGCAACAGATGGAATCTACCAAAAATCTACAACATTTCAACATCTAAAAAAAGCTATATCCAGCACCTTTTACCAACTTATTCATCATATAGTATCAAAATTTAAAGTAACTTTACACAATATCAGCATGCCTTCCATACAACTAATATAATCTACAGTTTTTTTTGTTTTTTTTTAAGAGGTACAGTAATTTTTGGGTGAATCAGAAGCCCTTCAAGAACAAGGTTTAGCATTCAACAATGCCTGCTACTGCCAGGCGCGTAGCTAGAAATTTGCAATGGGGGGTTGCTTTGGGGGCGAAGCCCTCACCGCCAGAGGCACAGAGATCTGGGGGCAGCGCCACCAGCATTTGGAAATTTTGCATTTTTTTGCTAAAATAACTCAATTTTTGGGCTATTTTAATAGAAATTAATGCTTTAAAAGCGCAACGTAGAAATTAGAAGTGCATACATGATTAAACTGGTTGCATAAATGGGTTATGTGGGAGGTGGCTAATGTTAGAACTTAATTCTCTTGTTTACATCATAAAATCCTATAGTTCAATAAAACTCTCACGGAGTAAACTATTTCGTCTATAATTTATAAAGAAGAATAATTAGGGGAGGGGGAATGATGAAAAAATATTTGAGAGATAAGATTGGTAATTAACTAATATTGAATAGCCCCCCAACCCCAGTTGATGAAACTCAAATAGATTTTTTTACCATAAATAGATAAAATTAACTAATATTCCTCAGTATATAATATATTTGTTGATGAAACCTATTTTCAGCATTTTTACACTAGCGATCAAATTTAATTGCTTATTTTGGCCATTTTCCTAACTTTTTATTGATTTGTTAGTTTTATTTTTGACAAATCATACCCCTCCTCTTGAATATATGTTTCAAAATATGCTTTAAACCTCTTTATATCTTTTTAGTCCATTTCAGTGCAAAAAAAAAAAGTCTTAAAAGTGCTAAAAACGTGGTATTTTCCTTATTCAGCATTTTCATTGACAGGCTAATGGGGAAGGCTTAACCTTCCCCTGGCTGTGCTAGTGGCTGCTGCACTGGCAAAATTAACCATGAAAAGAGAATTTTTATGCCTAGAAAAACAACAAAGCACCATATCAAATTGCAGCTTCACCAATAGATCTGAGATAGGGTAAGTTTTTGCAATTCTTTAAAGCTTTTGAAACACAGAGACTTTATGTTTCAGTAGCACAATGTTTTAAGCTGTCTCCATAAATTTTTATTCTGCAACTTTTTCTGATTTTACAAGCAACTTTTATCAATTCTTGCATAAAACATAAAAACTTGATTCCAAAAATATGCTTTGAAACTACAGTATTTCAGTTCAATTGCAGTATTCTCTAGGTGTTGGACAACAACAAGCTTTGTGACACATTGGCTGTGACTTAGTGTTCTCTATGATGGAATAATTCATTAATAATGCAGAAGTTCAGCTACAACCCCAGAACTGTGCTAATACCACAGTGTCAGAACCAGGGTTGCAGAGTCATTGTAGGAAAGGTCTGGATCCAACTCCTACCCTATTGCTTTAAAGCATCCAACCATGTTTAAACTCTTTGTCCATAGGCCTAAATTTAACTTCTTCTTAAACTTTTGTTAAAAGTAAATGCAGCTTTTGTAAAAAATAAAGGAAACTTTTTCAGGATTTAGGACAGCAAAAAATTGCCTTACAAATAATTATCATATGCAAGTTCATAAAACCAACAAACGTATCTGGTAAATTGAAAAAAATCAGCAACAATATTATGATAAACCTACTAACCTGAATAAATTTGAAAGCAACTTAATTCTCATGATGATTGCAGTTTCACCTCAGGCAGTTCGGCATCTTCAAATTGATATATATTCCAACACAATTTCCAGAATCTGAAACAATAGAACTACTGCGATTAAATTATTTAATGCTTTGCGAATTATCTTGCACAACAATCCTGATAAAATTGCAACGTTATAATTTTTTCTGCCAGCAAATAGCAGATGTTGGAAGTAAACATTAAACAACTTTTGCATCTTACCGGTAAAAATCACTTGGCATGAATGAATTAATGATAATGGAAGTTACATTCTCAATTAATGATGGAAAATCAATACAAAACTAAAAATTAAATAAAAAGTTCACTTGCAGCCAGTAAAACCAAAATCTTAATGAAAACAAACAACCCTTCAAGGTTCTAAATTAAATTTTCAGTTCTCAAACTGTAGCAACTTCCAGTAACTGTAATTGAAACTCAATTCAAACCATGCATTTACCAGTTCACAGCTGACTCGAACCAAAGCAATGCCTAGCCAACCAAGTTTTGAATTTAACTACTCTACACTTCACCTGAAAAGTTCATTGTTAAAAAACGACTTATTTCAGCAGCTCCAAAACTAGAATATTTTATCACAATTTTTGCATGATTTAGTGGAATTAGAGCCTATGGTAGAATTTCCGCCTGATTTAGAAGAGGCAGAGAGATGGAGTTCTTGACAACACATTTTGAAGAACTTGGTCTTGGCCATGAAGCTTATAAGTCCTCAAAATGTCCTGTCCTTAGCTGGAGAGCAACATCATTTTTTGATTGATTAAAAATGAAAATAACCAAACAAAATACAACATAAACTTTAATCGACTATCAATTTGTTTCCTTTCCTTATTTGAAAAAATAATAGAATGGAATAGCCCACCAAGCCAGGTCATACTGAAACTTATTTTAAATGGCATTGCTTGAAAGCTCTAATCAGATAACGAGGGGGCAAAAAGCCTTTAGAAAATTATAGTTTTTATTTCTGCTAATAGTTTTAGTGCAGGCAGTAAAAACTGCAAAGCACTAAAGCTACCCAGAGACATAACAAAGAATCCATGGGTCCGGAAACAAATTTGATTTGCTAATGCAAAAACATGACCAGTGCCTATTTTGTGTGTGAATTTAGAAGTATGTGCATGATATTGAAATGTAATACAGTGCCAGTACTACCAGGGATGGCATACTAATATTATACTACAGCAAATTACAGTAAATCTCGTATGTTAAGACTGGTATATGTTGATACAACTAACAAAACATATCTTGAAAATGACAACTTGTTCTGAAAACAACTAACAAAACATATCTTGAAAATGACAACTCGTTCTGAAAATATCTGACCACAAACAATTTGCTTTGAGAAAAAACGAGCTACTCTAATCACTGGCAAGTAATGCAGGGGCAAAGCCACATGCTCTAAACAATTTGTGTGTTAAAAATCGTCGCTAGGAATCCCAAATAACAAAGTATTAGATCACTGAAAATGCTGCATACAGAATTATAAAGAATTTAAGTGTGAAGTTAAATACAACTACAGTATAACAATTGTTCAAATGCCTGGAGAGATGTGCGATTGTGCGTTGAACCTAATAAAATTTTTACACCATGTCATTATAAGTTGAATAGGCAAAGCTCCCAAGAAAAAATTGGTATAAAAAGAAATTAATTGCTTATTATTTTTACGTTTTGACGATTGTGGAGTGTGGACATTTTGAAGGTGGGGCCAAACTAATGTCTCCAACATCTTCCTTCTAAATAGAACCTTGCTGGGATCCTCAGGATATTTTTTGAAATTAAATACTTCATGTTAAATTTAACAAAGTGTCTTTTGGCAGCCTAAACCTTTGCCATCATTTATTGCTAGGCATTAGATATGAGACAGGCTGTCAAGTCATTAAATTGAAATAAAAAATGACTGCTGAACATAAAATAATGACAAATAATGACAACTTTTAAGAATAAATAATGACAATTTTCAAGTATAAATCCAAAAGACTGAACTGAAAAGCAGTCAAAAAAGCTCTTTGTGTAGTATTTGAGAAATTTTTAAGGTGAACTAAAAAAAAAAGATCTTCATATAGGTTATGTGAGATTTTTTTGGATGATCTACAAGAAAAAAAATGGTCTTCATTTCAATGGCTCACGATTTATTGCAATTTATCCGGTAAACTCAAAAAATATCAGTAGATTATTTAAAAAATAATGAAACAATGACAACGGGTCCAAAATAATGAAAACTAATGAAATTAAAAAAAATAATGAAAAAATGAAACAATTACACACTTGACAGCCTGTATGAAAAAGACATCACGAAATGTAAAGAAAAGATTGGCATAAAATTTGAGTTGGGAAATTGTGGAAAAACTGAAGTTCTTCTTACCTTAGCATTTAGGGTATTTTCTTTTCAAATTGCTTTAAAAATGTGTTTATTCCTTTTCAAGTCACAAAAATTGCTGGTTTTTCCAAAAATAAAAATAAAAACATTAATATTATTCAACATGGGGCATAAGGACTTTGCTCTTGCCCAAGAACTCCGCTTTTTTGTAATGACAAAAACTTGAGCTTACAAATTTACCGGTACAGTATTTCAGTTTATTTTAAAAACATAAATTTAAAGTATTTGCAGTACTTGGTAGATAACATTTTTTTAAATTTCATTAAAGGCAGTGGCTATTTTGCCTCTAGAGGCAAAATTGGTTGCAAACAGAGGTGAAGTCGATGATTGTAGGAATGGTCAAGGACCGCGGACACAAATTTTTTGAATTATTTTGAGCAAATTTTTCATAATTTTAGGAAGTGGCTATTTTGCCTCTAGAAGCAAAATAGTGTTTTTCCTCTGTTTGGGTTAGGGTTAAGGTTGGGATTAGGGTTAGGATTAGGGTTTGGGTTAGGATTAGGGCTATTTTGGCACTTGTCTTGCCTCTAGAGGCAAAATAATCTCTTGGCTCTAGAAGCAAAATAGCCACTGCCTAATTTTTAAATGCAAAAAGTGTTTAAGATATTGCATTTTATTAAGTTTTTGGTGATAATTTGAACATACTGTAGATTAGTAGTTTTTGAAAATAATCATGAATGTCATTTTGAAGTTTTACACATTATCAGCTGATGTTGATTATTTACCGTGCCGTACCAGTATCCTGGCAATGCAACAAGGCCATAACCTGTAAATCTGAAGTGATGTATGAATGGGATATACTAATACAGCTAAATTAAAAATTATTATATACCATATAAATTCAGAAATTGTGAATTTTAATGCCTAAAATCTTCTTTTTTAGTAGTTTTCGAAACACAAACCAACTTGTTTGGCTAAACAATTTGTTTTAATGAAGAAAAACACTATTTTGCCTTGAGAGGCAAAATAGCCACTCCCTAATAATTTTGGAAAATTTGCACAAAATAATTTAAAAAAGTTGTGTCCTTGGTCCTTGTCCATTCCTATAATCATCGACTTTACCTCTGTTTGCAACCAGCAGCAATAATTTGGCTATGGAAGCTTTGTAACAATAATCATCATTCATTCACAATAATATACAGGTAGCGTCTATTTTGCCTCTCTGCTCTGGAGGCAAAATAGTCGGGTGTCATTAAGTATTGTCGCTTTATTTGCGGCAGTTCTGCAATTTGTGTATGAGCGCAAGCGCGTTCTCTCCTTCTCTCCGATCTATTCTAAGCTATTCCCCAGATCCACCCCTAATCCCAATGAGTGCACACATGCGAGGAGTAAGAGCATGCGCACGCTCATACATAAGTCGTAGAAATTCTGAAATAATGCTGACGGCTCATACTTAACGACTCTATTTCTAACAACTCGACTGGGTGTTTTAAACATGCCCTGCAGAGTTGGGATAGCCATACCGGGACCACTATACACACGTGGCCTACTAGCCAACTGTGGTACCTGTTTAGGGCAATTCGGCAATAGACATTATACTGTATATCATTATCTTCACTTGGTTAGTAAGCCTCCCACTATTTTCTTGTTTTGTTTGTTTATTAGACATCAGTTGCCAGTACAGAGTACCTAACAGCATCAGGCATTACTGCCAGTGCCAGGCCTATGAGTCATATTACTGTCAGTAAGGAGCAGCTTATGCTACTATCAACAACAAAATGCTACCTTCTCCATCATTCCAGTCAGCAGCGTGGCCTAAAGGGTAAAGCCATGTTTTTTATGAAGATCCTGCTTGCAAGATCTGGGGTTGCAAAATACAACTTAGTAATATTTTGGCACTACTGGGAAAATGGACACTTTGAACAAAATCAAGTCATTGCACAAACACTACCGATACAAAACAGCATTTTCGCCAGGCATATTAGCTAGGTTTTTTTTTTGGTCATTTGTCGGTCCTTGACCGATTTTTTTGCGCAATGACCGAAATATTTTTGGTCTGTTTGGTCATAATGACCGAAAACTTTTTCACCACAGCCAACACAATATTCGCAGGCTCGTATCATTACGAGCCAATGTCAAGAATCAAAACCAGCTGTTGATAGTTCTTTTCTCTAAACAAGTATTGCTTTGAAGCACTTTTCTTATCTGCGCATGCCGCGAATGTCGGAATCGATGTGGTAGGCCTACGCGTCGAACAAGCAGAAATCAAAAAAATGTACCATTTTCATCGAAAAACAGTTATTATTTCATCGCACTCGTTAATGAATGAAGCAGAACGATAACTACAAAGTGAGTTGCTACGTAAAAGTAAGTGATAAAACGAAAAATAATATAAACTTGTGGAGCGGTTGATAAAAATTTTAGCGCTGAGTTTATTCAGATCAGTTCATTCTATTTAGTCCTAAAAGTCAGAAAAAGATTGCATCTCAACTGACAGGAGTATGCTGAGTGGTTCCAGTAAATGAGAGCAACTGGAGCCCAAAAAGAAGAAAACAAAATTTTGCAGTAAGCAGAATTTTTAAGATAAAAATAAGTTCAAATGCACTAACCATGCGTCGAAGCTGCGATCAGAAAATCTTTGGAAATTGCGAACAGCGATAATTAATAGATCTATGAGGCTGCAGGTTACTATTTGCCACAAAAAAGAGGTCCTTTCTTTGCTTTCTTCTATAAAACTCGTGCTAATACGCAACAAGTGTTACCAGTGCAAACTAATTTGTACCGGTACGATGAATGAATGGTGCAAGATATTAACGATAAAAACCTTAACGGAAGTTAACAGAACTTAACGGAAGTTAATTTAGTCCGTTAACATGAAAAAACTTTTTAACGGATTAACAAGTTAATGAAAAACTTCGCTACGTTATTAACGGACTTGTGCCCACCTATGCATACAACCTTTGGTTACAATCTACAAAGCGGTCCAGGTACAACGCAAAGAGCAGGGGTTTTAGCGCTTTTTCTTCACAGCTCAACATGCCAACGGCTGAAGAATAAATATGGACGGCTAAATTTTGAGAGACATATTTTGTGCAGGATTGTTTTTTCTCGATTTGTTTAAGTTTAACGCTTTTTTAAAGTCGTGATTTTGGGTTGCAAATTTTTACCCACCAAAAAGTTTTAAAAAATACGACTGCAGGTAATGTTTTTTAGTTGTTTTCACATTGTGAAAGAGCAAAACTGCGACCTTGTGTCGTTCATCCTAAGTCTTTTTATAGGATAGTTTTAGTTGAAGATGGATCATTCTGCGATCGTTAAATCATTCGGAATTACTTAGTGATTTATGTAACTTGATTATGCTATCTAGTGCTTTTTTTGACGCCTTTTTGCATCACTGCAGTGTCTGTTTATATCATACCCGCTGCAGAGCGTAGCATCAATTTAGCTGAGAATGCTTGAAGTAATTTGATCTAAAATGCTTTGTTTTTATGACCGTGTTTTGCAAATTTCGTTTCGTGTTCGTATTCTTTCAATAAAAACTCAATAAAGCAAAATATTGTTCATTTTACTTTGATAAGAAAATGACCAAAAAATAATTCAAATGACCGAAAAAATACGGTACCTGGCAAATCGATCAAATGCCCGAAAGCAGATTAAAAAAAAAACCCAGCATATATTAGTCAACATCATGCAATCATATTCTTGGTTCTACAATCAATAACATTACACCTAGGCTATCCTAGTACAGTAGGCCTACCATATGTGACAATACACCTACGTACTACAGATGGTACCGTATACCTTACCAGTATGCTTAGCCTATAGCCTAATAGCCAACTAAAAAGAGTCATTTATTAATACTCTAAAAGGCCACAAACTTTTCTAAGTCTGAAATACTCAAATAGGTTCTCCCATTCTAAAAACCAACTTTACTGCGAATATTGCAGTAGTATCGGTAATACTAGGCTAGCCTCTCAGTGCGGTGCTCAAAACTTAAAAAGTTTTCTAGAACAACCTTAAAATGAAAAGCCCTAATTTCTCCAACTGAGAGCTTGCATAAAAACTTTTACAATTTCATCAAACTACCGTACATAAAGTTATGAAACAACCTTCATAGACAAAGTTTGCAATGGTGTTAATGAAAAAATTCAACAGCATTTTGTCATAAGTAAGTATTGACTTTTGCATAACTGAATCTTCTATCAGGAATATTACTACTATATAAACTTCATAACAAAAATTTTCATAATATCCTTTCATGACAAAATGGTGTTCATTTTTTTATGAACACCACATGTAAAACCCTTGCGAGTACCACAACAAACAATGTGAGCGAGCATAGACTAGAGATGGCGCGGATAACAAAAAATGCATCCGCATGCTGCGCTGCATCCGCAAACTTTGTCCGCATGCTGCACCGCACCGCATTCGAATACAACTAAGTTCACGCTGCACCGCGCCACAGCGCAAGTTAAATATCTTTTAAATTTCCACTAACATTAGAAAAAAATTAGCTCTCTAGCTTATGACATTTAAAAAAATTGATTTTTGGGGTATTATTTAGGAGAATTTTCAAGAGTTGCTCTCTCAAACCATGTCAAAATATTTGTTTTTTAAACATCTGCCGATATAAACAAAAGTAATGCCTTAGCTTGAGTCGTTCAAAAAACTAATTTTTGGGGAGTCCACTTAGGGGCCCCTGGAGGGGGGTTGGTACCTCCATACTATGTCAAACTATTTGTTGCTTAAATATCTTCCAATATAACCAAAAAACTATCACCCTAGCTTGAGCAATTAAAAAAATTAGTTTTTTAGGGCCCCATTTTGGGGGGTTCTGGGGAAAAGCCTCAAAAAAATTCAGGAGGCAAAATAGCATTTGCAGCCCAATAAATTTACACAAAAATTAGATGTAGATGTTGTGTGGTTTAGGAGAAGAAGAGTGCACAAAATTTAGAAAGCAAAAAATGAAAAATGAAAAAAACTCAATGCGGCTAAAAGTGTAGGTTGAGATGACAAAGTATCTTACAACACATAACCATGTAAAATATTTTTTGCCGTACTTAAGCCGTGTTTGAATAAGACCGCTTTTTATACCAAACTTTTGAAGTACTTTTCGGGTCCTAAACCTGAAGTTACGGGACTCTTTGCCTTGAAATTTGGCACACACAAATATGTGCCAAATTTCAAGGAATCTCAAACTGCTGTCAAAATTTCATGCAGCTAGACCAAACCATTCTTGAATTATAAGTAAAAGTCTGACACTTTGCACTTGTTAACTTTGAAAATGGCCGAGTAAAAACTAAAAAACATGCGACGTGAGATCAGTCGTTTCAATTATAGGCTTTCAGGTTTAATCTGCCTTGTGTGTGCTTGCAATCAGTTTTTCTGCACCATGTTTTGGCAATCAAAAACAATCTACCCAGTACCAGTCTACATGATGATTTCATGCAACTACTGTACTAATCCTGAACCAGTAGCTCAATTAATGAAGTATAAGGTATCACGTGCTCTGCATGCTGTCACAAGCTACTACACTTGTATGAAACTACCCTATGTATTAATACCTTTGCCGTTTACATGTGTGTTGGATTGTGGAATGAATTTTGTTTCTACGTACGTATATGAGATAGGCTCCAGACATAGGACCGAAAGCCTAAATCTTGATGCCATGACCTGTTGACAAATACTACGCTACACTGAACTAACTCTTTTACTCTGAAATGCAAGCGCATGTGTAGTAGAAACTGTTGTCTAGCCTTGGGCTTGCACCAATACCATAGGCATAAGCCTACTGCGTAAAGGGAGGGTGTGTCGCTAGGCTTTGTTTTGTGCCTTCACTCAGATGATTGTTTCCAACAAATCTGTTTCTTCTACTTTTGTCTGCCTTTGTTTCATTTTCTCACCGACAGGGGTACCAAAACCCAGGGGGGATGGGGAGATATATATCCCTCAATTTGACTGTATCTCCCCCAATAATTTGAGTATAGTCTGCATCTGCATCCCCCCAATAATTTGACTTGGGTGTGCATTTGAGCGCAGGTCTCCACTAGAATTTGGGGAACAAAGTTTTCTTTCTTTAGGTGAAGACCTTTTTTTTGGTCTTTACTTAATTTGCTCACCTGAAAGAAATCGTGGTCAAGGTTCATCCCCCCCAAAGTTGAAATTAGGGCAAAATTGGGGTAAAATTGCTAGTTATCCCCCCCAATGCTCAACGAAGATCGGCACCCCTGCTCATCCAACGTCCTAACCTTTCCTAGTCTAGCCTACTAAAACCAAAATCTTTTGGTGGTGTCAAAAAAAAAACACGTTTAGCCGATCAAAACTAAGTTTCTTGTAGCCACAATCTCTGACTCAACTTGAGGCTTACATTAATGCAATAATCTAGTAGCCTAGCTTTCTGCATGAGTGGTAACTCATCGACACTGTTTAATATCCTTCTGCTTTTTTTTTTTTTTTTTCTTTCTTCTTCGTTTATGATATTAGGATGTCATGCTTTTTATCTTCAATTGTTAGCTAACCCTCTCTCTGCAGTGTCTCTTTTTGTAGAATGCGACTTTTGTAGTTTTGTTTTTTTGTTTGTTTTTGCATTGTTTATGGTTAATATTTGGTTGGGTAATCTTGCATTTGTAAGGAGTAGGGTAATCTTATTACTGTGGTTGTGTTAGGTTAGTTCGTGGCTGGGTTGAGTAAACCTTACTTGTGTGATACCACATGCTAGCAATGCTGTGCTTCTGACTTGCCTGTTTTTGTCATGCGCTATTTGCTTGCTAAAATTTCTGTTCTGCCTTTTGTTGTTTGTTTGCTTTAATTTGTCCTGTTTGATCTTCAATGTTAACGGACTTTAAACATTAGGAACACGGCAAAGAGTTGATGCTGTTTGTACTAAAAGTACTTATATCTTAAAACATTAAGATAGAAACAAAGTAATGGTACAATATTCTCTATGGTTGACTTTTATATTGTATTTCGGCTTTTATCTGTGCACGTTCTTAGGCACACACTTCTTTTTTGTGACATTATATATATATATGTAGCCACAATAGCCGATTCTAAAATGCTACGAATTCTGAAAAAATAAACTTGAACTGAAGGCACCTTTTCCTGTTTTAGTAGCATGCATTGTCTTCAATTCATAACGTATAATAGTTACATCCAGACTAATCATTATTGCTCATAAACAGAAAATCACCAACAATAATTGTAAAAAAAATGTAACAAAATTTTTGTACGCGGCGCTGCGCTGATGCTGTGACGTAATGCAGATTTTAGTTGCCACGCTGCGCGGCGCGGTGCACCAACAACAGCGCGCGGCCGCGTACGCTGCGCTGTTGCCATTTCTAGCATAGACTGAGCTAGTGATCAAGAAGAGTACGGAGTAGCCAGAAAAAATAGAGGAACTTTTTTATTTCACAACTCCATTCCTACGTTGTAGAAACCCTAAGGTTTCAAACTGAAAAAAGGAAATTTTGGAGAGATTGGTGCAATGCAACCCCCACAAAAATTATTGTCTTATGCTTTTGTCTATATCTAACTATCCTGAAACTGATGTTGGCATGCCTTGATTAGTAATGATGATTACAAAGGTTTGGATTTTGAAAAACCCATTGAAGAAATATTCGAAAATTGTGATACCCAAAATTTTACCAACAATTTACTTTTCATTTTATTAATCTATTCCGAAAATTTTATCTACTTAAGTTGAGTGAAAAATTTTTTTTGAATTTTGTATGACTCATTTCAACCATTTTCCCCCATCGCAGCTCCCCCAATTTTTAATATGTTTTAGTCACCACCAATATCCACCAAATCTGATAATTTGGACTATCTCTGTTAAACAATTCAAAAGTTCAAAATTTTTCAGCTCCCCTTTTAGAGGGAATCTCCGGACGTGACACCCCCATTTTCAGGCACACACCAGTTTGTTTCGAAATCTATACCACTCCATAATATCATCCATCTGCGTTTTGTGGTTTAAAAGGAGATAGTGATAGAAGAAAAACAAAGAAAAAAAAAAAAAAAGACAAAAATATGGAAAAATTTTATCCAAGACGGAATAAATGAACATGACCAATATAGTTTTTTCAAAAACCACAAACTTTTTTCAAAGAATATCTCTACTTACCGAGATATACCACTTTAAAATTTACCACTTCTTGTCCATTTTTCGTCTAAGAAATTTTGGTCACGTGACTGGGAGCCCTTAAACTTGGTACACAAACACTTTCTACCTCTACCCATGTTGTGTCCAAATTGCAACTTTCCACGTTGAGCATTTTTTTTGTTAAAAGCGAAATAAAAAAATTTCGGCTCAAAAATAGCCGTTTTTTGTCGATTTTAGGGTCCCCAAATCATTATCACGTAATCTTCGACCCCCAAAATTTGCATGCATGATGCTTTGTAAACTTGTAATTTTGTGTTCAAATTTCAGCTTTCCACATTTTTCCGTTTTTGACTTATCATAAAATTAAAAAATTTTAATGTTCATCTATCAAACTAGCCGAGTAAAAACATAGGAACTACGCGCGCGCGCGAAGTCCCAATTAGAAGGAAGTATTCAGGAGCAAAAAAGTTATGGTTGGTTGTTGATACTACCCGACCGCTAGCCGCGTCTTAGCAGCCCTGTGTTACGGTAACATAATAAACCTTCTGTCGACAATGATTTTTTTTTAAGTCATCGAAATTAGTCCTTTGGTTGCCTATTGATACTACTGATTAGGTGCTACTGGTGTTGCTCAAACAATGCATTTCTTCTAACGATCTTTCTCAACTTTTTTAAATCAAGTGAATTTAATTGATTGCTCAAGTCAGAAACTTTTATTACTTTTTTCCAGCTTGTTTTCATTGAGGGAAGTGCCGGCCAATAATGGTGTATCAAAGTATTTCTAACAGAGGTGGAGTCGAGGACACAAGGCTCGAGGCCAAGGCCAAGGCCAAGGACACAAAAAAAATCCGAGGCCAAGGCCAAGGACAGCCTTTCCGAGGACAGACACTCTCGAGGCCAAGGACAGGAGTACTCGAGGCCAAGGACCAAGGACACAAAGCGCAAGTGCTCTCCAAAAAAAAAAAAAAGGTCTTCACAAAAATTTTTCGGGCGATCTCAAAAAAAAAAAAAGGTCTTCACAAAAATTTTTCAAGTGATCTCCACTAAAAAACGTTTTCTGAAAAATTTTTCAAGCGCTCCACAAAATTTTAACATTCCAAAAAATAGTGCTGTTCTCGAGCCGAGGACAGGCCAATTTTCGAGGACTTGAGGCCTCGAGGCCAAGGACTTGACCTTCGAGGCCAAGGCCAAGGCCAAGGACTTCAAAATGTGTCCTCGAGGACGTCCTCGAGGCCAAGGACGTCCTCGAGGACTCCACCTCTGATTTCTAAAACTAAAATGGACATGAATTAAAAAAAGCCCTTGTATATTTCATTTTCTCGTTAAAAAAATAAATTATTTTCAATTATGTTTCAACCCTGGATTAAAAATCTCTTTGTTGTCGCTCTATCTAAACCAGGCGCATAGCAAAATCTGTTAAAAGAAAGTGGGGGGCTTGAACTCAAAGGTAATGTTTTTTGCTTGAAAAATGCCTCACTGGTGTTATTCACGCGTATTGCGGACGGGAGTCTGAGGCGCCCCATCAACCAGAGGCTGCGTGGGTCTAGAGGCAAAGCCCCAAGCCGTTGGGCAAGTTTTGTGATTTTTCAGAAAAAATAGCCATTTTAGCGCTATTCGGATCACGTTTGATATCTTTTTGGAGCCATTTGAAAGAACTAAATTGGTAAGGTTTGAAAGCTATTTGAAGAATTAAATCGCCCAGCTCCCTCAAACCCACCCTTCCCGTTACTTATAGGTCAAGCCCAAAAATGTTTAAACTTTGCAAAAAGAGTACTATTTTGACTTAACGCTGAAGATATACTTAACGGTGAAGCCCTCCTGGTCTCCTGGTTGTGCCACTGATCTAAACTAAATCTTGGTTGGCTGAATCTGCTGATTATTGTAAGATTGTATAACAATCAGTAAGAGTTCATATCAACAAATGTACTCATATAAAAGTATATATTTTAAATAAAATCATTAATTACTATCTATATTACTTATACACCTAAATATTTGTTTTAATTGTAGGCCAATGTGATGGAAATAATGACTGCAAAGATTGGAGCGATGAATGGGGTTGCGACTGCCCTGAAGAATTAAGATGCGCTTGCAGCCGAAATGGAGAAATTTGTCCGATAGGCCGTCAATGCTTCACTCAAGCACGTAAGGCTTTTGCTGCATACTTTTCCTTTTTTTCAGTAAACTGCCACAAGAGTTTTCTACAAAGAGCTAGCAAACTCCTATCATATCACATGAGTAACAACAAACAACATAAAAAATTTGTAATCAGATTAAGGATTTTCAGTTCTTTAATTGCTTAACTCAACTACATGACTGTTCGTTTCTTCAGGCATGAACAATAACATAAACAAAAAAGAAATAAAAAAGATAAAAAATAATAAAACAGCAAAAAAGAAAAGTTCCTAACTCCTAGTATAAAACTGTTCTATAACCACTGTAACCTTGTTATAATTTCATTTGTTAAGCTTGTATTAGGGAAAAGCTCCGTTGATCAATACAGTACCTTAAGTTAGCAATCAAAACGGTGCTTTTCCAAATCTATTATTGAACTGGCAATGTGCTCTATTTTGTAATAAGAACTTTGCTCATATTTGCAATGGGTCAAGCTACATGCATAGTTGCATACCTTGTTGGATTTTAAACTCTCGGATCACCATAAAATTCAAACCTCAGTTTAAATGAGCTTGATGAAATCATCAAGTTCAAGTTATTTATTTGTAGCAAACCATCAATAAACGTAAATATGCAGCTAAAAATAATACTCAATATGCAATGGCAGCCTCAAGGTGGCTGCAAAGGGACTGCTAGGTCTTTCAGTCAGCAGCCACTCTATCTGTCACGTTAATGGCATATACGTCATGGTGATATACTGTAAGTCACTGAAATTTTGTAGCTACCAACAAACAGAAATATTAAAGAAACATAGAAATCACTAAAAAGCATAAAACAACAACAACAACAGAACTGGAACAGCAGCAACTGGTATACGAAAATTTGGCTTGACTTAGACTTATATTAAATTGCTTTGACTAACATTGAAGATTTTATCTAATCAATAAAAACTAGGATAAAAAATTTTATTGTGATGTCGTCTAATTTGAGAAATTACTCTACGATATTATCAAAGCACAACCATCATTAAAACATAAATAAAAATCTGTATACTAGGGTGTTTCATTTTTTCACCATTTTTGAATTTCAAAATGCCTGGGGTCCCTATAGGTGGTATTTCGGGTAAAAAGTTTGCACCTCAATTTTTTTTCAATTATGACGTCATATTGAGGTGGTCCATGACGTTTGAAATTTTGGGAGTCCGAAATCGCATGGTATGGCCATATCTTCCGAACCGCTCATTGTAGGTCGACAAAATTGGTGTCAAAATGCGCGGAAGAATCGATTTCCTATACGCGATGTAGAGCAAGCTATACTCTATCAGCTTCAGAAAAAAAGTTATTTCAAAAAAACTAAATTTGCCGTCTCAACGCAGGATTATAGAGTGGCATATGCTGCTCTCTTCCGTTGCTTATAACGTTCAGCTGAAAACATTCCGACTTTTTTCTGCCTAAAATCATTCCACTAGACTACTCATATTTGCTTGCTTGAATACCGCTACATCCGCTACTCACACACACGCGCGACGCAATACAACTCTCAAGTTTTAATTCACTCAAAACTTGCTAATTTCCATGTTGCACAAATGAGCACGCAAACGCAAATCAGACAGCGATAGTTGAGTTGGATCATCTTGTATTTTATTGTTTATCAGTCCTTTCAATCTTCCAATTCTTCGTTTGGTGGAGCGATTGTGGTTCTCGATAGATTTCCAGAACATTGGTGTGATATCAGTTGTTATACACGGGGCTTCCTTACTCTTTGCTGTAAAGAACTGCTGCAGAAGAGTAGAACGGTCTTGAAGCAATGCACATACATCCACGTCTTTGGGGAAAGACTCGGAAGTTTTAACTGCTTCAGCAGTGTATGATGCAACTTCGGCAAACACACTTAACACAACATTTTTCCAGGAAAGCCATTGCGAAGCATGTGACAAGAAGTACTTCATCGCAACTTCAGATATATTTGGTTCAATTTCAAAATAAGAACAGAGTAGATCACGTTGGAATAGGCAAAGAAAAGGACCTTCAGGGGCTTTGGGGTGTAAATGAATCATCAAAAAGGATGGCACGTATACAGATATTATGTAGGAAACGATCTTCTGTAGCTTGGCTTTCTGTGTAGCAGTGAGATTACTGGAGTTGAAAATTAGTGTTCGCATATATCCATTTGTGGTAGTGATCCATCGAGAATGGCAAACTTTTTCTTGCTTATAAAAAAGCAGATTCTTTAAATTATCTGGAACTTCAGCAATAATGTAACATGCCAAAACTAGCATGCATAGCTGATCATTTCGAAAGCTGTGATCGTCAACTTTGCTGCTCTTTTTCTGGGAAAACCACTCCAGTTTAGCTCTCAAGTGCACGGCAGCTATCCTGGTCACTGGAACGTCCAATTGATTGGCTGGTGTTAACTTTTCCCTGCTCGGCTTATCCAATGCTATTAAGTTTAGCAAAGCTCCATCTCGCATTGCTCCAGGCCCCTTTTTTTGACCATCAACATAGGAAATTACGTGGGAAAGATAAATTTCATTTGTGTGGAACATGCATTCAAGAGCATGGATATCATGACCTAGCTCGTTATTAAAGTACTTCACCAGCCGAGCATTAACTCCAGACTTTTTTCCCGTATTGAGAGCAGTCGTGTCAGCCATAACAGAATAAATGTGAGAAAGTTGAGAACTACAAGCCTCCCGGGTGATGGTGTTAAAAACTGTTTCTGCAGTGGCAGACAATCCCTTGAGAAAAGATTTAATTGCAAACACACTTTCGTGCATCTTCTTATCAGCATCAGTATAAAATTGACCAAGGAAGATATATCTGTCTAGTTTATCTACCATGCATCCGTCGTAGCACAACTGTATGGCAGAAGCGGTTTTTAAAAGATTTTCACTTTCAGCCAAAGCTCTTTTTCTCGTTGTCGGTACACAGTCGAAGGTGATGCAGCTATTTCATTTCCTAGGCTTGATTTCAAAATATCAGACTGCTGTCGAATTGATACCATCCTTCGATCTGCCAGCACGCAGCTCCTGTCAGTTATTGAATCGGAATGGACTTTCTCATATAGTTTCCCTCCCACAGCTGCCCTTGGAGGCTCATATTCTTGATCAACTTCCCCATTAAAGTCTTGATCAGATTCGCTTTCACTGCTACGAAATTCATGCACTATTGCTGTATTCCTTTTTCTAAGTTTGGAAATTTGGATTTCGGGTACTGGTACTTTAGCTGAGTTTAAACCAGAAGTGCTGGGTTGTTCAACTTCTTTGTTTACCTCCCGTTTCCTCTTATGATTTCCTCGCTCTATTTCCTTTTCAGTGTGACTCATATCCAGAACTCCGATATACATTTCCTATCATTTCTTGGGTCTTGCAAAAAAGAAATTTCCTTTACCGGTATTCTATCTGCCACTTCGCAGCTGAATGTACATTTTTTGTAATGAACCACTGGGCTTTCGGGAATAAAGCATTTGCATGTGCACACATCAAATAAACTATGCAACCACCCTTCGTCAACTTTACTACCTCCACGCTTCATGACTTTCTTTCTTGCAGTGTTATACTTCTCTATCAGATCTTTCAACTTGGCTTCTATCCTCTGTTTGCTGAGTACCGGAAGACCAGCCTTGGTCCACAGGTCTACTACATCAATCAAGACCTGATCTTTCGCATCTTTGAAGTAGGGCATCTTGTTAAAAAATTTGGGATTCGTTTCAGTTAGTTGTTTTCTCACGTAAAAATAATGACCAACTACATCTTCATTAAGGGGTAGCACGTTTTTGTCTAACTCCTTGCAATATTGCATCGACTTCGTAACACTGGATCTCAACGCCATGACTCGAAATACAATTCAAACTGGCACTCTCCCTGCACAACTTCATTAATTCCGTTTAGTTATCAACGTTTCACTGTTACCTACTGCACATAATTGCTTTTATTACGCAATAACAGCGATAAGAGTGGAAAAAAACAAAAAATATTTTCAACTGAATGACTTCATTGCTTCAAAAATAGGTGTAGAATTATTTTTTTTGAAATAACTTTTTTTCTGAAGCTGATAGAGTATAGCTTGCTCTACATCGCGTATAGGAAATCGATTCTTCCGCGCATTTTGACACCAATTTTGTCGACCTACGATGAGCGGTTCGGAAGATATGGCCATACCATGCGATTTCGGACCCCCAAAATTTCAAACGTCATGGACCACCTCAATATGACGTCATAATTGAAAAAAAAATTGAGGTGCAAACTTTTTACCCGAAATACCACCTATAGGGACCCCAGGCATTTTGAAATTCAAAAATGGTGAAAAAATGAAACACCCTACTGTATACCCAATTAAACATTTAATGTTCACACGTCTTTCACGGGTAAGAATTAAATTGACTGAAAAACAATTCATTTTTCTCCCAGTTAAATTACTGTATGATTGAACGATAGCTGCATTTAATTCGATTAAAAACAGTAAAGCCTTAGTTAAAAGATTATGAATATTTTTAATCGGTTGGACTAAACTAAGTCCATTATCAGTAAAAACAAAGTTTAAACAGCCACGTTATTTGATAACTGTCACACCCTTTTTATACATTTTGCTTCTTAGAGTTCATTTTTACTCATGTCGCACGTTGCTAAGTCCAGAAAGTTCAAGAACTTTATTGTTTTTACGGCTTTGCTGTTTTTCATCAAAGTACTGTAAGCAGGGATGGCAGTACAGTACGGTACGTTTAAAAATTGAACAAGGAATACTTTAAAAATTTACCGTACGTACTATCATAACGTAACAAAAATAAAGTTTGCATCGCACTGTACCCAGTGCAGTCGCTACGCGGGGCCAGGGGTGCCGTGCCCCCGTAACGGCTGCTTGTGCCCCATTTTGGGTTTCTCAAAATACTGTTTTTGAAACATTATGCAACAATAAGACAACAGACAATGATGGACAAAGAAATAATTACTTTCAAACACTATTCTCCTTTGATGTTTTCTCAAATCTTTGCGAAATTGCTGGCAACCAACTGCTGAAAATAAATGTGACGCAATATTCTGCCTTAATAACACCCATTTACGGATGTGTCGCAGTAGAGACATGCAAGCCTGCAGAATCGTTACCGGTACTTCGTTAGTGATTATGACTTGAATTGAAACAATACTAGAAAACTTTTTTTCAAAGATCAGTTGTTTTAACTTTTGGAGTACCCTCAAGATTTTGAAATCGCAGTCAGTGGCGCAATCAGAGTGAAGGGACTTTAGCCGCCTTAGCCAAGCCACTTAGAAAAATTTTCCTCAAAATACCAGCGTTTAAAAGTGTTTTGAACTTAACCTGAGTAAAAGAGGTAGGGCTGAAGGTGCTAAGAAGTTTAATTTTTTGAAAAAATTCTGAACTTTAGCAATTTAGTTATTCAAATGGCTTCTAAAAGTACAAAATGTGATTAAAATGGCGATAAAATTGCTATTTTTTGCTGCAAAATTGTTAAAATCCTCCGGTCGCAGGGCTATTTTAACAATTTTGCAGCAAAAAAATAGCAATTTTAACGCCATTTTCCCAGGCCTCCGTCCCCAAGCCCCCGTTCACAGTCACTACATATTTAGTGACTATGCTCGTCTGTAACACCCTTAAGTTACATCATTTTTTCATCGCGAAGGCTAAATCAGGCAGGTTTTTTGCAAAAAAATTGTTTGGTTCACCTATTTTAGCAAAATCCTGTTGCACGTTTGGTAGCATTCACTGCTGTAGATAGATTTTTCAAGCGATTGTATGTGCCCAGAGGTGGGCAGAAACTAGTTACTATAGTAACTAGTTACATTAAATAGTTACTTTTTTAGTAACTGTAACTTAGTTACTTTTTTAAAAAGTAACGAAAGTAGGAACTAGTTACTATTTGGAGACATTAAAAAGTTACTTGTTACAGTTACTTTTAGTTTTGGTCCTGTTAAAAAAGATTCCTTAATCGTTAGATTTTGGTTAATTGAAACACTTCTATGTAATCCCTGTTGGCGCTACGGATTAGGTATTTTTTATTGTGCATTAACGTGGCAACCCTAACCATGCTGTGAGAAGATATTAGAACGTTTTTAAATTAAAGACCTCTTTTTAACAATCTAATAAGTTACGTTCTAATACCTTTCCTGCAGGGATTAGGATTGGATTAAATTTGAATTTTGAATTTGAATCCGCTCACGAATTATTAATGAATTTGAATTTAAATTTGAATTCGACTTCGACTTTTGCAAAATCAATGAATTTGAATTTGAATTTAGATTTTTCAAAATCAATGAATTTGAATTTAGTTTTTTCACAGTCAATAAATTTGAATTTGAATTTAGAAATTCAAAACAAAATGTGTGGGTCCAGCCAGTGCCTTCGTTACGGGGGAGCAAAAGGGGTGGTACTCCCCAAACGGCCGCTTATGCCCCCATTTTGGTTTACTAAAAATACTGCTTTTGAAACATCACGAAACGACAAGACAACAGACAATGATGGAAAAAGAAATAATTACGTTTAAACATAATTATCCTTTGATGTTTTTTCGATTCTTTGCCAAATTGCTGGCAACCAACTGCTGTACATTAATCTGACGCAAAATTTCCGTCTAATTAACACGCCTTTGCGGATGTGTCGCGAACAGTTGCATAGCCAGGGGGGGCTATAGCCTCCCCCCATTGTCCTGGCAACCAAAATGCAGAATAAGAAAAATAACACGTTTTTAGCTCTTCTGAGACTGTTTTTTTTGCGTTGGAATTGACTAAAAAGTGATTTAAAGCATCTTTTGAAACATACATTCAGGGGGGGAGGGGCTAATTTATCAAAAATTAAAGTCACAAATCAACAAAAACTTTTAAAAATGCCAAAAATAAACAATCAAATTTGATCGCTGGTGTAAAAACACCAAACATAGGTTTTATCAACAAATATATGATAAACTCAGAAATAAGGGGGGGGAGGGGGCTATTCAGTGTTACTTAATCACCAATCACTTCTTTCAAATGTCTTTTCATTAGCCCCCCCCAATTACTTTTCTTTATAAAATATAGGCGAAATAGATTACTACGTGTGAGTTTTATTGAATAATAGGATTTTATGATTTACCAGTATGTAGACAGGAGAACTGCAATGTGGTGATTAGCCACTTCCCACATAGCCCATTTATGCAAACAGTTGAATCATATTGCGCTGCCAATTTCTATGCCACGTTTTAAAAGCATTATTTTTTATTAAAATAGCCCTAAAATTAAGTTATTTTTTCAAAAAAGTGCAAAATTTTTGAGCGTTGGAGGCTCCGCCCCCAGACCCCCGTGCCTCCGGCGGCTGGGGATTTTGCCCCCAGACCCACATTGGCCTCCGGCGGCTGGGGGCTCCGCTCCCCCAGACTCTCAAAACAGCCCCCTCATTGCGAATTTCTGGCTACGCACCTGGTCGCGGAAGAGACATGTAAGCATGCAGAATTGCTACCGATACTTCGTTAGTGATTATGACATGAAACAATGCGTGAAAACTGTTTTTCAAAGACCAGCAATTTTAATTTTTAGAACACACTCAACATTTTGAGGTCACAGTCAGTGGCGCATCTAGGGTGAACGGGCGTAAACCCTATTTGCAAAGTCACCTAGAAAATTTAATCTCAAAATACGAGCGTTTAAACGTATTTTAGACTTGACCAAAAGTAAGGGGGGGTTGAGTTGCAAAGCAATTCAATTCTTTGAAATGACTTTTAAAGTTAGGAGTTTAGTTATTCATATCGCTTCTAAAAGTGAGAAATACGATTAAAATGGCGTTAAATTGTTTTTTTTTTTTTGCTTCAAAATCGCCCAGCGGCTGGGGGTTTCGTCCTCAGGCCCCGTACGCATTCACTTAGTATTTAGTGTCTATGTCCGTCTCTGACACGCTTGAGTTGCATCAGTTTGTTCAGCACGGGGACAAATTTAGGCAGTTTTTGTGGAAAAAAAAAACTTTTGGTTTACCTCTCTTAGCAAAATCCTGGTTGTACGTCTGATAGCATTCACCGGTATGGATAGATTTTTCTAGCGATTAATGGCCACAGACAAAACGAGCCAAGAAACGCGGCCGGTCTTAACCCATTTATGCCTAGCGTCCTATATGTAGGGCACCTACTCAAACTGTAATTGCGCTTCGCTCATCCCATTTATGGAGATAGATAAACTTGTAATGCAACAATGAGTATTTTTTGCGCAAACTTCATTTTCATTTTTGAAAAAATTATTTCTGCTTAGAATATGGCGTGCTTTTGAAAACGCGCAATTTTGCTGCGGCCAAAAAAATGAAGGTGCACTTGGAATTCTTATAAATTATCGCATTATTGCAAATAAGTTTGGAAAAATTTTTGTTGTAATTATTCTATATATAACAGTCATTTCTAAAATAACTTTTGCTGTTTTATTTTCTCTACCGTTTTCGGTATATTTTGTTTCGAATATCGGTGTCCTATATGTAGGTCGTTAGGCACAAGCGATAGCAAAATGGTGGTCCCGGCAGCGGCAATGATTCTCACGCTGTACAAAAGCAAGCGTTAGATTCCAACCGCGATTCTTACGCTTACACTCTGAGAAGTGGTAGTTATCTGAACAATGACATCATTTGACATCAATAAAATTATTTTTCATCAATTGCCAAGCATTTTTATTGATCTTACAATAAAGCTGCGTGCAGTTTTCAAAGTTGATTGTTTTCTCCAATAGTTCAAAAGAATACCGTACCTACCAAAAGTTACACTGAATTTCGTAATTGTAAGAACAATAAAAAATTATTTGCCATCAAGCCTTTGATGTCAAATACGTATTGTTGATATAATTGATTTCAAAATAATTTTATTGTTCTTCTATAGTAATTATTTCAATAGTACCGGAATTGTTTTAAACTATATTGAGAAAAGAAAACAACTTTGAGATTTGCTTACAGATTTATTATGAACACTGTCATTTATATAGGTCACGCCATGCCCATGAAGGTGAGCTCAGATTATCTGAGTTACCGTACAAATAGGCCTACTCGTAGTTTCGTAGGATTTTCAAGTTATATACCTCGTAGTATGATAATTGATAATGCAGCTTATTGTATCGAAGTGATATGATTGAGTTACTGTACTGTTGTTGCATCGACAAAAATAATAAGTTGCATTTGACACAATTTCGAAAAAACGATTGGCACCGTATTTGCGTGGTCAGAAAATTGATAAAAGTCTATTTTTAGCTGAAAAGTTTCGCAATTATAAGGGCATATAAAAAATAACGCTTTTTTTATTACAGAGTATTTGAAAATCTAACATGAAATCTACTCGATTTTATAGTAAGAGTAAGATTACTGCAACATTGAGTAGACTATTAGATTTTGCGGAAGAAAACGCTTGGCCGTATCGAAATGAAGACGGACAATTTTCCGTCACAATACTTCCGCCGACAAATGCCACGGGTTATATCACAGACGAAGATTCAGGAGATGAAGATGGCGCCGGAACTGCCAATAACTTGCCGGGAAGCATGCTTTTAGCGACAGCTATTCTTGACGAAAGCAGCAATCCAAATGACGAGACTGTTGAAGAACCACCAAAACAGAAACGAAAAAAGCAAACTGATACACCATCTCGGTCCTGGGCCAAAACAGATCTGAAAAGTGACTTACCGGAGTGGGTGCCAGATGATACCATCATTGAAGAATTATGGGCTAAAAAGCTAACCCCAAAAGGCTACTTTTGAACTTTTCTTTGATGATGAAATTTTTAGTCTGATTGTAGAAGAAACAAATAGATATGCTTCGGAAAAGAATCGAAGCTTGATTGCGGACAAAAATGACATAAAATGGTTTGTTGGAATATTGGTTTTATCTGGATATCTTGCTCCAGCAAGACGTAGACTTTTCTGGAAAAATGCTACTGACACGCATCATGCCCTAGTCGCAAATGCCATGAGAAGAGATAAGTTTGAAACAATTTTCGCTAACTTTCATTAAGCTGACAACAACTGCTTAGATGACACGGATAAGTTCGCGAAGGTCAGACCTCTTATAAAACTTCTGAATAAAAAGTTTCAACAATATGCGCCGAATGAAGAGTTTTACAGCTTTGACGAATCAATGTGCGAGTATTATGGGCGCCATGCATGCAAGCAGTTTTTGAGAGGTAAACCTATACGGTTTGGTTTCAAGGTTTGGTGTGGTACCATTCCGCTGGGGTACTTGGTTTGGTTTGATCCTTATCAAGGCAAAGTTGATTCATCTCGGACACAAGAAAATAACTTAGGGCTCGGAGGAAATCTTGTCACCAAGTTTGCTGATGTTTTAGCTAGCCTCGGCAAAAAATTTTCCACTTATGCTACGATAACTTCTTCAATAGTGTAAAACTGGTAACGACGTTGAAAGCCAAATTTGTGAAAGCAACAGGAACAATTTGTGAAAGCAACAGGAACAATTTGTGAAAATAGAACCGAAAAATGCCCGCTGATTTCTAACGATGCTTTGAAAAAACAAGGAAGAGGCAACTACGATTTCAAAATCGATACGAAACACTGAGTAATTGTTTGCAAATGGAATGACAATAGTTGTGCTCAAATGCGGCGAGAGTTCACCCCATTTCTAACGCTTCTCGGTATTCATCCTCTGTAAAGAGGCGTGTGCAAATTGAACAGCCATACTTGGTCAAGCTCTATAACGAAAATATGGAAGGTGTTGACAGAATGGATTAGAATATTTCAAACTATCGAATTGCAATGCGAGGTAAAAAGTGGTATTTTTGGCTGGTTTCCTATATGTTTAATATTTCCATCAACAATGCATGGCGATTGCAAAAAATTTGTGATGAAAATCCAATGGATTTACTACACTTTCGAAGATATATTGCCAGGACTTACTTGTCTCAGTAAGCCTCATAAAGGACTGCGATGGAGACCTCAACAAACTCTATCTGATATTCGTTATGATGGTAATAACCACTGGGTTGTACTTCAAGTCAAGCAAACCCGCTGCGCTCATTGCCATGCAAAAACCACTTCAAGATGTGAAAAATGTGATATCGGACTTCATGTAAAATGCTTCAAAGAATATCACATTCGGTAAAGACTGTAGCTTATTTTAGTCATGCTGTTGCTTAAGATTTTGGCGTTTAGTGCAATCAAAACTTCAATAAAACAAAATATTACAAGCCTAATTGTTTTGTAATTCTATGCTATCAGCATACTTATTATCTTGAAAGAAACGACTAATGGAAATGCCGTAATTGTATCGCATCGCAGTAAAGCGTTTTGTGCGCACGCGCAATTTACGAATTTTTTTATAACGGATTTGCCTAGCGTCCTAAATGTAGAACGGCATTCATCTCAAAAAGTAGACACCCAATTTCAAGAAAATAAATTTTATTGAGATATTTAGGTCTAAATTATGCCGCATATAAGTTTTAAGATCAAAGCTGAAAGTATTTCTACTTTCGGCCCAAATGGGTTAATTTAACATTGCGCAAATTTGTAGCCGTACAAGATCTGAAGATCAGTTTTTATATGCAAATTTTAGTGCCTACCCCACTTTTGGCAAGTGCCTCTTCACTTCGTTTGCTCTGGCGACGATACTGGATCCAATTCTGGATTCAAGCAACTTGAGTTGTAGGTACATTACGCACCTGTGATGCGCTAATGCACATCTGCGACTACGAGACTGCGACTTGCTAGGTGCAAATTGCAAAATCTTCTTTGAATCTTTGGCGTAAAAAGTGAGGGTTGAATTGAATTTGAATCCGCTCACGAGTTATTGATGAATTATATTTGACTTTTGCAAAGTCAATGAATTTGAATTTAGATTTTTCAAAATCAGTAAATTTGAATTTGAATTTGAATTGAGATTTTTTGAAGTCAATGAATTTGAATTTGAATTTAAGAATTAAAAAAAATGAATGAATCCAACCCTGGCAGGGATTGTTATGATTGCGTAATTTTTACCAATAGCGTGTAGTGTTCGTTCAGCAGATAACGTCGTTGATAACATGGCCGCTTTATCTCTTTGGTTGCTTTTCGTTTCGAAAAGACATTTTGAAACACAAAGACAGCATGGGCAAACACATTTTGAAACCCAAACGTTCTAGTCTCAGCGATGAATATTTTGAGATGCTTGCTTTCTTGAAAGGCAATTAAATAAAGTGCATCAATGTGTTACGTTGTGTATTTTTGTTGGTATCCTTACACCTCGCAGAAAAACATTTCCCCGAAAATCATTTGCCAGAAAAACATTTCCCTGAACTTTCTTTTTCCAGAATTAACATTTGTCAGAAATCACACTTGCCAGAATGAACACTTGCCTGAAATTACATCTGCCAGAATGAACACTTGCCTGAAATTACATCTGCCTGAATGAACGCTTGTTTGAAATTACATCTGCCAGAATGAACACTTGCCTGAATGTACATTTGCCAGAATGTACATTTGGCCGAAATTACATTTCCCCGAAAACTTATTTTCCAGAAATTACACTTGCCAGAATGTACATTTGGCCGAAAACACATTTCCCCGAAAACTTATTTTCCAGAATTTACACTTGCCAGAATGTACATTTGGCCGAAATTACATTTCCCCGAAAACTTATTTTCCAGAATTTACACTTGCCAGAATGTACATTTGGCCGAAAACACATTTCCCCGAAAACTTATTTTCCAGAATTTACACTTGCCAGAATGTACATTTGGCCGAAATTACATTTCCCCGAAAACTTATTTTCCAGAATTTACACTTGCCAGAATGTACATTTGGCCGAAAACACATTTCCCCGAAAACTTATTTTCCAGAATTTACACTTGCCAGAATGTACATTTGGCCGAAAGTACATTTCCCCGAAAACTTATTTTCCAGAAATTACACTTGCCAGAATGTACATTTGGCCGAAATTACATTTCCCCAAAAACTTATTTTCCAGAAATTACACTTGTCAGAATGTACATTTGGCCGAAATTACATTTCCCCGAAAACTTATTTTCCAGAAATTACACTTGCCAGAATGTACATTTTGCCGAAAACACATTTCCCCGAAAACTTATTTTCCAGAATTTACACTTGCCAGAATGTACATTTGGCCGAAATTACATTTCCCCGAAAACTTATTTTCCAGAATTTACACTTGCCAGAATGTACATTTGGCCGAAATTACATTTCCCCGAAAACTTATTTTCCAGAAATTACACTTGCCAAAATGTACATTTGGCCGAAATTACATTTCCCCGAAAACTTATTTTCCAGAATTTACACTTGCCAGAATGTACATTTGGCCGAAAACACATTTCCCCGAAAACCTATTTTCCAGAATTTTTACTAAACAAAATTTACGTTTGGTCGAAAACACATTTCCCCGAAAACTTATTTTTCAGAAATTACATTTCCACAAAAATTCATTTTCTAGAAACTATTTTTCATTCGAAAAAGTATTCTATGTTTAGGTTATTTATTTCTAGTAAACAGAACAAACTTTTAGGTGAAATTAAGAAACGTTGCGATAACAGTTAGCTTGCGGAATGAGAAATATAACCTAGCTTATTAGTCAATTTGCTATCATAAGTTGTGCTTCAAGCGAAACGAAACTTAGCAATTAAAAATCGATGCAAGCATGTTCACAGAGGCAAAGCAAGCTTACTTTTACCCAGGTTACACTTTTTTCAGAAGAGCCAATAAATTTTAAGTTGAGCTGGCTTTTCATAGTTTTTTGCCAGTTTGCTGCTTCGTTTGTTCTTAATATTATTCCTTGAATTCTGAGAACGTTCATGTCAATTTAAACGACCATGTTTTTAAAGTTATTTTGGAGTCCAATTCCGAATGCTCTGTCAGCTTGAGCAAAGACTTTTTTGCAGCATCGTAAAACTGCAAAAGCGAAAAAGTACGGAGTTTTTTTTTTTTTTTGACTTGAGAACATCCAAATATTTATGAGTTGCTAACGCTGTTTGAAGCAGCACTCTGTAATGTTAGAATCGTTGCAATATTTTGCTTGTAAATACTGGAAAATTACTAAAATTTCATCGTTTTGAATTAGCACAGAATTTAGTTGCTTTCAAGATTTGAAATTTATTCTTTTTTGTTTCCAATCTTTTTGTTACTGATGGAGGCTGGCATTTTTTTAGATTCTGAGCAACAATGAGCCTCGGGTTTTTTTGAAATATTATTGTTATAAAAGAAAATAGTGTAATTCGTCTTGCGTTCGCGACAAAATTAAATCTGCAGCTGTAGTACGAAGTACGTAGCCAAAAGCTACGTCAAACAACACTTGTTGCATTCCTCGGCAAAAGATTTCGCGCTTTAGCTTACCAACACTCAAGAAAGCAGCAATGGCGTGTATCCGCAACCAGCTTCAAAGAGCTTTTGGTTGAAACCTACCGAGAAAGCCACTTCTACGGAAAGCTCATTATGATGTCAATTCCCGCCATTCACATTTCATACAATTTAGAACATTTCATTCGCAGTTCATGCGAAGGTAGCACAAAGATAAGTAATTCCTTCAGGTGACGTAACAATTAAAACCTAGGAGTCTTCCTGTAGCAAATACTGACCGCATAATGCAATGCCACTCCTAGTGAATTTTCACTAAATCTAGTGAATTTTGGTCCGGTCTAGTGACCTAGTGAATTTTACGATCTAGTGAGTGTTTTTGTAGAATGTGCAAAATACCTGAAAGACCTTTTTTTTGTTTTTTAGAGATGACCAAGAAAATTACGCGAAAACCGTGCGTCGCTGGCGTGAAGACCTTTTTTTGGGAGATCACCTAAAAATTCACGAACGAACGAACGAACGATTTATTTGTTTTGTTGCTCACATCAATAATCATTAAAACACACCACGTAAAATACTCAAGAAGACAACAAGGATGCTGCGAAGTGACCGGTTAAGGGTCTTCAAGTCAAGCAGTCACCCTAAAAGAGAAGGTTTCCACAATACAATAAAATACAAATTACACAGCACTACTAAGCAAAGCAGTAAGCATTAAAAAAAAACAAAAAAAAACTACAAAACAGCAAAAGCAAAAAAAAAACCTACCGGTACTGCAGTTGAATAGCCAGTAAAAAAAAGAAAAAAGAGAAAAAAAATTGGCAAAAATATACTATTAGAGTTATAGGCAAAAACCACGTTACGAATTCTAAGGCAGGCAATATTGACCTAAGTGTAAGAATGGTAGTACCAGAAAAGGAAGGTACACTAATTGAGTGAATTTGGAAATCTTATTGCATGAAAGCAATCTTTAATAAAGCGCAAGTAAACATTGTTTGTACTTTTTCTTGAAAACTTTAAAGAAACTATTTCTAGTTTCAGACGAAATTGAGTTCCAGATCTTAATTCCGCCGTATTTTATAGAACGTTGCAGTCGAGATGTGCTGTATCGCGGAATAGCAAACTTACAAGCTAAATTTTGCCTAGTTCTTAATTTGTGTACTGTATCCGTTTTACAAAGGTACTTCGAAAAAGTAATGGGAAATTTCTTATTGCAAAATTTATGCATGAATATTGCGACTTCATAAGTATAGATATCTGATAATTTCAGTATTTTATTTTGCTTGTGTAACAAAGACACACTTACGAAGGGTTGGTGGAATGTGAAATTATTAGTAATTAATCTTAAACCTTTATTTTGTAGGGATACAAGTTTTTGTAAGTATGATTTATAGGTTGATCCCCATATTATAATACCACACAACAGGTGAGGATGAAGTATAGCATAGTATAGTTTAAGTAAAATTGAGGTCGGAGCATAATGTCTTAATTTAGAAATGATGCCAACTGACCGAGATACTTTTTTCGCTACATTTGATATGTGATCAGAAAAAGTTAGTTTTTTATCCAATATTACGCCAAGGTATCGGAAGGAGTAAAAACTACGACCGGTGGTGCCACTCCGAGTGAATTTTATATACATCTAGTGAATTTTGGTCCGTTTTAGTGTCCTAGTGAAACGATCTAGAGAAATTTTTGTAACTTACCAAGTGAAGACCTTTTATTTTTTATTTTTTTGAGATCACCTAAAAAGCAGTCTCATTGTCTTGTTTTTAACTCAATTTTAAATTAAAAGCACAAAGCGTTGTGAAAATTTTTGTGTTTCACAAAATTCTAGTGAATTTTGAAGAGTAGCCTGTGGCAGCATTCAGTGGCGGATCTAGAAAATTTTGGTGGGGGGATGACAAAATTTATAAGCACGGATTTTCTATAGGCCTAATCTCAAAATTTAGGATGTTTATGATTAATCTTCTTGACGTCGCGCAAATTTGCTTGGCATATTTTTGATCAGGCGCGTGGCAAAAAATCTGCAATGAGGTGGCTGTGTACGGGCCTCCAGTGGGCGGTGGCATTTTGCGGTGTGGGAGCGTAGCCTTTAACCGCCGGAGACTGGGGGTCTGGGGGAAAAGTCCCCAGCCGCTGGAGGCACGGGGACCTGGGGGCAGAGCCCCCAGCGCTAGAAAATTTTGTATTTTTTTGGCAAAAATAACTTAATTTTAGGCCTATTTTAATAAAAATTATGCTCTTAAAGCACGGCATAAAAATTAGCATTTGCAAAAGCATGTTTATACTAGTTACATACTGTATATGGGCTTTGTTGGAGGTACCGGTAGCTATTGGTAGAATTTCAGTTCTCTTATTTACAAGCTTGTAAATTATAAAATCCTATCCCCGTAGTTCAATAAAACTCTCAAGGAGTAATCTATTTCGTCTATATTTTATAGAGAAAGATATAAATAGGGGGGAAGGGGGCTAATGGAAGGAAGTTTGAGAGAAGTGATTGGTAATTAACTGCAGTACTGTAATACTGAATAGCCCCCCTCCCATATTCCTGAGCTTACATATTTTTGATGATACCTGTGTTAAGCATTTTTCAATAAACGATCTTTTTTTCAATAAACATTTTTCAATAAGCATTTTTAAATAACATTTTCCTGCCCCCCCCCCTACGGCCCTACCCTATTGGCTTTAGAAATCAAGTCACAGTCGCACGGCCTACCGAGTATTCACTGACGGCTTTTTTTCAAATATGTAAGCTTAATATTACACATAAGCAGGATGCATGTTATGTTTAGGCTGGTGGGGGGATGCATCCCCCCCTAAATCCGCCACTGGGTAAGGAACAACGTAGAATGAATGATCTTGTCGAGATTGTTGTTGGGGAGGTAGCTGTACTGCAACTGCATAGAATGAAAATTCGAATTTCCTGCTGTTGAGAATTCTCTGCTGTGTACTTTTGACCAGAGAATTTTGAGTTAATATTTGTTTGCTACCAGGCTCCTGTCAATCTTTCGAATTGAACCATTTTACCAATTTACACATTGGTGTCAGAGAAACATTAATTTTACACATTGGTGTCAGAGAAACATTAATTTTTGCTTTAAATAAATTTTCCCTCAAGGCTCGTAATGCCTACCTCAAATCAAAATGACAGTTCCGTACGGTGTTTTTTTTATTCTTCAAATTTGTTGATACGAATAGGCCTATTTTATTATATTATTGTATAAATATTGGGAGAGAACGCTCACCTAACGAGCTCCATTAAAGCAAGACTGTGGGCCAGTGCTTCCCAATTTTTCATCACCGTGACCTATTTTCTATTCGAAAATTTTCCATTGCCCACATCTAAATCGCTAGCTTAATCGCGATTTATCAATTTTCAGGTTATCCCCACAAAAAAAAGATATGGTATTCACGCCAAAAACCGCAAATTTTGTGCTAGCTTACTCTCTAACGGGCCCCACAGCCCTAATGATTAAGACAGTTTTTTAACCGAATTTACAATCACCCAAGTAGCTCTAGCCCACCACAAAATGCTCCTATGGCCCGCAGGTTGAAAACCGCTGCTGTAGGCCATACGTAAGCGTAATGGTCGTCAAATTTCATTTTCGTCTTTTCATACGTCTAAATCTGCGCTAAGGTCAGTAGCGTAGGCGGGGAAGTGATGCAGTGCCGTCGCTACAGGGGGCCATGTCCCCCGATTTCAGTTTACTCAAAATGCTGTTTTTGCAACATCACGGAAAGATAAGACAATAGTCAATCATGGAAATATAGCAATAATAACTTTTAAGCATAATTTTCCTTTGACGTTTTCAGATCTTTTGCCAAATTGTTGGCAATCAACTGGTGTACATAAATGTGACGGAATAACCCGCCTTTTTACTGTAACACGCCTATACAATTGTGTCGCGGAAGAGGGATATAAGACTGCAGAATCGCTACCGATACTTTGTTAGTGATTATGACATAAACAATAGGTGAAAACATTTTTTTCAAAGAGCTGCATCTGTTTTTGATCTTTGAGGCACACTTAACATTTTTAGGTCGCAGTGAGTGGAGCACCATTGTGAAGGGGCCTAGGCCCTCTTAGCCAAGTCACTTAGAAAATTTAACGTCAAAATATAAGCGTTTAAAAGTATTTAGACTTGATCTGAAGTAAGGGGGAGAGGGCTAAAGGGGTTAAGCAATTTAAGCCTTTGAAATGACTTCTAAATTTTAGCAATTTGATCATTGATGCCGCTTCAAAAAGTGCGAAAGGTGATTAAAATGCCGTTAAAATTGCTATTTTTGTGCTGTAAAATCTCAAACATTGCCCAGTAGTAGGGTGGCTCCGTCCCCAGGCCCCGGTCTGTGACACGCTCGAGTTGCATCAGTTTGTTTAGCAAAAGGCCTAAATTAGACAATTTCTGTGCAAAAATAATTTTTGCTTCACCTCTCTAGCAAAATCCTGGTTGCGCGTTGGGCAGCATTCACTGCTGCAGATAGAGTTTTTAAGCGATTACGGCAGGGCCACAACTCAGGGGGGGCCAGGAGGGGCGGCGCCCCCCAAACAAAAATTTCGCCCGCTCAAACCCCAAAGCGACAATAGGAGAAAATATTGGTAGGCCAAAGTAGCCTATTGTAAGGCTGTCGATTAATGATTTGAACTGATGCGAAATATTGCGTTTCGCAAAACTTTTATAATCAGTACATTGATTGTGGTGCCACTGGCACCCGGTATGCATAAGCCAAACGCATAATCGCAATCCTTGCTTGATTTAGCTGACAAGCTACAACTTGTTTAGTAAGTAAAATCTTTGAAGAATATTGCAAAATTTTATTGTGACGCAATAGCAACTATTTTACAACCAAAAAATTGACGTTAAGTGCGGTTGCGGTAGCACCATGGTAGCACGCTAGCATTAGCAATGAGTGCACGTGGTCACTTTGACCTTGGCCAAAAAGTAGTTTAGTAACTGTTGTACACTGCGTTTTGTCTTGTTTGGCAGTAATGGATAGGTTCGTCATGAGAAGTATTAGAGACCCTCACCCCGGTCCGAATCCTGCTTCTTCTGAAGCTACCGATACTCCTTTCACTTAATTATCTGCACATGCATCTGGTGCCCCTGGTTAGCTTAACCTTCTTGCTCCTTCACGTCCAAACTTGAATTTATTCCCGAAAGGCAAAAGTAACCGCTGCTTTTGTCCCGAATGGTTTCGAACCCATACCCGCACCAACCAATGAATTGAACTCAGCTTCAGAGGTTGCTAAAAGCTTTCTCATTTCTAAAACAAACTGCCCAGCACATAGGCGTAGCCAGGGATCCCGCCCCCGCCCCCAATTGAAATGTCACCAATGACAAAAATGTGACAAAAAAGCTTCTTGTTTCTTCAGTTTCAGTTTCTAGCATTTTTTGCTTACAAAAGTACAGTAATTAATAAGAATAAACGACAACCAGGTCTCCTCAATTCAGTTTTAGCCAACCAATTTAAATGTATACATAACCCAGGAAAAATGGAGAGTTTTGTTTTAAAAGTTCCTATCTAAGGCCCTCATTTAACTTTTTGTAAACGTAATGCAATAACTAGGGCCGGATTGACCATAATATGGCACAGTACTAGCAAGGGATTCCGCGCTCAAATGGTGAGACTTTTTTTGGTCTTCACCTATATTTGACAGGAAGATGTTGCAAAAATTGTTAAAGTGCCAAAGGCCCCGCACAATATAAATCTGGCCAGGGCAATTACATGGTTAGTAGGCATAGCTATCTATTGTACCATTATTTGGGGCCGCAGACGAAAACGAGATAAGAAACGTTGCCGGCCTAATACGTCTTTTTTTAGACCTGAATACTGCATTTTTAAATATATATTTGTAGCCGTACCAGATGTGAAGATCGGTTTTAATATGCGAAAGTTTAGTCTATTTTAGTGCCTCCCACTTTCGGCTAGTGTCCCTTCGCTTCGTTTGCCCTGGCGACGGCAATGGGGTAATGGCTATAGCTTTCTGAGAATGCAGTCTTTTGCCCTGGAATGGACTCAAAATGATTTAAAGCATCTTTTGAAGCAATTATTCAGGGGAAACTGATTTGTCAGAAATAAAATACACTAATAAGTAAAAACTTTCAAACTGGCAAAAACAAGCAATCAAATTTGATCGCTTGCTAAAAAATGCTGAACATGAATATTCATCAAAAAAAAAATTAAAACTCGGAAATAGGTATGGGGGCTTTGGGTGGTCCAAAAAAAAACTTTTTTCCGATATGTTTTTTTTCCAAGGGGCTTAAAAGGTGTGTTTTGGTGCAAAAATAATCCATGTAAATTTTTTTTGACTTTAATTGACATTTAGGGGTCGCGCACTCCCCGCATTTTAAGCGTGCCCCCCTATATCACAAAATTGCCATATCTCATTAACTACTCGAGATAGAAACTTCAAATAAAAACCAAAAGATGCAGAAGATATGATTTTCCATAAGTGTTTAATACATTTTATTAATCTATCTGATCAAATTTTCAAGAAAAATAAAAAAACTGTTTTTACATTTTAAAAGGTGTACTCACATCCAAGTTTTGTTTATTTTGTTCAAAAAACCCACTAAATATGATAGTCTAACTTAACAGTAGATGTTGTGACTCAATGCTGCACATCAGAAAAAAATAAATGCACTTCAGAAATTACGAAATGAGTATAAAATATACAAATATGCAAATGCAATTGCAATTATAAGCAAAACTAAAAACAAGTTTCTAAACACAAGTGATGGATTGAATGAACTCAGTCATGTCAAATATCTCTTGGTAGGTTGGGGAACAGCTTGACGATGAGCTGCAACTACTTGGAGCAAGTATTGCAGTTGTTCTTCGTCTCGAGTAAGGCTGCCACTGTATGCCTGAATGAGAGCAACACCTCTTTGTGCTGTATCGTTTACTACTTTCAGCTCATGCACAGTTAATTTCATTTCTGTATAATTTTTGTCTGTCAGGCAGGTTGATGGAGGTTGAGACCGGAATGATTTTGCTTTTTTTTGTCCGTTTGCTTCAATCAGATCAAAAAAGCACATTGACCGTCTCGTAACGTAATTTTCTAATCCCAGTGTGCAATCAAAATCTTTCTCATTCAACCTTGCCAAGTTTGTGGTTGTAGGATTTCTTTGCAAATTTTTAGCCATTAACTCTATAGTTTTATTTGAAACTCGGTCATCAAAGAAAGCTGAAACAACTAATCGTTCCGAAAAATACCATAAATGACGAAGCATTGATTTGTTTTCCGCTGCTCTTATAACATCTTGAGGATAGTGATTCATTTCCCCAAGGAATATTAAATCATTAAAAGCTGCCAAATGTGCCAATGACGCCTAAATGCTAATGCTAGCGTGCTACCATGGTGCTACCGCAACCGCACCTAACGTCAATTTTTTGATTGTAAAATAGTTGCTATTGCGTCACAATAAAATTTTGCAATATTCTTCAAAGATTTTACTTACTAAACAAGTTGTAGCTTGTCAGCTAAATCAAGCAAGGATTGCGATTATGCGTTTGGCTTATGCATACCGGGTGCCAGTGGCACCACAATCAATGTACTGATTATAAAAGTTTTGCGAAACGCAATATTTCGCATCAGTTCAAATCATTAATCGACAGCCTTACAATAGGCTACTTTGGCCTACCAATATTTTCTCCTATTGTCGCTTTGGGGTTTGAGCGGGCGAAATTTTTGTTTGGGGGGCGCCGCCCCTCCTGGCCCCCCTGAGTTGTGGCCCTGCCGTAATCGCTTAAAAACTCTATCTGCAGCAGTGAATGCTGCCCAACGCGCAACCAGGATTTTGCTAGAGAGGTGAAGCAAAAATTATCTTTGCACAGAAATTGTCTAATTTAGGCCTTTTGCTAAACAAACCGATGCAACTCGAGCGTGTCACAGACCGGGGCCTGGGGACGGAGCCACCCTACTACTGGGCAATGTTTGAGATTTTACAGCACAAAAATAGCAATTTTAACGGCATTTTAATCACCTTTCGCACTTTTTGAAGCGGCATCAATGATCAAATTGCTAAAATTTAGAAGTCATTTCAAAGGCTTAAATTGCTTAACCCCTTTAGCCCTCTCCCCCTTACTTCAGATCAAGTCTAAATACTTTTAAACGCTTATATTTTGACGTTAAATTTTCTAAGTGACTTGGCTAAGAGGGCCTAGGCCCCTTCCAGTGGTGTAAAGTAACGAAATACTTTTACTTGAGTAGATTACTTGAGTAGTTTTTTTCGGTAACGAGTACTTTTTTTAGTAGTTTTTTTTTAACTACTTTTACTTTTACTTAAGTACTTTTAGCCTGAAGTAACGCTACTTAAGTACTTATTATTTGATAAAAGTACAAAGTAGTTTTAAAATTTGAGACGCAGTGTTGACTGCATTTTGACTATGGGCATCTGCAGTCAACCATTCGCAAACGCGCAGTCAGGCTATTCTCTATTGGTTCTTTCTCTCTTTAAATTCCACGCTTGACTGCGTTCATGTGCTTTTGAAAACGATTGCATTTTTTCTAATCAAGTACAGGTAAACATCGACTTCTTAATCAGGACTAGGAACCAAAGCTCTACCGAATCGTTAGCCTGCAACATTATAGGCTAACCTTACCATTTTCACACCAATAAAATGCAAACAAATCGTCAGTTTTCCTGAAGTCATGAGTAGAGTTAGAAGGTTATAGGGTGCATTTACAATCGGGCTGTTTGTAGTTAGGGTGAAAGATCCATTCCCGTTTTGCTGTTTTGTAGGACTGGAGGATTAGGCAATTGCAGAAATTTATTGATAAGTGGAGATATGAGATCCTGGCAGGCGCATAGCCAAAAATTTGCAATGGGGGAAGGCTAATTCAGAGGCTGGAAACAACATCAAACGATCTTATCCCAGATTTTGATCGGTTTTCACGCAGATTGAGTCGATTTTACAGTCCAAATTTAGGCGATCTCCAACAACAAAGGTCTTCAAAATTTTTTTCTGGCGAACTACAAAATTTTAACAATTCAAAAAATACTGCTGTCCTCAAGCAGAGGACAGGCATTTTTCGAGGACTTGAGGCTTCGAAGCCAAGGACTTCAAAATGTGTCCTCGAGACCAAGGACGTCCTTAAGGACTCCACCTCTGCTGAGTAGCACTGTAGCAGTAAAACTTCATCACTGAATAATAAACTGATGAAATGTTTAGTTTCTCTGTTCTTGAGAACAGTGTCTTGCAGTTTGAGAGCGTGGGGTTGAACTGATAAATATGCCGACAAGATTGTATAGCCTAGTGGTTAGAGCATCTGTATATCAGGCTGAAAATTTGGGCTCAAAGCTGGTCCAGTCAAGCCAAAGACTTAAAAATAGGTAGCCCACTGCAAACTGTATTCACATCTTCCTGCTTGATATTCTGCATTGAAGGTGATAATCAGAGGTGGAGTCGAGGACACAAAGCTCAGGGCCAAGGACACACAAAAAAAATCTGAGGCCAAGGCCTAGGACAGCCTTTCCGAGGACAGACACTCTTGAGGCCAAGGACAGGAATGCTCGAGGCCAAGGACCAAGGACACAGGCGCAAGTTCTCTCCAAAAAAAAAAGGTCTTCACAAAAAATTTTCAAGCGATCTCCAAAAATAAAAATAAAAAGGTCTACACAAAAATTTTTCAAGCGATCTCCACAAAAAAACCTTTTTCAAAAAATTTTTTAAGCATTCCACAAAATTTTAACACTTCAAAAAATACTGCTGTCCCCGAGCCGAGGACAGGCCAATTTTCAAGGACTTGAGGCCTCAAGGCCAAGGAGTTGACCTTTGAGGCCAAGGACTTCAAAATCTGTCCTCGAGGACTCCACCACTGGTGATAATGTGCTGCTCAGTGCTTACACCTTTGTATGGTAGAGAGATGGCAGCTTGCCTCAACCACCCTAATATCACTCTGCGGTTTCCTGTTCAAGGCAACAAGGTGAATAAATCAGTAAAACTGAAAACAAACATGGTGGAATTCAGGAATTGCATGATAAACTTTGTCTAGGCAGGCAGCAGGTTTTCTAAAGTGCAGCAAGTAAATTGAATTGGAATTAAATAAAGCTGCAGTCTAACCTACTAATGCTGTGACAGAACACTGGTATCACTATCAATCAATGAATGCCTGTGCTTTACTCACAGTTTCAGTTTTGCTTCTACCGGCTTCTATCTGCCTTCACATGTGAAATAAAGTCAATCAAAAAAAACTCACGATAATTTTTTCTTCTTTAATCCAAAAAAAGTTTATCGCAGACTATAATTTTGGCTGTGGTGCGTGACTTTTGGCGCACCCTGTGGATACAGTAGGCTTGATTGATTGATGCATCTTTATCCTCCTTTCACGAGACAGCGACGGTGGCACTATCCTTTGGTAGAATCCGCACCCGCTTAGGAGTTAACAATTTCCAAGTTTTTCGGTTGACCTTTGACTTCTTTCCATGGGGCTTGTTCAAAGCCATTGAGCAGAGATAATCATCGTAAAGCGTCTAATCCAAGGACGCAACAATGTGACCAGGGTGAGGGTTGAACCCATGTTCATGCAACCAGGGTCGTCGTAAAAACGACGTCTTTACCCTCTTGGCCACGCTGCCGACACTCTAATATTGTAATTACATTGTAATAAGGCACTTCTGCGGTGTTTTTACTTTTTAGCATATAAATTTAACAATGGCAGTGAATGAGTATTTGAGCAAATATTTTATTAATTGATTCCTTGAATATAGTAACAAAAAACTTGCACAATAAATATTTCATGACTTCTCAAGATAGTGAGGGGTTAGAAAATCAAGCGTTTGTGGCAGTGATGTGAAGGTAGTTGACCAGTTGTCATTGGTCAATTGAATAGTTTGCTTATTTTGCGTGAATACTTTTAGAAATACTTCTACTTGAGTAGTTTTTAAATGACTACTTTTTTACTTTTACTCAAGTACTTTTTTTGTTCAGTCCTTTGTACTTTACTTCAAGTAGTTTTTTTGTCAGTAACGAAACTTTTACTTTAGTACAATTTTCGAGTACTTTTTACACCACTGGCCCCTTCACAATGGTGCTCCACTCACTGCGACCTAAAAATGTTAAGTGTGCCTCAAAGATCAAAAACAGATGCAGCTCTTTGAAAAAAATGTTTTCACCTATTGTTTATGTCATAATCACTAACAAAGTATCGGTAGCGATTCTGCAGTCTTATATCCCTCTTCCGCGACACAATTGTATAGGCGTGTTACAGTAAAAAGGCGGGTTATTCCGTCACATTTATGTACACCAGTTGATTGCCAACAATTTGGCAAAAGATCTGAAAACGTCAAAGGAAAATTATGCTTAAAAGTTATTATTGCTATATTTCCATGATTGACTATTGTCTTATCTTTCCGTGATGTTGCAAAAACAGCATTTTGAGTAAACTGAAATCGGGGGACATGGCCCCCTGTAGCGACGGCACTGCATCACTTCCCCGCCTACGCTACTGACCTTAGCGCAGATTTAGACGTATGAAAAGACGAAAATGAAATTTGACGACCATTACGCTTACGTATGGCCTACAGCAGCGGTTTTCAACCTGCGGGCCATAGGAGCATTTTGTGGTGGGCTAGAGCTACTTGGGTGATTGTAAATTCGGTTAAAAAACTGTCTTAATCATTAGGGCTGTGGGGCCCGTTAGAGAGTAAGCTAGCACAAAATTTGCGGTTTTTGGCGTGAATACCATATCTTTTTTTTGTGGGGATAACCTGAAAATTGATAAATCGCGATTAAGCTAGCGATTTAGATGTGGGCAATGGAAAATTTTCGAATAGAAAATAGGTCACGGTGATGAAAAATTGGGAAGCACTGGCCCACAGTCTTGCTTTAATGGAGCTCGTTAGGTGAGCGTTCTCTCCCAATATTTATACAATAATATAATAAAATAGGCCTATTCGTATCAACAAATTTGAAGAATAAAAAAAACACCGTACGGAACTGTCATTTTGATTTGAGGTAGGCATTACGAGCCTTGAGGGAAAATTTATTTAAAGCAAAAATTAATGTTTCTCTGACACCAATGTGTAAAATTAATGTTTCTCTGACACCAATGTGTAAATTGGTAAAATGGTTCAATTCGAAAGATTGACAGGAGCCTGGTAGCAAACAAATATTAACTCAAAATTCTCTGGTCAAAAGTACACAGCAGAGAATTCTCAACAGCAGGAAATTCGAATTTTCATTCTATGCAGTTGCAGTACAGCTACCTCCCCAACAACAATCTCGACAAGATCATTCATTCTACGTTGTTCCTTACCCAGTGGCGGATTTAGGGGGGGATGCATCCCCCCACCAGCCTAAACATAACATGCATCCTGCTTATGTGTAATATTAAGCTTACATATTTGAAAAAAAGCCGTCAGTGAATACTCGGTAGGCCGTGCGACTGTGACTTGATTTCTAAAGCCAATAGGGTAGGGCCGTAGGGGGGGGCAGGAAAATGTTATTTAAAAATGCTTATTGAAAAATGTTTATTGAAAAAAAGATCGTTTATTGAAAAATGCTTAACACAGGTATCATCAAAAATATGTAAGCTCAGGAATATGGGAGGGGGGCTATTCAGTATTACAGTACTGCAGTTAATTACCAATCACTTCTCTCAAACTTCCTTCCATTAGCCCCCTTCCCCCCTATTTATATCTTTCTCTATAAAATATAGACGAAATAGATTACTCCTTGAGAGTTTTATTGAACTACGGGGATAGGATTTTATAATTTACAAGCTTGTAAATAAGAGAACTGAAATTCTACCAATAGCTACCGGTACCTCCAACAAAGCCCATATACAGTATGTAACTAGTATAAACATGCTTTTGCAAATGCTAATTTTTATGCCGTGCTTTAAGAGCATAATTTTTATTAAAATAGGCCTAAAATTAAGTTATTTTTGCCAAAAAAATACAAAATTTTCTAGCGCTGGGGGCTCTGCCCCCAGGTCCCCGTGCCTCCAGCGGCTGGGGACTTTTCCCCCAGACCCCCAGTCTCCGGCGGTTAAAGGCTACGCTCCCACACCGCAAAATGCCACCGCCCACTGGAGGCCCGTACACAGCCACCTCATTGCAGATTTTTTGCCACGCGCCTGATCAAAAATATGCCAAGCAAATTTGCGCGACGTCAAGAAGATTAATCATAAACATCCTAAATTTTGAGATTAGGCCTATAGAAAATCCGTGCTTATAAATTTTGTCATCCCCCCACCAAAATTTTCTAGATCCGCCACTGAATGCTGCCACAGGCTACTCTTCAAAATTCACTAGAATTTTGTGAAACACAAAAATTTTCACAACGCTTTGTGCTTTTAATTTAAAATTGAGTTAAAAACAAGACAATGAGACTGCTTTTTAGGTGATCTCAAAAAAATAAAAAATAAAAGGTCTTCACTTGGTAAGTTACAAAAATTTCTCTAGATCGTTTCACTAAGACACTAAAACGGACCAAAATTCACTAGATGTATATAAAATTCACTCGGAGTGGCACCACCGGTCGTAGTTTTTGCGTGAATTTTTAGGTGATCTCCCAAAAAAAGGTCTTCACGCCAGCGACGCACGGTTTTTGCGTAATTTTCTTGGTCATCTCTAAAAAATAACAAAAGGTCTTTCAGGTTCATTAAAATTTTTTTTTTTTTTCTATTTAATGATTGTCAACCTAAAACTATAGGTTTTCGTGTTTCGACCAGTAACTTAGGCCACCTTCACGGCTAGCATTTAGAAGCATAAGTTATTCATCTATACAATTTACTATTGTAATATACAGTGCGAATGAGCTATCGCGACGCGTTTTGACCTTGCTCAAGGGTCTAATCAAGCGAAAAGAACAACACATTTAAACATGCAATGATATAAAACCGCAACCAAAAATTTGGAAGCAAACATTAGCAGCTTTCAGGTTTTTGCACATTCTACAAAAACACTCACTAGATCGTAAAATTCACTAGGTCACTAGACCGGACCAAAATTCACTAGATTTAATGAAAATTCATTAGGAGTGGCATTGCATTATGCGGTCAGTATTTGCTACAGGAAGACTCCTAGGTTTTAATTGTTACGTCACCTGAAGGAATTACTTATCTTTGTGCTACCTTCGCATGAACTGCGAATGAAATGTTCTAAATTGTATGAAATGTGAATGGCGGGAATTGACATCATAATGAGCTTTCCGTAGAAGTGGCTTTCTCGGTAGGTTTCAACCAAAAGCTCTTTGAAGCTGGTTGCGGATACACGCCATTGCTGCTTTCTTGAGTGTTGGTAAGCTAAAGCGCGAAATCTTTTGCCGAGGAATGCAACAAGTGTTGTTTGACGTAGCTTTTGGCTACGTACTTCGTACTACAGCTGCAGATTTAATTTTGTCGCGAACGCAAGACGAATTACACTATTTTCTTTTATAACAATAATATTTCAAAAAAACCCGAGGCTCATTGTTGCTCAGAATCTAAAAAAATGCCAGCCTCCATCAGTAACAAAAAGATTGGAAACAAAAAAGAATAAATTTCAAATCTTGAAAGCAACTAAATTCTGTGCTAATTCAAAACGATGAAATTTTAGTAATTTTCCAGTATTTACAAGCAAAATATTGCAACGATTCTAACATTACAGAGTGCTGCTTCAAACAGCGTTAGCAACTCATAAATATTTGGATGTTCTCAAGTCAAAAAAAAAAACTCCGTACTTTTCGCTTTTGCAGTTTTACGATGCTGCAAAAAAGTCTTTGCTCAAGCTGACAGAGCATTCGGAATTGGACTCCAAAATAACTTTAAAAACATGGTCGTTTAAATTGACATGAACGTTCTCAGAATTCAAGGAATAATATTAAGAACAAACGAAGCAGCAAATTGGCAAAAAACTATGAAAAGCCAGCTCAACTTAAAATTTATTGGCTCTTCTGAAAAAAGTGTAACCTGGGTAAAAGTAAGCTTGCTTTGCCTCTGTGAACATGCTTGCATCGATTTTTAATTGCTAAGTTTCGTTTCGCTTGAAGCACAACTTATGATAGCAAATTGACTAATAAGCTAGGTTATATTTCTCATTCCGCAAGCTAACTGTTATCGCAACGTTTCTTAATTTCACCTAAAAGTTTGTTCTGTTTACTAGAAATAAATAACCTAAACATAGAATACTTTTTTGAATGAAAAATAGTTTCTAGAAAATGAATTTTTGTGGAAATGTAATTTCTGAAAAATAAGTTTTCGGGGAAATGTGTTTTCGACCAAACGTAAATTTTGTTTAGTAAAAATTCTGGAAAATAGGTTTTCGGGGAAATGTAATTTCGGCCAAATGTACATTCTGGCAAATGTAATTTCTGGAAAATAAGTTTTCGGGGAAATGTAATTTCGGCCAAATGTACATTCTGGCAAGTGTAAATTCTGGAAAATAAGTTTGTTTTTTTTTTGAAATATTATTGTTTCTTTTATAACAATAATATTTCAAAAAAACCCGTACATTATAATATTATTTCAAAAAAACAATAATACCCGTACATTATAATAATATTTCAAAAAAACAATAATACCCAAGGCCAAACGTACATTCTGGCAAGTGTAAATTCTGGAAAATAAGTTTTCGGGGAAATGTGTTTTCGGCCAAACGTACATTCTGGCAAGTGTAATTTCTGGAAAATAAGTTTTCGGGGAATTGTAATTTCGGCCAAATGTACATTCTGCCAAATGAGCATTCGGGCTAATGTACATTCTGGCAAGTGCATGTTCAGGAAAGTGTAATTTCTGGAAAGTGCACGTTCAGGAAAATGTAATTTCTGGCAAATGCACATTCAGGAAAATGTACATTCTGGCAAGTGTATGTTCAGGGAAATATTCAGGCTAATTAAGTTCAGGTATGTTCAGGCTAATGTACATTCTGGCAAGTGCATGTTCAGGAAAGTGTAATTTCTGGAAAGTGCACGTTCAGGAAAATGTAATTTCTGGCAAATGCACATTCAGGAAAATGTAATTTCTGGCAAGTGTATGTTCAGGGAAATGTAATTTCTGGAAAATGCACGTTCAGGGAAATGTATGTTCGGGATAATGTAGTTTCGGCCAAGTGTTTTTCGGGGAAATGTAATTTCTGGAAGGTGTTTTTCGGGGAGGTGTATAGGATCCATTTTTGTTATAACAACAGCAACAATAGCCATAAGTAGCGTGTGCAGAGGCACCACATGAAAATTAGAAAATAAATAGAGAAAGAAATCTGTTAATACCGGTTCCAAAGTACAAAATCAACATTTTCAATACTTAATTCATACCGGTAACCAGATTGTGACATCGCAAGCGATTTCTGGGGACTTTGCGAAAGTATCTTACTTTATTGAACGAAAAAATTTTACAACTGCGTTAAGCGTGATTATGGTTGTTGATAGTCAGATCTGAAATACTCTGCTTTCGAATTTTATAATGTTCCATTAAGTTTATCAGGTTTGTGGTCAACAGCTTTCAAAAATTTGCGTTAAATTCCCATAACTAGTTTCTATAATTAAAAACACGATTAATCAGAAAAGTACTAAAATCTATAGGATACCTGTAAATTAACACCAAAATATTGTGGACCACTAGCAAGCTATTCTTGCCGTCAACTAATACGTCTTTTCTGCTTGAACTTCGATTGGTTGTGAGTCTTTGTTCAGATAAAAGCTACAAATTATTGTCTATTTACAATCATGTTGACAGAAGAGAGCATCAAAATGACAGCATAGAGAAAAAGCTTCCGGCATAAAACGATCGATTTAGTAAATTCTCAGACAAGAATGACAATTGGAAAACCATAATGATTACATAAGTTATACACTGAAAAATTGGAATGTGATTAGCTTACAGGGTTCAATTGGCATGGTCTTTTCAATGTGGTCCACTAAATTTTATTACCTTTAATCTTGGATTCATATTAACCTATTGAATAGATTTAATTTGTTTAGCTTTTGTAGGTAATGGGGGCAGGTGTCATCATAATTGGAGGACCTCTATAGTATGGCATCCCAAAATTTTTTCATGTTATCGTATTACCTATGTTGAAAATTCTATTTTTTTTTGAGCTCGAGTGGTTAAAAATTTTGAAAGACATATTTGAGGAGGACTACCCAATTTGTCGCCATTGAAATTAGTCATAACTTTATCTTTCCTTTCTATTCTTAATCTTTCTTAAGCCTAGCTTAAATGGTTGAAAAGTTTAAAATTTTGAGGACCTATTTGAGGGACCCCATTTTGGTACCCCCAGATTTTGTCATATTATAACTTGCCGTTACATTTACCTATTCTGAAAATTACATGCGTCTAGTTTAAGAGGATAAAACCTATTAATTTTTGCAGTGCTGTTTGAGGAGGACTTCTTCAAAGCGGTACACCAAAATTTTGTTAAATTTTATCTTTTCTACACATTTGTCTATCCTGAAAATTCCATGTGTCTAGCTTAAGCATTTAAAAAGTTTAAATTTTGGCATCCTCGTTTGAGGAGGACCCCCATTATGGTACCTCCAAATTTTGGCATATGATATATCTTTTACATATATTTACCTATTCTGAAAATTTTATCAGTCTAATTTGAATGGTTTAAAAGTTTGAATTTTGGCGGCCTTGTTTGAAAAGGACCCCTTCATTTTTTTAATTTCCAAATTTAGTCAATTTTTATCTTTTCTTTATGTTTGCCTAGTTTGAAAATTTTATGCGTCTAGCTTTAAAGGTTAAAAAATTTAAATCTTGGCGGCCTTGTTTGAAAGGGATTTCCTTATTCTGGTACTCCCAAATTTTGTCAAATTTTATATTTCCCTTATATTTACCAACTTTAAAATTTTATTGGTTTAGCTTTAAAGATAAAAAAGTTTAAATTTTTACAGGGCCCGTTTGGGGGGATTCCGCATTGTGGCACCTCCGATTTCAGGCGGATACCAGTACTTTTGGATATCTATAATAGGTCATAGTATGATCCATGTGCAGTATGTGGTTTAAAAGAAGATAGTGATAGAAGAAAAAAAAAGAAAAAAAGAAAGAAAAAATTTTATCCAAGGCGAAATAAATGAATACGACCATGATAAAGGTCGGAAGTAGTATATGTTCAAAAAACACAACATTTTTTTTGTTAATGTTGGTAGTTACCGAGCCATACCGATTTAAAATTCTCCACTTTTTGCTGATTTTGGCCTCTGAAATCGTGATCACGTGACTGGGCGCCTCCACACTTGGTGCGCATACAGTCTCTATCTGTACTCAAATTGTGTTCAAATTTCAGGGTTCCACGTTCAGTAAATTTATAGCTATAAGCGAATTAATAAATTTTCAAGATAAAAATGGCAGTTTTTTCCCAAATTTAGAGTTCCTAAATCACGATCACGTGACCTACGTTACTCAAAATTGGCATACAAAATGCTTTTAATTATTGTCATATTATATCCAAAATTCAACTTTCTATGTTGAACCGTTTTGTAGTTATAAGCAAATTAATAAATTTCGTTGCTCATCTATCAAAATGGCCAAGTAAAAACAAAGGTCCTACGCGCGCGCGCGAAGTCCCAATTAAATTTTTTAAAAGTAACTGTAACTGTAACTAGTTCCTTTTTTAAAATGAAATCTGTATCTTAGTTATTTTTTTTTTTGCCAAGTAACTGTAACTGTAACTTAGGTACTTTTACAAAGTAACTTGCCCACCTCCGTATGTGTCACAGACAAAACGAGCAAAGAAATACTGCCGGTCTTATTTTAAAATTGCACATTATTGTAGCCGTACAAGACCTGAAGATCTGTTTTTATACAAAATTTTAGTGCCCCCCTAATATTGGTTGGTGCCCCTTCGCTTTGTTTGCTCTATCGACGGTACTGACTTTATACCTATGTACCTTTTATCGGATAGCACGCTTTGAACGTACCGTACTTGAGAGGTACTGTACGTAGAGGTAAAAAAATTACTAACGTATTCCCAAAGTTCTCGTTTTCCACGATTCAAAAAAGGTTTAATTGCATATACATTTGAAAATAGGATTTATGAATATCAGTTTTGCCAAGTTTAGAGCTGTTCAACTCATATGCGAAGCCTCCAAACATGGTACGGTACGCTTAGTACGGACATTCTTGAACTGCATCAAAGTACCGTATCCGCACCGTCACAAAAAGCGCTTACCATATTGTCGCGATCGTTGATACTTGACTAGAGTACAACCTTTAATCCCTAGAATTGCCCACGTCGGCTGAAACTAGAGAACGACTGAGATGGTAATTGACGAATCGAAAATGGCAGTTGACAGTTTCTTTAGCTTCTTGAATCTCACAAAGCAGCACACAATCTTAAATTAAAACTTCTATTTACGATTGAAACACAAGCCAACTAACTGAGCAAAATCGCTCCACTAACACTTCTTACTAAACGGCTATACGAGCCAACCCCAGATACACAAACTCGGCTTAAGTGCCTATGAAACTAATACCTAAAAATCATCCACTTTCAGAATATTAGAATGATGAATCAAAAACGACTCGCCAATTTATACTAAGGCAAAAGCTATCGAATATCCCAGAACAATTCATGATGCATCACAATAGATAAAAATATACGCGATTACGAAAACACAACGGTAGCATAATTGTGACGTCACAAACTTCAAGTCTAAATATAGCAATCAAGACAAGTAAACAACTAATTATTCCGGTGACTAATAGAAGACAGCAGAAAATACTAGAAAGGAATTATCCAGAATACCCCGAATATTCTAAATCAAAAAAAGCAGCAAAAGTAGTAAATCAGTCACGTACGCAATAAAATACAGCAAATAATCATACAACAGGCATACAAAATTATTATTCGTGACACATATTTTTAAGCATAAATTGAGGAGCACCGTTCTGTGCTTACGGACTGCAATGCCATGTTTGAGTGTAAGTCGTAAAAATACCTTGGCAAAGTATAGTAGAGGTTAGAAACACTATATTAGACATTAAAAATTTGGGATAGCAATAATTGCTTCTGGCAGAAAATTTTTATCGAGCCAAATTTTGGAAATTGAGAAAAGAAGGGTGGCAAAAATTTTTTCACTTGTTTGATTACTTTTGGGAGTAGACCAGACCTCAGCACCCCAAATTGGTCTAATTACTTTAAATGTGAAGATTTGATAGGAGCAACCTATCGAAATTTTTTTTTAAATGCGTCACATGCATATTGCGTTTTTTTTCGCTTTTGACCTCGCTTTTTTCAACTGGTGATTGTATTGATTTGCTAGAATAACTTATACCAATGTCGGCATTCTGCTTCTGTTACGTTATTTCTAGAAAAGTTTTTTTTCGTCTAAGACTAGAAAATTGTAATGGTTTGTTATGCAACCTTTTCAGAACTCTGTGACGGTTATAACGATTGCAACGATACTACTGATGAAAGTTCATGTGCAGTGTGTTCGTATACGCGGCCAAATGCATGTGATTGTAACAAAGTTGGTTCAAACAATTACCCTTGCACAAATGGAAGTTTGCAATGTTATGAGGAGCATCGTAAGTAATTAATTTATGGTAGTATCGATACTAAAAAAAACTCGTATCTTTATTTTTTTAAGTTACTATTATGTTTTTGTTATTTTTTCTTATTGAGAAAACTACTTTTAGATCTCACCTTAGCAAACACGCCAGTTTTGGCTAATTTGCATTCATATGGTAATGCCTTGTTAGTATCTAAAATCATTTTAATAAATGAGATGCCTTAAAAGTACTTAATAATGAAAATTTTCAACTTGTTTTTCGAAAGTTGTGCTGCATGGCATTCAATGAATTTTGGTGTGGTAAATACACAGTTCTAATTTGCATGAAAATGCGGTCATTAATACAATAGTAGGTATCAATTATGCGGTCCGTGAAGTTTGAGGCTGGAGAAATTCAATAATTACTCATTTATGTGCTTTCTGGCCTAAAAACTTCCAGCGGGAAAGCAACTTTGATAGAAGCCTACTGTAAAAACCTACTAGAACAGTGAGTACCGCTACTAAAAGCAGTTAATGCAAAATGTGTATCCTCCCACAGTTTTCGACCTTCTGCAGCCTATAGATTACCATTCCACTGCTTCAACAATCGGATGCAGATTCGAATCCTGTGGAAGAATAACTTTTTTGCATTGCTTGTTTTTAAGCATCGCTGTTCTGATGTTTCTAATCAAGGTCAGTCGCGTCGCTAAGGACGGTGACACCCGGGGCGGAGTTTCGTGGTGTCATCCTTCATGGGTTATATTTTAAAGATTATATAGAAGGTACTGTATATTAATGTATAGTATAGGCCGCAAAAGGCTATGTTTTAAAGATAGCGGTGCTACTTCATTACTGTAAGTAGCGGTTGTTATTTGGCTAGCTCAAAAACTTCTCATTGTAAGATTCTACAACTTGGAAGTATGCGCGTTTAATATCACATCACACGTTTAATATCTGGCGAGTAATCAGAAATCTGCTGTGGGGAGGGGCTCTTTCGGGGTCTGGAAGCTTCGCCCTTTTCGCCGGATACCATTGGGGGTCTGGGTGCGGAGCCCCAGCGCTCAAAAAAAATTTTTTTTTTTGCAAAAATAACTTAATTTTAGCCTTGTTTTGATAAAAGTTAATGCTTTTAAAATCTGGTTTTAGGGAGAACTCTGGAGGCATAAAAATTAGCAGTGCAAAAGCATGATTAGACTTAGGCGCGTAGCCAGAAATCTGCCAGGGGGGGGGGGCTTTTTCGGGAGTTTGGGGGCGTAGCCCCCAGCGCTCAGAAATTTTGTCTATTTCTGACAGAACTAACTTAATTTTAGGCCAATTTTGATAAAAATTAATGCTATTGAAACGTGGTATACGAATTAGCAGTGTAAAAACATGATAATACTAGTTGCAAAAATGAGCTACGTGGGTGGTAGCTTTTGCCAGAATTTCAGTTCTCTTATTTGCAAGCTGATAAATCATGAAATCCTATGCTAGAGTTCAACAAAACTCTGAAGGAGTACTCTTTTTCGTCTGTATTTTATAGAGAAAGATATAATTTGGGGGCTAATGGAAGGAAGTTTGAGAGAAGCTATTGGTAATTGACTAATACTGAATAGCCCCTCTCCCCTATTTCTCATCTTATATTTCATTTTTTGATAAAACCTATGTTCAGGGATATATAGAAACAACAGCATTTTTCAATAAGCGATCAAATCAAAAGACAATTTTTGGCCATTTTCTAAGCTTTTTTTATGATTTATTAGCTTTGTTTTTGATAAATTAGCTCTTCCTCGTAAATAAATGTTTCAAAACAAGCTTTAAATCATTTTTTGAGTCTATTTCAATGCAAAAAATGGTCTCAGAAGTGCTAAAAACGTGGTATTTTCTTTATTCTGCATTTTCGCCAGCTGGCCAAAAGGGGCGAGGGAAAGGCTGTATTCCCCCCTAGCAACGCTACAGGTTCAATAAAACTCACAAGGAGTAATCCATATCGTCTATATTTAATACAGAAAAATGATTGGGGAGGGGGACTAATGGAACGATATTTGAGTTGAAGTGCTTGGTAATTAACTAATACTGATTAGCCACCCCCTCCCATATTCGTGAGCTTATATATTTCTTCATGAAACCTACATTCAGCATGTTTCAACAAGCGATCAAATGTAATTGCTTATTTGGCAATTTTTAAAGGTTTTTACTAATTTGTGAGTTATAATTCTACAAATTAGCGCTCGCCCGTCTAAATAATTTTTTCAAAAGGGGCTTTAAATCATTTTTTAGTTAATTTTAGAGTGCTAAGCATTTCCAATGATATTCAACATATTGTTGTTTTCTTTTCTCTTTGACTGGTATTACAAAATGGTGTCACCCCAAAATGGTGACACCCGGGGCGGGCCGCCCCCCCTAGCGACGCCACTGATCAAGGTTTTCTCGCAAATAGCTTTTTTGATATTATACGTAAAATTTTAGCAACTATCACTACCATTCGATCAGTTTAACTCCTTTTTATGCTTTGTTGTTTTTGCACAAACTTCTAAATCTGTTTTTGTGTTGTAACACCTTTTTCAAATTTAATCAATGATGATATCATACCTAAAAACTAAACCTCAAATCAGGACTAACTTTTTGTGCGAGCGCAAAGATATCATGTGTTAAGATGATGCACTGCAGATCTACGCTTGAGATGGAGACCCCCAAAAAATTATTAAGCAAAGTAATTGGTTGAAAAACGAAACTGCTAATTGCAATTACTTTATCTAAACCATGCGATTCAATAAAAATATTTCTTATTTTGGGGCCTAATACACTTCTTTCACTTCTTCTTCTTTCTTCATTATATTCCGTGAGGGTTGCTAGAGCAGCAGCTTGAGATTATGCCGCTACATTTCGCGGTCTTCCATCATATGCATCATTTCGCTTGGGTAAAGTTCCAAACGATTCCATCAAAAATCCTCAACGTAATTGATCCATAGAGCTCTAGGTCGTCCGACTAGTCTTCTCCCATTTGCTTTGGCAAGTAAAGCTTGTTGAAGTAACGGCTCGATGGTAAGAGATTTTCGAATCTCAGAGCTACGCACTTTGTTAAACAGTGCAACTTTTTCGATTATTCGTAAAGACCTCATTTCGGACGCTTGCACATGCGATAGCACTCTTTCGGTCATTACCCAAGTTCAAGACTGTAAGTGAGAATGATGACAAAAACTGTTTTGAAAATTGAGAGCTTTGCCTTATAGGACGATTCTCATTTGATGACAACCTAATAGTGCAAAGTTCAAAATATCTCATTAGCCTTGCCAATTCGGTATCCAGCATGCAAAGAGATCTTTGCCATACTCCCAAGATTTCTCGAAGATTTGCTTCAGAGTGAAGATTTGGCCCGTAGTGCTGCGACCCGGACGAAAACCGCGGTGACCATCTTCCAGTTTTGATTTCACTCTTTCTCAGCATTTCCTTTTAAGGCATTTGGCATATACTTTCCCTGGCAACCTGAGAAGTGATATACCTCTATAGCTTGTACATTGCTTGCGATCTCCTTTCTTGAATATCGGAATAATCATACCTGTTTGCCAATCTCTGGTAGTTTTGCCAAGCTTCCACACAACTTAACACACTCGCGTTAACCAGAGAATTCCTTCTCCAGTCAGCGCTTTCAACATCTCGGGTCTGATTTCATCTTCGCCAGCAGCTTTTCCAGTTTTTATCCCATTAATTGTTGTTGCCACTTCTGCTGCAGTGAAAACTTTCTCTTTCCCTAGATGTGTCACTTTGTGTGTGTCACGAGTCGATGCCTTTACAGGATTCAAAAGATCTTCAAATTATTCTCTCCATCGTGAAAGGATTTCCTTCTCATCCATTAGTATTTTACCCGCAAAATGCTTGATGGAGTATGTGACACTCGATCTTTTGCCACGTAAACGACAAATGGTCTGCCAAAATACTTTGTTTGCCGAAAAATAGTTGGAATTTAACCGACGGCCAAACTCTTCCCATGACTTCTCCTTGGATTTATTTTTCCTCCTCAGTGTACCGGGATTGCAAATCAGATTACGATCTATCCTGTGGCAAGGCTTTGAACACATCTTTCTTTGCTCAAATAGCTTCTTTAACCTCTTAATTCCACCAAGGTGTTCTTTTCTCACTATCGCCCGCCACTCTATGCCGTTGTGGCCCACAACTTTCAGCAGCTGATGAAATGATAGCAGAGGTGAATGCAGCTGATGAAATGATAGCCAGTCCTTCTCAATATCCTCGGATACATCAGGAAGTTGTTTGAACTCAGATGATATACTGGATGCAAACTGTTTCCTTACTTCTTTGTCCTCCAAAGTCTCCCATTTGATTCTGCACGTCACAGTTGGCTGTTGAATTTTCTGTTAGGCCAAGATTTCGAAATTCGCTACGACCATACTACCGGATGGTGATCAGTTGATAATTCAGCACCTCGCTTCACTCGTACGTCCAACACATCAAAAAACAAATCCAACGAAACTATGCAAAAACCTTTGAAAGATTTTTGATCCATACTAGGTCGATACCATGTATACTTTTGAACTTTTCTGTGCTGGAAAAAGGTATTCATGATGCGGAGTCCGTTGCTACGAGAGAGCTGTAATAAATACTTTCCGTTTTCATTCAGTCCAGTGACTTCATGTTTTCCGATCACACACTTCCACGTATCTGTATCTGTTCCTACACGTGCGTTAAAGTGAAAGACTGGAGATTCAATAGGGGATACTCGTGGAAGAGCATCATTTAATTCATCCACAAAAGCCTGATATTCACTCGTAGCATCGGGGCATATATCTGTAATAGGCACAACAACCGATCCAATACCTTGAGTTTCAACATGCAGACCCGCGATCCAAAGGAATCCAATCTGACGCGCAGTCTGACAACCGGGGGTTTGTGAGAATCCCCACACCCACTAGAGCAAACATACTTAGATCAACACCAGAATAGAAGAGTTTCTATCCGCCATCCAGATTCTTAGTTCCAGAGCTACCTCTTTTGGTTGAAGAAAATTTGATAATATCGAAATGATACCGCTTTGCTTCCTCAACCATTTCTAGCTCTGTTCCTGTAAAGGGGAAGATATTCCAATTGCCCTACAGCAGTTGGTGATGGTTGAATCGTGAGTGTGCGGCATTATCTCGAGTACGAAGACTCTGCGCTGCCTCCATTCGCCTCTCAAAACGTGTAGCGGGCACATTGGTGGAGCTATCACTAGAGCTGGCTGGTGAATATTGATGCATATTTTTTGAACCAGCCCCTCTGCCTAAGACTCGAACGCCGTAGGGGTTTCGCTGAATGACGACCTGGTAATCCCTAGGCGCTCCCAATAGCGTAGCAGGGGTGGGTGGCGAGGGGGGGCTCGAGCCTCTCCATTGGCCTAAAAAGTATGCAAAATAGCGTTTTTTAGCATTTTTGAGGGTGATTTTGGTCTAAAAACGAAAATAGCCCCCCCCAATGGTAATTGGAGTGAGACTAGGTGAAGAATCTGAGATGATGTGGACCAGAAGAATTGGGTCTGGGTCTCAGTCTGCACGAAGACTTTTTTTTTTTTTCTTGAAATCACCTGAATTTGGACAGAAAAACCCTCTGATTTTTGGTGAAGACCTTTATTATTTTTTTGTTGGAGATCACCTGATTTTGACAGAATAAACCGCTTCAGTCTGATTCAAGACTGGAAAAAATTTGGGTCAATTTCGTTTACTGTTGTTTTAAGCTTCCAAAAAAGCCCACCCCTCCTTTGCGAAATCTTGGCTACGCTCCTGGACGCTCCCCTGCCGGACGAGGTTCCAATTGTGCAGGTTGATCCATTAACGTCGTTCACGTAATTTTATATCAGAGTTGTCCTTCTCCTTGGTTATATGCTTTGCTCAGCTGATGGCCATAACCAACCCAGGCTTTAAGTTTTCCAACTTGTTTGATGTGAACTATACTTCGTCTCTCTTCTACCATCAGATCTATTTGGCATGGGTAACGCTATCAAGAGAATTGAATCTTCAGCCAGTACAGCTCTGCAGGTCAGTAAGGCACACAGATTTTTCCACCTCGCTAAGGTGATAGTTCATGGAAAAGCTATGCCACAGCACGCCTAATATGCCAAATAATGTTACACTACGCCTACTGTGCCATACTGCGCTTACTGTGCTGTACTATGCCTACTGTGCCATAAAAAGCTTACTATAGCATATGCCATAGGCGTAGCCATGATTTTTGATTAAAGGGGGGCCCAAACCACAAATCACATGCAATGACGTCATCAGAAATTTTCAAAAAAAGAACTTTTTGTGGGGCAAAGATATCGTAGAATGGAAGATCTGAAGCTGTAGCCTGTTGGCACTTTATCAAAATTTTGGTAAAGGGAGAGGACAAAAACTTATCGTTAGAAAGTGAAAATGTCTAGCTTGAGAGACGAGTTGAGTAAGCTATTGTACTCAAACGTATCATAGACAGGAATCTGGGGGCGTAGCCCTCAGCCGCAGGTGGCTGTGGGGGTCTGGGGGCAAAGCCCCCAGAAAAGCTCCCAGTCGCTGGGCAATTTTTGTAAGTTTTTGGAACAAAAAGGTATTTTAATCCCATTGGATCACATTTTGTACGTGTTCTCAGCCATTTGAAACAACTAGATTTTTAACATTTGAAAGCCAATCGAAAAAATTTAACTGTTCAATCCTTCTTTTACTTGCAATTACAGTCCAAAACACGTTTAAAATCTTGCTTTATGGTGTAAAATTTTAATTGTAAGTGATTTGGTTCATGTAGGGGTAAGTAAGGCACATTACCTCCTGCAATACTTTAGCAGTAAATAGTAATCCACTCGTAGATTTTCCTTCAAGATTTTTGTTTAGTCATGAAGTTAACCAGTTATAGGAGTACATGTACGACCAGGGGGCCCAGGCCTCTCAATTGAAATTCAATAATTTGTTTAATGAGCATTTTCCCTCGGTGTTTTTTTGTATTTTGTGCGTAAAAACTGGCGAGATGGAGGTGAATCGTTATTGAAAAATGGTGCAATAGATGATTACGCTTACAAAACGAGTTATTCCTGGGCTGGATTTACATTGCGCTGGGCCCCAGGCACTTAGGGGATTTTTGCAACATCTTGCTGCCAAATATAAGTGAAGACCAAGAAAAGTTCTACTATCTGAGCACTTGGCCCTGGCACTGTGCCATATGGCAAACACGGCGCTGGTTATTGCATTACGTTCATAAAAAGTTTGGATGAGGGCATGAGAAAGCAACTTTTCAGGGCGAAACCCATGATTTCACCCTGGTTATACGTTTAAATTGCCTGGAAAAAATTGAATTAAGGGGGTGCGCCGGGCATCCTGGTCGTCAATATTATTTATCGTTAATTACTGTTGTACGTGTGTATTGTTGTACGCAAAAATACTAAAAGAAACTGAAAATGAAAAAACAAGACTTTTTTGTTAAATTTTTGTCATTGGTGGCATTTCAATTGAGAAGACCCGGGCATCCTGGGCTACCTCCCTGGCTACGCCTTTGATTTTGAGATAAGATCGCGCCCTTCAACTCTTTCATAAAAAAAGCATTTAAAGCAAAATTAAAACAATTTTTTTCCAAAACGTGGAGGACTCGAGTCAAGTCACTTGATAGTTTTTAAAATCTCTTGGAATTGCATGACATTATTAGGACGTGGACAGGTGGTTGTCATTATTATTACTTACTTTTGTACGCGTAAATCCTAAATTAAAGAAACTGCAATTCCGGATAAGGACAACATACTAGCTATGCTCTCGTTATATTTATTATTGGTAGTATTTCAATAGGGGGTTTGCATTATCGCCTGTGTTATTGTATTAAGTTCATGATAACGTTAAACGAGGGCCTGGGGTGGCAACTTTTAGGATAAAACTCTTAGATTTTTCACAGGTTTTGCATATAAATTGTTAAAAACTTGAATTACGAGGTCCCTGGCCCGGAAACCTTGGTCATCAGTTAGGGGCCCAGGGCCCCCTGGTTGTCAGTTAGGGGCTTCTGGGCCTTCTGGTTGTCGATTTGGGTCCCCGGGGCACCCTGGTTGTTAGTAAGGGGCCCTGGGGCTCCCTCACTGTAAAAAAAGTTGGGTATTTTTTGCCCTAAAAAATTGGGTATTTTTTACCCCAAAAAATTGGGCAAAATTTTTGTGCATCTTGGTATGGACACCCAAGCATGGTATCAGTGAAATTACCAAAGCAAACTATATTTGGTATATGTTGAAGTTGCCCAATTCCCTCAACGTTGGCAAAGTTATATTTACCCGAATTTACACGCGTTGGTCATCTCAAATATACTTGAGCTGATTAGTCAAAGTAATTTGTACAATTACCCAATTTCACCAAAGAAAGTTTCTGAAAGTATACTCAAATAAGTTAGTATTGGAAACATGCAACATACCCGAAGTTATCAACATGGGTAATGTTTAACGTACCTAGGCTTGTATTTATTGTATTTCCAAATTTACCCATGGTAACCAATCTTAAGTAATATTGCAAGTACCTCAACTTATCAACGTGGTAATTTCTAAAATTACGACGCTATAGTTTGTGCAGATAATTTACAAATTTTCCAAGTTAAACTATGCAATATAACCAATTGCTGGTTAGTGTTGCATTTTTGTTTAACTTGGGAAATTTGGAAATTACCAGTGCAGTAACTATGCGTTGCAATTTTAGAAATCACCAGCATGTCGATAAGCTGAGGTACTTGCACGCTATTAAAGCATTTTGTTGCAGAAATGATATTGGACAAAACGTAAATTACCACAAAATATGGAAGAAGTTACTAGAAACATAAGAACGAAAAGAAATTCAACGAAAAAATATCAGTAATAATCTTTAATTGGATATAGCTTGTTTTATTACTTTAGATAAAGCGGTACACATTAATTTAGAATCACGGTTGATAACCATCGTATTCGCACTTGTTTCTTTTATCTTTATCCTCCTGTTACGTGAAAGCGACAGAGGGGCTATATATTGGACGACTCCTCACACGTGTAAGAGTTTCCATATTTCCGAGTGTTCGGTTGATTTCTTCAGTTCTTGTCGAGTTTTAGTGCTGCTTGTTTGAATCCACCAAGCAGAGATAATTGTATGAAACAACGCGATGAGAATGCGAGTTGAAGCACAGATCTTTGGATCATGGTCGCCGTAAAAACGACATTCTGTACAAACATTCAAGTAACGGCTAATTATCAAGATTTACACACCTAGTAAATTATCAAAATAGCTATTAAAACATTGAACCATTTACCGAAAAGTACCGCTGTTCTTTAATAACTCAAAACTTGGTTTTATTACTGCTAAAGCGGTTTGCAGTAATCTAGAATCACGATCACATTACTTAATTTACAATCACGGTAACCAACTAAAACGTAAAACAGGTGTCCGTCTGGCTGCATTTATTTGAAAAAAAAATCGAGAAAAATAGGAGTATCAGTTCTGCCAAGTTTGAAGTTTTCAAATGCAGCCGTTTCTTAGATAATAGAGTTTTTTTCATTATGATGCCCTGACGAAAGCAGCTAGCGAAAACTGCTGAAACGTTGGCGTTGTTGCAACTGCCTCACCAGTTCAGCTCTATGTTTATTATACTATAATATATATCTGGTGTCATAACAAGTAAAAAATGGAATTCAAAGTTGAGCCCTTTGCCCATATCGCTTACTGCTTCGCGACTATTCCAAAAACTAGTCTATTGTTTATAGTCTCAAAGCAGAATAAGCAATATGGGACAAGGGTTTTAACTCAAATATATACAGAACGGCAGCATTGGGAAACTTAAAACTTGGCGGAACGGATACTCACATTTTTCTTAATGTTTTAAAAATAATTGCAGCCTGGCCAGATACTTCTTTTAACACTTTGATAATCAAGATGGGCAAAAACATTAAAACCAGAGATGCAAACGGCTTTTCAAAAAATCGGTGAGCAGTTTGATAATACACTATTCGCCACGCAGACCTCCCACTGTTCGATTCCCGCAACAGACATATTATACACATTCCAAAAATTCAATTCAAACTCAAAAACAGATTAAAAAAAAAATTTCTGGGGACATTTTTTTGGAAAAGTAATGTTTATTTTTAATCATAGGTCAGTGCTATATGAAAGCGTCAGGGGCCCCGGGAGGCACACCATGTTCGGAAGGGAGGGGGCACAAGGCAGAGTAAATGGCAATCAGAAGTTAAAGATTAATGTCAGATGGCATAATTACAGTGAGTGCGATCCCACTATATTATATCGAAGGTATATACTCAGTGATAAATAACCTTTGGCCAGAAACGTGGATTTAGAGTAAACACATGCCAGACCCCCCAACTTTTCTCAACGGATATAGACGAATAATAAAAATGACAAATTCAGGCGAAAAATTGGCAAAATTCGCCGAAAAGCAAAGATTTGCATCACTGTAAAATAACAATCAAGATTCCATATCAGCAATAAATCAATTGTCATTTGCTGATGCTCAATCAAGATTCCACATCGGCAATAAGTCTAAGCAATCAAGCAATAAGTCTAAGCAATCAAGACTCCATATCGGCAATAATCAACTGTCATTTGCTATTCGCCGAAAAGCAAAGATTTGCATCACTGTACAATACCAATCCAGATTCCATATCAGCAATAAATCAATTGTCATTTGCTGATGCTCAATCAAGATTCCACATCGGCAATAAGTCTAAGCAATCGAGACTCCATATCGGCAATAATCAACTGTCATTTGCTGATGCTTATGGGTTTAGGCCCAACTGCATCGCCAGTTCTTGTACGGCATTGAAAGGGTGTTCTTCTTTGATGCCAAGAAGATACTGCTGAAGGAATTGCAGGACCTTGCACGCATGTTTGGAATACTCCATATTAAAAATGTAATACAGTGCAAGAACACTGACTAAACTTTGCAAAGCATCTGCAGTGGTCACTACAGGATGTAGCTCCACAAAAACTGTGAAGTTTTTGGCAACTGCTGCATCACCGTAGGCCACGACAAATGGTTGATAACGATCTTTTATGGACTGAGCGATTTCTTGCAAGGTTGTATTTTCCTACAATAAAAAAAACACATGTCACTTGTTGCTATTCCTCATCTTTTCTACAGGCATTAAAAATAACCAGTGTCATTTAACGGATGAATCGTGCATCTTTCATTGTCAACACATTCGTTCGATTCTCGCTTAACGCACTACCAGTATCTGCCAAAAAAAAAGCATCCAAATAGAGCACTTAATTTGTTGGTACTGAAATCGCAACACTTGTAGTACAGCCATGAGATCTCTACAGGCCACGCATATTAAAAAACTATACAGTATAAATAAAAAACTTTGATCAAGCTCAAAGGCAAGATCATAGACAGCGAAGCAGAATCTGCTTGAAAACATACTGGTACTTAAGTGTTCCCTATCACGATTCATTCAATCATTCATTTTAACAAACTTATGCAAATTCGCCGTTAGTCTAAACGTTATTTTTAACCATTTTAGACATAATTTGTCTAAACGTTGCTTTGAAAACTGGTTTTTAAAACAATAACGTATTGTTTTGGTCCTTTTTGGCAACAATCTTTAATTTTTGGCATCAGAGTGAACATGATTTTCCCAATCTTAATGCTTATTACTTTGCGAAATCTTTCCAAACGTTTAGCAAGTAGTTTATTTGTGTGTACCGTAGCGCGAACATTGCCGATATTAGTAAATTCAGCACAACAAATTGAAAATAACGAAGAGTATACAGTAACTACACAAAATGTCATTCTCACCCGGAAATACGTAAAATTGCGATAACAGTTATCCAGCACGGTTGAATACACTATTTTCACCTGGTTGCCCGTGCTTTGTCGACCGCAGATTCATGTAATACTACTTTAGAAGTAAAACTTGCGTTGTTAACATCCATATGTTGTTAACAACGTATGTTTACCATTATTTCACCGTTTTCACTAAAAGACTTCATTACTTGAAACTCCCGATGCCCTTCTAGGCATCATAGGGCTTTAAACCATACAAACTATAGTTTTTAGCAGGGCCTATTACAAAACTGAAACAAATCCCACATGCACTTTGTATATAGTGCTTGTTATTGAAGCTCTTTCAAATGGATCAGCTGCAACATTTGGTAAATATTCACGTAAATCGTTGCGTTTCTTCAAAAACGCAAATGTTGACAAGAACGCTGAAAATGACCAAATGTTTGTACAATTTGGTAATTATCATTACTTAGTTGATCTAATAAAACTTTTGTGAAGCTAACTAGGATACCGATGCCTTGATATGCCATTGAACACTATTGTGTAACAAATAGTTTGAATGATAAATGCTTGTATACAAGCGGTAACTCACTGGTAAAACAAAATGTGTTTTACGAGCTGAAATGAAACGTCAAACAAACTACTTACCGGGGAAATATCAAATAGATACTTGCTCAGATCGCAATCGCGCTTGGTATTGCTCTTGAGCTGGCAGCAAAGCAATAATACACCAATAATGACATGAATGTCTGCAATAAAAGTGCAACTTGAACACTGCGCAATATCAAAACCTACATTAAAACTATGACTAAAAAATTATACTATAGTGCATATAAATGTTAATTAATCATGTGAAGAATATTTCGCAATTAATTCCATTCACGTGATAGCCGTAATCTAGCATTGCTCATAAATTCTTCCGAAACCCGTCACATAACTGAGGTCACAAGCAATCATTAACGATATGACCTATGGAATTAACCACCCCATTCATATTACGCATGGGTTCTTTCACAGATGCGGTGGGCCAGGAAATCAGCATATAAAATTACTCCTTTTGTAAAAATGCTGTCTCTACTAGCAGAGATTTAGCTTTCGCCACGAGAAAAATTCTGCTGATTTTCTTCCTTTCCCAGAGGCCTCTGGTCGTTTAACCAAAACTGACCTTCATCTGTGACAACTCTGACATTCTAGCAACGCCACCTGTCAGCTTAAGATTTAGATCCTTCCCTTTACCATGTAGATTCAGTTAGTTAGTTGCAGTTTGGATAATTAATCATTTTGACACGGTCCACATAATCTCGAGTTCTGTCCAGAAAATCATAACATACGGAGTCAGTTTTTCCATTCTTCCGTCTAATAGCAGTGTGAAAAACACACCGACTTAAAAACTTAACCTAATACGTAGCTTTTAATTGGTGACATTGACCCATACTAAGTAAAGCCTTACACTATTGCTGCTACCAAAAAAATTTAAAGGTGTAGCCACCAACTTGTAAAAATTAGTTTTAAGTTGAAAACTTGAGGGAATATACGCAAATTTGAACTGTAATATCTCAAAAGCGGTAAGGTAAAAGTATCAAATTTGGTGAGGGTAGTTTTAAGAGTTATTTTTAAAAATTGTCTAGTTCCAAGTCCCCAGTCAGGATTGAATGCCCTTTTAAGAATTTTTGTCAAGATACTCCGTGTATTATTTGTGAAATAACACATTTAAAGTATGTGCCCTGCGACACCCAGGTGGATAACCACTGTACGAACGACTTTGTAACTTGCAAACTCCACCCGTTCCAAACACCCTCCCCTCAGCGTAAGAGGTTCTTCTCCCTCGTTCTGCCCGCTATGTCCTCTCTCGTCTTCGCTGCAATTGACAAAGCCTCTTACTTCCCTCTTACCTTCCGAAGCTAAGCAGGCCCACTACTTCTCAATGCAACGCCTGTGGTTTTGAAACCGAGGATATTGATCATCTCATTCTTAACTGCCTTGCCTCTGACGCACGAAGGAGAGCCATCTTCGGCTCCTCTCTCTCCATTCTCGATCTGTGGTCCAGACCCTGGGGCATTGCCCGACTACTTGGTCTCCGTGATGTACCATCACGCCCCCATCCCTAGGAAGCGGTTGGGTAATTCCACCACCACCACCAAGCAGACTGGTAGAGACTATTTTGGGAAATGACAAGAAAACCACTGACTGTTCTTAGCAATAGGAAACATACGGTAAATCTTCTAAAATAATACTATTAGAATCTTGTTAAAAACTTCGCAATGCGATTCACAATAACGTTTGGTTTCATTTATGTACGCCTCTTATTTTACAAGAAATCTTTCATGTTGTTGACTCTCGACTGTATTATACAATCATAACCGTTAACGACATGATAGCATTTTGTGTACTGTACTGAGTTGCAAAAGTCTCCCTTATGAACTACTACCTTAACGTGGTAAGGGAGTTTGTGTGCGTCCATAACCTCAAGAGCTGTGCTAGCTGGAGTTTATCGACTCCTCTAGGGTCTCCCATGCTAGAGTGGTCAAGAGATTGACGCCAGACAAAATGTAGTTTTCCTGCTGCCTTGCAGGACATGCCATTTCTGGCAAAGGCTAGGCCCACTGCCGATAACTGTGGTTGGTGTCAGCAAGGGCATGCGACTGTAAAAATAATGCCAAATAAAATCATGCAGATCAAAAACACGAAACTTCATACCGGATCGGTCGTGACCCGGGTTTACAACGACCGCCACCGACATTATAGGTCCAACAGGATGTCGGCGGAAAATATGCCACTGTTGGACAAACTACAGCGAAGAAGAGGAGGAAGAAAAGCAAAGAAGAAACGAGAATTAAGGAAGACGAGAAGCGTAGATATCAGAGTTGGAACATTGAATGTTGGCAGTATGACAGGAAAAGGCAGAGAGGTTGCTGATTTGATGTCGAGAAGAAGAATCGACATATTGTGTGTGCAAGAAACGAGATGGAAAGGCGCCAAATCTAGGAACTTAGGAGGTGGTTTTAAGTTGTTTTATTACGGTGAAGATAGCAAAAGAAATGGGATAGGTGTGATCATTAAAGAGGAATATGCAAAATGCGTGGTGGAAGTAAAGAGGGTCTCAGATAGAATTATGATGGTAAACCTTGTGTTTGAAGGGGTGATGATAAATGTGATTAGCGCATATGCTCCACAAGTAGGTTGTGAAATGGAACACAAATTACAGTTCTGGAATGACCTGGATGAGGTGATGCATTGCATAGACAAAGAAGAACGTGTGGTGATAGGAGCGGACCTGAATGGCCACGTGGGTGAAGGCAATAACGGCGATGAGCATGTGATGGGAAAGTTTGGCTTTAAAGAAAGGAACGAAGAGGGACAAATGATTGTAGACTTTGCAAAGAGAATGGAAATGGCTGTAGTTAATACATATTTCAAAAAGAGGGAAGAACACAGGGTAACATACAAGAGTGGCGGCAGAAGCACACAAATAGATTATATACTATGCAAGAGATCAAACTTGAAAGAATGTGGAGGTTGCAAGGTAATACCAGGAGAAAGCGTAGCTAAACAGCATAGAGTAGTTATTTGTAAAATGACCGTAACAGTGAAGAAGAGGAAAAAAGTGATTATAGAACCAAGAATAAGATGGTGGAAATTGAAGGAGGAGGATTGCTGCGTGAAGTTTAAAGAGGAAGTGAAGCAAGCACTCAATTGTGTTGATACACAATCGAATGACTGGAACACTATGGCAAATGCAGTGAGAGAGAGTGCAAGGAATGTGCTTGGTATGACATCTGGAAAAAGGAAAGAAAACAGGGAGACATGGTGGTGGAATGAGGAAGTACAAGATAGTATCAAGGAAAAGAAATTGGCCAAAAAGAACTGGGATACTCAAAACAGTGAAGAAAGCAGACAGGCATACAAGCAAGCAAGTTGTAAGGCAAAAAGAGATGTAGCAAAAGCAAAAGCATATGATGAGCTGTATATGAAACTAGATACACAGGAAGGAGAAAAGGATTTATACAAATTGGTTAAAGTGTTGAAAAGGTGGAAGAATTATTACGAAGAAATGATGAACAGAGAAAATGAACGAGAGACAAGGATAGATAGCATAAATGGAACATATGAGGATGTTCCCAGAGTTACCAAAAAAGAAGTAAGAACCGCAATGAAAAAGATGAAAAATGGGAAAGCAGTAGGTCCTGATGATATTCCAGTGGAGGCATGGAAATGTTTAGGAGAGTTAGCAATTGCTTTCTTGACTAAATTGTTCAATGGAATCTTGGAAAGTGAAAGCATGCCCAGTGAATGGAGAAGGAGCGTTCTCGTACCAATTTTCAAAAATAAGGGTGAGGTTATGAATTGTGGTAATTATCGGAGTATCAAGTTGCTCAGCCACAGTATGAAGTTGTGGGAACGAGTAATAGAAGCTAGACTCAGACAAGAAGTAGAAATCTGTGAACAGCAGTATGGTTTCATGCCGGGAAAAAGCACTACTGATCCGATGTTTGCTTTGAGATTGTTAATGGAAAAGTGCAGAGAAGGACAAAAGAAACTGCATTGCGTAATCGTAGATTTGGAAAAGGCTTACGGCAGAGTGCCCAGAGAGGAATTGTGGTATTGCATGCGAAAGTCTGGAATGTCGGAGAAGTATGTGATGATGGTGCAGGATTTGTATTAGGACAGTGTCACAGCAGTACGATGCGCTACTGGAATGACAGAGGCTTTTAAAGTGAAGGTGGGATTACATCAGGGATCAGCTCTTAGTCCTCTATTGTTTGCAATAGTAATTGACAGACTAACAGATGAGGTTAGAGAGCCGGCTCCATGGACGATGATTTATGCAGATGATATTGTGATATGCAGCGAAAGTAGAGAAAATGTTGAGACTAAACTGGAGAAGTGGAGATATGCATTGGAGAGAAGAGGAATGAAAGTTAGCAGAAGCAAGACAGAATACACGTGCATAAACGACAAGAATCAGAATGGAAAAGTGAAACTGCATGGATCTGATTTGGAAAAAGTGAATGAGTTTAAGTACTTAGGATCAACAGTGCATCAAACTGGAGACTGCACAAAAGAAGTTAAGAAGAGAATACAGGCAGGATGGTGTAGTTGGAGAAAAGTGACAGGAGTCCTGTGTGACAAAAGAATATCAGCTAAAGTAAAAGGAAAGATCTACAAAACAGTAGTAAGACCGGCCATGTTGTATGGATTAGAAACAGCTGCACTGACCAAAAGACATGAATCTGAGATTGAGGTTGCTGAATTGAGAATGTTGCGGTTTTCCCTGGGTGTGACTAGAAAGGACAAGATCAGAAATGAATAGGCCTACATAAGAGGAACGGCACATGTAAGAAGGATGGGAGACAAAGTGAGAGAGTCAAGATTGAGATGGTTTGGACATGTTCAAAGGAGAGATGAAAATAATGTTGGAAGGAGAATGCTTAGAATGCCAGTGCCAGGTAAAAGAAAAAGAGGAAGACCCAAGAGAAGGTACATGGACATGATTAAGGAAGACATGCAGCTGGTAGGAGCATCAGAGAAAGATGCAGCAAACAGGACGAAATGGAGAAACTTGATCTGCTGTGGCGACCCCTGACAAGGGATAAGCCGAAAGACGAAGAAGAAGTACTGAGTTGCAAAAGTAATCTTTTAAAGCAGCGTAATGACCACAGAGTCTCCAAGCACGTTTGAACGTCAAAAACGACAGCGAGTCCAGAAACAATAAAATGAATTTGTGTTAATATGGCTAATTTAACATTAAGGCCACGAACAAAGATGAAAAAAATGTACACTAAACAGATTGTGAAAGTTATGACGTTATAAAAACGATTGACAAACAACAGGAGTAAATAACAACTGGACGCGATGCAAATATGGTGCAAAAGCTAACTGGGCTGCAATATATTGAACATGCTTAACTTAATGTATCCAGCTAGTTTTCCACAAGCGTTACCTAATTTCAGCTAGTGTGTTCGCGCACAGTTGTCGTGATTGGTGATTAACGTGCAAATCAGTTAGTTATAGAGATCTTTTACCACCTACCTGCAAATTGTTCATCACTAGAAGGCAACTTTGCCAAAAGAGCGCATTCACGAGAAGATTTTTTGGTGTTTCTTTCCACCATGCTAATGATTTTAGAAAACAAGCTTTTGGCATTGTTTCCAATCTCTTCCATTGAGATACTTTAAAGCCTCTTAAATTCACGAATTATCTGAAAAGCAAACACAAATTAACAATAAATACAGATACGTAAAATAATTTTGAAACACGAACATGGGGAGGTAGCAATTGTGCTACTAAAGAAACACAGTGAACAGTGATGGAAGAAAATGAAAGTCATTTAAAGTGGAGCCTGTGTGCCCTATAAAGTGCAAAAATTGAAAAACCTGAGAAACATTGGGCAAACTTTGCAGAGTGATCAAAAGCAAAATTTGGCATATTATATTAAATCTGCTTTTAGGGTTGAAAATTTTCGTCCAAACTGAAGTGGTAAAAACTTATTGGCAAATTTTCATTGTCAAAATCTCTTATGTTTTTAGAGTGAACATCGAATGAAACAATTAGAACAAGTGCTTTGAACACTGAAGGCCTGCATTAATGCCGGATTTGACTTTTAAATTCTAGAAATGCCTTACAAATTTTTGTGTATATTGTCACAGTGCTAGGAAGCCACTTATAATGTCTTTCGGATTCCAAAATACTGTTAGCAGAGCAAATAGTCTGGTGTCGGTTCTAATGCCTATCAGATGGAAGATTCTACCAAGCAGCAATACAACTCGTCAAGAACTCAAGAACCACACACTCGGAAATATGGAAACTCCTAAGCGAGTGAATATTCGTCCAATAAATAGCACTTCTGTCACTTTCCCATGACAGAAAGAAGATGAAACAAACAAACAAACACGTGAGTCAAGTAGTGTGGTTATAACCAATATATGTACTGGTATATAATATTTCTCACCATTTCGTAAGTGAATGCATGAATAATACGCAACACAAAAAAACACCATGTAACAAAACAGCTTAGTGTAAGCTAACTCGTAACTGTGGGTACCTCATCATACACTGCAATTGCTGGCCACTCTTTTAAGAAAGTCTTGGAGTTCGGAGACTGTGTTAAAACTTCATTTCTGCGATACCTAAAGCTCAGCGCCATTTGATCGTTTATCACTTTTTTATTTCTTAGTGAGGATGGCTTTTTGAATTCTTCAATCAATATCTAGAATTACAATGTAGAAGGTGACCTTGTGTCGAAATCAATGCTAATGGGAAATTTACAACTAGATATGAAGCTTGATTTGTGATTAATTGCTGTCTTAACTAATACTAAAATATTACAGCATTTAACTGCACTACTTTCGCTCGAAATTTTATGCAGATTTTAGTTTGAATATAACTGCTACGACTTACTCGTACACGTCATTTTGCATCAAATAGTCTGTACAGTTACTGCAAATATCTGTTTTAACTTTAACATTAAAGCATACCTAAAATTCTGATACATACTTCTCAGTGAACATTGTGTAAGTCCCTGTCACACTGTTGACGTTTCAGCCAAAATATACACAACGCAACGCAATATCCGCTTAATTACTGCTTTCATTCTTGTCAAATGATTTATTGTTGCTTGCCAAATTCCACCGAGCAAAGATAAGCATCGTAATGCATCTTATCCCAAGGAATTGAGAATCACATCATGTGTTCTTTCTCTTAAATGGTAGATTGGCTTTGCTTTTTTATTTCTTGCTTTAACATAAACTTAAGAAAATTTAGTGAAGAACCTTACAGAAAAACCTACTCCAGAATAGGATTCAAAATTCTAGATTCAAATTGATTAGTGTAGAATACCAGCTTATTCTATGTAGCCCATCACTACATACAAGTAATCCAATTACTTTTTTTTTGAATACCAATTATTTTCAATGAGTCAAATTATACAAAAAGTAGGCAACATATTTGATGGAAACATTTGCAGGCATTGCGAGCATGTATGTAGCATTACCGCAAAAAAATGCAATCACCAGAAGGTAGTGAAGCAAATCAGATATCTCCCATTAAATTGAACTTAATAAGTGAATACTATATTAAATGCTTAGACACAATTTCACGAGTGCCAATTTTTTATAACTAGACCCAAAAATATCATTACATTTTAGTTATATTTCGGAAATGGTAAAGTTACAATTTTGAAATTATTACCTATAGTTCATAGAACCCTAATTAACCAGTTAACTGCATACGACTAACGCTTTTGCAATTGCTTATTATCTTCGGAATTGTTCCCTCTAAGATTTTGTCAGCTGCGTAACTGCCCAAATGGAAATTTTGATAAATATTTGCTCAAGCATTTTTATCCAAAATTTTGTCCAAAATTTTGTTGTGGAAATCGGTTTTTAAAACAAGCTACTATTTAGGACAAAAAATTTTCAACTTTTTACATTTGATTCCATGTGATTTGCTCAATCTTAATTTTATCACTTAAATTTGCAAAGATTTTTCCTAAATTTCTCGATTTTCGCACCTTAGAGGGAACACTGGGCCCAATATTAATTTTACAGCGTTACAAAATTTGTCAGAATCCTTTAAATTTTGCGCTTACAAGATAACACAGGTTTAAACTGCCTTTCCATTTAAGGAGCATTCAGGTCTAAATTTTTGTACAGTTTTTGTCATGAAAAATTTGTAATATTCTTTTAAACCAATTTTGCATTATGACATGATTCCTTTTTTTTTCTTTTAAACTGTTTTTTATAAAAAAAGATTGAAGAAACACAGCAGATAAGCTTATGTGACTGCAATCCGGAACCTACAAGCTATAGCCTAGTTTGCTTGACTATTACCTGTACTGATTCTAGCCTACCACAGAGAGGTAGACCAGTAGACTAAGTTTCGTTATTGCTTTCACTCGTAGTTCTACCAAACACGATCAGATAAAGTTCAATTGCAATTTAAAAAAAGGCAGTGTCTATTATTACGAGATCATAACAATGTTATGTGACTGTACGTACGGTTCGTTTAGATTATGCAGTATAGGTAGCAATGATGTAGTCGTCATGTGACTCTACACATTGTTCAACAGCGGGAGTTTACTGCTTGGCTAGCAGCTGACTTCTAGTGTAGTACGGTAGTTCATGCAGTGGACTTCAGTGACAAGGTTCCTGGAAGACTGAACTTAGTGTTTTCTCTATGGTTGCGCAGCATTCAGTAGAGGTAGCCTACCGGTACCAATTGCTTAGAGATTCGGCTACATTCAATCATTAAGTTCAGGCAAGAGTCACGTAACTCCATGATACAAAATAAGAATTACAGTCATGAAATAAGAATTGCAGTCAATTCATCCCTGACAATGACCTTGCCAATATCAGTAATCACACATGATAATGCTCATTAAACAGCTACTAGTAGTGTTAAGTTGTTAACTGGTAAGCTAGTGTCCCACTTTCGTTAATAACCTGCATTAATGTACGACAACGAGAACTAACTCGCTATAGCTACGATAAATACTGTAATAAATTTCAAAATACTTGAATGCTGCTTTCGACTACTTTCGAAGTGGTGATCAGCTCCTACTATGCTGCTATGTTCAACAAACGTTCGCTAAGGTTCGTTCTCGTTAACTTACATTAACGCAGGTTCTAACGCAAGTGGGACACTACCATTAGGGCTAAAACTAACTCACACATTTTGCAGTTTTGTTCCCAGGCCTACATACAGCTGTGCACAGTAGCCTACTGTACAGTGTGTAGAGCGTAGGCTTAACCCTCAGACAGTGTATGATAAACTACCAGTATCCCCCCTCAAAAATAGAACTTAGTTAAAAAGTCTTTCTAACTTCAACAATACACAATTACAAATTTTTCAATCGTCGCAGTAAATTTAGTTTACATGTATCAGTGGTCTACTTGTACTTAACCACTGGCATTCCACTCACCAAACTGCTGAAAGTTGAAAATTGAAACCTGATTCAACGATTAGCCCTGTTATGTTCCCGCCTAAACAAGTTATTCATGTTTCCACGTTTTTCTGATAAAAAAGATAAAATCATTCAATCGAATAGTTATGCCTATGCGCAACTAACTAGCTAAAAAAGATCATGGCATTCATGCAGTTTTTTGACAAACATAAAATGTCAGATTATAGCGTAAGCAAATTAAATTTTTTTTTGTCATTTTTGGCCTATATCATATTTTTGGGATTGGATTGGAGTCAAATATGGCGTTGGTTGTCTAAATGTGCTAGCGTGTTCAGGCGAAACGAAATCATATTGCATCGATCATTTTTCTGGTTACGGCAAAAATTTACGACTGCACCATATGACTGCACCTTACAAAATCAAAAGAAATAAACAATAGTAACCTTTTTGATTTATCCTTTTTTCTAAAGGTAATATCTGGTGCTGCTTATATGGTACCTACTGGAATTACTGACCACTCGAAACTCTTCTCGATCACATTTACGTTAATGATAACCGTAAACAGTCTTATGTTAGTGGCATTGTCATTTGTGATGTAAGTGATAATTATGGAACCTTTACAGCTGCTTTGGTAAAAAAGAACTTGCCCGGTAACGCCTTAACAATGGAATCTTCAGGACATGTCAATCTTTGAACTTGAAATCTTTCTTCAAACTCTGGAAAACAATTTATCGTGGCAGGGGCGGATTAAGGATAGGCGGGGCCCTGGGCTTGGCTTACAGTGGAGCCCCTTTTCAATAGCGATGGCAGAACCATTTTCAAAGTGGGGACTCAGCACTCAAGCGCATATTCAGACGCTTGGCTTACAAATTGAAGGAACCTTGGGGACATAGCTGGGCAAGTTACTAGCAAAAAATACCGACGTTACTTACACCATTACTTGACAAAAAAGTATCGAAGTTACTGTTATCGTTAATTTTCAAAAAAAGGTAACTAATAACTTGAAGTTACAAGTTATTTTGAAATAAATTAACAGTTTGAAGAAAAAAATTCTGTTTCACCGAAATTTCAGTTTTACATCTAACCGAACTGATTTACGGTACTGTAAGCGTGGAAGGATCAAAAAGCGATAATATTAGAATGTCTTTTCTACTTGTAAAGTTGTACTAAACAGTAAACACCCATTTCTTCAAGCAATAAAAGATCACTAAATTTGCCTTGAAATGTGTATTTATGCATGTTGTTATGTGTATATGTTGTACTGTTAGTATGTTTATTTGCATTGCTTTATGTAGATTACACTTTATGTAGGGTACCGGTACGGGTAGTGATTGGTACCCTAGCCTACCAACCAAATTGCCAAAACTTTTGCATATACTTCAATTACATTTTTTCTCTTTTGCTCTTAATTAGTATTTATGTTGCAAACATGCTCAAGATTTAGCTAATCGTTATGTTTTGTACCGAACTGCCACCCAACTAATGCTGTGGTGCTTCGACACCGGATCGGCTTATTACTATTATTATTACCTGCATTTCTGCGAAGTTTTGCCGTCCAAGGAGTTTGGCTCGAAAAATCTATGACGTCACTGCAACTCATCAATAGTAGGCTAGTCAAATTGGTTAAAGTGTCATACTGTTATCGGTAAAAAACTTTGTGGTTATTAAGGATGTTAAAGAGTCTATGGTAAGGTCTAGACAATGAGATATGCTCAATCTCAGTTCTATCACTTTAGAAAATTTGCCCAATTTTTCTCAAATTTCTCAATTTTTGCACCTTAGAGAGAACATTGTTCCAGACACATAAGTACATTGAAGTACCTAGTGCTACTGTAATTCTATTTATTTCATTATAGTTTACAGAAAGCATGCCCAACAACCAAATATTTTTTAAAAGGCATGCTAAACTTTAATGCATTTTGTCAAAATTTTTTACCAAAAGAAAATGCCAAATGCCAAAATTTTTTTATCTTACCTCTGACCTGGCCTTTAAGTTGTTTTTGACCAAATGACTTAAACGAAGACAAATTGAAATAAACAAGACACTTCAGACTTTAGTTATTCAGTAAGCAAATTTTTTGTAATGTAAAAGAAGTAAACACTAACCCAATTGGAAATAGCTCTGCAGCTAGTAATAAGTTGTGGAAAACAGATTTTATGCTGTTACATCACCAATCATGTTAGTTTACAGTTTAGCTTAGGCCTAGTTATTTGCTTAAAATATGCTCAAGTTGGGTTACCACCGAAGACGTCCCTTGAACAAGTCGACCCAGACAAGTCGTCCTCGAAGGTGAATTATACCTAGCCGCATTTTTTCGCGCGTTGTATGGCCATAGCGACCTGATATATCGCAAGAAACTGAAACAAGTCGACCCAGCTGAGAAACTGAAACAAATCGACCCAGTTGAAGATACGTGACGCAACTGCTACGCATCATTGAACCTTTGCTACGTACGCTCTACTAGGGCTTCGCTACTTCGAATTTGTATTATTGCATTTGTTTTTATATAAGATACGTGACGCAACTTGTATGCATCATTGAGCCTTTGTTGCGTGCGCTCTACTGTCTAGGACTTAGCTACTTCGAATTTATATTAATGCATTTGTTTTTTATTCATCACCATAACAAAAGGACTTCGCTACTTCAAATTTGTATTAATGCATTTGTTTTTTATTTATCACCATAACAAAATTGAATGAAAAGCACAAATATACATATAAAATACTGTGGATTTTAATCGCTTTGCTACCTCGCTACACGGAATTTGTGATCATTGGAACGACCGACGCTCGCGTCGCGTGTTCCTTGGTTTTTACTCGGCCATTTTCAAACTAACGAGTGCGAGATTTCAAACTTTTGCTTATAACTCGAGAACCGTTTGGTCTAACTACATAAAATTTGGACAGCAGTTTGAGATTAATGAGTTTTATGTTTGTACCAAATTTCGAGGCAATCGGTCACGTGACTTCGGGTTTATGACCCGAAAACCGCCCCGAAAGTTTGGCGTAAAAAGCGGTCTAAGTCAAAAACGGCTTAAGTACGGCAAAAAATATTTCTCATGGTTATATGTCTTAAGATATCCTTTCATCCCTACCAACCCACTTTCGGCCGCGATGAGGTTTTTTTCTTATTTTTTTCCTTTTTTTTCCTTTTTTTTCCTTTTTTTTTCCTTTTTTTTCCTTTTTTTTCTTCCTAAATCTTGTACGCTCGAGTTCTCCTAAACCACAAAACATAGAAATCTAATTTTTGTGTGAAGTTGTTGAGGTACATACGCAATTGTGTCTCCTGAAATTTTTTTGGGGCAACTCCCCCGGGAACCCCCCCAAAATGGGGCCCCAAAAAATCAATTTTTTGAACAGCTCAAGCTAGGTTGCCAGTTTTTTTGGATATCAGTAGATATTTGAGAGACAAATATTTTGACATAATTTGGGGTTACCACCCCCCCGGGGACCCCCCCCAAATGGACCCCCCCAAAAACAAATTTTTTTAACCATATAACCTAGGGTGCCATTTTTCTTTGATATCAGTAGATATTTAAGAGAGAAATATTTAGACATGGTTTGGGGGTACCACCCCCCCGGGAACCCCCCCAAAATGGGGCCCAAAAAAATCAAATTTTTAAACGGCTCAAGCTAGGGTGCCAGTTTTTTTTGATATCAGTAGATATTTGAGAGACAAATATTTTGACATAATTTGGGGGTACCACCCCCCCGAAGATCCCCCCAAATGGACCCCCCAAAAACAAATTTTTTAACCATTTAACCTAGGGTGCCATTTTTCTTTGATATCAGTAGATATTTAAGAGAGAAATATTTTGACATGGTTTGGGGGTACCACCCCCCCGGGAACCCCCCAAAAAATCAAATTTTTGAACGGCTCAACCTAGGGTGCCAGTTTTTTTTGTTGTCAGTAGATATTTGAGAGACAAATATTTTGACATAATTTGGGGGTACCACCCCTTTGGGGACCCCCCAAATGGACCCCCCCAAAAATAAATTTTTTAACGATTTAACCTAGGGTGCCATTTTTCTTTGATATCAGTAGATATTTAAGAGAGAAATATTTTGACATAGTTTGGGGGTACCACTCCCCCGGGGACCCCACCAAATGGACCCCCCAAAAGCAAGTTTTTTAACCATTTAACCTAGGGTGCCAGTTTTTTTGATATCAGTAGATATTTAACAGACAAATATTTTGACATAGTTTGGGGGTGCCACACCCCCGGGGACCCCCCCCAAATGGACCCCCCAAAAATCAAGCTTTTGAACGGCTTAACTTAGAGTGCCAGTGTTTTATGATATCAGGAGATATTTAACAGACAAATATTTTGACATAGTTTGGGGGTGCCACCCCCCCGGGGATCCCCCCAAATAAACCCCCCAAAATCAATTTTTTGAACGGCTCAAGGTAGAGTTCTATTTTTTTTTGATATCAGTAGATATTTAATCGACAACTATTTTGACATAGTTTGGGGGTGCCACCCCCCCGCGGACCCCCCCAAATGGACCCCCCAAAAATCAATGTTTTGAATGGCTCAACTTGGGTGCCACTCTGTTTTGATATTAGCAGATATTTAACAAACAAATATTTTGACATAGTTTGGGGGTGCCACTCCCCCTGGGACCCCCAAAAATCAATTTTTAAACGGCTCAAGCTAGGGTGCCAGTGTTTTATGATATCAGGAGATATTTAACTGACCAATATTTTGACTCTACTTTTCTGGAGGTTTCATAATCAGATATTTTTGAATAATTGCTGATTTTACGGTAGACAAAAAGTACTTTTGAGCGTCACAGCATTAGCTATGCGTCGGTCGTTCACTGGGTTTGCTGGCAAACTCCCATCTAGTTCATACCTATATTAATCGCGTCGCTTCCGCTCCTCAACATAAAAAGAATTATATTATTGATGCTTAGTATAGTTATTATTCAGCTATCAAAAGGAGCGAAAGCAACGCTCTATCGCTTCCGCTCCTCAAAATAAAAAGGATTATATTATTGATGCTTAGTATAGTTATTATTCAGGTATCAAAAGGAGCGAAGGCAACGCTCTTTTGAAAAGGGCGGTTGCCCACCTCTGGTTTCGGTTAGGTTAGAATAAATATTATCAACCATTCCAGTAACATCACGAGACCAAGCCAATTTTGGTGAAATTTCCCCTTTTTTATTCATTTTGGATTTGGAAGGATAAAATAGAGTCGCGGGATTAAATACACTGTATTTGATTTCCCCCAACACCAATTTGGACGAAAAAGAGGGTTTATCGAATTGGTGTGGTCACGTGATATGACTGGAATGGTTGATAATACTCGTACATGGTTGATAATACTCTAATTTAAAATCGATTCAGGGTCCTTTCAGGTCGTCGCTGTCTCATGGACAAAAGAGTCAAAGCGACTTGGTTAATAAAGATGTAAATGCAATCATGTAGGACTAAGAATGATTTCTATTTTATGTAATTGAAATGTAGCACAGTCAAATACTCGTATTAGTGCCAAAACTTCCGGCATTCGCAAATGAAAAAATGTTTTATATTTTAGGATTAAAAATTTTAGTAACCGAATTATTTTTTCTTCGGCAAACTTACATAGTGACGTAAGTGTTTTGGAACAAGAATCTATTTTTCAGCTAATTTTCAGCCAAGTCTGAGAAAAACAGACTTCACAATATACCGTTACTAAAAACATACTGCTGTATACGCGAAATGAATGAACTTTAGGGATCAACAATTTTCTGTGAATAAAACCAAACTGAATACTTCTATGATTTGTTGAAGCAGTACTGAAACAAAAGCGTCAACGTTGAAATTGGGTTTACGCTAGAAAAATGTGTGGCTTGAAAGGTCCGACCATAGTCTTGGGCCCTACGAAATGAAAGTGCAATTTAAATGCATTAGCTTGCTTGGTCTAGTTCAGGTAGTGAGAAAGCATCAATGCCACTCCATCAAGTTAGTGCATGTCCCGAGTAACCTTCTTGCAAATGCTAACATCAAAGCAAATCATGTGATTAGCATTGTAACTTTTGGGTTCTTATGAAGTGTTCCACTGCTGAGCTACTTTACGGCTTGAGTGATTGCTAGATCTAGGTTCAACTCCCTCCTGGTCACGTTGTTGCGTCTTTGCACAAAACGCTTTACCATGATAAACTCTGCTTGGCGGCTACGAACAAACAGCAAATTCAGTAGACAAGAATTCAAAGATATCCATTTATTTTGCTTACAGTCCTCGATTAAGATCAGTTATACAGTAAAACCGGGGAGAACTGATCGGAAGTGAAGCTGGAAATTCACGTAAAGTCTTTGCGATAGATCCACAAATTGAATGCTTTTTCTTGAGTCAATAAGCAAGCATCTATTCAAGCATTCAATTTATTCCTCAAGAAAAAAAACACACCATCAGTCATACTGTAAATTATAAGCTTTCGCTATTAACCTACTCTACTACAGCAAGATCGAAACTAAAAGCATTAGTCGCAGAAAGCCCATTTTTTATGAAATATAATGTTATTGATGCAAGCAGCACTGGCAGGTTTTGACTTAGAGTCAGTATGTACTTGTGCAACAAGGTATAATTTTTTAATCCTATGTATTGTTGTAGTCTGAACATTCTTGTCGTCCAGGGGCGCCCGCAGGGGGGGCAGGAGGGTGCACTTGCCCCCCCGCTGGAAATTAGAATGTCAAGAATTTTTTATGTTTAGATTTGCAAAATAAGTCAAATATATCTATCTAAACTAAGAAAACAACCCTTTGTGGAGCTTTTTTGCCATGGTGCAGAGGGCAGGGGCAGGAGAAATAGGATTGCCCATTGGTAGTGACTATTTCACCGAAAATTTTCAAGTTAAAGAGAATAAAACAAAAATGAGAAATATTCATCCGCGCTTTTTTCATTTGCTTTTTTAGGGGTTAAGATTAGGGTTAGGGTTCGATTTGGGGATAGTTTTAGAGTAAGCATTGGAGTTCGGGTTAGATTTGAGTCAGAATTGATAGAAAAGTAGATAAAAATTTCCGGTGAAATAAAGCCTTCTTCGCCCATTTTACGCAAATTATCATACAGCATTTTCTTAAAAGCGAGCGTAAGCAATGCTCCAGGATTAAGCATTAAACTGTTTGATAAAATAATTATCAATATCAAACGTTTCTGCATTCTGTCAATGAGCTCTTATAGGATCTAAACACAATAAATTGTTTAATGTTTCAAATTTACGCAGCACTTCAATAAACACTAAAATAATAATTACTCCGCCATTAAATTAATCTGGCCCAGAACCGAAATCAAAGCCAAACTTGCAATTACTAGCGTAGCTAAGGGGACTGTGCCCACCTGCATTGGCCTTCTGTGGACCAAAGTGCGCGATAAGAAAAATGTCACAACTTTTGGCCTTCTGAGGCATTTTTTTGCAGTAATATGGCCTCTAAAGTTGTTCAAAGCCTTTTTTAAAACATTTATTATTAATACTATTATCAAAAATGCAGCAAACAAATTAATCGATAAAAACTTCAAAACATGGCTAAAAACTAGCAGTCAAAATTGATCGCTTAATGCAAAATGCTTAGCGTAAGCTTCATAGGAAAAAAAGTCTAGGGGGGCTATTCAGCATATAGTTTATGTAATTACCACAAGTTTTGGACTTGACCTATGAGTAACGAGTGGGTTTGAAGGGGTTGAGCTATTTACTGTAATTCTTTTAAATGGCTTTCAAAGTGTATCAATTTAGTTTTTTAAATGGCTCTAAAAAGATGCGAAGTTTGATTGGAATAGCGTTGAAATGGCTATTTTTTTCTGAAATATCACCAAATTTGCCCAGCAGCTAGGGTTTTGCACAACGACCCCGGTCTGTGATATGCTTTAGTTGCTGCTGTTTGCTCGGCACGCTGCCCAATTGAGGCATTTTGCGAAAAATTTCAATTTTTAGATTAATCACCCCCCCCCCTAAACAAAATTTAGTGCAATCAGTGGGGCAACCAAGGAAGCTAAAGGATCTTAGCCTCCCCTTTTCCAAGTCACTTGGAAAACTTATCTCACATACAGTAGCGTAGTCGGGTTGGGGCGGCTATAGTCCTCCCCCCTCAATTGGCCTGTCGACCAAAATGCAGATTTAGAAGAATACCACGTTTTTAGCACTTCTGAAACTGTTTTTAATCACTAAAATGGACTAAAAAGTGATTTATAGCATCTTTTGAAACATGTATTCAGAAGGCTTATTTGTCAAAAACAAAACTCATAAAGCAATAAAAACTTTGAAAAATACCCAAAAATAAGCAGAGTTGATCGCTAGTGTAAAATTGCTGAACATAGTTTCATCAACAAAGATATTATAAACTCAGGAATAGGGAGAGGAGGGCTATTCAGGATTAGTTAATTACCAATCACTTCTCTCAAATATCTTTCCATTAGCCCCCCCCCCCCCAATTATTTTGCTCTATAAAATATAGACGGAATAGATTACCCAGTGTGAGTTTTATCGAACAAGAGAATTTTATGATTTACCAGCATGCTAAGAGAACTAAAATTTTACCTTAGCCACCTCCCAAATAGACCATTTGAGCAACCAGTTTGATCATGTTTGCACTTCTAATTTCTATGCCACGTTTTAAAAGCATCATTTTTTATCAAAATAGCCCTAAAATTGAGTTGTTTAAAAAAAATGCAAAATTTTCGAGTGTTGGGGGCTCCTCTCCCAGACCGTCATGCCTTTGGCGGCTGTAGGCTTTGCCCCCAAACCTCTAGTCTCGGGCGGCTGGGGGCTTAGCTTCAGGACACCGATGGATTTCAGCGGATCCGCCCCCAGACTCCCAAAACAGCCCCCCAATTGCGAATTTTGGGCTACGATCGTTTAAACGTGGTTTAAATTTGACCTGCAATTATAGAGGGCTGAAAGAGCGAGGCAATCAAAAAAATTTTAGTAGATTCTTAATATCAGCAACTTTGTTCTATCCAATGGCCTTAAAAACGTTCGAAATGAGATTCAAATGACGTTGAAATGGTTATTTTTTCCAGAAATTGCGAAAATTGCCCAGCGACTGGGGGCTTTGCCCCCAGACCCCCGTCCATGATACACTTGAATTGCATCCCGTTTGTTCAACATGCCGCCCAAATTGCAGGATTTTTTTTAACAGGGTCATGTTAACTTTTGGTTTTTAGTAGATTCTTAATATCAGCAACTTTGTTCTATCCAATGGCCTTAAAAACGTTCGAAATGAGATTCAAATGACGTTGAAATGGTTATTTTTTCCAGAAATTGCGAAAATTGCCCAGCGACTGGGGGCTTTGCCCCCAGACCCCCGTCCATGATACACTTGAATTGCATCCCGTTTGTTCAACATGCCGCCCAAATTGCAGGATTTTTTTTAACAGGGTCATGTTAACTTTTGGTTCAAATCCCTCAGCAAAATCCTGGTTGCAGCTGTAAGGTTTTATTTTATCCAGTAGATACTGGATACGTCGTTTGCCCCCCCTGAAAAAATTTCTGCGGGCGCCTCTGTTGTCGGCACTCATAGATTGCTGTAACCAGTGGTTCCATTCAACTAGTTCGGGCAAACGGTTCCTAAATTTAAAGAATCGGTTTTTTAAAAATTGCTCACATATAGACATTCTGCACTTTAGGTTCAAACGACTTGGTTGCTAAGTTGAGAGAAACCAGCTGCAGATCCGGCTCGTGTAAAATTTAGATATTGCCCTATTGCAAAATTTACGATAGTTGTAACCTCTTCAAACATTATTGTGGTTTTGGCAAGTTTTTGCTATGTTAGAAAGAAGCAGTACTTAAATTGTAGGGAGGACGGGGGGACGCGTTCCCTATCGAGATTGAACGTCCCCTCATTGAGATTGAGCGTCCCCCATCGAGATTTGAGCGATGGTAGATGAGAGGAAAAAGACGCCCAAAGTCCGGTCAAATATATTGTAGAACCAAATTGCGCGGGAATAGTGATGCAGAAAAAAAACAGTTCAACCGCCAGTGAAGACCTTTTTGTTTTGGAGATCATGTGTTTTTAGCCAGAAAAAACTCTTGAATTTGAGATTTCGGCCAGCAGAAAAAGCGTTTGAAATTCGGCGAAGACCTTTTTTTTGGAGATCACATGTTTTTGGCCGGAGAAAACCCTTGAATTTGTGATTTCGGCCAGAAAAAGCGTTTGAATTTAGGCGAAGACCTTTTTTTTTGGAGATCAAACAAAATTGGATCAAACTTCCAAAGAAGCCTCTCTCTTTGCAAAATCCTGGCTACGCCCCTGATCTTCACTAAGGCTCTGTCAATGCTGCAAAAGCGTCCCCCCATGCAAAATTTTACAATTAAAATACTGGAAAGAAAGCCACAAAATATACATAACCAGGACTTAAATTGTAAAATTTTGCATGGGGGGCGCTTTTCAAGCATTGACAGAACCTTAGTGAGAATCTGGCGCGTAGCCAGGATTTCGCAAAGGGAGAGGCTTTTTTAAAAGTTTGATCCAATTTTGTTTAGCTTGATCCAAATTTTTATTGGCCTTGAATTGGATTGAGGTGCAGTGAAAATTCAGTGATTTCAAAAAAATTTAAAAAAAGATTTTTGCGGAAACTCAAACGCTTTTTCTGGACCAATTCTCAAATTCAAGGTTTTTTTCCGGCCAAAAACAGGTGATCTCCAAAAAAATAATATAAAAAAAAAAAAAAAACTTTGCCGGCGGTTGAACTGTTTTTTCTTCTGCATCACTATTCCCACGGAATTTGGTTCAACATTTGACCGGACTTTGTACGTCTTCTTCCTCTCATCTACCAGCGCTCAAATCTCGATGGGGGAACGCTCAAATCTCGATGAGGGGACGCTCAATCTCGATGGGGAACGCTCAATCTCGATGGGGGGACGCGTCCCCCCTACAATTTAAGTACTGTATATAACATTCGGCGTGGCTAGGCTAAAATAAAACCTAAAAATTATCATTATTTTTTAAACAGATTAGGGCGTTAGGTCATTAAAATGCAAAACCAAGAATAAAGAAAATCGAAATTTTGTTGTTTACTCATAAATCTACAAATCTTTGGCAACTTTGAATTAACTTCTGTTCGTGACATCGTTACACCTGCCAGAAAATATTGCTCGAAAAAAGCCACCTGTGTGAACAAAACGTGGTTATGTATGAGCAAAACTTTTTTTTTTGCTTGTTTATTGTCAAGCTTGCGCAAATGTACGATTACTTGGTTGGTATTGAAACTTTCAAAACTATTTTTCACGGGAAAATGCAATCTACGACTTCGTACAGAGTTTGATTTCAAACACTTCCGTGAAAACATAGGCATATGTTAAATTGCTTGGTATCGTGAAATCTTACTTAACTGGCCTGTCTTGTGTAGTGAGTTTATTTCTATAGTTCATTGATCTTTTTACTTGTACCCGTATGTGTAATTTGTGTGCTGGCTAGAAACAGAAATTATTTTTTATGTGCAGTAATTGTCAAAATAATTTCATAATGTTAGACGAGGTAATTATTATGTAAATAAAAGTTTAGCTGCTTTTTATACACCTGCACTGCTTTTTTTTTTGTAAGTGCGTGTTCAAGTACAGCACAATGTTTGGGGGAAGCATGAAAATGCAAGATTCTGTATTTAGAAGTAGTTTGTATAAGGGATATTGATTTGAAAAGTTAATTGGTGGTGCAAAACTTGAGAATTGCTTTAATCAAAATGTTCATTTCTTCAAAGCAGCTTTTCGTATGACACTTGTCAAGAGGAATTGTAAAAATAGAGAGCGCTCTCCATTTGGAGAAGCTGCTTCCGAGAAATGAACATTTTGATTAAGAATGTTAATTTATTGTATTATCCATTCGCTTCTCGGCTACGCTGCTTTTACGTGTATTTGCGGAAATCGCAACGGCAAAAGGAATCGAACCCTCAACTTATGCCATCAGAGTCCGACCTATTTACCGCCACGACATTTGTTAATCTTATTTTAGAACAGAACGAACATAAATTTAAAAACAACATAAGACAATTTTTTTAACAGAAATTTCTGCGCGTATTACGAAACTGACAAAGACAAAGAATCGAGCCTTCGCTTGCTGATGGTGCAGCGGTATAGAATCGCCTTCAACATCCATAAGCCTTTTATCTTAAGTAAATTTTAATGTAACCAAAGCACAGCAAAAACCAAAACTAACGTTACGTTATAAAAGAAAACCAATTGGTCTGTAATAATTCACAAAACATCATTACTTACAGTCCCAGCGTAAAAAAAATTCATATGAAATAAGCCCTCTTTCTGAAATTAGAATTCATACATTATTCTTATTTCGTGATTTTTTCTAATTACTATCTCAACGTAAAAAAACACGAGACAAAAATAAAGATAATTTCAAAATTACGTCATACTTCACAAAACAACATTAATTACAGTAAAAGAAAACTTCAATCAAAACAGGCCTATTTTTGAAAGTGAAAAGTTAAATTGTTCTTGTATCTGGCTCTTATATATATTCAGATTTTTTAACCAGATTAATTGCATTGAAAAACATGTCCGGTTTTGAAATTCACATCGGTAAATCAAAAGTCTTGCACTTACAAGCAATCTATAAATAGAAAATCAACTCTTTGATCCCAAATGCTAAGCAATTTCTAAATTTGATTTAAAGAAACGTTAATCTTTAATTTTGCGGAAAGCCAATTCAATTATTTAAATCATTCCAATATTTATCTACAACAGAACAGTTCAGAAAATATGTGCAGCAAAGTGCCTAATTTCTAGCGCCAGAATGCGAAAATTCATATATACTTCACAGCCGCTAGCTTGCGTCAGGTTATGTTAGTGCAGTATATGTATGCATAATATTTTAAATGCTTCGCTTGCAGCGCACCGCCAATCCTCAAAAGAAAAAAAACAATGAAACAAGATATGGGTTTGTGCTTGAAGCAGAATTTATGCCTACTTGCTGCAATATAATAACTTAGGCTTGTTGTTTCGGATTAAAACAGACCAGGCACGTAGCCACGGGGGGGCCTGGGGGGGCAGTTGCCCCCCCAAAATTTTATTTTGCCCCCCCAAACGTAATTTCACCTCGTAGTGGGTTTGATATGAATAAAAGTAAAACCAAATTTGCTGGTTGCATATTATTGCGTTTGATTTTCATGTGTAAGTTGATCGGACGCGATATGAGCTTACAAGGATTGTGACATCATAAATAAGCGTTACCTTCACGGATTTCAAGCTCTCAAAGCGTGGCAATCACGCGGCGCCAATATAAGGCAGTTTTGCCAGCTTCGTAGCCTAGTAGTTGTTAGAGCGTTCGCCTTAGAAGCTGGTAGACTAGGTTTAATTCTCAGTCTTTCATACCAAAGACTTCAAAATTGTTATCTGCTGCTGCTCTTGCTAAACGCTCGACAATTAAATGTAGCGCGGACTGTGGAGGATGAAATGAACAGTGCTAAAAAATGACGACAGTGATCAAAATTGAACAGTGCTAAAAAATGACGATAGTGATCAAAAACTCAGTCCTGGCGCTATGTAGGAACCATAGTAGTTGGAAAGCGCCATAAAACCACTCAAATTTCATCTCATTTGGATTGACTACAAACAACTGCATGATTAATAGCTTAGAGTAAAGTGCTAATCAGTTGGTCAACTAACTCAAAAGTAATAATAGATAGTACAGATAGTAGTAATGGATAGTAGCCTATGTATTAGTAACAGGTAATAGATAGTATGTACCAAAAGTCTAAAAGTAATAGATAGTATGCACGAAAAGTGATAGATAATATACTAAAAGTGATAGGTAGTAAGTAGGCTATTGGTAGTCTAATGTTCTATAAATTATTTAAGTTTATAATACACATAGGCCTACAGGTATTGCTAACGGGGTTCAAATAAGATTAAATTTTTAGCGAAATTGCAAGTTAGTATTGAATAATTGGATAGTAAGGAGAACTTTTAAGGATATGAGTAAAAGAAAACTAACCCCCAGGTTTCAGAACATAGCAAGTTTCTTTCGCGCCCGACCCCCCAGTGACCGAGATAATGCGGAAGAAAGCATTCAGCTTCAGCAAAATGAGCAGTTGCCAACAGAAACTAATCTTTCCGATGAAGACGAAAGCGAAAGTGAAGAAGTTGAGCAACTCGACTTGTCTACAAAAGATCTACCACCAAAGCAGCCAATCATAGCTTTTCCTTCCACAAACGGTCGCAAATTTTCAAGTAGTTGGTATAATAAATACGAATGGATTGAATACAGCGTATCCAAAAACCGAATTTACTGCCAAACATGCCGTTTTTTTGCAAGCAACTTTAAACAAGAAGAAACATTTACAACCACAGGGTTCAACAACTGGAAGAAAATTGGAGATAAATGCAAAAAGCATCATGAAAGCAATATTCACCAATTGGCTGACGAAAAAAGGAAATCTTACTATCTGAGTAACAAGGCAGGTAGGATAGATCAACAATTAGACCCAAATTTTCGGGATGAGACTCTGATCAATGACAATAAAACACATTTGATGACGGTTTTGGATGTACTGCTCTTCTGTGCTCAGCAAGAAATACCTCTTCGCGGCGATGACGAAAGCATTGATTCGCTGAATCGTGGTAACTTTCTGGAACTTTTTTCTTTGCTATCTCATTACAATCCCAACATCAAAGAGCGTTTAGATCGACTTCCCGAAAATGCAAAAATGCTTAGTCCAGATATTCAAAACGATCTACTTGAGGCGTCCAAGCAAGAAATGTTACAGCGAATTAAGCAGGAAGTGCACGCTGCTCAGTATTACTCCATTCTAGCTGATGAAGTAAAGGATGTTTCTAAAAAGGAACTGCTAGGCGTCTCTTTGCGTTATCTTCACGATGGAACTTTACGAGAGCGGGCTATCGGATTTGTTGAGTTGAAGAGTATGGACGCTATTAGCATCGCCGAGAAGTTGCAAAATATGTTGCAATCATTAACCTTGTCACCTGAAAATTGTGTTGGTCAAGGTTATGACGGAGCAAGTGTGATGGCTGGCAAAGATGGAGGCGTCCAGGCCCTTCTAAAAAAATCTGGATATACATTTGCAAATTATTTTCATTGCGCTGCTCATCGTTTGAATCTTGTTCTGGCAAAAGCAGCAAAAGTTGATCAAAATGTAAAACAATTTTTTGACCATTTAGATTTGACGTACAGTTTTTTTAGCGGAACCAAACGACATGCAGCTTTTATTGACGTACAACGCCATCACTACCCGGATTCCCAACCGTTGGAACTCACCAAAGCTTGTGACACAAGGTGGTCATCACGTGCTCATCAAGTGCAAAAGTTTCTTAAAAGATACGGCTGCATTTTGGATACCCTGGCGCTCTTTGAAGATGATCCAAACAGTGAAACCAGATTGTCAGCTTCATCACTATTAACAGCAATTCAAACAAAGAAGTTTGTTGTACTTCTTGTTTTTTTCGCTCGTTTCTACGAATACAGCGAATTTGCAACGAGATGCTTGCAAAGCAAAACATTGGAGGTGTCATCGTGTGTGAACTTGGTAGACGAACTGAAAGACAATGTCAATAGCTTTGATTACCACGAAACACTAAAACAGGGCCTCGAAATGGCGGAGAACTATGACGTTAACAGTTTCGACACTCGCAGTTCAAGCAGGCAGCATCGCCTTCCGGAATCATTGAAGTCCACCATCCTTACCTCATCTGTGGGACACAACAAAATTACTACCGCAGAAGACATGCTTACTTTACTTCGGCAAATCGGTGGTCAGATATCGGGAGAGTTGTGCAGCAGATTTGACAATGCTAACTATGAGATAATGAGATTAGTGGACGCATGCCTTCCATCAAAGAGCAATTTTATGGATGCAGAGCTTCTCAAATATGCTGCTGTTTATGATTTGATTATTCCTGATGCAGAGCACGATGTCTTCAAAAACTTTATAAAACGTCATGAACAGGCCACACGTTTTACCTTAATTGATGTATATGACGTTACTCAAAAGGATATATTTCCGAATATGCACAAACTTTTGCACATCCTGATCACTATTCCGCAAACCTCAGTTACAGTTGAGCGAATGTTTTCGTCAGTAAAGCGTATTAAAACCAGGCTAAGATCCCGCATGGGTACTATTAGACTGTCAGCCTTGTCCCTGCATTCGATTGAAAGGGAACTTAGCAAAACCTTAAATAAAGAAAATATTTTGGATCATTTCAAAAAATCTAAAAGACGTCGTTTATTGTAGTCGTTGAAGTGAGCTACCAGTGTTCCCTATATGGTCATCAATTTTGCTAAGGAAACTGACCCGTGTGATGTAAGGCGATATAAGAGTTGATTTTTGACAGGCTTTTCTTGAAATGAATATCTAATAGACCAAAAATCGAAATATAAAATGAGTAGGAACTAAAATAAAAAACGCAATCGATTTCGTTTTTTGTTTCAGTTTACTCATTTTATGTTCCGATTTTGGTCTAATAAATATTTATTTCATGTTCCCTATATGGTGCGAAAATTGAGAAACTTGAGAAAGGTTTGGGCAATAAGTTATAAAAAAGGCATGAAGTTAGATTAGGCATATCACGTTGAATTTAATACCAATAGTTGACAATTTTTGTCCAGAATATTAGTTTATTGTTTCAAGAATCAGGTTTCCATGCAAAATTATGGTCAAATTTGTCTAAAACTGTAAAATTTTGTTAAAATTTCCATCTGTACAATTTCCCACTGTTCCAATCCAATTTCGATTTCTAGAGGGAACACTGGTAGCTATACCGTATATATTGCTACCAGCTGGTCTATAAGATTGCTAAACTTTAAAAAGGTAATATTCACTTCTATGTTTTTTAACTTTTGAGCAAAGCTGTGGTTAGATAGACGAAAAAAGTGTAAGTGTGGTATTACAACGTTTATTTCTTGGTGTCACTGTCAGCATTAATGGGGTACTAATAAGAGCAGTAAAATTTGTTTTTTCAAATGCTTCCTGATATATACTCTTTTTTTTTTATAAGAACCAGTAAATTTCGGACTGAGGCTGGTTGTTCTTAAGTTTTTGCAGATTTTTAGCCTCAATTGTTCTTAATTTGTTCTTAAATTATGCGAAAATGTAATCATCCGAAGTTGCTAAATTACCGCCGATTGACACTTTTCTCTCATCTATCACAAATAATCAGTTTTGAGCAAACAAGTCATGGCGCTTACCGATTAGCAAGTACAGATGGTCACAAAAGCATGTCACTCGCTGCTTTAGACGAGTGGCAGTTTGAAACATTACATCTATTCAGCTGAGAGTTTTTGTTCAGGAATAATTTCAGCATTTTTGTTCTTAATTTTTTTCCTGATTCTGAGGCTGGCAATAATGTTCTTAATTTGTTCTTAAATTTTGAGCAAAATTGAGCCTCGTGTTCTTATAAAATTGTTCTTACAAAAAAAAAGAGTGTAGTACTCTATAAAAATTACCTGATACATAGTAATTGTTATAAACTTATAATTTACCCCAATTGTAGATTTTCAAAGAAACATTCCGGGAAATTTTTGTTGCCAAGTCTGAGAGATTGGTGGATTTGAAAATGGCTAATCAACAGCAGCTAATTTCTTACTGGCAGATTGTTTTTATCGAATTTAGGCCTGCAGAACAATAATTGGCACGCGAGTTATAAGTCGTTCTGGATGGTTAGAATAAACTTTCAGTATCGCCAAAAAAAGTTCACGGAATATTACTTAAAAATTGTTGTTGTTTATCAGCAAACATTTCAAAACCACTTTAGCTACAACTCTTTAGTCCCCCTTCAACATGTTTTATGCAAAGTGCACGTGTGATCTATCATTAAAGGTATTAACTATTCATCCTAACAAACTGCAAGCAGACACAGACATAATAGTCTTGTTTCAGAAGAATAGCAAAGAGCAAAGCACATACATCAGATTACAAACCTCATAATCACATAAGTAAATGAAAAAATATTTGCCCCCCCAAATATTGCTCTTGCCCCCCCAAAAATATCCGGCTGGCTACGTGCCTGAAACAGACGAGACGATTTTGTTAAGGCATTTAAAGAATACTTAGGTGCCTTTCACCGATCGTTCCTTGGCCATTTTTGTAGATAAACGGTCACTTGGCCACTCCTAAGCTTGATGGACAGCTGCTTGACTCGAAGACCGGCAGGCCACTTCGCAGCCCACCTAATCCGCACTTAGAAACACAATAACTGATCCTCTCGTGCATTATTGTTTTAATTTTGTGACAAAAATAAAATATAATAATAATAATAATAATAATGCAGGTTTATCGACTTCAACTAGACCTGGTGAAGGCAGGTCTTTCGCTCTGAAGTCGTCTCATAAGTTATATACACGAACACGACAACACATAAGTCATGCAGCATAGAAACAAGCAAGAAAAGTAAATGCGTACAGTTATTACAGAAAACGAAAATAACAAAACCCAAATCAAAAAATAACAAATTCGAGTGTGTTGCAAGATTGCTATAGATTAAGGAGAGAATCAGTACTAACTTATACCTATAGATTGAATGCTTCACGAAATAAGTAAGTTTTTAAGTCACCTTTGAATCTTGAAATATTTAACTCATTTTTCAAAGCAGTTGGTAATTGATTCCAAAGTTTAGGAGCATAAATTGAAAATGCACGATCACTTATTCTAAAGTTGTTGCGTTGCACTTTAAGACGAATAAAACGAGTGGACTTGGAATCAACTGAAAGTAAAGATTTTAATTCTTCAGGTTGTGCAAATGAAGTGGGATAAATGCATTTATACGTCAGCAAATATATTTTATACAAAATTCTATACTTTATCGGAAGCCAGTGTAGTTCAATCAGTAACTCAGTGACATGGTCATATTTTCTCTTGTTGTAAATCAGTCTTGCTGCGCAATTTTGTGCATATTGCAATTGTTTTGTAAGAGAGTAACTAATATCATAATACAAAGAATTACAATAGTCAAGCTTTGAAAGAATAAGTGAGGATACTAAGATGGTTACCTCATTTCTTGTAAGAAGATGTTTTATACGTGCAATACTTTTGATAGATGCGAATACAGACGAAACACATTCTTTAACTTGTTGTTCTAATGTTAAATGAGAATCAAGCGTAAAACCTAAATTTCTCACAGTATCACAAAAACGTATACAGGAATTTCCTAAGAAAAAGCCATTGATGTTTAGCTGTCGTTTAAGAGCATCATTACAAAATACAATAATTTGGCTTTTTAGTGGATTCAACTTGAGAAAAAATTTAGACATCCATAAATCAACACTTGCAAAAATACAGTTAAGTTTGGTAACCAAAAACTGATATTGGTAAGTAGGTGCAAATGATGCATATATTTGGTGGTCATCTGCAAAGCCTTTAATCTCAAAACCTTCGCGTTCAATAAATTTGTAAAATGAGCGAATATAAACATTAAATAACACCGGCCCAAGAACTGAGCCTTGAGCCACCCCCGATTTAAGCACATGCACTTCGGAATATGAATCATTAACCTTTACTGACATTGTCCGTTCACATAAAAATGATGAAAACCAATCATAAGCAATTCCTCTAATACCTATTTGCGATTGCAAGATGTTTAACAGTATACTAATATTGACAGTGTCAAAAGCAGCGCTTAAATCTAACAGTAAAAGGACAGAAGCAAATTTGTTATCGAATCCCAGCAATATATCGTTGATTAGTTTTACAAGCAAAGTTTCACAGCTGTGACCTTTTTTATATCCGTATTGTTGTGAAATATTTAGATCATTGTTGTCGAAGTGCGTATTGAGTCTTTTCAAGACAACACGTTCGATTAGTTTGCTTAAAAACTGCAGATTTGAAACTGGACGAAAGTTCTTAAATTGATTAGTGTCAAAATTGATATTTTTCAATAAAGGTGAAACAAAGGCATGTTTTAAGCCAGCCATACTACCAGTTTTCAAGCTAAGGTTGACCAGTTTTGACCATAAAGGAATAAAGATAGTTAAATGATTTTTCAAAATAAAATCTGGGCATGGATCAGGGAAACTACATTTGACACCATTTTCACAAACAATTGCTTTGATTTCTTCTGGCGTCGTGGGCTCAAACTCGTACATATAAACTAAATTATCACATTCAGAACCGGCAGAGGAGTCAAGTACAGCACAGGAATGCATAGGATTTAATGTTGGTGTGTTATGAGTGTCATTTACGAACGATTTGTGGATTTTTTCAATTTTGGTTATGAAAAACTCTGCAAATTTGTTGGCAAGTTCATTGTCATTTGCAAAGCCATCAGGATATTTCTTGATTGGTTCAACGCCCGACAATAATTTTACTGTACTGAATAAAGTTTTTTGGTGTCTGGACGAGTTTTCAATTTTACCTCGGATGTAGTTTAACTTCTTTTGTTTAGCTAGATCAATACATTGTTTGCGTAGATCGTAATACGTAAGCTTGTGAGTAAAAAGTTTTGATTTTTTGAACATTCTTTCGGCTTTTCTTCTTTTACGACGTAGTAGCAGATAATCTTGGTCAAACCAAGGGCAAGATGGAATATTTTTGATTCTCTTAAGCTTTGCAGGTGCGTGTTTGTCAATTACAGATCGGATAGAATTGTTGTATTGGTCAATCGCTATTTCTATTGTTGTTGAAAAGTCACTCAAGCAAAACTGTTCATACAAATCGTGTAAAAGATCATCTTGATCAATGCTTTTGTAGTCGCGCACATGAACAAGCTTGTATGGTTGCATAATTTCAGTAAACACTTTAACATCAAAACGGATAAGGCTATGATCACCAATATCGAGATTCAACACTGTTGTATTTGACACTGATGTAGAGTCATTGGTAAATACCGCGTCAAGTAGGTGACCTTTTTTATGAGTGGGATCGGACACCATTTGACTAAAATTAAATGAAGTGATAAGATTCATGAAATTGATTGTATTATTGTCTAGTGGTTTATCTAGGTGGAAATTCACATCACCGCCGACAACTATCACGCCAGGAAAACTCACAGCAGTTTCGAGAAGACAGGCAAGGTCCGATAAAAATTGATTTACAGGAATGTCAAGCAAACGATACAAAACAATAAAGTTGAATCTTATAGCAGTTTTGGGGTAACATATGTAAAGAGCACAATGCTCAAAAGATGAATAGCTACCACAATTAAGTCTAACTGGCTTTATATTGGTGCGATATAAAATTCCAACACCTCCTCCTCTAATTTTAGAGGAATTCTTTCTTATAACATGGTGAATATTATAACCAAAATCTGAAATTGAAGCTGTAACATCATTTTTTGCTGTGGTCAACCAAGTTTCACACACTAGCAAAATATCGCACTTTAATTCAGTTATGGACTCCATTACACTTATTACTTTATTTTGAATGGATTGGACATTCCATAGACCACATGTGAGTGAATTATTATTTGTATAATCTGGAAGATTCAATGAGAGTTTTTTTGCAGTTTGATGAGTTCAAGTTTGAACTGTGGGCAATTTGGAGAAGAAGCAGCGTGGTCTTCACCTTTACTACCAGATTTATGGCAATTGATGCACTTGAAATTCATTTCGGAACAGTCGCGACTATCATGACTGCCTAAGCATTTTGAACATTGTATTTCATGAGGGCAGTTTGGCTTGATATGTCCATATTCTTGGCAGTTGTAGCATCTCACTACTTGAGCCCTGTCATAAATTACACAGGACCTCATACCAATGAACAGCTTGTCTCCAAGATTAGACAAAGTACGACGTAAAGCTGGAGTCACCTTTAGGATTACTTGAGAAAGTTGATCTTGACTTTTCAACTGTCGAAGTGCCATTAGTTGAAAATGCTGACTTTCCTTCAACAAATTTTTAATTTGTTCATCAGATAAATCACTAAACAGTGCATTTTTTCCTTCAGAACTGCAGCTTTGTAACGCAAAAAAAGAAAGAATTGTTTCATTTTGTTTCAAAATTACTTCCATGATATTGTTTAAATCATACTTGTTGCTGAATCCGACAATCGCGATCACCTTGCTGCGTTTCATTGGTTCTGTCATTTTCAAATCCGGTATTGCTTTGGATACTTTTTGCTTCAGCATTTTCTTTTGTTCATGAGTTTGGCACACTATAACGGTTTTTCCTTCTTTATTTTTGTAGTGCTTTTTAACAGAAATCTTGTTGTCAACTACTGTTTTTTCAATGAGATTAGTAGTTTCGGTTTCAGATTCAGAACCAAATGAGTCAATTATTAGTACAGGCTTCTCAATGGAATGCTCAGGTGATGCAGACATGCTGCAGCACTCTGCCTGATCTGGTGTGTCAGGTGAACTCCAGCACGTTTTGTTTGGCTTAGCTGGGCTTGCTGCTGCATCGTTGGTGAGTGGTTTCTCAACAGGTTCAATTTTCGGCTTAGCAGCAACTTGATCGGCCAGGTTAAAAACAGCCGATTGAAGAGTTTTGATTTGCTCTTGTAAGGCACAGAGTTTGTCATCAGAAGTTTTCACTTGGTTAATTTCATTCGTGGTTATGCATTTATCACAGAGGAATAAAAACCCACTTATTTTGCTGGCAGATTTCTTAAATGACTGAAGAAATGAAGCACTGCACAAGTCCTTAGTTGTGGAACAGTTCACTGCATGAAATTTTTCGTGGCATAAGTTGCATTCAATAAAATTGTTAGTAGTAACTTTTATGGAGCAACCTTCACAAATTCCAGAGGAATTTAGCCTTTTTGATAAGCTCATTTTTCTTCTTCAGCAGTGTAGGAGACAACCCTACAGAGCCTCACACAGATAGCCTACTAGTACTAGTTCAGATAAGCCTACCTTATTCAAACACCTTATTCAAATAGATAGGACTACTTATTCCTTATTCAAATAGAATCATTATTATTCCTTATAATTATTCCTTATAATTATTCCTTCCATTATTATTCCTTATCATTATTCCTTATAATCGATTAATACTCTACTCAAAGAACAATTAAGGTTCCTTCACAGTGGCCCAACCTAAAATAAAAATAATAATAATAAGCCGATCCAGTGCCGAAGTAACACAGCTAAATAACGCTTTGCAGTAGATTTTTTGCTTGCATTGCTAATTTTGTAATTTGACTCATTGGGATGTTTTTACTTGTTCTGTGCTAAGGCAAAGATTACTTTGCTTCGAGCATTACGGTACAGTATATCGTTTCAATTAAATTGGTGCACTGTAACAATGTGATTTTGATTATTTTCTTTGCTTCTTTTATGGCTGCTTTTCTGCGGCTCCAAACTGACCTTTTGTCTTTCGATCAAAACGTTCAAAAAGTACTGAGGGGTAATTTTAAAGAATGCGTCGGCAAGCGCAATTTCATATACTGGCAAGATGTGCAACTTTTGTTTTTTGTGCATAGACAGATGACGAATTATGCTTAAACCCAGAATTGTCCAAAGTTTTTGAAGGAGTGCCATACGATGATACGAATGAGACTTGAATGCTTCGGGCCAACTGATCATACTAAGACCACTGGTCATAAGTAAAAATAAGCCCAGTAAACAGGTAAAGTCCGATTAAAAAAGTCAGGTCTTCGGCCTAATTTTGGAGCATTTTGGTTACGTGAAAACGTCTTTGGGCTGAATCGCTCGCGTAATTCCAACGCAATTTTGTTAAAAAAAAACAACATGTGACATGTGAAGACTGGGCAATGTGGGCATGCGCCGGATAAAATTCTGAGTTATGTTTGCGTGGTTAAGAGATTGATATTTTCAAAAACATTTTCTGAGCAAAGCATTTTCAAGTAATGTCACAATTACAATTCTGTTACAGTTCTGTATTTAAAAATATTAGTAGAGTATAAACACCGTGGTATCGGGCGCGCAACCACGGTTTTGCTAAGGGAGGAGCTTGAACCAAAAGTCAATTTCCTTTCTTTTTTTTATCGAAGACTGTCTCATTTAGAAGGTGGACGGTGGAGCTGAGCAAACTTGCGCTACTTTAGTGTATCACAGACGGGAGCTTGGTGCTGAACCCTCAGATTTTGTCATTTTTTAGAAAAGTAACCATTTTTTTACCCTATTTGAATCACATTTCGTACGTTTTTAGAGCCATTTCAAAAAACTAAACTGCCCAGCTTCATCGGCCCTCCCCCCTTACTTACAGGTCGGTTACAGAACAAGTTTAAACGCTAATATTTTGGCTTGAGTTTATGCGTGGCTATCAAGCAGAAAAGGTTATAAATTTGCTGTGAGGTTTAAAATTTATTGAGCTAGTTTCAACGGGGAAAAAACTGAAGAATAGCGCACTGCTCTTACAGATGCAAAGCTTCGCGAAATTACAATTAATACTCAACTATTCATTTATCACTTAATTTGTGCTGAACAAATTACACTCTTTTTTTATGAAAATTAATAAATTTTGGGTTGCAGCTGGCTGTTCGTAATATTTACCAATTTTCAGCCTCATGCCTTTTTGAATTAAAAATTTATTCGTTTTGTTTGTTCTTAAATGTATTAAGCAAAAATGTGTCTCGTGTACGTAAAAGATTGTACTTGCAAAAAAGATTGCACAATTCGCTTCGTTTTCTTTCGCGTATTTGTTCGTGGCCACGGTTTGTTACGGTAGCCACGTACCGTTCCGCTACAGCAATTTTGTTTGAGCGCGTGTCAATGTATTACACGTAACCATACGGTTTTGTTCACTCACCACCTTTTTATGTCGTGTAAGAAGACGTTTTACAAGAAAAAGTCTACCTGTAAGCGTATCCGAGTGAGCGCAATCGGGACGACTTGTTCGGACGCCATCTTGTCGGTGGGTCGACTTAGTTGGGTCGAGATGTTCGAGGGACGACTTCGGTGGCAACCCTCAAGTTGCACACTGTACAATGTAATTTCAAAAGCTATTTAAGTTATCTGTTATCAGCACCATATCTATATGACAGTATGCCTATGATATATTTATGTAAATTTTGTAAGTCTTCGTTTAAAAACATTCTTGCTGTAAAACGCCATATTTTCAAAGACCATCTAAAAAATGAATGTGGTGAAGTGAATGTAAAATTGTATTGTACCATTGATAACTGTGGAGAGCAGTTAAACAGCGCATCAGCTTTGAGAAAGCATAGGTTTCGACATCATAAAGGAAAGCAATGGACTGTTCCAACAAATTGGTATCAATGCATGTCAGGTTGCAGTTCTTTACCTGCAGATGAAGTTGACATACTGGTGCCTAAAGAAAATAATATAAATAAAATTGAAGTTCATGCTAAGTTACCAGAAGAAGATGCTGATATCAATATTTCTGTTAACAGTAGGCATACCGGTACCTGTTATGATGGACATCAAATGCAGTCATTTAAATTGTTGGAACCAGATACTGCTGTTCCTGGAACATATTATTATGATGATAGCTTGCTATTGCCTGAGTTTTTGGAAAAGGATAATAATGTTTTTGATGCTAGTACTAGTGCATGTAATGACAGTGGCATGCAGTCAAATGAGTTGTTGGAGAAAGACACCGGTACTATTAGTGCAAACATGTTTGATATACAAGATTATGACAAAGATGACATGCATTCACCTTCGGAGTTACCCATACCAGTTTTAAGAGAAGGTAAAGATGACATGCATTCTCCTGAGTTACCCATACCAGTTTTAAGAGAAGGTAAGCCTACTGGTATAAGTGTATGTACAAGTATGTACAAATCTGAAATCCTAACCCTCTACTGTTTGTTCACCGATGATAAATGCTTTGTCATTGATAGTCGAAACTTCTCCAGTTTAGAAATAAAAATAAACCAAAATATTAAAAACATATGCAACTACCGGTAGTGTAATGCCAATAAATTAAACTTCACTTCAACAAAATCAAACTACCGGTACGTAATCATTTCTCCAAAATTAAATTCTGTACAACCTCAACTTTCCTTTATCCTTAATGATACTATACTTTCTCCTAGTAATACTGTAAAATACCTAGTTTTTACAGCTATAAGGGGCTCAAACATTTGATATTTGGGTTAGGGGTGGTATTCAACTAAATTCTGTTAATTGCTGCACTTCGACATTTCCTTAAATTGACAATCATTCCCATGCTCATTAAATTAGTGGTGTCTGTCCTATGCCACTGCAAAGAGCAATATTATTTTACTCTTTTCTTGCAACCGCATGATACTGCTTGGCTTGTTGATAAGTGCACTGACTCAAAACTATTCTCAGGTGGTTTATGCAATGCTGCTTCTACACATGATAATGCACCTTCAACCATTGTGGTGGATGATCCAGATATAGATCAATATAACAAATACATGGAACACATTGGGAAAAAACAACAGAACATGGCTATGTCATTGCTTAAGCTTAAGTGTGATTGCCATTTAACTGAAACAGCATTAAAAACAATTCAATTATGGACAGAAGATTTGCTAGAAGAAGCTCTTTCCAGTTTTGTGGGTGGTTTAAAGAAATGCAAAACTATTGTGCTAACACCTGAGGTTGAAGAAATGTTTCATTTTGGTAGTGGTCTAGCAAATCCGTTTCAGGGTGTGGAAACTGAATACAAGAGAAAGCAATTGTTGCCATATTTTGTGGTAAGCAATAATCTGTTTTTGATGTCAACCTGTTAGTGTTAGTGTCAGTGTTTTCTCTAAGATCATGATAGTTGCAAAATTGCTCAATTGTAAATTTTCATAAAACCTTGCACAAACGTTTTTGCCACTTTAGACTATTTTTGTTCGAAATTTCCTTTGAGTGGTATCTGAAACCATAAACTATTGTTTTACACAAAAAATTCAAACATTTGGCAAGAGATTCAAGATAGTTCGTTCAATTGTAATTTTTTTAATATGCAAAGGTTGCTCTCTTTTCCCTCTCAAAGTTTCACCTTAAAGGGAACATGGCCTGCCACCCATGTAAGCAATACCGGTAAAAAACTGTGCCAGTTTCATAATTGACTTTGATTGGGGTATGGTACTGCACACATCACAGCTTTTGTTAGGTAACAGTTGGTTATATCTATGGTAGAAGATTGCGAGCAGTGTATTCAGTTGCAGTTTTTGTAGCCACACCAGACAGTGTTTTCTCTAAGATTTTAACTGGCGCAAAATTACCCTTGTACACACACAAATGCATCGAGCACCGCAATTGGCATGGTCACATGCATTATGGCCACATTAAGGCCAATAAGGTGCACGTTAGCATGTGACAAATAAAGCAGTGCTTGTGCAATTGATTTGTTACAAGCTACAAGAATGTATATTTACAAAGTACCATGCAGACTCGAGTATAGGTTTCACCCTCATGTATAATTCAACCCCCAACTTTGAAGTAAACAATTAGTGCGAAATTTATTGACTTATACATGAATAAATATTGTAAATATGCTTGTTGTTCTATCTGGCTGACTGAATTACTAGAATGCCAATCACAGGGATCACCCCTAGAACAGCGACACTTACTTATTATGATGCTTGACAACTCTTGCAACATCATAATTGAAGCATTGAGTACTGGATTAAAATACAAAGATAAATGCTATCAGAAACTTGTTTCTTAGCTCAGCAAGTAGAGCATAATGCTACCAGTGATCATAAGGCTGCAGGTTCGAATTCTGTGGATGGACTTCAAGTTTTTAAATGCATCTGAGCATTCCTGATGTAACGATGCTTCCTGTGATTGCCATTTTGGCAATCCGGTCAGCCTGATGGAACAAAAAATGCGCTAGTATTTTAAATGAGAAAATTACTTGAAAATATGGCAAGCCTAACATTAATCTGAACCAAATCTTAACCCCAACCTTTTTCTTTATTCTTAATACGTGTTTGTATACCATACTTGCTAACTAGAATTTTGGTTCCATGATTTTTGCAGTTTATTTTTCATTTGCAATTAATTAACATATCATCTACCAGTATCTGACTAGCTGTATTGGTATTCACGTTCTTGCCCAGAAGGAGGCAGCGAGTACTGTATTGTGTCAAACTGCCTCCTGAGGATGTGATTAGAAAAACATAATATTACCAGTGTTGAATTTAAATGTATATTGGGTGGTCTTCCAAAAAACTGGACCACTTAATTTTGCGCAGCATGTATTACCTTGTAGTTTTATACAAATACAGTTTGCTTGCTGAGTAGGACAAGAAATTTATTTATTATGTGCAGTCACAGCAAACGTGTAGAGCAAACCAAATCAAACATAGATACCATGGCATTGACAGATTATGATTAAGGCAGAATTTGGTTGATTCCACAAGGACGCAGTAAAATTTTAATTTAACAAGACAAATTTTAATTTAACAAGTAGTGGTTCACACAATGCTTTACATGCACTTCAAAAGTCACTATGTCGTTTGTAGACACCAAAGCAAATAGTTCTGCATGAACAACTGCACAGTAATGGGAAGCTTGCTGTACATTCAATGCAATACATTCCACTTATAGAGACCCTACAGACATTGTTCACTTGTTCTAGTTTATATGATCATGTAAGTAAAACTTTTGATATTGGTGATGCGAGAGAGACCTAACACGCATTTCTTGTGATTGATTTATCATTGTGTGATATGATACTGTTAAGAAAATTTCTTGTCTAACCGTCATTGGTCATAGCCATCTTAATACTGCTGTGCAATAATCTCATGAGCTTACTGTAATGCAACAGCATGCACCAAAACGGAAATTTTGAACAAAAGTGACACTTTTAAGTTTTATTAAATCTTTAAAACGTATTGACTATTTCTTAATGCCATTTGATTAAGATTTATTTAAACCGTTTAAAAAGATTAGTTCAGTTGATCTGAGCATCGGGCTAGTAATTGTAAGGTTGCTATCACTCCAACTTCGACTCCCTAACTAGCATTGCGTCGTTGTGTCCTTGGTTAGCGCCTATTCCTATTGGGGTCAAGCAGCCTACCTGTCGAGGTGACCCGCAGTTGGGCTAAAGGCTGGCTAATCAGACCTAAAAGAGGTATTCCTTGCGTTGGTGTGCTAGACATTTGCACTTTGCAGGGAAGCCTGGTTCAAACTAACGAACAAACAAGATTTTTAAGTGCAAGATAAATCAGCTTTTAAAGCTCATAGTCATAAATTTAACTAATGTTGTACTATGGTTTTACATTTCAGTAATTAGCTCAATAGTTGTTAGCTTACTACCAGTATGGTATATATCATATCCTTGTGAAAAGTTTACCACTTCCATTTTCCATAAAGTGCTACTCTGCTGAAGTTTGAAAACATGCTTTTTGCTAGATCCATTTTCATAGTTTTAATTAGCTGAGGAAAGAAATGCTTTTTTGTTGCTCTTTAGTACAATTTTTCTTACTCTATTTTAACTTTCAGTTTCATGATGAAAAACGTTCTTCCACTGTAAATGGTGTGTTGGAAAACATGTGGCATGGCGATTATATCAAATCTCACCCACTGTATTCAGTTGCAAATGATGCTCTGGAATTACTGTTTTATTATGATGATTTCGAAGTTGTTAACCCAATTGGTTCCAAGACATGTATTCATAAAATGGGTGTGTAGTTTAACTTTGTTCCGTGTCAATGTTTTCTTAAATGTGATGACGGTATTTCATACAATCTTGCTAGATTTTTTTAACGTGTTTGATGTCAATTACGACAGTTTTCCCTTAGCAACAGTTCATTTTGGGAAAAGATCAGCATTCATAAGTACCAGTAACAGTACCTACCATGATTTTTATCTTTTAGATCAATCATGTCAAAATTGCTTATCTTATATTAACGTGTTTGTGATCTTTGTGAAGCAGTTGCTGTATGGTGCCGGTACTTCTGCTAAGAGCGTGCATCAACTTAAATGGTGACTACTAGTGTTCTTTCTAAGATTTGGGCAGCTGTGAAATTGCCCAATGAAAATTTTCATAAACATTTGCCCAAAGGATTTCACCACTTTAGGCAAGTTGTGCCCAAAATTTTGAATTGAAAACGGATTTTTTGGTACAACAGTCTACTGTTTTGGGCAAAAATTTTCAACTTTTTGAGTAAGATTCAACATAATTTGCCCAATCATGATTTTATCACTTTGCAAAATTTGCCCAAATGTTTCTCAAATTTCTCAATTTTGCATCTTAGAGGAACACTGGTGACTACTTTTGCTGGGGCCTATTTATCAATGCAGCCTCAGATGCCATAACTAGCCAGTATTGCCCTAAACTCGTTTTTACAATAAGCAAGTAAAGCAATTTATGACTTTTAATTTTTTCTTTGTGTGTGTCAACCAGGCTCCCCATGTTTGTTTACCATTCCAACATACGAAATAAGACGCACTCTTTATGTTCTGTTTGCAGTGCATGTCGTAAGTCAGACTGGGTACCACCCAACATGGCAGGAAAAACTGCTCGGCCCCTACCAAGGTTGCAATGACGCAGTACCTGTGCAGTCTGTGCACAAGTTAGACTACTTAGCAGTTAGTTGTTTTATTAGTTAGAGCTGTGAATTGGATAAAATGAATGCTTTAAGTTCCAGCTGATAAAAACGTAATATGCATGTTGTCAATTGTTGCAGGTGCTATATATTTTGTGATATTGAATGTTCATCACAAATTTAATTCTTGTCAGCATCGAATTTTTCTAAGCACTTTATTTTATGCCAAAGATCTAAAACATACTGAAATTGGTTGGGACAAAATTTTGCAACCACTTAATGAAGATTTGCAAGTGTTGGAATCGGTAACGATAATTTGATTTAAAGTACGCTTTTTATGGCCAAAATCCCTTGAAAATACAAGACTAATGCCACAAGCCACACCAGCCTCAGGATGTATCAGCAAAATATGGCCACGTATGGGAGCGACATTGCCCTTTATAATAAGGCTGTTTGTCAGACTGCTTCAGTTGAGATTCGAGCAACGGCACTTGACTGCTTTGATGCTTGCGAAAGTGAGCGAGCAGCTTCATTGGTGTTCCTGCACTAACTATGTTACATCATAATCCCTTGAACTTGGTATTGTACAAATTGCTTTGAAACTCGTGATTACTGATTAGGAATACTTTCAGACCAGTGTTTCTTAGCAAAGATGACTGACTGACTTAGAAAGTGCTAGTTACCGGTACTCATCGCAGTGCTTAACTGTGTTGCAAGTACTGCTCTGAATGACATTGTTAAGAGCTTAGTATTGTTCTGAGCAGTGTTCTCTCAAAGGTGCAAAAATTGAAAATTTTTAGAATTGCAAAATATGATCAGACAGCAAAATTTTGGACTACATTTGTCTTAAATAGTTGAAACTTTTCAGCAGAATTTCCATTTTGATTATTTTGCAACGCTTGTCAGAATTGCATATCTTAAGAGGGAACACTGGTTTGGCCTATGAAAAGTCAATTAAAGTTGTTAGGATATCGGTATATACTGCAACTCTGAATGATTAGTACCGGTATGCTATCATATGGAATGTAGGTAGTTTGTAGCTTTAAATGCAGCAGCAGCAGCTATTTCGGTACCTCAATATTCTTAGCATTAATATTTAGTTTTTGTTTTCATTTAGAATTGCAAAGGGCTATATGAGCCGAAATCGATTTGAATCAGAGTAGTACCGTACATTAAGTACATTAATTGTCAGAGTGTCTTGTCCTCAGGTACAACAACGCATTGAAAGTGCGTATTGCAAAATTTTGTTCGCAATTTAAAAAAAAAACGTAAAATTACCGGTAACTATTATGCATGTCATACTTTTGACAGCTGACAATTAAACACTGTTTCGCATAGCACATGTCTTCTGTAACGTAACTACGCTATTGTAGGAAAATGGTTTTGATGTAAACGTGAACGGAACCCCACTTAAAATGAAAGGGACTATTACTCAACTTGCTGCAGATAATTTAGTGGCTCATGCTATAATGGGTTTCACAGAATGCTTTGCAGGGAAAAACGTATATATATCTAGATATTGCTTGTGCACTGGTTCTGCGATACAAGATCAGGTGAAAGTTTGTATTGCTTGATTGTAATAAGAGCAATAAAGGTTGCAGTTTTCGTTGTTTTAGAGCCTAGTAAAAAATGTTTTTAAAATTGCTGGCTGTATTTTCATCTCACTGTTTTAGGCTCTTCAATAGAGGTAGAAGTTTTTTGACTTGAGTACTGAATTTGATATCAGCGTTCGATGGCTTACTACTGCATTGTGATGTTCGAATCAATACTACAGCACTTTTGTGCTATTTATTCTGTTTAACATTGTAATGTATTTAATTCATAATGTTACACTTGCAGGTCTTCCTCTTAGTTTGCTTTTGTTCAAGTTTTAAAGTGCAGTTATTAATGTCATTAATGATCTTTTTCGGCTATTATTTCTCTGACCTCATTTTTTCAAGTTGTTGGAATAGTTCACGGGGTGGTGACAAACTTTCTTCTTTCTCGGCAATTAATGATTGTGATAAATACATTACCGGTAGCGGTTGGTGAATGGCAGTTCGAAGCATTTTTTTTTTTTTTTTTTGGTGGCTCAACAAATCATCTTTGTTTTCAGGAATTTCCTTGTGTTACCAGAGACAAAACGTCGTACTTGAACACTTTAAGTCATGTGCTGAAAAGTGGCGGTGTTCAGCATGGCATAAAGCTCAGTTGTTCTTTGCAATCAAAATATTTTTGCCCTGTAGAAAATTTTGCCGCTGATTTCCATCACGATATTCTGGAAGGTGTTGTACCGTACATTTTGAAGATAGTTTTACAGGTTTGCACCTTCTGCTATCAAATATTGTGTTCCAAATTATTTTAGTGTTATTTCTAAAATTTCACAATATAATTTGCAAAACAACGTTGCTGTTGGTATCTAAAAATGTTGAATTTCACACATACCAACCAGTGCTGAGCTATAAATCTTCTAAGGCTCAAAACTTTTTAGTCACCCCTCTTATACGGTATTGTATTACGATCCATGAAATGGATTCCCATTGCATAGAAGCTGGAAAAATGTTGATGTATTAAAAGTGATGATAGTCTTGTTGGTTATCAACAATGGCTGCCTTTAAAGAGGCAATACATTCCCACTTGGTTAGTGCGATAGATATCATTGTTGTGCTATTGAACTCATCTCTGTTAGATGCATTAATTGCACTTTCAATTGGTGAGAAACGAATCTACCTCCTTTTTTTCGCACTGTTTGCTTCTCAAGGTCTATTGGTCTTTCTGAGTGTTTGTTTATACTATAACTGATATACACACCATGCTATGACTGCTGTACACTCCATGACTGTTTTCGCATTTCCGTTTTCATACGCTTCTCCATTTCATGGCCTAACTAGAAGAACACCATCAATGGCTCAATAAGCTTTTGCCGCTCCACTACTTAACGTTGCTGTTGTGAAGAGTGCCAAACTCGTCACTGGCTTCAGATTGTGCACAACCCACCTTCACGAAGAAGTGCTCTCCCATGCTTCACTGGGACAGAATAGTGAAGCCGCCTACCCAGCGTATCGTACGAGGCAACTAATGGGTACCCATCAACGGTGGCCACCTGTGCGGTGTTGGGGCGTGCTGTTTTAGTGGCCACCTCTCCTCCGGGTTCTCCAGTGCATGGCTGGGGTTCCATGGTGTTATTTTACATGACACAACGCTCTCATACCTGGAAAAAAGCCGAGTAATTCCACCACCATCATCAGCATTTCGTTGTTGTTATCGTTTAAGGACACGTTTCTCTTTCAAAAAAGGTTAAATGGTGCTGTTGTAACAGTGAAGCATTTAACGATTTGAGCACATTATACTTCGGTCTCCGGCTACTCTTTTCTTCCCGGTGAATACCGATAGTGCACACGGCCAAATTCAGATGCGAAACTTTGATCAAAAAAACTTGCCCGAAAGAGCTAGCACATCAAAGGTTCTGTGAAGTGCAGCTGTCTGCTACTTACGTTTATTTTGATATATGTTATCATGGTTTGCATGTTACAGAAACTGATTTTTGAAAAAAAATATTTCAATTTGGAGAGCCTGAATGCCGCAATGGCTTTCTTCAACTATGGAGTTGATGCAAAAAATAAACCGTCTAATATCACACGCAGCAAACTAGTGGATGATCACACAAAAAATCTTCATCAAAATGGTAAGTTATTTTATTTTACTACTGTACTGAATAGTTGCAACTTATGCTTCAGTGCATGTTATCTTACAACGCAAGCAACTTAATATGATTGTATTGTAGGATCAAGTTTCACCTATTTTCTGCTGGGGTCGAGCATATCACCCATTATTAGTTAACAGTAATTAAAAAACTTGCGATGCAACCAAAAGCGTTGTAGTGGTAGACATATACTAGGTGGCTGGCTAATTCACAACCATGTTTGAATGAATCCGAGTAAAAACAAATGTCTGTGCTCGATTATCTTTACGTTTGTCCGAAATATATATGACATGACATTCTATTTGAATAAGATCTGTTGTTACTCCTGAAGATCGCTTCGGCATGAAACAGTCTGTAGAGTAGAATGCAATAAAAATTGTTTGTAGCTTTGCTCAGTATGACATGACATGCTATATTTTCTCTTTCAGCATCGCAGTATTGGTGCTTAGCACGCTGTCTTCCGTTTTTTGTTGGTAGTCGAATTCCTTTGGATGATCACTATTGGACTTTCTATCTCACTTTCTTAGATATTTTGGATATAGTTTCTTCACCGAGAATATCCTCTGATTCTCTTCTTGACCTAGAAGTGCTTCTAAAAGAATTTGTTACGGAGTTTAAGAGGCTCTTTCCAAACTGTGCTGTTACTCCAAAAATGCATTATTTGTTGTTGTACCCTCACTTTATCAAGAAGATAGGCCCATTAGTATTATTTTCCTGCATGCGTTTTGAGTCCAAGCATAAGCAGCTGAAAGAGCTTGTTACTAGAGGAAACAACTACAAAAATGTTGCGTACACTATTTCCATGCAACACCAACTGCAACTTGCTGTGCGCTTGAACCAAACGGATCTGTATGAAACTTCTTGCACTTTTTCTAACACCATAAGTTGTAACGATGTGGATTTATTTCAACAATACGATTTCCCTTGTTTTAAGAATGGTACTGACCGTAATCTAAATGCTTCCGAAAAAGCTACAATTGATGGTATTACGTATGACATGCGGTCGGTAGTATGTTATTCTGTCAACCAAGACTGTGTTCCAGAGTTTTTGCTTGTCCGTTTTATCTGCTGGAACTCCTATGATAATATCTGGCTTATTGGCCAAAAACTTACTACTGAATGTTTTGAAGAACACTATTGTGGCTGGAAAGTCGAAATCTTAAATGATTTAGTTTGTGTATCTCAAACTGATCTTATTTACCCTCATACACTCTCTTTGATCTCGCCATTTGGTTCGTTTTCACTTTTTGTGCGGCCTAAATTTAGACTCGAAAGAACTATTGTGTAGTGAATTCTTTCACTAATGCTGAGGTGCTGCTGACTAATTTTGGTTAGTCAGAACGAATGTTTACTCAAAAACTTGTCTATATTACCAAGTAGCTTGCGATTACTTATGTGAAGAAATTATGTTTTTGCATATTGCTTTTTCAGTGGAAAGAAATTACTGAACCTTATCGTTCGTGGGAGTGCGCAACCTAATTCATTGACCCTAATTGCAACGACTTTCTAGTTTTTATTCGCAAAATTTTCGCTGGCTGATCACTTGAAGGGTTGACAGTAATCTTACAGATGTTCTGAGGGTCAACGAGGAGATTTAACAGATCGAAACAGCGTTGTCCTATACTCTGTGATAACACGCCGTTGCATAAATTGTTGTGAGCTCTATGCATTGCAAATAGGAATAGTAGAAGCGTCTCGCATGCTGCCGTCTGTAAGGTTTAATTGATGCTACTGGCCACGTATAGTAAAAGTTTTTCAATTAAGAAATGTGAGTTTATAATAATGTGCTTAAAGTTAAATATCTCGCTAGTTTACGGTTTCTATATCTCGCTTTTATACCCACACCGGCAGAATAATCTACTTCAAAAAATATCACTTAAATAAAAGTTTTCGTCATATGAAAGTTTTCACAGTTAAATTCCAACAAATATTTTCAGCGATAAAAATTGTTTGAGCGGTTGTCTTGTGTCATTCAATAACTTATATGTATTGCAACATGCTGCAGTTGTGCTAAAAATGGAAATATTTTGGATTAAGCCTTTACTTTATGGCGTATTGATGTGAAAAACGGTATATTTGTGTTAAGTCCAATTTTTGCTTTTCAGTTGGTAGCCTGCTGTTAAAAGTTTGGTAGCGCATTTTTAATTGATTTCTCATTTTGCGTAAAATAAATTGTCGCTTGATAGTGCCTATACCTCTGCCAATATACTTCTGCATGGCATATCTTTATAACTTACCTCATGCAGCAAATCAGCTGCTGCCGTGCGCTTCTCATCTTTGGTAAACCTTTATTTCGCCTGATTATGTTCTTGGCATTAAAATGGTTGGATAATATGCTTTTTCCTGTTTATTGCTGCAAGGATAGGATTTGTTTCTTAAAAGTTACACCACCCATGCATAAATTTTGCGTTATTTCTTTCTGCGTATTGGGTAAGATGAACTACGCTTAGTAACCTTTCAAATGTGGGGTAAAACAGATTTTACCCAATTTTTTTGGGCTGAGGTATATGTTGTTTGGTAAAGTTTGTTTTGCGAAATTAATGGACTGTGGGTATATCATAATGTACCCAACTGTCTTACATTACCCATTTTTATTTATTAGGGTAAAATTTACTATTGGGTAAACTTAGTTTTACCAAGCTTTGCCTCTTGGGTATTATAGCAAATTGCTCAATAGTGTAGGGTAATACATTTTTTACCCAAATTGGTATTAACTGTTGTGATTATTGTTTGGTAAAATGTCTTTTGCCACAGTTGTGCACCTTGGGCATGTCTGAAATTACCCAAAGATTTTACGTTACCCAATCTTTATTTGGTTCATTTTTTGGGTTTAAATGAAAAAGCTTACTCCATTTGGGTAAAGTAGTTAATTACCCAAAGTGTACATTAGAGTACTTCTTAAAATACTCAACTGTGTAGAGTAATAGTTGAAATACACAACTTTTTTGGGCAAAAAATACCCAACTTTTTTTACAGTGCTGGTCGTCAGTTATGGCCCTGGAGCCCCTGGTTTTTATTTAGGGGCCCCAGAGCCCCCTGGTTGTTAGTTGGGGTCCCTGAAGGCCCCTACTTGTCAAATTAGGGGCCACGGGGCCTCCGTTGGTCAATTAGGGGCTCAGGGCCCTCTGGTTGTCGGTTAGGGGTCCCCATTTGTCAGTTAGGATCCCCGAGACCCCTGTTTGTTAGTGAGAGGCTTTGGGGCCCCCGTTTGTCAGTTTAGGGCCTCGGAACCCCTGGTTGTTAGCTAGGGGTTCTGGGGCCCCCTGGTTGTTAGTTAGTGGTCCCAGGGTTCCCTGGTTGTCGGTTAGGGGCTCCGGGGTCTCCCGGTTGTCGGTTAGGGGCCCCGGCTCCCCCTGGTTGTTAGTTAGGGGCCCGGGGCCCCCCGGTTGTCGGTTAGGGGCCCACATTTTTTAGTTAGAGGCCCCGGGGTACCCTGGTTGTCAGTTAGGGGCCCCAGGGCTCCCGTTTGTCAGTTAGGGGCCTAGGGGCCCCCTGGTCGTTAGTTAGGGGCCCTGGGGCCCCCCAGTTGTCGATTAGGAACCCCCTGGTAGTTAGTTAGGGTCCCTTTGGTTGTAAGTTAGGTGCCCCGGGGCTCCCTCGTTGTCCATAACTGCAACTAAACATCGCTAGGCTATGTTGTCATAATCTTTTATCATTGGTGGTATTATAATTGGGGGGGCCCGGGCCCCCCGGCCCCCCTCCTGGGCCCCCCTGGCTACGTCTGTGGTATATGCCGTACTATACTCGTGTGCTATACTATGTCTACAGTGCCATATCACTTCTACTAGGGTGCCATAGTATGCCTACATTGCCATACTAAGCTGCAGCGCCTACTGCGGCACACTATGCTTACTAAGACTAAGCCTATTGTTCCATAACAAGCCTCCTAGATACCATACTCTGCCTACTAATGAGAAATGTTATACCTGCTATGATGTACTAAGCTGCAGTGCCTACTTTGGAATAGTGTGCCATGATAAGCTCACTATGCCTACTGTGCCGTATTAAGCTACATTGCCTACTATGACGTACCATGCCTATTAGGGTACAATAATAAGCCTACTACATGTCCTACTATGCCTATATTTCCAAACTACGCCTACAATGACATACTACCCCAACTGTGCTATACTATGCCTACTGTGCCATAATAAGTCTGGTACGGTATATGCCATACTATACTCGTATGCTACGCTACGAGTATGTGTACATTGCCATACTACGCCAACCATGGCATACTTAGCTGAAGTGTCTACTGTGGGATACTTCTTTAACAAAACAGAGTTTTATAAGAATAACAGACTCATTTTTGCTCTACAAGCATTGGTAAGTAATCGGATTTTTTTTCCTTTTCTATATTACTACAGCTGATTAGTCTAGCAGTAGTCATAATCTACAACAAAGAACAACTTTTAACCATCAAGCAAGAGTAACTTTTTGTCGCTTATTTTCCAATAAAATTAAGAAAAGTTAAGAACAAATAAGAATAAGAATTCGTTCAAATCTAAGAACAGTTTTTATAACTTTGGAAAAGTGGAAAACAGTCAAGCAATGTGGAAAAAGCTACATACACTGTATAGTTGGAATAAAATTAAAAAATGGGTGTGTGCGAGGGATATCTTGGTTCATCCACAAAGATAAAATTAAAAACTTATCAAAGTTAAGTCATTATCCATTGATTGCAATTTTGATTTGCTCTCTTGCATTAAAGGGGAACTTCGGCCTTGCGAGGCTATATATCGTAATATACACCACAAAATTCTAAGACTTTTGTAAAAAAACGAACTTGCTACGTTTTGTAGTTCTGATGAAATCCGCAAAAAACTGCGTGAACCGCAAGTCTGATGACGTAGGTCTGTACTTTACCTCTCGCTCATAGTCACTAATCTCAGGCCTGAAGATTGCAAGTAGGTTGAATATTTTAGCAAAGAATGCAATACAAGCGCTTCTGCTTACGATTTTTTAGTCTTAATTAGCAATTTTATGTCCAAACAATATAATGTACTGATGCAATCAAGTACAGACCTACGTCATCAGACTTGCGGTTCACGCATTTTTTTTCGGATTTTATAAAAAACTATAAAACGTAGAGAGTTCGTTTTTTTTTGCAAAAGTCTTAGAATTTTGTGGTGCTTTTTATGATATATAGCCTCTCTAGGCCAGAGTTCCCCTTTAATTTGCTGCGCAGCTATCATTGCATAGTCGTACAATATGCCTCGACGCAAGTATTTCCATCTAGCTAAATCTCGAATATAGAGATAAGTTTGAACCTTAGAGCTACGTAGCAACTTAGAACCTTATATATTGAATCTCTGCTCGTATTTTATATTTTCTCAAAACTGAAAAGATTTACCCAAATTAAACTTCAGCAACCGATAAATATAAATATAAAACAGTACAATTACTCCTTGGCAAGAGTCAAAATGGTTTTTAACCCTATCAAGTTCAAGGAAGGATTAAAACGATCCATCCTATTATATATTTTGCAATTTCGTTATGAAGCATGTACGCTACGGTTATTAAATTTCCTGTTTTTTTAAAATTTACTACTTCAACTATTATGTGTAAAACGATTACCCTACGACAGACAGATTTGGAGTTATGAAACGATTTTCAAGGTCGACTCGGTGTTTTTAGCAAGATCTTCAGCAATTTTTGTAATATTATTTATTCCCATTGTTCATTTATAATTAGAAATTTCCCGCAATTTCTTGAACAGTAATTGCACGTCAGAACGTAATCTTAGCAACATTTGAAACTGCATTGTTTTACTCTTCACTCAAAAAAAGAAACAAAATACCACATTTACGATTTCGCCCGGAGCATAATTTTTACACCCCAATGATATCCAGAGCTTTGAGCTGAATTCCTTGAAAAACACTTTGTTAAAGGTGAATAAATACGTTTGTAGAATTGACAAAAATTATTGTGACGTAGTGAAAGCATTATGATCATCTTCTAAATAAAACTGGTGCTACTTTGTTCGGCAAAATCATGGACTAACGATTTTGCAATGGAAAGTTGAACTCCAACAAAAACAAAAAATTGTCAAGCAAACTGCACTTTGCTTATTTTGGTTTTTGGCGACTTATTTTCGTTTATGATTATTGATGTAGAAGGAAAAACTTGACAAGCTTGTGAATAGTTACACGAGATGTCGCATTTTTTGTATGTAATTTTTCATTTAGATTATTTTTTAGTTGACAAATAACGAAATGCTAAGCTCCACTGAAAAGGAAATAAACTGTAAGAAAGTACTGTATGCATATTTTGTGGATGACGCAGTATGGTGCATTTCTCTCAAAATAATTTTTGGTTCCACTGTATTGTACCATACATAACTATTCTTTGATGAGAGTGAACCACACGCTCCAGGTTTGCCTAGTTACGACAAAGCCGAGCACCTTTTCTGGTCCGTTTGCAAGTCTGGGCCGTCGCAACAGCCCCCCCCATTAAACCTGTCATTGTAGACTTCTATAAGATTGCAACAAATTTTATTATATCAAAAAATTGATACGACCATGACTACAAAAAAAACTCCAACCGCATTTCAAAGTGCTTATTAGTTGAGGATTTCAAAACAAGTTTGGTAAATAAAATTTTCTGAAGCAAGAGTCACAGCAATAATTTTTTCTAATTTTGCATCAAACTTGTTCGCGAAATAAAATCTGAATAATTGGTAAAAAAGCTGTTGGGCCTTTAGCAGTTTTGAGAATAATTTCAATCGTTTTTTAGATTTTTTGTCCCCAGTGTAACTAACAACTGACACAGTTGCAATTCAGAAACTTTTGAAAGTTTATATTTTTGCCTTAACAGTGTTTTTTATACCAAATATCAATATGTGCGCAACTAGGCGCAACTAAAAATTCCACAACTTTTTTACTTAGAGTTATACCAGCTGCATAATGACAAATAAAGTTTAATCTTTTATCCAAAATCACATTCTAACTCAAACTTCCAATATTTTTGTAATAACCAGAGCACAATATCGCAATTGTCACTTAAATAACATCTTATGGACTGCCGTACACATTTTAATTTGGTTCTTTATTTTTTCATGAGTAATACAAATAGCACTTTATACCGTATAGGCCTACATATTTTGGATGCTACAGTAAAGTGCACTGCTAACTGTATTCGAGTAATCGGTTCTTCAGGACTTAGCAAGTTATATGAATTCTTTTGCCGCCCCGAAATGTAAAATCATACAAAAAACTGGCAATTTTTTTGTGGTGGTCGTTACATAAATGGACATCTTTGTAAAAGTTAGTGATGTTTACGTACATGCATTTTTGTAACAAAAACAAAACAAAAAAAGATTTTAATTAAGATTCTTCGCACTATATTATCAACCATAAAATTGTAGCCTTGAAGAGCAAAACTCAATCAACTTATAGTGTACCTATGTTTTGATTCTGTGCACAAATTTTTCTTGCTCTAGCAGCGGCTCTTTGCGCTAATGTTCACTATTCTACGGCACATTTCGAAACGATTCGAAATAAGGTTTATGAGACGAAATGTGTTGTTACACGTTCACAGTATTGTGGTATGCCGCATTTTTGTAAATGGTTTTGCATGAGCAGCAATACCTGACTAAGAATAAAACTATAGTATACAAAAAATTTAGATAAACGCCCTTATTATCGGCCACAAATTTAAACATAGCATTTAACTTTTTTTCGAAAATTAATCAACGTAATTATAGATTGCAACATCTTGACGTCCTAATAAAGTACCACAAGTACCAAAAATAAAGTACCATAAGTGAAAAATCGTTTATTCCCTACTAAGCATCTGCCTCTCTGCAAGCCAATAAGGTTTGTCAGTTAGGACAAGATGTTTGTTCAGCTGGGAATACCTTTGAAAAGATAGCTGAGGGCTGCCGATGAGAGCTAAAAGCTCGAAACAGCGCTGTCCATCTCTGTGTAATTATAGATGTAAACGTTTACAGAAAAACTCCTCATGTCGTAAACCTTTACATATAATGATACAAATAAAAAAAAATATCAGATTGATTAGGTAGTTAGCAAGCTTTATGGTGTAATGACATGTAGTCTATTGCGAAAAGGACTACAGCCAGTAAGGCTTGCAATTTCTTTTCGCGAAAAGCAAACAGATAATTTCTTAAAAATAAAATAATTTTCTAATTTACTTTCTAAATATCGCTGCGCTACTAAATGAAACTCCAGGCGCTAAGCCGCGTCACGGCAATCAAACGCTTGTTAACATCTCTCAGATGAAAAGAAAACCGATCGCTTCTGATAGTCCTATACTTATGTTAAAATCAACACAAGATTAAGTTTGCAAAAGTAACATTAAAAAAGTCAAACATTTTGTTAGAAAATTGCTCTTCTCGACACAAAAACCAATTTTTTATCTTTTGTAGTTCGGGCGTTATTAGAGTTATTAGTGTATGTTGAGTCGAATCGATTCCTACTGGGGCCAGTGATCGCAAAATTTTGCCTGTCGAGAATAGAGTTAAAAAGTTGAAGAAATGATTGTACTAAAACTGTAAAAAATGGCAGTCATCAGTAGCGTAGTCAGGGGGGGGGGCGGGGGGGAGCCCCCCATTGGCTTGTGAAGTACGCAAAATCGCATGCTTTTGGTGCTTTTGAGGCCGATTTTTTGTGAAAAATTGAAAATAGCCCCCCCATACGAAAACAGCCCCCCCTGAAACGTCTGAATTTGCGAAATTGGACGAAAAATCAGTTTCAATTGTGGTGAAGACCTTTTTTTTTTTTTTTTTTTTTTTTGGAGACCACCTAATTTTGGGCGGAAAAAACCTTTGAATTTCGGATTTCGGCCGAAAAATCACTCTCAATTTCGGTGAAGACTTTTTTTTGGAGACCACCTAATTTTCGGCGGAAAAACCTTTGAAATTCCGAGCTTTCCGAGAAATTTTGTCTCAATTTTCGGACAAACCGTGTGAAACTGATTCAAGATCAATGAAAATTCGAGTCAAGGTCGTTTGCACAGTTCTCACTCTTTCAAAATAGCCCCCCCCTTTTCCAAATCCTGGCTACGCGCCTGGCAGTCATACAGTAGTAAATTTTGTAACTGCCCATCGATATTGTGACTTTATATTGTCATATCTGTGATTTACAAGAGCTTGAATCTCTTTTAGGCCTGTGCTAGTTAGTATTGTTACGTTTAAAAAAACATGAAAACATTTCATCTTGCAAGTGATATAATTTTTCATGAAATTTAATCATTTTAAGTTACTTAACATATTTAATTTCTATGATTTACATACTTTTTTGGAATCATTCTACTAAGATCAATGCTATAACTACAACAGGTAAAGCGGCTTTTAACGAACATTTTTATTTATGCATACGTGTACAAAAAACGCGTATCGGTAAACAGGGCATGGTATGTAATGGAATGGAAGACGATTTTTCCATATACCATTATACCATACTAACAATTTTCTTCCATTCCATTTCCATTCCATACCAAAAATCTTCCATTCCATATTCCCTTCCATACTAAAATTTTCTTCCATATTCCATTCCATACTAAAATTTACTTCCATATTCCATTCCATGCTTCCATACCAAACTAGACTGGAAGCAATACAACGCATATTTTGTTGCTTTGCACCTTTGCAATGTTGTAAGCAACCGCTCGTGAAGGTGCGCCAACAATACTTAGATTCAACGACCGGTATCTGGTATACATATTGCACATGGTTTAATGCATAAACGTAGCCTGGACTTTGAATTGGGAGGAGGGCTAAACCGCAAATCATGCAATGACGTCATCAGAAGTTTTTGAAAAGAGGAACTTTTTATGGGGCAAAAAATGAAAGATCAAAAGCTGGGCGTCTGATTTGGCTTGAAACCTGGATTTGCTATATAGGGAGGACTAGAACCACAAGTTAAAATTTTTTCTATCCTATCAAAACTGGAAAACGTGGTGAGCAAATTAGTGCAACTCAAACATGTCACAGAGGGGGCAGAGCCCCCAGTCGCTGGACGATTTTTTGTAAATTTTTTTGAGAAAAAATGGCTATTTCAATGCGATTCTGATCACATTTCGCACATTTTTAGAGCCATTTGAATGAACAAAAGTTTTGATGTTTGAAATATTTGAAAGCCGATTGAAAAAATCTCTCTCTTTACTTCAGATCAAGTCCAAAACACGTTCAAAATCTTGCATTTTGGGGTTAAATTTTGTGACTTGGCCAAAGTCAAAGGAATCAAGGCACATTGCTTTCTGCAACACTTTTACATTAAATAATGCACTTAAAGATTTGCCTTTGAAGATTTTTGTTTTGCCATGAAAATAACTAGGTTTAGGAATATGTACGACCAGGGGCCCAGGCACCCTCGATTCAAATTTTATAATTTGTTCAATAAGCTTTTCCCCTAACTAGGTTTTTTCAAAAACATTTCGTCGCGAGAAAACTTGCGAGATGGAGGCGGATTGTTGTTTCAAGTCGGTAATTTAAAGTTATTTAAAGTGGTACATTAGATGCCATAAATGGTTGGTAATCATGTTATTGTAATATAAAAGTTAACTGGGGGCCTAAAACATATTATTGCATAAACAAGTTAGATGAATGCCCGAAATTGCACCTTTCAGAACAAAAACGCTGAATTTCTCCCGGCTTGCACATTTAAATTGATTTGTAAGAATTTAAATTGAGAGGGCATGGGCCTCCTGGTCGTGAATATTAATATTAAGTTATTGCTAATTGCCGTTGTGTTGTACGCGTGTACTGTTGCACTCCAAAAATGCTAAAAGAAACTGAATAAATAGGCTTTGTGTCACCATATTTATCATTGGTAGCTTTTCAACTGGGGGGGGGGAGGCAGAGAGCCCGGTTCTTCTGGCTATATCTATGGTTTAATGATTACCGTACAAGTTTGCCCTCACATCAACTAGAACATTTACCGTAATAGAAATACCAAGCTTTAATACCAAAAAGAATTACTATAAGCCTATAAACTAAAACTATAAGCTAAATAAAATTAAGCTGAAAGGGGGATGAAATAACAAATGCGAGTTTTCGTGACGACGTAAGAAAACAAAACTTACGACTGGGCAAATTGTCAGCCTAAAAAAAAAACAAAAAAAAACAACAAGTCAAATCCATCAAGGTCGTCAACTGTAGCATCAAGGCTGCATTTAAATTGCAATGTACTTACAACGATGCAATACGTACACTGTTTGCGCAATGTACACAACCAAAGTTTCGCGATTTGTCGACAAATAATGTGCGTAGATATTGAACTTGAATACTTCTGTGACAGTATTGTTTATCACTACCCAACATTGGTATTTATTTTTCTGCAAATACAATGCACAAACTCTAGTATGGAATTGGTATGGAAGAATGGAAGATTGTCTTCCATTCCATTCTTAAAATCTGCCATTCCATTCTATTCTGGCATCTTCCAAATTCCATACCGAAATTTCCGTTCGATTCCATTCCATTTTCCATTCCATTTCATACCATGCCCTGTCGGTAAATACGGATGTACGTATTTAAGGAGGGAGTTTTGATATGCGGAAATCCGTATAATCGTATTTCAGTTAGGGTATCTCAAACAAAAGAGCACGAGCAAAAAAAACTATGTAAAACAAACCAGCACGAGTAAAAATTTTAAACGTGTATGCGTATTTTTCTACGCTTATTCGTAAATACGGATGTTCGGTAAAAGCCGCTTAATAAGAACAAATTGTTAAAGTCAGTTTGTTATACTCACATAAAGTAAAAACCATTGCTTGACTAAACTTTTGATTACCATAGTTGTTTTCCACTGTTTAGCGTTTTTACATGTCCATTTTCAGGTCTAATTCTTGGTTACGGTATCTGTTTAAAACTGAGTCATACCAAAAAGAGTGCCAAATTACAAAAAACCTTGTAAACCAAAGAGCTAATAAGTCACCAAAAGAACATCACCAACATATAAACTCTTTGATTGGCACAATTTTTTTGTAATTGGCACTTTTTGGTATGGCTCATCATTCAGCAGACACCGGAACCGAAAACCAGTCTTGAAAAGTGACATGCGAAATTACTAATTGTGTTATGATATTGATTAACGATCTTTTTTGTGCAGAAAAATGTGACGGCATAATGGACTGCAGCAGCGGTAGCGATGAATGGGCATGCCCTTGCGATGAGTTCAGTTGTGCCTGCAAATCCTTTAGAAATAGTAGTGTGTGCATAGATAAAGCATCTTGCTACACCTTAGAAGGTAATATATTTACTGTAAGCGCTTACGTTTTGCGTTTTGAGCGTGCTGTAGTATTAAAATTGTTAAGACAATTAAGAGTAATAAAGTTCTTTATAAAGAGAAAATAAATGACAATTCACTACTAACAGCTATTCTATGAAGTAATAGGTAAATTACTTAAAGGGGCATTCAAAACAAGTTTTTTACTGTAGACCAAAATGTTGAGATAAGCCTAAAATGCCTTCTCACCAAATTTGAACTTTCTACGTCTTGCCGTTTTCAGTTCGAAATTAACAATTTTGATCTTACTTCCGTGTTGCCATTTTGACAGTATTGTGACAGAAGATGATCTTTTGGAACGCTGGCTTACATTTACTTGAAAACCCGCTGATTTACTATTCTGACACTTTACTTTTTATGACAATAAGTCTCCCACAAAACATTTATTGAGAATCGGGAACATGCTGTAACTTTTCGAAATTTTGTTTCTAATTGGCAATCCTGGCAAATTTTTAAGTGGAAAAAAGGAAAAAGCTTTTCCAAGGGGAAATATAAACTGTTAGATCTCGAGAACGAATGGTCGTAGAAAGCTCAAATTTCGTGAAGGTGGTCTTTAGATCTGTCAAAGTGTTTAGAGAAAACCGAACAAAAAAAACCTTCGACCTGAATGCCCTTTTACAATCAGATTGCTGATAGCAAGTGAGTACTGTACCGGTCTATGCTGTTTTACAGTATTTAGCAGACTGTTTGATATGAATGATATTTGCTGCTGTAGTGCTTACTGTTAATGTACAGCATTTTACAGTATACAAAATTGTATTTAAATGAGATTGAAAATGACGTAAGTTCACGTCAAAACGTCTCGCATTGGATAGAGTATGTTTCGTTTTATCTTGGCTTTGTATTTTTTTGTCAAGCGTAAGAACTTTGATAATAAAATACAAACTCCTATAATTTGTGTTAAGAATTACTGGTTTGTTGTCACTTTTAATGAATTGGAAGCTTTTTAGAAAGCAGATGTTTTCACGTTTAAATCAATCTGAATACCTGATCAGGTTTTTTGGCATCATAGATAAATGCAATGTTATTCTAAACTGCCGAGACGGTTCTGACGAATGGAATTGTACCGATTGCCCCGGACGGCGAGAAGGCAGTCATTGCGCGTGCAAGTTCTTCCAAAGCAATGAAGTTTGCGTCGGTGTGCGCAGTTGCTTTAGCCAAGAAGGTTGGTATTTTTGTTGTTGATTTGTGAAAACTGTAAAGAAATTTATTTATAAGAGCATACTGAAAATCATCACAATATAGAAAACAACACTGCATTGGAATTGTAGCGGAGAATTTGAATCTATTTAAAGCCTCTACAGTATTATGCTGATGGTTTATAGGTCATATGTGCGACTTGTTTTCTGGCTTATGTCTGAAAAACCAGAGTGTGATGTGGAAAACGAGTTCAAAAATAACACGTTTAAAATCAGAATGAAAATATCCATGAAAAACGAAATTATATTTTGCCTGCGGGCTGTGTCTAGCAGTACGTTTTTTAAAGTCGATGAGCAAGACAGTACTGGTTGAAATACCATGACTTAAAAACAGTTTCACTGTAATATTATGCCACAGATCAAACAATATACAGTAGCAGTTTTTCTTTGTTTCATATTGTAATTATACTATAACACATTTAGCCGATCAACGGTCGAGTGGATAGAGCGTGTGCTACGTTAGACTTACGTTCGATTCCCGGTCGGGTCAAAGCAAAGATTATAAAAATTGGTATTCACAGCTTAAAGTTGTAAGCGGGTGGACAAGTACTGGACCAAACCCAAAAGTGATTTGAAAGCGAAACCAGGCCCGAAAAAGCCTGAAAGTAGAGTTATGTCAGAAAATGTGTTCTGGTACGGTTATTGCTCGAAAGCGATTATAATAAAACTACATACTGCTAATCAGTTGTGATAATAGTAATAGTTGTAAGCAATAACACTGGTCAACAAAAAAATTTTTTTTTTTTGTATGAACTTTGAGAACTGGTTTTGGGTAATTTGGGGCGTTGAATCCGAATCTGAGATCAGATTTTTTTATCACATCAAGATTTTGTGCAATTTGCATGTATTGTAACTCTGCATTGTGTAAAAATTTCTCATTCGTTCACATGTTTGATGCCATTAATCATGCATAAAAACAAATTCAAAAGCGATATTGTGAAACCAGCTTTGCGAAATGGAAACAAAGGTCTAAAATATTGTTAATGACACCAGAAAGTCGCAAAGAAATTCAACTTCTTGCTACGATGTTGAATACGAAAACTAGCCATGAAGTTACAAAACTTGCACTTTGCAGACAAAGTAGTAAGGTTACGAAAGGTTGTCCTTCTTCAACATGTTTGTCTGCAACAGCGAGAGATTCTAAACAGGAGTTTTTGTTAATATGTTACAGGTTCAGCAATATTTACAGTTTAGTGTTTTTAAAGCTTTTGCTCTGTTTCATCTTAGGCTAAGGTCATAACATGTCTACTACTTCCAAGCGAAGAAAATGCTGTAATGACCCAGATTATTTCTGTTATATCTGTGGTTGTTTTACTTTACCACCTCAACGACGAAATATCAATACCTTGTCGAAAGAATTTACCTTGTTTATTTCGAAGTACCGCTTGATATATGTCATGATATCCGCGTCTTTCTTCCATTTCTAGCCCCACACTAGTTTACGAGTGTGATGGGTTCTACCTCTTTTGTTGTGTTTATTTAACGCTACCGGATATGCGTAGTCGATTATTGCATTGTTATTGTTTTCGAGTGGCAACTCTACTACTCGGTGTGGAATTTGCTACTAGGCTAGTTCTTGAGTTCTTGACTGTTTCTTACTTCTTATACTAGTTAGGGCCTAGCTGAGGCTTTAGTGCTAATTAAGGAGTGTTTTTATGCTTGTTTTGTAGTCAGTGAGCTTACCTGTGTATACTGTAAATCTGCAGCTAGGCATGCGTGTGTTTTAGTTAGGGTGTTAGAGCAGGTGCTACTGGATTTTTTTTCTGCTGTTTTTCCCCTGCCTTTCGGTAAGTTGCTGCTAGTATTTTTTGTGACTGTATTTTTTGTTATTAGGACGCCAGCCTGCTAGTTTGTATCAACAACAACAACACTCATAGCTGTGCATTTAAATAGCTAGTTAGTTATACATACGTTGCGAAAGTGTATTTTGCTTTGTGTATGGATTATGCTTGGAATGCAAATCCGTGATTGCGGCACATGCAGCAACTATTTCAAACACGAGGTGTGGTTGAAAAGTAACGCGACTGTGGACACTGCACGAGCAACTTTTATTGCGGAGAAAAAGCATTGCTTTTTATGATGTCACAATGTCTTATGATTTTGAAAACCAAATTTCAGCTTTCTGTGACAACTACATTCTTTTTTGCACGTTTTTCTGTGAAGGCACTTTCTTTGTGACCGTTTTGTGAAAATCAGATGAAATTAGGAATTTTTTTTTTGGTGCGAAGGATGAGCGTCGAACAACAAATCAACCCGAAACTTCTTGTCCGTCTTGGAAAAACTCCAACTGAAGCTCCAAAGTTGCTTTAAGAAGTCTATGGTGATGACACCATGTCAAGAACTCGTTTTTTTGAGTGGAACAGAATGTTCAAAAAAGAAAGAGAGGAGGTGGAAGATGATCACAGGAGTGGGAGGCCATCCACAAGCAGAACAGATGAAAATGATGAGCGTGTGAGACAAAAGGCGCGGAACGATTGCTGTCTTAGTGTTAGAATAATAGCAGACGAGCTGGGCATGAATAGTGAGTGGGTATCGAGAATCATTACGAAGTACCTGGGGATGAGAACGATCTGCGCAAAAATGGTACCAAGGTTGTTGAATAAAGGACAAAAGGAGCAGCGTGTGGAAGTGGGTCAAGACGTTTTGGAGCAACGCGAAACTGAACCCAACTTGCTGAAAAGAGTTGTTACTTGCGATGAATAATGGATCTTCGAGTACGATCCACTCACCAAACGGCAGAGCCTTGAATGGAAGAGCGCATTGTCACCAAAACCCAAAGGCGTGGGTGTTCAAGTCCAAAACCAAGGTGATGCTGATTGCTTTTTTTGATGTCCATGAAATTGTCCTTGCAGAATTCTTGCCACAAGGCCAAACGATTGATCAGCACGTCTACAAAAACATCTTGCGACGTCTGATGCGCTCAGTGAGGGAGAAAATAAGAGAACTGTGGGAAACGAGGTCATGGCTGCTTCATCATGACAATGCTACAGCTCATAATGCCTTGGGAATTCGGGAGTTTCTTGCCAAAAATAACATTGCTGTGCTAGAGCAAGCACCCTACTCTCCAGATCTGGCCCCTTGTGACTTTTTTTTGTTTCCCAGACTCAGGGAAGTCATCAAAGAAACTCGTTTTCAAGATTCAAAAGCCATTAAAACAGCCATGCCGAGAGAGCTCCGAGCTATCCCGGAGGAATCCTTTCAGGAGTGCGTGGAAGCGTGGCATAGGAGATTGAAAAAGTGCATTGAAGCCCAAGGAGATTACTTTGAAGGCAACGAGTTGTAAAATTTACTTGTCAAATAAAATAAACATTTATAGACCCAGCCGCGTTACTTTTCAAACAACACCTTGCAGAATTTAATTAAATTAAGTTACTGCTCGATCAACTTTGATACAAATCTACCCTTCGGTGACCAGGACAAAACTTGGGCGCCGCACCAAGTTTGCTCAACGTGTATTGAAGCATTGAGATCCTGGTCTCAAGAAGAGAATGCGAAGCTCAAGTTTGGTGTACCAATAATATGGAGAGAACCAAAAAAACCACGTTGATTACTGGTACTTCTGCCGCGTAAATGTCAAGGGATACAACAAGAAAAACAAGCCCCTTTTGCGATACCCACCCATACAGTACATTCTGCTATGCGACGGATTCCCTATAGTGATGAAGTACGTGTTCCTATTTTCCATAGGTGGGCACAAGTCCGTTAATCGTTAATCCGTTTATAACGAAGCTAACTTCTTCATTAACTCGTTAATCCGTTAAAAAGTTTTTTCATGTTAACGGACTAAATTAACTTTCGTTAAGTTCTGTTTACGGACGAAATTAACTTCCGTTAAGTTTTGTAAACTTCCGTTAAGATTTTTATCGTTAATATCTTGCACCATTTATTCATCGTATCGGTACAAGCCAGTTTGCATTGGTAACACTTGTTGCGTATTAGCACGACTTTTATAGAAGAGAGCGAAGAAAAGAGCTAGTTTTTGTGGCAAATAATACCTCCAGCCTCATAAGTCTAATTATCGCTGGTTACAATTTCCAAAGATTTTCCGATCTCAGCTTCGTTAGTGCATTTGAACTCATTTTTATCTTGAAATTAGATTAGGCTGTAAAATGTAACTTCCAAAACACAAAAGGACCACCATAGCGATAAATATTTCCTTACAATCAGCTCAACAGCGTCAATACGTATTCTAGAAGCGAGTGAATAAAAAGAAATGTAAATTACACGCTAAATATTAACGAATTAACGGACTTTATAAACTTCCGTTAGTTAAAGGTGAAAATAACGGATTAACGTTAACGGAGGTGTGAAGTTTATTAACGGACTAGTGGTTACCGAAGCTAACGTTTTGCATTGACGTGCCCACCTATGCTATTTTCACCAAGCTTATGGACATTGATGAGGACCATTTTAGATCTTTCACGTCTTCATCTAATTCTTATGATGATGAAGAAAAGGATATAGCACACGAGGCATGGAATGCCTACCAAGTCTCTTTGCATAGTCAGTCTGAATTGAATGATTTGATATCATCATTATCACATGTTGGATCCGGTATTGTCCCCGTCGATGGAGTTGGTCGGATTTCGTATGGTCATTGCCTTTACCACTCCTCGCCATTTTGTTCGATCACATGCATTCTTTTTCACCAGTCCATTTTTATTCATCTCATTCTCTACTTGCTTTTTCCACGTTTGTTTCGGTCTTCCTCTTCCTCTATTACCGCTCACTTCAATTTTCAAAGCCTTCACTATCACATTTTTATTATTTTTCCTCAAAATATGACCGTAGCACCGTATATTACTTGCTTTAGCCTTCTAATCTAAAGTCTCCTTTATGCCCAACATTTCCATCAACTCCTCGCTGTTTCTTCGATGTAATAGCTTCACACCACAAATAGCTCGAATCATAACTCTTTCTGTTCTTCTCAAAATTGCCATCTCTTTTTCTCTTAAGTACCATGCTTCACTTTCATACAACATAGCTGATCTTACACAACTTTTGTAAAATTTTTGATACGAGATCTTACACAATTTTTGATACGAGATTTAAATTTGCAAAAGCAATCTGCTTAAGTGCTGGCTTCCAGACTGCAGGAAAAGCATCTTCTCAAAGCAGGTATTAGCGTTTGATTTTATAGAAACCTGGAAGAGAAATTAAGAAAGTACTTTCATTCTGATGGCCAGCTTGTTTACTGCACAGATGTTAAGGGGATTATTTTTGCTATGGGTTTATCTGCAAATTGTTCAAATGACTGGAGACTTTTTGTTGATAGCTTGAAAAGAAGCCTAAAGTGTGTCCTGCTCCATAGCATTACCCAGGATGGATCTCTACCTATAGGACATTTTGTCACTCAGGAGGAAAACTACGAAAACATCAAGGTTGTGCTTGAAAGGCTGAAGTACTGCGTTCACAAGTGGTTGATAAATGATAAGTGTGGATTTAAAAATGGTAAATTTCCTATTAGAGCAACAAGGAAGTCATACCAAATATCCGTGATTTTTGTGCTCCTGGGATAGTAGAGCCAACCAAAAGCATGGGTGGGAAAAGAATGGCCACCAAGAAATACAATAAAACCCGGAGGAAAAAATATTGTCAACGACTCCTTGGTTGATCGGAAAAATATTATTTTGCCGCCACTGCGCATCAAACTTGGGGTAATGAAGCACTTTGTCAAAGCATTTAATTGTTCTGGAGACTATTTTGAATACAGTTGCTCAACATTTCCTGGCTTTAACTACGAAAAGAAAAAAGCAGAGATATTTGATGGACCTCAGATCAAAATGTTGCTCAGGAACCAACATTTCGTGGCTACAATGACACTGTCTTTGAGGCTAGAGCTTCGAAGGCATTTTCTAAAGTGGTTTATAACTTCCTTGGCAATAAGAAAGCTGGTAATTATGTAGAGTTGGTGGAGGAGCTTCTTCTCAGCCTTCAAGATCTTGGGTGCAAAAATAAGCATTAAAATGCAATATTTGCTCAGCCACCTCAGCAAATATCCTGCGTATCTTGGCGATATTTGTGAGGAGCAAGAAGAGCGTTTCCATCAAGATGTCAAAGTGATGGAAGAACGTTATCAAGATTCATGGAACTGTAACATGATGGCAGATTACTGCTGAAGTTTGATGAAAGATGTCCCTTACCAGAGGTGGAGTCGAGGACACAAGGCTCGAGGCCAAGGACACAAAAAAAATCCGAGGTTAAGGCCAAGGACAGCCTTTCCGAGGACAGACACTCTCGAGGCCAGGGACAGAAATGCTCGAGGCCAAGGCCAAGGACCAAGGACACAGGCGTGAGTGCTCTCCAAAAAAAAAAAAAGGTCTTCACAAAAATTTTTCTAGCGATCTCCGCAAAAAAACGTTTTCCAAAAAATTTTTCAAGCGCTTCACAAAATTTTAACAATTCAAAAAATAGTGCTGTCCTCGAGCCGAGGACAGGCCAATTTTCGAGAACTTGAGGCCTCGAGGCCAAATTTAAGGACTTGACCTTCGAGGCCAAGGCCAAGGCCAAGGACTTCAAAATGTGTCCTCGAGGCCAAGGACGTCCTCGAGGACTCCACCTCTGTCCCTTACGCAGCTCATTAAACATTAGCAATAAAAAGAAAATTTTTGATGTCATAACGTGACTTTGTTTGTGCTAAAATATGCGTTAGATTTGTACAATGGTACTGATTGCTGTAATGTGATATTGTTACTTTTTTGTGCATTTTTCGCTTAGTTTTGCTTGAACCTGCTAACTTAATTTTGTAAGAATGACACAAAACGATAAAAACTTAGATTTCCATTGATGTCGTACCTGTGCTGATCATAATGCTCATGATTCTGTATTTTCAACATATTTCACGTATTTACTGTTTATAGGCTATATGATATGGTCAATAATACACAAACACGGTTTAAGATTACAAATAGCTTTGAACAGTCATTTTAAAAGCAGATGCTGCTTTTCGTTATAAACATTATTCCACAAAAGAGCACTAAAACGCTGCAAAAATTTTTTAATTTTTGGTAAAAATTAGCAATTAAAAAAAAAAATTAAATTTTCATATCTCAAAAATGTGATGTGATAAGCAAACACTAACACCAGATTTGGATTCAACGCCCCCAAATTACCCAAAATCAGTTCATGCAAGAAAAATCGTGTTGACCAGTGTAATCGTATGAATGTCAAACTGAGTCGTCATTCAGAGTTGCACAGTGATTGTAATGGCGTTTTTGTAGCACCAAAAAGGCTAAAACACTAGACACGTATGTATGCCAAGCCCGAATTAAGGCCGACATTTGGTCCATTTCAAGCCCGAGTCTGATCAAAAAAGCCCGGCCCGCCTTACAACTCTGTCACAGCTTCCCTACTTGACTTTCAGCAATTAACGGGACAGTGTAAAGCCTTTACCGTGTGTGGTAGACAGATGGGAAGGTGCAGCTTGACTTGAAGATTGACAGGTCCTTTCGGTGTCTCCTGATCCAGGCAATTTGGTAAATAATAAGTAATTACAATTATAAAGTTTATTTTGTGTGTATTACTCAAAAGATTTCTACATTTTATTGGTTAGCTAAACCTTGGAGACTGCAAAGAAGTGTTGTACTACGTCAAAACAATGATGTTTTTGTAGAAAAATGCCCAGTCAAAAATTATCCATGGATTATCCTCGGCCCATGCTTGAAAACACAAAAATGTTTAAATTGTTTATAAAATGGCTTGTGAGCATGAAATAAACCTCAAAAATTATTTTTGCATGATTCCAGTGAGGTTTTCTTAGACTTGGTTTTAACTTAGTTTGGCCAAGCATAAGATAAACCATGCATATATCAAAGGATTATATTCGATTTATCTAGCATGGTAACAGTAGTATTGACCATGCATGGACACATCCAGCATATATGCTTGTTCCATACTTGGAATATCTAGTAAAAACATTGAATAGTTATAATAGCAGTAATGTTTTATTTCAGGCAATTTTAAGGACATAAAAATAACAGTTTCAAAAAACAATTTCCCTGGGAAGACACTCATCAATGTAAAACTTGGGCCACACATGTATATTTCAAGCATAAATGCTTGATTGGCACTTGGAAATCTTGGAAATACTTAGCTCGGCAATAATGTTTGGTCCATGCATGAAATTCCCTATGTATATGCTCCAGAGATCCGAGTTTGGACCATGCATGAACCTTTCAAGCATATATGCTTTCGACATTAATGGCTGGGACTAGCATAAACAGTTGAACGAATCCAATACATAGGCTCGCGATATCAAAGTTTGAACCATGCTTTCAAGCATGCTTGGACCATTATCATTGGACCACGCTTGAACACTTCAAGCATGTATGCTTGGTAGAGCATTGGTTGGGCCATACGTGAATTTTTTCACTATATATGCTTAGTACATCATTGTTTGGGCCATGTATGAATTTTTTCGCTATATATGCTTGGTACATCATTGCGTGGGCCATGTATGAATTTTTTCGCTATATATGCTTGGTACATCATTGTTTGGGCCATGTATGAATTTTTTCACTATATATGCTTGGTACACCATTGTGTGGGCCATGTGTGAATTTTTTCGCTATATATGCTTGGTACATCATTGTTTGGGCCATGTATGAATTTTTTCACTATATATGCTTGGTACACCATTGTGTGGGCCATGTGTGAATTTTTTCGCTATATATGCTTGGTACATCATTGTGTGGGCCATGTATGAATTTTTTCACTATATATGCTTGGTACATCATTGTTTAGGCCATGTATGAATTTTTTCACTATATATGCTTGGTACATCATTGTGTGGGCCTTGTATGAATTTTTTCACTATATACTGTATGCTTGGTACATCATTGTGTGGGCCATGTATGAATTTTTTCACTATATATGCTTGGTACATCATTGTTTGGGCCATGTTTAAGCACTTTAGGCATATATATAATTATGGTTACAGCGTCAATGGATGATCCATGCACGAATACATTCGGTTATACAGTATATTATGCTCGAAATGTCAGTGTTTGGCCATGACTGGACCAAGGTTAGCTAAGTTTGAAAAAAAAGTATGTCCCATTCCGAAAATATGCTTTTTTTGCCTAAAATATCTTGTCATCCTGCGGTTGTTAAGGTTTCTTCAATTTTTTTTTCTGCTGATGTCTGGCGTGGCTCCCTTGCCCTTTTTTCCACTGCATGGATCAAAAAAAATTTTAAATGTTAGTTTGTTCTAATGGGGCATAAACATTGAGACTTACACAACTATTTTTCTGGCTATGCAGAATCTTAATGTGCATCTATGGTGCTGTGTGAGCGTTTGCTGATATGATTTTGAACTTCTTTTTGAAGATGACAAAACGTAATGAGCGCGTGTTTACCCCCTCTAACTTATGGTGATCTCACAACTCACTTCTAGCTTTTTAACTTTTTTTGCTAGAAATATCCCAAAATCAGCTGTTTTATTGAAAAAGGCAAAAGTTTCGGTAAACAATGTGATATCGTCATCAGAACGAGTTTATTTTACTGTACAGTAAACAACCAATAATATTTTCTTGGCAATATTGTTCTTTAAGTGTCGATAAACAAAAAATTCATGGATATTATTCAAAATCGAAGATTTTGCTTGGAAAATTGCCGATTTTTTTTAGCGCTGGACTTTCGCACCCCTTGTACTCTACAGTGTTATTTCGGCAATCAATCTTCTCGACCTGATCCCGTTGCACATCTCTCGCTCTTACAAAATCGTTTTACCACCAATGCTGTCATCTGCTATCCGCAGATTTTTATTCGAAATTCGCTTAAGTTACCAAAATTTTGTAATAATCCGCTTTGCTACTTCTTACGTTTGAAGTTGGCGGGATTAAATGCTTCAGTTTGATTTGACGGGTGGGGCGGTTTTAAAAAGGCATTCGAATCAAGTTTTTCACTGTTTACCAAAATGTTGAGAAAAACGTACCATTTTCACCAAAATGTTGAGAAAATGTTTACCATTTTCACCAAATTTGAACTTTCTACGTCTTGCCATTTTTAAGATATTGCAATTCAAGTTAGCAATTTTCCTCTTACTCTAGTGCTTCCATTTCGTTAGTTTTGTAACAGACAATTAACATTTGAACTGCTTCCTTACATTTGCAGTGCTTGAAAAGCAGCAAATATACAAACTTTGCTGCTATAAACTTCTTTTGTTTCCAATTGACATCCCCTGAGCAAATTTTTAAAAGAAAAAAAGACAAAAAAAAACTTCCAAGAGAAAAAAAGGAAAATTTAAACTGCGTTATCTCAGGAATGGAAAGCCAAAGAAAGCTCAAATTTGATGAACTTCATTTTCAGATACGCCAAAATTTTTGAGAGAAAACCGAGCAAAATTATTCACGACCTGAACGCCCTTTTAAGTTTTTGTTCCGTTGCTGGTAAAATCTCTAATCCGTTACTTCTAACAAGGATACAACAATTCCTGAAAAGTAACTTCTCAAAATTTGAGATTACTAGTCTCTGACATTCCTGAGATATGGCGAGCGGTTCAAAGATTCGTAGTTTTCTTCATTCTTTCTCAATAAATATTTGAACCAGTGCGAAACGCAAATGCGAGTTTTTCCTATTAGCTTTTGCGGTAGACAATTTTTTTAAATTTTTGTAAAGTTTTTCTTTAAACTTTTTATTTTTCTGAGTTTTTATACAGTTTTTCAAACTCAACTTCCGGTAAAAACATGCAAATAGTCAGAATTTTTAACGCAATCGCGAAAAATAGAAGGATTCGAAAAATGTGAAGAAGCGTATAGATTATGCCAGACAATGTTGTTTTGCGGTTATGCCAGTAATTGTGCCATGATTATTGGGCATTTCTCGATATGCTTTCAATCATTATATTGATCTGCTAAAATCTAGTTCGTACACTACGCTACTGTTTGTGTCTATATGTTTCAACTTTCAGCATTCTTGACTAAAAATTGATGTTTAGGTTAAAAAAATAGACTTCTTAAAGTTAGTAACTAAGTATTTTGCAGTGATGCGAAAAGAAACGCAAATAATGATATTCAATATATTATGTTATTGCAGCTATTTTTACATAATCACTTTGAGTGCCAAGAGCATGCTTGATTGATTATTGCTTTTTTGGGTCGATCGGTAACGCGTTCGTCTCTGTAGCGGGAAGTCTAAGATTCAAGTCTTGAGCCGGTCAAATCGGTCTCAGTATTGATAATGGCTTGCTACCGCTGCAGCATTTCTTCAAAAGAACCTGTGTTGCCGGGTTGCAATGACGCGAAGATTGGCCCCGCAAACTAATTACACGCTTTGATGTCATACAGCGAGTTAAATGAAAGATTTGATATGATTATTTTTGTTTGATCAAATGCTTTTATCGTCACTGCTCATTGCTTAAAAAGTACTGTTGTGAATAATAATGTCTTCCGTATATTGTTTGCAGTTATTTTTGTTTTTCACTAACGGAGAGTCTGAGATGTGCCTTTAATCAATTACTGTAAGTTTGCGTTAGAAAGGTGTAAACTTAATGCATTATAGGTTCATCACATCCTTATTTGCCAACAGCTGCGCAGCAACAAAAAGCGCGTGACTTAAAAAGAAAAAAAAGAAGAGATAAAAAAACAAACAAAAGAGAGAAAAGCAACTTTTTAGCAAAAGAAGTTTCAACAAATATTTTCCTACTTGTAAACAATCTCAGCACCACCAAGAAAAAACGTGTGACTTTAATAGCGTTTGACTTTAGGAACACAATAAAAACTGTTATTGAGAAAACAATATTGACCCACGGTTTTAGATTTGGTAGACAATGGAGATAATTATCAGTTATCAACCAATAAAGCACACAATTCTCACACTCTGTGATAGCCCGTAATGCAAGTTTTCCCACGTTGTATACTAACTGGCTAAGATACTCTGCTCTACTAGAAATGCAATTGCGAAACGTGATGACGAGAAACGTCTGAAGGTCTAGTGAACTACCAGCACAAAACAGAAAAGTAGCCATAACTTTAATGATAGTTTGGCTGATTGATACTTGAATAGAAAACATTTATCGGCACAACACTTAGTGAAACAATTATTGAAAACTCAAGGTACCATTACAATATATTATCAACAAAAAACTACGGGGTTCAAAAAGGTGTAAGCCGAAAAGTGCATTTCAGGTTACTGGAACCATAGCCATTGAGGCCGTGATTTCTACTGTATTAAAAGTGCACTTTTATATTTAAATATCTCAGCAATCCATTAGCTCCACCTCTCCAATTTTCAGCACAGCAACAGATTGCATTTCTCTGCGCTAAAATTTACTGCTTTTGATAAAAAAATCTCCAAATATTGTCAGCAGCTGGGAACGCCCAGTCCCTTTCAGCTGTGCTGTCCATAAACGATGGTTACACTTTTACACAATCTTTTGCCCCTCTTTTCACTCAAATATTGTTCTGTTTACGCCTGCTAGTATCATTCTAGTGCTAGTGAATCATTTTCCATGCTCTAATACCATCTAATTTGGATTTTTGAGGACCGGGCCTCATTACACGTTTTTATTTATAGCGGGCCACACAAATCTCAAATATTCTTTGAAAATTTTTATTTTAGATTTTGTTGGATACGTTTTACTCCAAATACTGCTCATATAAGTTTGTTATTGTCCTACAAATTAAATAATTCTTAAACCGGAGTTAAGCTTTAATAAAATTAAACTTTGTTTGATGTCCACCAAAAATCAAAGTTCGTTCAATTATTGTAGTGTAATGTAAGAACGTTTTATTACACAACAAAAATAATTCGATGTTAATAATAATTAAATTGTGATGTTTCGACCTTTGCGGGGCCAGAGTTTTAATGTTTAATCGTCAGAATTTTAATTAATTAGGCCAGATAGCACGTAAACGATTGAACAAAAATAATTTGTTTATTAAACAACACCATCAAATGCGCGATTTTGCAAAGGAAAGGGCTTGAACCAAAAGCTAACATTTTTCTTAAGCCGAAGTTTGTAGAGTATCTAGCGCCCGACGTGTTAAATAAACTGTTACACGTTTAAAATGCATATCATGACGACATCTGCAGCCATTGGGCATTTTTTTGTGATTTCATGAAAAAATGGCCATTTTAGCATTACTTGAAAGAAATTTTGGACCTGACTTTTTAGGGCCAGTTTGAAGAATCCAATGCTGAAGTCAATTTATTCCCGCATCTGTAGTGATATTTTGAATTGTTTTCAAACTATTAATAATATTACGATATTTTGTTAGTATCTACCGAGAAATTCAAAACAAAAGACAGAACTGCCATTTTGGCTTTGTAAAGCACACACACTCACGCAGGTGAGGTTCTCACCTTTTTCCGCCCAACCTCCAAAGCCGCGGCCAGGCCAGACGAACCACAGCGATAAGCACCATTCCAGTTATATATATGCTAAAATGTTGAATGCAGCAGCTCATTGATCGCAAGCTAGGCCACAACCAGCGGAACCGCAGGTCAGGAAGAAGAGTAAACCCAGCAGTGCCGCAACTGGAATGTAGTTCTTGGGGGGCAAAATCTCTTTCAAAGGGGGCAAAAACTTTGTGCATCAACAAGATCTCAAAAAAAAAAAAGGTATTCGCACCGCTGACGGTCTTTAGTCTCCAAGTTTTTGAGTCGTTCTCACAAAAAAAGGTCTTCGCATATGACGGCTAAATTTCACCGAGATTTGAGCAACTGCTCTGCTGCAATAGTTTGCGCTCAGTTGGAGCACTCAGATGTATGCGAGCATGCTAAACAGTTTAGGGGGGCCAAATTTTTAGGGGGGTGCCGCCCCCTTTTGCCCCCCCCCCTAGTTGTGGCCTTGAAACCCAGTCGAGAAATTATGGGGCATAAAACTTTTCGGAGCATTATTCCCCAAGTGTTTTTACTGATTTTAATTTTTAGCTAGCTCTAGCAAAACTTTATCGAGCTCAATCTGGTTCGCGGCAAACACGCAAATACTACTGCAAAATACAGTATAGTTAATAATGACTTTATTTTCAAAAGTTCTACTATTTTCATTTTTTATTTCAATATTTGTGGAAAACAATATTTTTGAAAAATCTGTATCTCGTATTCGTAAACAGTAAATCCTATACAAAGTTAAAACTTAATTGGTATATTTTTTGGGTCTATGCTTTTAAAGAAATATTTCGTTATAAAGAAAAAAATAAATATTTATTTATGTAAGTATGATAAATATCTTATTTCCCGTTATTACCAGCATAAAAATTTAACTTTGTATACAGGCTGAGTTATTTTTGTGTAACTTTGTCACTATTAATTACTCGTATTTAATGCCAAGCACAAAACCTAAAAAAAAAAACGCTTGCAGAAAGCCATTTTATGCTTTGTCAAGAAAACAACAGTGGGTGAGGAAAAAAAATGAAAGTGAGCAAAGTGGTAGCAATTCATCACAATTACATGAATGTATTTCATCTGAATTACCATTGGAAACAACAGGCAATGTTGAAAATCGCGTTCTGGAGTCAGGTGATGACACAAACTCCACATTGTTTGACGATCCATCTTTTTCCGTTAATAGACTAAGCTCTTCAGCATCAGCTGCAAGCTCAAAGGAAACTGACAATAATCCTGAAAGTCACGGTCTGGAATCAGGTGACGATTCATACTCAGAAACAAATTCGATATCGTTTGATGCCCCATCTAATCTTCTTACCCTCGGCCCTTCAGCATTAGCTGCAAGCTCATCCTCAGCCAGCCAAAGTATGGGTGTAACATCTGATAAAAGTCACAGACAAGATTCGCCTACAGAAGAAATAAAAAAATGGGCATTAAATGAAACAAACGTTCCAAAAGCAGCTGTCACTAGGCTGTTACATGTTTTGAAGAAATTTCATCCAGAGTTACCAGTCTCTTTCGAAACTCTTCTTCCCACTCCCAATCTTCCATATGAAATCATGTATTCGGGTATGTACGTACATTTTTCAAACTGGAAAAAATCTTTGGAAAATATTCTGAATCAAAAATATTACAACAGGAACGGGGAAGTTCATTTTCAGCTCTTAATCAATATCGACGGTCTACCATTGTTCAACAAATCTCCAGACTACAAGCTCTATCCAGTATTATGCAATGTATACGAAGCCAATACTCGTCCGATTTGCATAGGGATGTATTCCAGTGAGAAATCATCAAATAGAGAGCTGCCTTCACCTGAAGTTTTTCTTGAACAGTTATTGAGAGATTTAAACTTTTTGAAATCAGAAACAATTCAAAGTGGGAACAGAACTTTTGTGATGAATGAAAAAGTAATTTTTCTTTGTGATGCTCCTATGCGATCGTATCTGAAGCAAATCAAATCACATGCAGGTTATAATAGCTGTGAACGCTGTTGTGTTGAAGGAGAGTTTGACTCTCGGTCCAATCATGTTTGTTTGCTTAGTACCAATAGTGCTTTAAGGACTCATTCTGATTTTGTCGCAAGAGCTGATCCAGATCATCATCGTGTTGGTTGCACATCAATTTTGGAACATCACGGGGTTGACATGGTGCATGGTTTTATTTTAGACTATATGCACATGTGCTGTCTCGGTATTACGAAACGTTTGCTGAATTGGTGGAAGGGTGGGGTTCCAAGGTTAGTGATATCATAATTATAAAGCATGTATTATCTATATCATTACTCACAGTAGATTATCACTAGTAAAACATTAAAAATTTACCGCCGAGGATCCCATTTTACGGGTAAAACAGATTAGTGCTTGGGCTTTATAGGTTGAATTTTTTATTGTTTTAATACTATGGCAATCTACTATGATATTTACTCTAATTCTTTCTTCTCGAGCACTTTTTGAAAACCTTATCAACCATTACTATTGCGGCAAGTTTTTGTTGCACTAAAATTCTGAAAAAGTTGTATTTATTTATTTTTAACGAAATTTGCAGTAAAAAGTTGGATTTAGGCCTATGCATAACGAGACAACATCGTTGGAGCCTTGAGAGGTCCGGAGATAGATCCAGACATTTCTGCAATGGCTCCGCAGCCATGGTTCTGACTTTATGGTACTAGCATAGTCCTAAAGTTGTAGCTTATGAGAACTTTTAAATGCAAACCCACTTTTGCATTATAGATAAGATTGTGACGCAGCCAATCCTTCACGAAGTTCATTATTATGATAAAACTAATAAAGGAAAAGGTGGTTTAAGCACTTAGTGCTTTTGCACCATATTATACCGTTTAATTTAAAGAAAATACTGGAATAAAACTGAAATAGAACTGTAGTTTCAAAGCATAGTTTTCAAATCACACTTTTATATTTTTTGCAAAAATTGATAATAGTATTACAAAAAAGTGGAAGCGAACCCATAATATCCATAGGTTTTAACAGCACTATTTTGCAGGCAATTCGAGGGGCGGATTGGACCACCTGCCGTGAAGATATTAAATGAACAACTTCATTTATGCAAATCTTCTATTCCAGCGGAATTTCTACGAAAACTAAGGCCTCTTAGTGAACTGGCATATTGGAAAGCCAGTGAACTAAGATTGTTTTTGCTATATATTGGAGCAGTTGTTTTACAAAATACATCAATTATGTCAAGGTCCCAATACGAGCATTTTTTACTGTTTTGCGCGGCAATGAGAATATTACTGGCTTCAAAATATGATGATACACTTTGTTCTTCATTGTTGAAAAAGTTTTCTGAAAGGTGTGTGCGTTTGTATGGCAAGGGTTTTGTCACCTATAACGTGCACAGTGTTATGCATTTGTATGAAGATTACAGAAACTTTGGAACCTTAGACCAAATTAACTGTTTCAATTTCGAAAGTTACTTGGGATTGTTGAAAGGCAGCGTCAGATCAGGTTATCAACCGTTCCAACAAGTGTGTTATCGTGCATACTACGAAAACGAAAAGCTTAGGACTTCGACTGCAATAAGAAACTTGTCTCACAAAGTTAACGTCAGTAAAAAATACGACGATCCTTATTATTTGCCCGGTTACAAAGGGGCCACGCATTTCAAAAAAGCTTCTTTAAAAAATGATTGCATCATTCACACGAGTTCTTTTGCGGATTCGATTATCAAGTTTGGCTCTGAAATCGGAAAAGTTCACGACGTATTTTCGTTCAGAAATGCAAACTACTTGGTAGTTCAAAAATTTGATTGTGTAGAGGACTTTTTTCGAAACCCAATTTCTTCATCGTCTGTTGGCATTTTTAAAGTAACCAAACTTTTAGACAACAAATAAGTTATCATTTTAGATGAAAGTGTTTGCAAATGCATGCTTTTACCACACAAAAATTTTCATGTTGCTATTGAAATTATTCATGCCGTCAGCTAGGATTGAACAATGTTATGCTGCATTCACTTTGGCTACTTTGACCAGCTACAACTCCACTGCAAATTATGCATTTTTTGAGTTTTCTAATTAGCGCATTCGTTGTAAGTCTCTGCGTATTCGTAGTGGAGTGGCCGACGTGAAAAAATTTCAATTCGCAGCGCAGTCTCTGTGGAGTTGTACTGGATTTTCCGTGAGTTCGCCGTAAATTCGCCATCAAACTTAAGTAGACTGCACTGTGAACCCACGGAGACTACAGTGAGGCTGTGGCGAATGCACGTAGACTGCGCTGCGAATCATACCAAATGTAACGGAAATGACGTACTTGATGGTTTTGTAATAAATTTCATTTTGCAAAACATTGAGGGGGTGGAAAGGTATGGGTAAAATAAATGATTTCGTGAATGTCAGCTTTAAGGCAAAGTCCAAATCCAAAAAAAATTTATATGATTTTCTTAAATGCAATAATAAAGTTGAGATAACTGACTACATATCTCTTGGGAACTTGCAAAATGGGTTTCAGTCATTCAAATAAATCAAAACACTTCTATCTTCAAATGCTGCTTAATTAAAAACATTAGTATAAAGAGTTATTTCTTTCAGTATTTTATATCGCTTGATCCAAAGTTTAATTAACAGTTGAGAGTAATTATGATGCTTTTTTGTACAGCCAATTTTTGCATCAACATTGATGATTTTTGTAAACAATTATCAAAATTGCATTACACTGCAAACTGTGGCAAATATACTTGATTATTCTCATTCTTATTACAGCACATGCTTAAGTGTAGATCTTGTATATTCTCAAACTATTCTTGAATATCATTTATTTCTAGTTTAAACTGAGGATAGAATGTTTGTTTTTGCTTATTGTCTTGCCATTTTTGATAGCACGGTGGCGTGAGTGGTGAGCATGGCAGGCTCTATATCTCTAGTGCAAGTATACCCAGACAGCAAGCTTACGTTGATTTTACGTTTGGTTTTGGTTAGATTGGTAGATTTAACGTTGGGTTTTCGTACTAACGTGAATATAACGTTGTTTTTTTGATATATTTTGAAGACTTAGTTATTTTTTTAAAGATGTTTAAAAACCTTTTTAATCTCGTTTTAAAGTGACTATAAAATGTGTCCACATGAAAAATAACTGTTCGTTCCTAAACTTGCAAAAAATGATTTGTTTGCATATTAACGTAATAATAACGTTTATTTTGGGTTTGTTTCTGAAACTTATCTCAGCCAAATTATATGAAGAGTTAGTTTTGGCAGAAATGTTTTAAAGCTCAAAATAAGGTTACAAATTTTTAGCAAAGTTTCTTTTAGAAATTAAGGTTCATTTTGTGTTTAATCTTCCGAAACCCAACCGATAGAATGGTTTGATTTTTGACTTTTGTTAACGTTTTATTTTGGTATAGAAGCAAACCATGATAATTTGCCAGCTACCGTTACTTTTTTGGTTTATATCTACTTTTTGCAGATAAATTATTATTATTTAATTATCATTATCATTCATTTAAGCATTATCATTTATTCTAAAAACCTGTACTTATATTCTTTTTTGAGAAAAAATTAAAAACATGCTTACTTGAAAATGTTGCTTCAACGTTGATAACTAATTTGTTTTTCGCTCAATCATCTGCGAATTTCGGAAAGAAAAATTTTTATTTCAAGAATTTAACATTCGCGCGATTTGGAGGAAGAAAGACTATAGACAGCGTTGCTGTAAGCTCAGTGGCGCAGCTGACAGGAGGAGGGCCTGGGCGATATAAACTGCCCCTTTTGGTTTACCCATATGCTACATCAAGTTTGCAATAGGGCATCAGTTTATTAAAAAATATGATATTGTATTTTGTAAACATTGCTGAGAACTCCCAAAAACGTATTCAGTTTGGTGTATTTTATTGCACATCGGTAAGGATTTTTGCTGGTTCGTAGTTTCCATACTCTCGTATACGCGCTATCAGTGCTCGTAAGCATTCAAATATCGAATTGCTCCCATGGCTAAATGATAGTTTGCCATCCTTAAAAGATTGTAAATATTTGTAATTTTATATTTTATTTCGGGCAACCCTCTTACTCCTGGATTGTGATTGGCTGTGGCTGATTGATTGTTTTTTACAGTTTTAAATTTTAAATTTGCATACCGTATGTCTTGGTCTTATGTAGTCACTGTTTGCAGGAAGTACGGTAAACCAAAAATGTTGTAGGATAGATTATTGGTTTATTATTCTGAAAAAAATGGCATGTAGGTTATAACAGGGTAAGCTGCTAAATTTTGGCTTGAAAAGGAAACTGAATGGATTAACAAAAATGATGAATCGGATGATAAACTGATAGCTCCTAAAAAAAAGGAGAGGAGCGAACAGGAAGATAATTAAGACTTATACTGTCATAGGCTGTCGCAGACCGCTACACTAAACCTAAATAATACCAGTGATAATAAATGTTTCAATAACTTAATAGTCCTAGAATGGAGCAAAAATCGGATTCTAATTTTTCCTCCATTTTGTGAAAGGATATCTGAGAAAATTTAGGTCTCCTAGTTGAATAATGACTACCGGTATACAGTATTGTGCTGAAAGCTAGGCTACTGCAGACCAAGTAGCCTGTTGCGCATAGGCTAGCTAAGCCTACCGTGCTCTTTTAAACAAACAAATTCATTTGTGCAGATTAGAAATAGTTTGATAGACTAGGCCTACTCTGTCAGCTGATCAGTTTGTACTTAGTTTCTACTACCCACCAGTGCATTTTATTTGCTGCTGTACAGTACGGTATTCATACAACTGATAGGCTTACTAGTACGGTAACTCTACAACTCTACATTCATTCTGCTTGTTGAAAAGCAATTGTAATCAGGGTGTCGAACCGTTTCAAATAACGGTTTGGGTTCAGGTTTAGCTCCTGCTCAAAAATTTTAGCTGTTCAGGTTTGATTCGGGTTCACTTGAGCACCATCTTTGAGGTTCAGGTTTGGTTCAGGTTCACTCAAGTAAAAATATTACCAGTTCAGGTTCAGTTCGGGTTGATTGACTTAAAATTTAGCTGTCGTTACTCGTTTCGTCCCGAAAAAAATCAGTTCAGCAAGTTAACATGAATCCAGAAAAGAAAAGGAGAAATTACTGATCCTGTTGATGATCACCACTGCTCGTATTGTGCGTGTACCAGCGCCAGCGGCATCCGGATATGGAAAAATACATTCTTACTTTGGTTGGGGTTCAGGTTCGGTTTGGGTTCACTTGAGCACAATTTTGAGGGTTCAGGTTTGGTTCAGGTTCACTGAAGTAAAATTTTGCTGGTTCAGGTTCGGTTCGACACCCTGATTGTAATAAGCTACCGGTAGCTTATTTTATACTGCAACAGGCAGTAGCCTAGCTCAGGCTATTCCATCAACAGGCTAGTTGTATAAACTTGCTGGTTGCTGCAGAATTTTATGTTTAGTTTGCTGTACTCTGGTAGGTTTGATGAGTTACCGGTAGTCTGTAGCAGGCCTAGTCAACAAAAGAAGTATATAACTTGCGGTACTCTGGTAGTAGTAACCTAATCTGCGTAACAGAGCAGAGCAGTAGAAATGTAGCGAGATACCGGTTAGATCTAGTCTTTGCGAGAAGCGATATGTGATATCATTTTGGTATAGGCTCAACAGCTAAAGGTCACTTGCTCAAAGTTTAGTTAGGTTACTGGCATTAATTATTGCTATAGGCCTAGTACAGGCTCATTAAAGTGGTGATAATTGGGGAGGAAAAACTGCTGATGTTTGGAGAGAACTTTCCGCAACCACTGATCTGTGATAAAGATTGGTCTGACAGGTACTCAGTAGGCTCACAAGTTCAGAGTTATGAAGCTGTTATGACAATTGGTAGGGTAGAGTTGGGTAATCTGTCAGGTGGGAAATTGCATCACTTGTAAAGAAATTACATATTGGCATAGGTGGGCACAAGTTCGTTAATCCGTTAATAACAAAGCTAACTTTTTCATTAACTCGTTAATCCGTTAATATTTTTTTTTATGTTAACGGACTAAATTAACTTCCGTTAAGTTCTGTTAATGGACTAAAGTAACTTCATTAAGTTCTGCTTACTTCCGTTGAGGTCTTTATCGTTATATAATATATTGCACCATTTATTCATCATACCGGTACAAATCAGTTTACACTGGTAACACTTGTTGCGTATTAGCACGAGTTTTTGTAGAAGAAACCGAAGAAAGGAGCTCTATTTTGTGGCAAATAATAAGCTGCAGCCTCATTATAGGTCTATTAATTATCGCTGTTTACAGTTTCCAAAGATTTTCCGATCGCAACTTCATTAATGCATTTGAACTTATTTTTTTCTTGAAATTAGATTAGACTGTATAATGTAACTTTCAAAACACAAAAAGACCACCATAGTGATAAATATTTCCTTACAATCAGCTCAACAGCATCAATACGTGTTCTAGAAGCAAGTGAATAAAAAAAATGTAAATTACACGCAAAATGTTAAAAATTAACGGACTTTATTAACTTCCATTAATTAAAGCTGAAAATAACGGATTAACGTTAACGGAGGTGTGAAGTTTGTTAACGGACTAGTGGTTAACGAAGCTAATGTTTTGTATTAACTTGCCCACCTATGCCGATCGGTAACCAGAGGTGGAGTCCTTGAGGACGTCCTTGGCCTCGAGGACACATTTTGAAGTCCTTGGCCTCGAAGCCTCAATTCCTCAAAAGTTGTCCCGTCATCGGTCGAGGACAGCACTATTTTTTTGAAGCTTTGAAATTTTTGTTGGAAAACGCCTCCGGCAGCTGGTGGCTCGGCCCCTAAGCCTTGTCTGTGACACGTTTGAGTTGCACTAATTTGCTCACCACGTCTCCCAATTTTGTTATGTTAGTAAAACTTTTTAATAGACTTAGTTTTTTAGTCTTTTCCCTTTAGCAAATCCTGGTTAAGTGCTAACACAGACCCCCAGCTTTTGATCTTTCATTCTTTGTCCCTTAAAAAGTCTCTTTTTTCGAAAATTTCTGATGATGTCATTGCATGTGATTTACGGTTTAGCACTCGCCCAATCCAAAATCTTGGCTAGGCCTATGCATTAAACCATGTGCGATATGCTTACCAGATACTGGTTGTTGCATCTTAGTATTGTTGACGCACCTTCACGAGCAGTTGCTTACAACATTGCAAAGATGCAAAGCAGCAAAATATACGTTGCATTGCTTCCAGTCTAAAGTTTCTGTGGTGTGGTAGTATGGAATGGAATATGGAAGAAAATTTTTGTATGGAATGGAAGATTTTTAGTATGGAATGGAAATGGAATGGAAGAAAATTGCCAGCATGGAATATGGAAAAATCGTCTTCCATTCCATGCCATGCCCCGTCAACAGCACAAGTCAAATAAAATAGCTTACAAATAAAACGTAAACTTGGCTGCTTTTTTTTAAACTAAATACAATTAGCTGTTTCATACTGAGCAAGGATGTGGAAGCGGTTAAATTTTTGTTGAAGCGGAGGCAGTTTAATGAAAGAGACTGGAAGTGGAAGCAAACTCGGAAGCGACTATTTCTATCTGGAGCCGACAGTGGAAGCAAAAAATTCCGAAGGTGAGGAAGCGGAAGCGAACTTAGAAGCATAAAACTTCAAGAGGAGCTGGAAGCAGAAGCATTAAAAATTTAACTGCTTCCACATCCCTGCTGGTAATATTATTGGCACCACTGCTTCACCTTTGTTAAGTAAGATGCATGATTGCGGACCTCTGCCATCTGACATGATTCATTGCACTCAGTACAAAAAGATTGACTTAAAAAAGTTTGATGTAGGAATTAACTCTAAAGATCAGTGCATGTTTTTGGATGATAGTATAGTTGTGGTGCGCGATATACTGAAAACTACTTCGTCAGATATAGTATTTGTTTATCAAAATTTCAATCAGATGTCAAATTTTTTTCATTATCCAAATAAGTCTGAACTGTTTAATATCTATGAAGTAACAAATCTGGATCCTGGTTTTTATTGTGCACCACTAACACAAGTGCAAGGAAAAGCAGTTTTGATGCCATACAAGAATAAGTTTGTTGTGTTACCTCTTGTTCATTGCCTTTAACAGAGAATTCAACCTTCACACTGCCCTGTCTATTTTTGTTCTTACAGCAAATGGTAATTTAAAAAAAATGTCAGCAAACTCACTCTTTTTAATCGTTTACTGCAGCAGTTACAAATTTTTTTTTTATCTTTTCCTCCAACTTCCAGACGTCTGCGAAACGCGTGTGCAGCTGTAACTTGATATCTACACAATAATGCTGCAGTCTGTATTATCTGCATAAGAAGGTGGTTGCCTATTTCCATCTTTGCCGCCAGAAGCCTAGAAAATGTAAACGGCCGGCAGTAACAATGGTAACCCACATATGCATTTCACATTGTTCAAATGTTGTGAAAAAGGTTGACGACATAATATCAAATTTTGAATGGCCATATCTCAAAAATGGTAGGGTGTAGAAATCTCAAATTTTTGAAATCAGTTTTCATATTTTTCTTGAGTTTTTAGTCACATGTCAAAAACCAGGGTTGACTGTTCTTTTAATATTTGTGTCAATGTGCTTTTCAATATCTGCTAACGTATTTCGATCAACCTAAAGTGTTTTGGATTCATTTCAGTTAATACCAATCTAAAATCTTTTAGGAAAACGTGATATGCAGGAGATTTATTTCATTTTCCTTCCCATCCATTTCCTGGGTTTATAAGCTACTAAATTTAACTTGCATCTTTTTGAAACGCATTGTATTCTAAATTAAACGGTTTATGGCATCGTTTTCAATCTGGGAGGCACGGACTAGTCTAAGGGTAGGTGCAAATGAGAGTCACAATCATTTAAAAATATAGGATTATAGCATAACCATACCCCGTTTAATTGCATAGAAATAAAAGCTATTTATTTGGTTAGCAAAGCTTTAAAAGTACTGCTGTTGTTCGCAACGTCATATTTATCCGAAACAGGATTTTCTGCATTACCTGCAATGAAATCGAAATATCGAGCTTGGTTAGTTGTAAAAAAAGAGCTACCAATAGCTATCTTGTCAATAACACAAACATTCAACAGACTTTGTGCTGATAGACAAGCACATCCATCCCATTGAAAGACAAAAATAAAATATATTTATTTTGTTTTGTTTCATTGTTTGTATAAAATTTTTTTTGTTTTATTATTTTGTAGAATGGGGGAAGGTGTTGTATGATTGAATATTTGTAAAGGAGGTGTAGTAACACAAAGTTTGGAAACCACTGGTATGTAGTATTAATAAATTGCTGCTGGCATATTTGCTTAATAGCTTACAGCAGATGCAATAGTGCCACAAAATACTGGTCTTGTTACTGTATTATTTTGCAGACAATGTTTTTTTGCAGTGCTAGTACTAGGTAGTCATAGTTTTAGCACCATGTATTTTGTTGTTGCATTCCACGACAAAGATGATGACATGGCTATTGTGCCAGATTCTGGGTGCTATGGCACTGATGAAGATAACTTTGAGGTGTTTTGGCTACCATATCAAGATCCTGCCAAGTCAAATAATCTAGTTAAAAAAATGCTTCTATGGTAGGATGGAAGCGGTGTATTGCCTGGAAAATTGCATCATCTGGTATGTGAGACTGTGAGTCATTATGTTGTAATTTTGAAACTCTTGCATAAAATATTACCAGCTAGAATCGCATATTTTCTGTGAATGAACATATGGCGTTCAGTTCCTGGTTTGTTCAAGTGACACTGAGTTGCCAGTGTTGCAACTTTGCAAGCAGCTGTGTTGGCCGGGCTCATTGAGATGGAGGCTTGTTCTGCAAACCCATGGCATGTTTCTGCATGTATAATAATATAGAAAATTGAAAATTGTTGAAAGTCAATCTTCTGAAACAGTGCTTGATGATATACAAAGTAAAATCAGAGCAAAATATAACTATAAAATCACAGTAAAAGGTTAAAAGCACAACAGTCTGTTTCGTCCTAAGGACTTGTCAGGTGCTATTGTAATCTTATTCAAATAGAATGTAATATTCAAATTAAAATTTTATTTGAATAAGATTACAATAGTACCTGACAAGTCCTTAGGACGAAACAGACTGTTGTGCTTTTAACCTTTTACTGTGATTTTATAGTTGTATAATAATATATTTTGATTTAGAGATTGAAATAGCTTTAATAGACTAAACTGCATAACTGTTCACGATTCATATTTTATCATTTCCTTTTTTCTTCACTTGCTTTTCTGTGAAGGTTGCAGGCGCAGCAGCTCAAGATAGAGCTGCCATACCGTACCTTACAGTTTTCCACCACCTTTTTTCCTTTGATAGAACTCAGTTCTAAGTGATTCCATATTCGGTTCTCAATGTACTTTTGCCATCGCAAGGGTAGTTTGGGAATTCTTTTCGTTGGTCTTGTGCTTAATGGCTGAACCATCTACAATGTGATCTTTTATTGTAGAAAAGCAATTCTTCAATATCTAGAGATTTTCAGATCCTGTACGAAGATGGGTCCAGGCCATCTTAGATGTGGCACCCCAATTTTTTATTAATCTGCATCTTCAAATGCTTCTCTCACGCAGTATTCTATTTTATTTCATATCGCTTTTCAAGTCTTATATTCTGCAGTCAATAAAGCAATTTTTGAAATGCTTTTCAGTATCATGTTTTTTAAGAACACCCTCATTTAAACTTTAGATGTCGAAAGATATTTCAGCACTCATTTTCTACGCTTAATAGTGAAAAAGCAAACTTAGCTTTGAGTGTGTTTTATATTACTGATATTTTGCATTAATATACTGTACATTTTGTTGTTAAGCCGCTTTAAATTTTTGGTTTCGTGTACCGGTATTCAAAAACTACATCTGGAGCAGATTTTGGAGAACTTTACTTCTGAAACATGAAAAATTTTAGGCACCAAGTTACGGTATTATAAGTTTTCTAAAATTTACGTTCAATACCCTACATTTTTCAAATGACATCAACTTGTTAGAATATTAAATCATTCAGATTAACATTATATCTCAAACACTTTACTTGGTTAGGTTAAAGTAAGTTTAACATGCTCTTGATTGAATGATTGTAAAAATGTTTTACTATGTTACAGATAATTTTTTGAGAGCCCGAGAAAAACTCTACAAGACTCAATACACATCAAATGTGGATACTCATGACAGTGCTAACGAAGACGAGAATGATGTTGGTACAAATGCAGCACCCAGCATTAGTGCCACAAGTGAAGTTAGTAAAAAAAAGACCAGTTGGTGGAAAAAAGAAGCAAAAAAATAAGAAAAAGCGGTGAGCGTGTAACTGGATTATTCAACACTGATATACCTACCTACTTGATTAAGTACACTAAAATATTTTTTGGTGTAATTCTGATGAGTAATTTGATTCTTAGCCTTGCATAAAAGCAATTTGGAGGGCATTCACCTGGTTCGTGCCATGTTACTTTTCATATCTTTAAACAATTCTAAAGGTTAGTTGTAAAAGATTTTTAGTTAATTTTTGTCATCTTTGTAAAGGCTAATTTACTGTTTTGTAAAATGTAAAATTTCGCACGTTACTACGTAACTATCTTGCTAACTAATGTCCAGTTATGGACCTTTGTGTTAGTGATGGAATGATGCCCATATTTCACCCGATTTCGATTAATTGGGCCGACACCACTTTGCTTTACAATATATAACAAGCTTCTAGTCCGTTTGGTGAAGTCTATAGTCGAACTTTGATTCATGTGCATTGTGCAATAACCTATGATATTCTGCTTATTTTAGACAGGCAACATTTCCCAGCTCTAGCTCGAATAGCGAAGATCAATCTTCGGCATCGAGCGATTTTGCCGCTGCTCCAGAAATCGGGCCTCATAGGCGTGCATCTGCAAGCAATAGCAGTCTTGATCAAAATCGCTCCAGCTTGGTTACCTGTGAGTATGATTTTATCGTACAGTTCGTGATTACTTTTAGCAAACATTAATGTCTAGTTTTTCAAATCAGTATAATAATTTTGAAAAAGTAGTTTAATATATATGATGAATTTTGTCAAGTCGTATTTCAGGCTTTAATTAAAAAATATATACATGTTCATTGAAACAGACTTCAGAGTTAAGCCTTTATTAAAATTGCATCAAAATTTTTGCATATGTAAAATTGCCCCCTAATCGTTAGATCGATAAGTGCTTGGTCCAAATTTTTGGAGTGATGTCTGCAATGCTTGCAAAGAAAGAAATATTATTGCGGCTGAAGGAAAAAGTATACACAATTAAGTTGTTTGCAAGGTGCAATGTTGTATGGCAGCCGCTTATGCATTTTGCTTCAATATGTATTTTGTTTGTGAAGTGCAATGTTGTATGGTAGACCGCATAGCGCGAATGGAACTGAAATGAAAATGGTGTGTTGAATGAGTGGTGTGAGTGTTTGGCAGCGATACTCTAATTCACAACAACGTGAGAAGATGGGGACTGAGCCACTAGGTGTTTTGCGCCGACAAAGAATATGATGGTTTGGAAATGCTTAGGGAAAAGATAATGGAGATTAGGTGTATAGTGTTTTGGTTGAAAAGTCGGTGGTGAAAGAAAAATTAAGGCCAAAAAAAATTGATATAAACTTTGTTGAAGGATATGAGAGGTGTGGTTTGGTAGGAGAGGATGCTCTAGATTGTAAAAAATGGAAAATGCAGTCATGGAGAAAAGCCGGCTAACCTCTGCTTGAGCAGGAATACTGGGGAGGAGGATCGACATGCACTATGTAATTACTAATGTTGTACAGGTTTGTTGAATACTACTACGAGTTTTGCTCATGCTGCATCTGCTGCGCTACTTTGTGATTCAAGATACTGCTCACAAATTATGTTCCATTGTTTTGATGTATGGAAAATTGGTTTTGTTTTTATGTGGCTTTTCATTGCACCACATTGTGATTGTTGATATTGTACAGATCAGTTGAACACTACAACCAGTTTTGCTCCTGATGCATCTTCTACGCCACTTTATAATTCAAGATACAGTTCACGAGGTATGTTCTATTGTTTTGTGTCTGAAAAATTGATTTTGTTTTTATGTGGCTTTTTATGGCACCACATTGTAATTGTTCCTGCGAGTGTTAGTAACCAGGGATGGAACAAGACCCGAAAACCTGGTTTTAAAAGGATTTTTTTAAACCAAACTTGACACTGAAACTAATTTAGTCATATTTTTGAAAACCTAAAACTGAAAAAAAAACACCTTTTCAAAAGTCAAAACTAAAACTGTAACCTCTTCGTAATTTCGTAAGGTTTTAGGATTCAAGCTGTCAACATAATTATAAAAACATGCCCACATTTGGTAAAAATTCTTTACTTTTTTGATTACTGAAAGCCTTTCAGCATTCAGTATTGCTTATCACAGACTTCAGTTCTCCATCTGATAATAGGAATTGCGAAAGTGAAAATGGCAAACGCATTCTAATAAAAAAAAGGTTGACAAAAGCAAAGAATTTCAGTTATCAATAGTCATGCAAGGCTAATTTTGTGGCCGAAACCTAAACCAAAACTGAAACCCAATTATACAGTTGCGTTGGCTGAGAAAAGCTAAATTCAAACTGTGATCAATTTTGCAACAACGGTGTAACCAAACCAAAACTAAAACCCTGAATCAGCTCTCCATCACACCGAAACTGAAACTCAAGTTAAGGTAGTCAAGTTTCCACCCTTAATAGTATATAAGTGTAAAGCACAAATCCAATGTTGTTACAGGGTTTCAACGACACGTTATTCAGCAGTTTGCTGAGTTGAGAGCTGCCGTCGGGGAGCTCTCAAAACAGTTAGCTCTCAAAACAGTTAGCTCTCAAAACAGTTAGTTGTACGTTATTCATACGCTTTGCATGTCTTGTTTATCAAACGCAGTTTATACGTCTGCACGCCACTCATGCGCTCAATTAGCGCTAAGGATACGTTACGCGTAGGGTCACACGCTAGAAATTTTTGCGTTCATACGTTACTCGTACGTTCTTCTTATAACACTGTAATAAGAGAAGCAATTGTCAGAATCTTTCATTAGCATTATAAATCCCTTCGAAAGTTCATTCTCAGCAACAATTAAGTGGCGTTTAGAGCATTAATCTAGCGAGCGTACCTTTAATATATTTTATTGTCTTGTTACGTAACGTATAGTTAACTCCAATAATAATTGTGATTGAAAATTTTAACGGCCTTTACCTTTCTGATTTTTTTTTACTGTAAAATTTGTAAGTGATAAAAATAGGGCTGCATGGTTTATTTTAATTTTAAAATTTGTAAGAATGAAAATAGGGAAAATAGACCAAGAACTCAAAATTTTTGTGAGACCGGCATTTGCCGATATTGATACTCCAAAACTTTGGTCTCGAGATTGGTCTATCAAACTATGCTAAAACGTTAATCCAGAGTGGAATCATTTCTTTGCTAATCTGAAGCTGTGGGATCTTATCAAATTTTACGAATTTATAAAGCTGAGTGTGCAATCTTTCAGCTTTTTTTTAAAGTGAATTGTAATTTGATGAGATAATTAAGAGCAATTTTAGATTTAAAGCCGTGATCTAAATGGCTCAAGTTTCGAAACCAGAGCAACGATTGGGTGTGAAAAACAAGACCGAGACCTGAAAATCTTGGTTTGGGGACCGATAGGCTTGATAACTAAAACAGTTCTACCTATTACACAAATTTTTAATTTTAAGATCTTGAGGTGCGAGATAACATAGTCTGTTGCTTGAGCAAATAGACAAGCTATGTTGGCAAAAATCAAAAACAAAATGAAAACATCTACAGTAGATGTCCTAACGCAGGGCTGCCCAAACCCCGTTTTGTGGGCCGCATGCGGCCCGCGTATGTATGTTTTGCTGCCCGCGAGTTGCTTCGAAATGAACTAGCAGAGAAATTTTTTGCAAGAAACCAAACCAATTTTTTCCTATTCCGTTTGGTCATCATCTAAAATTCTGGCAAAAAAGACATCAAAATACAGTAACGACTTTTTGGGGGGGCTTTAGTTAAATATCTGGCTAATTTCATCAAATCTCACTAGAAGTCGTTTTCACAGCGGCCCGTTTCTCCAAAAGTCAAGTCACTGCGGCCCGTTCATCAAAAAGTCGGGCACCCCTGTCCTAAAGCAAAATATGCTGAAATTAAGTATGAATAAATTTGATTCAAAGTCAATTTGGCTTGCACAAAAAAGCTTTTTTTTTGAAAAAATTCATCACAAAAAAGGATCGCGAGGAGCATTTCTTGACCTCTTTTCTTTTGAAGGCACTCTAAACATAATTTCAATGAAAAACTTGGCAAAATGACGTCGTAAAATCTTTTGATGACATAATCATCTTGACCAAAGCAAGCTGTCATCTGGACGCGAATGATATTACCTTTTTCCGATCTCGGTCTCTAAACCAAGATCTTAAAAAATGCTGGTTTCAGAAAAATGTTGCGGTCTTGGACGAGTCGGTTTCGATAATACAGCCCTGCTATTAGTGTTAAACACATGATATATTTTTAGAGTATTCGTGACCTTGCAAAGAGGGTGGAAGTGCAAGCATCTTTAAGAGCAACTATTCGCACTTTTTTGAAAATTTTTTTGAAGAAAAGTTTGGCCCTGAAATTTTCATGGAGTGGCCTCGGTACAAAACGAAAAAAAACAAAAATTGCCTTTAAAACTCATCGACTTTTTGAAGTTCTGAGAAGTAAGTTGAAGTTTTGGTTTCAGTATTTAACAGGTGTAATTGTGTGAAGTATTGTACGAAGCAGAGGATTTGTTGCATGATCTTGTCGTGTTTTAAGTAGTCGACTATCTGCTGTGGGGTGTATTAAGGTGGTGTCCAAAACAGCGTTGAAGCAATGGTGACGCTACATGTTGGACGAATCTGTCCTCGCTTACGAGTTGCCAAAGTTTCAATTTTTTCCTTAAATTTCGTTAAGCGTTTTATTTACGGAGAAAACAACGGAATGTGGATGCAAGTTGAACCCCAGACATTTCGATCATTCATTGTGGTTGTCGTAAAAGCGATGCCTTAAAAAGGGCATTCAAGTCAAGTTTTTCACTCTTGACCAAAATGTTGGGATATGTCTAAAATGCATTCTCACCAAATTTGAAGGTTCTATGCCTTCCCGTTTTCAAGATATTGCAGTTCAAAATTAGCCGTTTCCACTTATTTTAGTGCTGTCATTTTATCAGTATTGTAACAGAAGATTAACTTTCAGAAATCTGGCTTACATTTATTGAAAAGCAGCTCAATTTACAGTTACCTGCGCTCAGGGGCGGCGCCAGCCCAAAATGAGTGGGGGGGACAAACATGATCGATATTTGAATGCATAGTTCAGGGTTTATAAGATGAGTCCAGCCAAAAGAGGCACCTGAAGTCACTGGCCTTGGAATAAATTCACAACAGTTGGCAGTTTGTGGGCGATTATTTTCAGCTACATTTATTATGTAAGCATCAGAAAAGGCATTGCTATTGCCGCGAATACGCAAAAGTTACGCAGAAAAATTATCATTGCATACACACAAGCAGACGAACGTAAGAACATGTTCGCATCAAAAAACAACTCGTATTTACAAAGAATCAGTCAGTAATGAATATAGCATACATGCAAAGCCATTGTGTGTTGAAAAGTGTCTCATAAACGAAGCGTAGACCAGGGCCGGTGTTCAGCGCCGGAACGATAAAATCACTGAGAGGTTTTGTGCAGAACATTGCGTTTTGCAGTAGCATATACTTCTATAAGTGTAGTAGCATCTACTGAAATTAGTAGGCAGATAGAAGTTAGGAAGAATCCCAGATGGAAACAAGGACCAATCCACCACGAAAAATACTCCACAGTTTCAGTTCACCACGCACTAATAAACGACAGACATATTTACCACTCACCATCACTAGCACGACAACTAGGTTCCATTCCCGGTTCAGACAATCGAAGACAGCCTTTATAAGATGCGACTGCAGTTTTGAAATCATAAGTAAAATAAGAAGGCATCGGTCGATAACTGGGTCGGCCTCAGAGGTTGCCAGAAAAATATAGTCACGTATGAGATGTGAACCCAAGCCCGCACCAGTCGGTGACATAAACCAGGTTTCTGAGGTCGCGGCTGCCCTTAACCAGAGGGATCAAACTTTAACCACTCCTCAACGTGGCACAGTGGACACGTTGGCGGAGTGGTTAAAACCTTTAGAAAATCTGTACTTTTTTCGACCTTGATCTGTTTGAGGAAAGGCTATTGAAGGCCGAATCGGACCATATTGAATTAAAAAAGCTCGATTATCATCGTTAACTTTTTCAAAAGCTGGATCTCTATTCCGATTGCTTGCAGCTTCAGACATCACTATACCTTCACTATATCTTTACGACTGGTTTCATTAAACATTGATTTATCACTGATTATGGCTCACCTCTACTCTTATAAATTAGAACATTAACTATTTCACACTGCAAGCTATTGTACCTTAACATAACATCATTGCTCTCAGCTTTTGATTATGACGTTACAATTGGGAGGAGACAATACGCAACCATAATGATTCAGAGTTGCTTTTTAATCTTTATAGCGCAATAAAAGTAAATTAATCTCGTTAACTATTGAAGCAATAAATTTATAAACAACCTTGCGCAATTGCAGTTTTTAATCATACAAGTGGTTAAACTAGAACAGCCTTGCTTGTGAAAAAACGATCGACTTCGTATTAAGCAAAAATCCAAATATGCTTGATGACGCCACCCCCCATACCGCCAAATTTTTCTCATCGGATTTGGACAATTCACAGAAATGACCTGATAGAGTAGTGGGGGGGACAGTTCCCCCCAGTCCCCCCCGTGGCGCCGCCACTGCCTGCGCTTTGTTTTACAATAACTCTGTCGCAAAATATTTATGGAGAATCAAGAACATGCAGTCAATTTTTGAAATTTTGCTTATAATTGGCAAACCGTGGCAACATTTTTAAGGGGAAAAAACTTTTCTAAAAGGAAATCTAATCTGTTATATCTCCGGAACAGAAGGTCGTAGAAAGCTCAAATTTGGCAAAAAAGATCTTCAGATCTATCAAAATTTTTTGAGAAAAAATCGAGCAAACACATTTCCGACCAGAATGCTCTTTTAACCATCCGGCCACGCTGCTGACGTAAAGGTAATAGTGGATTGACCTGGTTTTGTTGTCCTGTAGCAGCTGAAAATTCTTGAGGTTCAGGTTTAATTCGTACTTCCACCGGAAGAGCTCTAAGCAAGATCGTGTGGATAGGGAAATGGGTTTTTGCTTTTGTACATTTTTCCTTTTCCATAAAGAAGTATGCTCTTTTTCGTCCGCATTTTTATATTTATTTTCGCTCTAACCCTGCTGCTGTCACATCATACGGGACAAAAGTTTTCCGAAAAAAAATATTTTTCAAACGGATATAGCCCTAATTTTGAAATATTGCCCTCATCGTTTGACGTTCACGCACAAATTTTGTAAAACAATTTTTTTATCAAAATGTGGCAGTTTGCTTAGTGTGGATATGGGCTTATGAGAATAAAGACGAAAAATATTTTTTCAATGACAAGTAATGGCGTAAACAAAAACGGACAAAAAACGAATGCTGCGCATAATTTACCTCGATGCTCACCCTTACTTTATTCTAAAATCGGTTTTTATTTTTTAGGTGTTTTGCAACACACTGTGTTTGTGAAATCTTCTTATGAAGCTATTGCTCGAGAAACCCAGATTTGTTTTTTTGGGGTTCCGGACTGGGAGGGTGGGAGAGAAAAGAGGGGCAAGGAAACATCTTCAAAGTCTCCGAGAAAAAGAAAACATAATACAGAAAGCGAATCAGGGTCCAATACTGATGAAAGCGATAGTTGATGTTTTCGTTTTTGCTGTACTGTAATTCTTTTACGTGTTTTTTTTTCAATACTGGTAATAAAAGAACAAGTTTGCGAAAACTTTATTGTGGCACATACAGTCTCAGCTTGATACGAATATACAACCAGGTTTAGTTTATTGCAAAACTAAGTACTGTAGAATTACGGCATTATAGTTCATGGCCATGCTTACAGGTTGACTTTCCTGCGCAACCCAAACCTGAAGATCACACTAGAACCAGGGTTGACTTTCTTGCCAGAAGCACACCTAAAATTTATGCTGGGACCAAGATTGACCTTTTTGCATGGCCCATGCATGAAGTTCAAGCTAGGACCACGTTTGACGTTTTGGCACGGCCCATGCATGAAATTCAAGCTAGGACCGCAGTTGACGTTTTGGCATGGTCCATGCATGAAGTTCAAGCTAGGACCACGGTTGACGTTTTGGCATGGCCCATGCATGAAGTTCAAGCTAGGACCATGGTTGACGTTTTGGCATGGGCCATGCATGAAGTTCAAGCAAGGGCCACGGTTGACTTTTTGGCATGACCCATGTATGAAGTTCAAGCTAGGACCATGGTTGACGTTTTGGCATGGCCCATGCATGAAGTTCAAGCTAGGACCACGTTTGAATTTTTGGCATGGCCCATGCCTGAAGTTCCATACCAGGACCTGTGTTACCTACCCAAGCATAAGCATAGGATACTCCTAGCATAAATACTTGGGATATCCTTGATTTCCAATGTAAGGGCCATGCATGAACCTAGGATAAACTATGTATGGCCCATGCATAAATTTTTGACTGGGTGTGACGGAATAGATGATTGCCCTGGAGAACCAACTGACGAGCTTGACTGTTTTTGCCCCAACGGAACATTCACGTGTGATTGTTTCAATACATCAATTCCAAATCGTGAAAGATGTGGGATACGTGATGGCTGTATACCAAGGGAAAACGTAAACGATGGCGTCCAAAATTGTATTGATAGAAGCGATGATCCTCATCTGCTTATGGCGTATGATGAAGAATGTGGATCGTGCGGAAATATCAGAATACTGAGGCTCGATAGTTTTGAAGGATGCACTAATATTGGACTTCCAAACTGCGATATAAGCACTTGCGTCGCTATCCGATCGTTAGAATGTGGAGATTTAAGTAGTAATAAAGCAGATATTGTCTGTCTTTCGCATTGCCAGGACAGTAACTGCAAAACTTTTTTTCAATGCGAAAACGGTACTCTCATTTTAGGTAATCAGTTTTGTGACAGCAACAATGATTGCCCTGACGGAAGCGACGAAATAATTTCGGGGTTTGGGTTTCAATGTAGATATGACGACACGCGACCTGTTTCTTGTGTTCTACCGCAGCGTAATTTGTTTGATGGAAATAGTTCACAATGTCATAGTGGCGTAGACATTGGCAATTTTTTTGAATGTTTTGATAGAAAGCTATTTTTAGCTCCAAATCAACTCTGCGATGGAGTTATCAATTGTTTTGATCTTTCTGATGAATGTCTCTGTCGGAACAATCTTTTGGAGCCTGTGTGCCAGGATCGTTTTGAGGGAAATGATCCATATCAACTAAAATGCAACAGAGTGAACGATGATTGCAACGACTTTCTTCCAATTCCTGTCACAGAAGCTAGGTGTTTGTCGCGCACTCTTTTATGTCCTACCAAATATGGAGAAGTAACCGCGATAAAATGCGATAGAATTCCCGAATGCATGAATTTCGAAGATGAATGCAATTGCAGTACTACTTTGCCAGAATATTGCAACAGCACATGCAACTACTTTTACCGATTGGGTGATCGATACTGCGATGGAATAATTGACCCTGCATTCACGTTTTTAAACGATCCAAACTGCCCTGCGGGATTTGACGAAAGAAGTGAGGACTGCACGGAACGTTTTTACTGCAGTACTGGGAATATGATCAGCATTCCAAGAAGCAGGATCAATGATGGAAACCAGGATTGCGACGACGGGTCAGATGAAACTGAAAATATTATTTCATCAGCAGATGAGTTGATACAAAGTGATTTTATCAGGGCAGTCGTTTGGATTATTACGTTCGTTACGGTTTTTGGTAATGCGTATGTGATTGCGTCTACAATAAAAATTCTAAAAAATAAAAGTTTACACAAAATGCTCAGAACAAATCATATTTTGATAATAAATCTATCAATAGCTGATTTTATAATGGGAATATATTTGTTCATTATTTCGGTACAGAGTGCGAGGTTTTCTGGCTTCTACGGAAGTGTCGATTTGGAATGGAGATCAAGCAACCTTTGCACAGCAGCTGGTGGTTTGGCTATTATTTCCAGCGAAACTTCTTGCTTTATTATGAGTACTTTGTCAACATTTCGCCTGATAAACTTATCACGACCTGTGAATTCATTAACTGACCCGACCAGACCATGGTTATTTGCTACGGCTTTCGTATGGACATTTTCGATACTTCTAGCTGTGATTCCACTAATTCCTACCTTGCAAGACACCTTTACGTATCAACTTTGGTTTTCCGCACCGTTTGCTCAAAACAGATTTCTCTTTAAAAACGAAACTTTAACGTTTTTGTGTCGTCATGCCGCTTCCGTAAATAACACTTTCAGTTTCAGTGGAACATCATGGCATGACATTTTAATGTATTTAAACATTGCTCTTCCTGAATATAAAGCCAAAACTGTCGGTTTCTATGGCGAGACAAGTGTTTGCATGCCTAGATTTTATGTTGATAACACAGATTTAATTGCTGGTTACTCCATTTTCATTATTACTTTGAATTTTGTTTCTTTTGTTTATGTTTGTGCTAGTTATGCATTTGTGTATAAAATAACTTCAAAGAGACCTGTTAGCACCAGACAAGTTGATATTCAAAATAACAAAATGCAAAGACGCATTGCTCGACTTTTGGTAACTGATTTTGCCTGCTGGATTCCTCTTTGCATTATTGCTTATGTAAAATATTCTACTAATGTGATTTTGCCGAGGGACCTCTATGCAGCCACAATTGTGTTTTTGCTTCCGATAAATAGCGCTTTAAATCCGTTGCTTTATTCCCCAATTTTTGAAAAGCTTTTCAATAGGATTTCATCCAGGTTTCGTGTAATTTGGCGACGTACCTCTGCTGCAAGATTACCACGAACGGCATTGGTAAATGATGATTCTCCCCGTAACTATGCCAGCTTATCAAGAACACGCGTGGCAACCGCAAGTACAACACAGTTATAAACTTTTCTGTTTCTCTTCATTGCCTGATTTTTCGTGAGGGTTGCCAGGACAGTATCTCGAGATTAAACCGCCACACTTCACGGTCTTCCATCAGTTTCTTTATTTAGCTTGGGTAAAGTCCCTATCAATTCCATCCAACTTTTCAATGTAATTAATCAACCTAGTTTCATTATTTGCTTTCACTTTACTCAATATATGTTATAGTAAATGCAATTTTACAGCATGTTTGTAATGGTGTTTTTAGTAGTCGATTGCATTTTGTCAGCGTGGCGTATACCAGTGGTGGGCATATGGAGAATTTTGCTGTGGACTACAGAGCGATTTGAAAAATTGGGCATTTTATTAAAAAAGTGTTGTTTGATCTACAAAAGTTTTTATTAGTACACTTCTACGCTATTTAATAGTTTTGATTGAAGAAGCAATGAAAGTGGGTATAACTAGTACGGCGTTTCTTCCACTTAATATCATATAAATAAACGAAAGCATAAGAATACAGCCCTTCACAGCTTAGCATCATTAAATCTTAAATTTCTTGTTAACCATTTTCTTCTTTTGAGTAGTTTAATGATTGACATGATAATCATACCATAGATAAAGTTTGCTAGATAAGACTTAAGTTTCTGTATGTCATAAAAATTTTATTTGCTATCATTTGGAGTTTTGTTGTATGCAATTTAGAACTGCTGCGTTTAGTAAGCGAACAGCAGAATAGGTATCTCGTTTTAGATAAGACTTTCACCATTAAATTTTAGTCAAAGTATGAGTGAAAACGTAAGTGTTAGACACAAAAGAGGATGGAGTGATGAGGGTATCCAGTATGGTTTTGAAATTTCTCGAAACAAAGATGTCCTAAAATTGAAAGGCCAATATGTCATTTGTACTGTTATAATTTTCGAGGCATTGGAAGCGGTTTGATCATGACCAATTTCAGCAGAACTTTAAAAAGTGGACCACGGAAAATTTTCAAAATGCAAATGGGTCACGGTTATGAAAAGATTGGGAATTCCTAGTCTGGAAGGTAAAGCTGTCACTTTCACGACAACCCTGATCGCGAGATCAGGGTTATCATCCGCACCTAGTTAGTTGTTGCATTAGATACGACGCTTTACGATGACTATCTCTGCTAGGTGGCTTCCAAAAAGCAGCAAATTCAATGCTTTTTTTGCTGTTGTTTGAAAGACAAAAATTTGAAAAAATCTAACTCGCAAAAAATTTCGATTAAAGGCACCAAGAAATTTCTAAGCAGTTGGAAATTCCTCCAAACACGAAGTACGAGTACTTATCACAATGAAAATTGTGCGGATCATCCGATAATTAACGTCTGACACTGCCGGTGACAGGAGAATGAATATGCAACACACAAGCAACAACAATCAATAGAGAAGTGGTATTGCAAATAATTAGGCAATTGACACTAACACTGCCACTGAAAGTTTAAACTGCCACTGAAAGTGTTGCCCATTAAACTTCAAACACCGTTATTCTTCGTATAATAACCATAAGTCACCACATGTCATATGGTATAATGAAGCTTCATTGGCAATCGTTAGGTTTGCATTTTCGAAAAGTTTTCTTATTTTACAATGTAAAAGTGTTGCGCAAAACATTCAAATTTTGGAACAAAAGCTAAAGACAACTACATATCAAGATGAAGCACAGAAAATTAAAAAGAAAAACATGCTTACAATTTAAATAATAGACTTCAATCAAGAAATGCTTAAAACTCATACTATTGCTGAAGAACAAATTAGAAAGGATACTGGTAAACCAAATCAGTCTATTGTTGATAAAGATTGCGATGAAAAACATTAGTTTATCAAACGCTTTTGGTAAACGAAAATTATGCAAAATCTGAGAATATGATTATAACAAGAAAAAATTGCAGCATTAATTTGAACTCAAAATTAACATTATATGCCAGACAAAAGCCGACTCCGTCAAATATTTGGGTCAGCTTATAGTCAAAAGTATAACCTGGAAGCCACACATAGCAGCTATTAGAGCCAAAATTGCTTGGAATTTTTGGGCTTTAACTTGATTGAAAAAATACGCTAAACAAAAATCAGTTCTAACAGTATATTATAGCATGATTAGTTCCGTATTTGTAACATTGCATCATTACTTAGGGCTCTTTTTCCGGCAGTAAATTCCGTATCAGCAATATTGCAATATGATATTAAAAAATTGACGATTAAAGCATAAGTTAAAGCTCAGAATAAGTCCAATGAATAACTCTGTAAAAATCATGTTTAATTATTTTAAAATGATTTAATTTCCGTATTTGCAATAAAATACTTCCGTATTTGCTACATTGCATCATTACTCGGTGCTCTTGTTTCCGCTCTAGTTTGACTCCTTTGGTGTCATTACAAAAATGAATTATTCGCATTATCAGCGATGCTGACTGTCGGGCTTACTAAAAACAACTTTTTCTCCTATTACAATTACTAAACTTCAAAGATATATTTTTGTTAAAGTTGCGAAATGTATGCATTGTTTGTCATCAAATCAAGGTAACTTTTTCCCAGCAGTTTTTATTTTCACAAGAATTTAGAAATAGGTAAGACGCACCATGCACATACTTAAACCAAAAATCTGGGCCCAGTACCATGTGAATTAAAGCAAGCTTCAACCAACTTATTTGCAAAAAAAAAACAAAAAAATTCATGCTGTCAGAATATTTATGTGATAAAGGTAACTGATAATTATTAAAGCCTTTAATTGACATTAAATTCAAAGTAAATTTGCAATTCTTAGGATCAAGTTATGGTCAACTTAAAATGCATACACTCCGTTCAACCAGAAATTTACAAACTGTGGATAATTATATTTTACATGTATTTATGTTTTTTTTCCTGTGTTTTTTCTGCACTAAAAAAAACATTTTATTTCGATTCTTCACATTTTCTCTGAATAAATTTCAATATTAATGCTGACATGTGGAAAGTTAGCTCAAAGAAATGTCAATTATATCCTTAACTTTGTATGATATATCTTTATGTGCGTTGTTTTAGCTGTTTGCTTCGCTAAATATCAGCTTCAAAAGGACAACTGACTCGAAGACCGCGTGGTCATTTTCGCTGTCTCCTGGTTTGGTTTTTGTGCTTTCGCCATTTTCATCATTTTTGTGCATGCTTAGTGCAATACAACGAGTGTTATGGTGTTAGCGTTGTACGATTCCGAATAAAAGTTGATTTGTGATTTGATTTGAAGACATTATTCTGGTGAAACGAGTATTTCCTGTCACTAAATTACTTATTATTAAACAGCATCATAACTAAGGTGCTCTAGAGGAGAGAGAACGCAAGTAATTAATGTTAGGGAAATGGAATGCATTTGTAGTGTTGTGAAAGCGTACGTGACATTATGCTGTACAGTGTACACAGCTCACAAACACGAATGAGTTAAAATACTAACTAGCATACTGTATGACGTAGATTTGTCAAGCACTTTGACAAGTTAACGGGTTCTGATATCCATATCATTGCGGCTGGTTGAATTGATTGTTTGAATGCTAGACTAAGATTGAATTAAGTTTCTTAAAAATTTTGAACCTAACACTGCTTAAAAACTTAATGAATTTGAATTTTGAAAGTTTGGGATTAATAGACTCGAATTTTAAAATTTTTGAATTAGATTCGAATCAATTGTTTGGTTGTTTGAACAGTAAACTAAGATTGAACTGAGCTTTCTGTAAATTTTGAATCTAAAACTGCTCAAAAAATTTGATAAATTTTAAAAGTTTGAGATTAACAGATTCGAATTTAAAAATTCTAAATATATGTATTCCAGTTTAAGCTTTTTATTTTCGAAAACGATGTTTATTAGTTTTTAAAACTTTAAGAAAGAAATTTTAGAGACCGAAAGGTTCTTTTGCTGTCTCCTTGCCAAGGCAACTTGGTAATTAAAATGTAATACAATTATTACAATTACTGCATTTTCGCTTACCTTATTTACTCGTTTTGTAGCCCGGGCCCTTATTTTTTTCAACCTTACTCACTGCCGGGCCCCTATTCAAACGGGCGTTTATTTAAGCACGGGCGCTTGTTATTTTCAAAGTAAAATTACCACAAAAATTATCGTTGAAGACAAATATTTCACGACATTTAATCTTTCTCCATATGATTTAATCATCACATAGGGTTCAATATTCAGAATGAATGAGCAGTAGACAAATGAGAGCCGTAATCAATACTACCTGTTACGTAATCAATGCTATTTGTTATGCAATTGGACGTCTAAGGCGTTAGTGTTGTCTGCCAAAACGTAATCAATGCTATCTGTTATGCAATTCGACGTCTAAGGCGTGACTGTTGTCTACTAGCGCTTAAAATTCAACAGCGTTGTGACACAAGCGTTTCTTAGCAGCTTCTTATTTTCTATTGTTCTCTACCACTGAAAAATCAGCTTTTGCACCGGGCGGGTAATAAAGCACGGGCCCTTATTTATTTTTTTGTTATGCTCACACGGGCGGCTATTCAAACGGGCCCTTAATCAAGATCGGGCGGTAAAACGAGTAAATACGGTAGCTTGAGCTATTGGGTTTATAATACACAACAAATTTAGATCGTGTTGAAATTTAACAGCTTGCCTCGTCTCTTTCTAAAATTGTGTGTTGGTCATTTTATTTTGTTGAGATTACATTAAATTTTAGTCCCGTGAAGAGCCCATACGGGCGAAAGAGACTGCTAGGGCGTGATAAATTTTGATGGTCAGTAATTAGTTAAACCGATAAAAGATTTTTTCGAACTGCTATAGTTTTGCTTTGCCGATAAGTTTTGCTTGGAGCCAATTTTTGCCTGCCTTGTCGCAAGTTAGGTTTTCCAGATGAGACAAAACTGCAATTAATATTGCTCAAAAAGAAAAAGATTCCAATTACTTTAAAATCAGAAAAGAAACAAGACGTTTGATATTTTTGCTGTTTGTATCAGCGCGCCGACAGCACAGGCTTCAGGTAAGCCACGAAAACTTTATTATTTAAAGGCGGCTTTTACTGCCAAATGCTAACAGTCACTTCACCATAATATGCGAGCATCGATTAAAAAATAAGTAACTTTGTGAAAATCACTTACCAGTGTCCAGTAGCGTAGCCAGGGCGGGAGAGGGGGCTATAGCCCTTCCCCATTGGCATGTTGACCAAAATGCAGAATAGAAAAAACACTACGTTTTTAGCACTTTTGAGACTGTTTTATGCACTGGATTTGACTAAATAGTGATTTAAACATCTTTTGAAACATATATTCAGGGGGGGGGGGCTAATTTGTCAAAATCAAACTAACAAATAAATGAAAACTTTGAAAAATGGCAAGAAATAAGCAGTCAAATTTGGATGCAAGTGTAAAAATGCTAAACATAGGTGTCATCAACAAATATTCTATAAACTAAGGGATATTCGGTATTAGTTAGTGACCAATCATTTTTCTCAAATCTCTTTTCATTAGCCCCCCCCCAATTATTTTTCTCCATAAACTGCATACGAAATAAATTACTCCGGGTTAGTTTTATTGAAATTATCGTTTTTTTAATTTACCAGCATCTAAACACGAGAACTAACATTTCATCATTGGCCACCTCCCAAATAGCCATTTATGCCACCAGTTTAATTATGTTTGCACTGCCAATTTCTAAGCCACATTTTAAAAGCATTATTTTATAATCAAAATAGCCCTAAAATGAAGTTAGTTTTGCAAAAAAAATCCAAATTTTTGAGCGCTTGGGGCTCCGCCCCCAGACCCCAGTGCCTCCGGCGGCTGGGGGCTTTGCCCCCAAACCTCTAGCCTCTGGCGGATGGAGGCTTCGCTCCCAGACCCAACTGACCTCCGGTGGCTGGGGGCTCCGCCCCTAGACCCCCAAACACAGTGCCCTCCATTGCGAATTTCTGGCTACGCGCCTGCCAGCGTCACTGCGTCAGAAGTCTATTGACGAGCGGAAAAAGTGCTTTCCTTGCCCAGACTTTACTTTGGCATAATATGGGGCGTTGGCATAACATAAAAAAGCCTAAAAGCATAAAAATTATAGTATAAGTAAAGGCATTCAAAAACTTAATAAACAGATTTTCAATAAAACTTAATAAACAGATTTCTAGGGATAAAACAGATTTTTAATGTTTCCACGCAATTTCAATATTTTGGCTGTCTAGCAAGTTGCAGAACAAGGTCTATTTAGAAATGAACACTTAGCTGAATTTCCCACCTTGGTCTTAGCAGTGACATGACGGTCAAAAAGAATTAAAAAAAACTTTTTTTCATGTTTCATTAAAAGCTTTTGATCTGCTTAAGGACGATGTCTATGAGCAGAAATTCGGACAAAAATAGCCTTACAGCATTGAGCTATTTTTATTTACAAATGATAAAAATCTTTCAACGCTGAAGGTCTTGCCTTCAGACACCGTCTTATTCCTTAGAGACATGGCTCTTTTTTTAAATTTTTGTAGCACTGGCAAATGAAAAAAAGTTGGTGCGTCGCGAAAAAATCCTGAGCTTTTTTAATGAGCCGCATCCAAAAAAAGTTTGAAAACTTCAGCTATGCGCTGTGCGTAATCAATGTTTGTAGAAAACATAAATCAGTAAAAAGTATAAATTACAAGTACTACAAAGATATGCATAACAACAATGATTGACCGAAATAATTGAGAGAAAATTTAGGAAAATAAGATCTATTATAAATGTTAGTATAATGGCAAACAGCTTTTAAATTTTGCCAATAAGATTTTTGCCTTTTAAGCGATCATTAATTATTTGTATTTTCATGCGTGTGCATTAAAAGCTTTGCAGGAAATTTATACTTAACGTGTTTTTTTTTCTCTTTTTTTGTGATTATTTTACTGTCGTTTCGTGAGCAGCTTTTCTGCTCGGTCAAATGGCGCTAGAATTATCGTGTGATAGGGAGTTGTCAGAAGCCCTGCGCACGAGTCAAGCGGCCGACCTCTTTAATCAACTTGGTGAATTGCGCGACCAAATATTTAATTGTATGATCAATAATGTCATCAATTGCGAGTATATGGATATTTGTGACAAAACCTTAAACCTGCAAAATGATAGCAATTCCATGATTCTAATGCACCTCAATATTAGATCCCTTCATAAAAACTACGATGACTTGTACGACCTTATTGCCTCGCTTTCTTTACAACCTGATGTTATTTGTCTATTTGAATCTTGCATCAACCAGCCTTTGAAAAGTATTCAGCTACAAGGTTATAATTTTATCAATGCAAAACCTAACAAACAAGCCAGTGATACAGCAATATACGTCTGCTCTAAACTTAAATTCTCTCAAATCGATGCCTTTGAGTTAACAGGCTCAGAATCCATATGGTTAAAAATCTGGAAGAATGATTCAACAACAGCGTAAGTAATTGCTTCAGTCTATAGGTACCCGAGTGAAGATATCAACCAATTCATTGTGACTTTTCAGACCGTCTGAAGAAATTATCAAATGAAAAAAAACCTTTTACATTCTGGGTGACATGAACATTAACATTATCGGAACCAATCAGTTATCCCCTCAAGCTGAAAAATACCCACAAGCAATAACTAGTAATGGAGCCTTTTCCCTCATCACAAAACCTACTCGGGTCACGGACAAATCAGCAACGGTGATTGACCACATTATCACAAACGATGTAGAGCATGCAATACTCAATAATGCCCTTCGTAAAACAAACTTCAAAAGCTGATCACTACGCACTGTAAAATTAGTAAAATTCGAACAAGTTTTAATAAAACATCATTCCCGCTCCATAAAAATAAAAAAATTTTACGCCGAAGCTTTTTCTGATGAACTAGACCAGGAGCTACTTAACCATGTTGCGACTAAATTTCCCTTAAACCGCAATATTTTTGATGATGTTTTCGATCAGTTTGTGAATATAATCGAAAAAACAATCGACAAGCATGCCCCGCTCGAGCGTATGTGTCGCAAACAACGAAAACTTGCAAGAAAACCTAGGATAACTAAAAGAATACCAACTTCTATAAAAAAAAATTCAATGTTTCGAACTCATTTCATTACTGGTAATATAGCGGAAACAAACTTCTTTCGGCCTTACTCGAACATGCTTACAAAACTTAAATCCTTGTCTAAACAGATTTACAATAACTCTGAATTCGCTAACAACAAAAAAAATGTGCATAAAACGTGAGAACTTATACGTTCAGTATTGCCGCATAAATCAACCCATGAAACCCCATTAGCTCTCAAAGTTAATGATCACATTACCGATGACCCTAACACCATTGCAAATCTATTTAATAATTACTTTTGAACAATCGGCTCTAACTTGGCAGATACCATAAATAGTGAAACAACTAAAAAACCTAAAGATTTCTTAAAAAAAAGATTTTACACTCAATTTATCTTGACCCGCCAAGTACCAACGAAGTCCTAAACCAGATTAATCTCTAAAAAACAAAGCAGTGGGCATAACAACATCCAACCAATTTTTCTCAAAGCTGCTAGACTCGTAATTGCACCGTATTTTAGTTTATTTCTCAACTTTGTATTTACGGAAGAAATCTTTCCCCAACATAGCCTAATTGCAAGGATCACTCATATTTACAAATGTGGAGCAAAAGAGGAAATAAATAATTACCGCCCCATATCCAATTTAACTTGCTTTTCAAAAATCATAGAAAAGATCCTGTTTGTGCGACTTAGCAGTTTTTAATAGTAATTTAGTTGCGATGTTTTGACGTTTGCTGGCCAGAGCTTTTATAAATAATCGTTTGCGTGCTATCTGGCCTAAAGGCTACCAGCGCGGAAGTCTAAGGAAGAGTCACCGACGGCGACTTCTTAAAAGCAAGCGATGCGAAAAAGTTGTCTTCTCGCAGGAATCGAACCTGCAGCCTTTGGATTACCTGTCCACTGCTCTACCACTTGAGCTAGAGAAAACGTCTCCTCGCATGCTTAATTTTGCCTGTTTAAACCCAGCAACTTAAATCTTGATCTATGATGTTAATAATAATTTAGATGTGATGTTTTGACGTTTGCTGGCCAGAGCTTTTATAATTAATCGTTTGGGTGCTATCTGGCCTAAAGGCTACTTTAAGAAGTTGCCGTTCTGGTGACTCTTCCTTAGGCTTCCGCGTTGGTAGCCTTTAGGCCAGACAGCACGCAAACAATTAATTAGCAGTTTTTTCAAAAATCACAATGTAATACACAAAAATCAATACGGTTTTCAAAGCAACATTTCCACATCACATGCAATGTTGGACGTTGTCACCTCATCCTACGGTAACATTGATGATTATTCCTACATGGGATTAGCATTTGTCGATTTAAAAAAAGCATTTGATACAGTGTCGCATACAGGCGCGTAGCCAGGATTCGGAAAAGGGGGGGGGGGCTTTTTTGAAAGAGTGAGAAAAGTGCAAACGACCTTGACTCGAATTTTCATTGTTCTTGAATCAGAATCACACTGTTTGTCCGAAAATTGAGACGGAATTTCTCGGAAAGCTCGAAAATTCAAACGTTTTTTCAGCTAAAAAACAGGTGGTCTCCAAAAAAAAAAAGGTCTTCACCAAAATTCAGACTGATTTTTCGCCTAAAATCGGAAATTCAAACGCTTTTTCAGGCTGAATCACGATATGCACTTCACAACTTCAGCACCCAATTGCCTTTGGGGGAGGGGCTGTTTTCAATTTTTCACCAAAAATCGGCCTCAAAAGCACCAAAGACGTGCGATTTTGCATACTTCACAAGCCAATGGGGGGCTCGAACCCCCCCTGGCTACGCTACTGGTCGCATAACATTCTCTTGACAAAGTTAAATAACTATGGCATTCGAGGCGCAGCACACACTTTAGTCCGCTCTTATCTTGACAGCAGACAACAGATTGTGTCTATAAACCAAAGTCAATCCAACTTAAAACCAATTAGAGGTAGGGTTCCCTCAAGGATCGTCACTACCGTCCCAAGTTTTTCCTGATACACATTACCGATCTACATATATCATTGGAAAGCGAACCAAGATTATTTGCAGATGATACTTGCTTATTAGTAAAAGGTTCAAATTCTGAACAACTTGAGATTAATTTTAATTCAGAACTACATCATCTTCATTCGTGGTGCAGTGTGAATAAGCTATCTGTCAATCCAGCTAAAACCAATATTGTAATCATTTCACTTAAACTAATTAATGTGCCAATCTCCCATTTAAACCTACCAAGTAACGGAACTCCAATAAATGTAATCAGTAGCGCCAAATACCTAGAAGTTATCATTGATAACGAACTTAACTTTCATGAGCAAATTAGAGTAATGGAGGGTAAAGTGGCGCACTCAGTGGGAATACTAAATAAACTTAAACAAACTCGTCCTCAAACTGTTAAGTTACAACTCTACTATGCATTAGTACATCCGTAACTATTGTACGGTATAATTACAGTATATGGGGAGCCACATATCCTACTTATTTACAGAAATTAAAATCCTTACAAAATCGAACAATAAGGACCATTGTTGGAATCATTTTTGAGATTCATTAGACCCATATTTTCCAATTGAAAATACTACAAACTGATGACTTGTCCAAATTTGAAGACGCCAGATTTGTTTACGGTTCTTTACACAACAAAACTCCAAATTCATTTCGCAGATATTTCTGTAAAACTAATGACCGCTCAAGTCGAGCTACGAGGCAGTCGAGTGATTGTAGCAATTTAAACATACCTTGTTACTGTACCAATAAATTACAGAGGTGCATTAAGTATTAAGGAGTCAGGATTTGGAATTGCATTCCCACAAATATTAGGACATTCTCGCTCAAAAAATTCAAATATAGCTACAAAAACTTTCTATTATCTTCGTACAAATATTAGCATCCAAGATTTTGTTTACACAGTTTGCATATTCCTTTTATGATATAATTAAGAAAATGTTTGCTTTGGTCACATAAAAAGTTCATGGTGATGACGGGTCGTCATTTTTTATTTTTTTTATTCTTTTAAATTTTTTTGTCAAAATGTAGCAACTTACTTAGGCAAAGTCATGAAAACCATACATGATATTGGCATAAATTGCCTCTCTGACAAGAGGGTGGTTGCTTGACTCGATGACCGTAAGGTCTTTCGCAACTTCCCTGTCGCGTTTTAAAACAAATGCTGATTATATTTTCTTCTTCATGCTATTATTGAGCGATGAAATAAATTTGTCTTGTCTTGCATTAACGTGATTTGACCAATCCTTGCTTCATGATCGAGACGCTTGTCAATTTGTATAAGCACCGTATTGTTTAAGTAGCAATGCTGAACACAATTGCTTTAAATCGAGAACAGCATAGCTTGAAGAGCAGTACACAAGAGCGACTGTAAATCGATTTTTTCATTGCAAAAATTTGCCTTCACTGAAATAAGTTTGAAAAGAATGGAAAGGTGTGTCTTAAAAATGTTCGCAAATAAATCATTACTTGCACTTTGAGCATATTTACGACATAGACCTATTATAATACCCAAACACAATAGCACTGCTTGATTCGAAGTGACCGTTAGATTGTTGATTACATTCTTTTTCTACAGAACAAATTTAGAAGATCACGAGGCTCATTCTTGCTCAAACTTAAAATCAAGTGACAACAATGCCAGCCTCAACAAAAAAAAAAGAAAGTTAAGAACAAACAAAAAAGAATAAATTTCATATCAAAAAGAAAGAAAAATAACTTCAATACCGATTCCAAACGATAAAATTTTTGTGATTTTTGGCAAAGCAAGCAAATTGCATCGATTCTAAGATTATACGCAAGAGTGCTTGCTGTAGCGCACCGCGCAGGCAACTGAGTAAATTTTTGACCGTGGTTCAAGATGAAAAAAAGTCGCTTTTTTGTTTTTGCAATTTTACGATGTTGCAAAAGCAGCAACAAACTTTTACTCAAACTGACAGAGCTTTCAGAACTAAACGCAGTTACAATCATGGTTGCTAAAATTTATGTCGATGCTTTTAAAATTAAGACCACATTTACATCTACTGTAGGTTTGACAACTAGATTTCGCAACTGGTGATCAAACCTGTCGCGTTAACACATGGCAAAAGAAGTAATTTACTCATAGCGGTTTTGACGACGAGGAACGAAATCTTTCGCATATGTGGTTGGCCAAACGTAGCGAAAACTAATTTTCAAACCCGGTTTTAAATCCTGCAATTTTCGAAGTTTTCATACCTGAATCGCATTAAAAGAACAAAGTTGAGGCAAAACCAAAGAGTTCTTGCCTAATTTGAGCGCCGCAGCGGTTTTCGTGACTTACCTTAATCCCACACAATAAACATGAAGAGATGGAAGTTTTTGTGTCAATGCGTTTGTACTATGAAGTTTGACTACTTGAGTCGCGAAACCAAGAGTGAAAAAGCCGCTCGGAAAATAGAGGTGCCAAATCTGGTTTTACGTTGTGAAAATTCATTCGCTCATGGCTGAAGGTTCGTTCCTGGTCGTGAAACCGCTATGTGTAAACGCAGCCTTAGAAGCAAATTGGGTGAAAATTGGCAAAAAATTAAGAACAGCCAGCCTCAACTTAAAATTTATTGGTACTTATGAAAAAAAGTGTAATGCAGTTACAGAGGTTTTAATTTTTTAAACATTTATTTTAAAGGCCCAGGGCATCACTTTTTAAGGAGCTCACAGCAAATTGTTATAAAAATTAAATTTCTTTCCTTAGAAAAATGTGTTTTTGTTTGATCAATTCTTGTCATCAAGTAATGAAAACAACTAACAAAAGCGTATTCGAAAAAAAAAAACAGTTTGCTTATTCTCACCGTAAGGCAAAGATCCCACTGTTGCAGAAGATCATAGACCAATTTTTATTTCTACAAGAATAATAACCGTTTCAGAAAAAAAAAAGAAAAAGTTTGCTTATTCTCACTGTAAGGCAAAGATCCCACTGCTGCAGAAGATCATAGAACAATTTTTTATTCCTACAACAATAATTACCACGAAAATATTTTATTATTGTCATTGCAAATGTATTATCTGCATAACTGAAAACTGGGCGATATTAACTATACCAATAGTGCAATCAAAACTTCTTACGAAATGAATTACAAATTATGTTGAGATGAGAGTTTATAACACCTGGGGTAAGAAAAGTTTGGAAAAACTCATCTACATGCACTTGCAAATAGTTTCGAAAAAAGATTCAGTGAAAACCTCCATTAATTGAAAGAATACATATTCAAGTTACCCTGATAAATTGAAAAACCCAATCATCTTGTCCAAGCGCTCAGAGATAAAGTTTTTTTGTACACTTGAACTTGTATCTAAATCAGGCTACCTAGTATCTTCAATAAGCAACAAAAATACGTGTTTGCCATCGCTAAATTTTGACAAAAATCATAACCATTAAAATTCTGACGTGTTATGAGAATATCTTATTGCCTGATTTTCAATCACGAAAAAAAAGCTTTATAATTAATTGATAGCTATCATATCCACTACCGTTTCCTCAGGCAGGTCGCGTTTGTTGAGCTACGGCGACAATCGTATAGTGCCGAGAGGGATCAAAATAGAGCCAGTGGCACACAGTAATTCCGGAGTAACTCTACAATTAAAAACAATGTATGACAAACGATTTTAATAACAAACTAAAGACAGTATTGCTGAAGTACAATTGAGGTACAATTAAAACTAATGAGACACCGTCTTTATACGATGGGTGATATGAATCTCATCGATTCTTGCCAATGATGCATCATAGCCGTGACTCGTGATACGTTCAGAAAAAAAACTGAAAGATGCGTCTACATAAAAAAATCACTAAAAAACGTTTTTATTTGCCATAAACAAGAATTTCACCACACCTGAAATAATGAAAACCATAATAAAAGTCACCCCAATAAGATTAATTGCATCCCAAAGTAGTATAGTTTAGTATATCAAAAACTTGTATTATTTGTACAGCATAGTAAGCTTACACGATAAAAGCTTAAAAGTGATGCCATTGGAAAAGGTGGCATGGTGCCCAGGTTACAACGGTACCGCAAATGCTAGCTTAATCATTTTTAGAACTTATTACGTTACGCTATTTAAACTACTATGACTATATTGCATAGAATATCATTTGTATTGTGTTTTCTTGTTTTCGGAAATTTTTATTTGGTGACTTCGCAAAGTAAGTGAAATAGCATATGTGCTTTCAATATCAGGCAGTGACGACGCACGCGTTTGGGGCCCATGCAAAAACGCAGTTATTGAAACAAATTGCGAAAATTTTGCAATTGCGGACATTAAACATTGTTTTTACGAACTTTGAAGTATTCGGTGCCTGTATTAAACGCACAGTAGTACTTGCATAATTAAGAATGTTTTTATGCTTCATAGAAAAAAAGTAAGGTAAAAAAGCTCTGCGCGTCTCCGATTAATTAAGTTTGACTTTTATGATATCTGATAGCATTATTCCACTAACCTGCTTCAAAATTTTCTTTGTAAGTTGATAATATAAGCACATTGATTTTGGTTAAATTGATAAAAATGACACAGATTGCACAATCTCGATAATTTATATTTTTGCAAGAATTGATAATAATGAACACTTGCGACCCGAAAAAAAATACTCGTGCTTTGGGCCAGTTGTGTCTTTTAACAGCTAATATAATATTATTTTATCGTCGCTAAATTTGTTTCTAAAATTGAATATTTTCTTTTCAAGATTTTATCTAACTCTTACGTCTACATTAGCAAATGTACATAAAGAGTTGATAGGTGTGCTATATGAATCTGCAGTATCTTATAGATCCGTAAAGTGTAAAGTTTTATCACATACTTTAGATCGCAAATACGCGCTCATGTTTTTTCTCGTGTATCATTTATAGGTATCATTTATAGGCCTACTTCAGCATTTTGACCTACAGTTAAGAAACTTTTGCAATTTTTTGCGAAAAAATTATAGGTAGCCATTATAACGCTTATTAGATGACATCTCGCTCGTTAGTAAGTCAATTGAAAAACTAAAATACTACGATTTAAAGAGTATTTGAAAGAATTAAATTGGTCAGCTTTTTCGCAGTCCAAAAACTTTTAAAGCTTTTTTTTTGGATTAAAAACTTCAACCCTCTTAGGCACTTAGTCTTCCCTGGTTGTACCACTAGAATAATGAAGATCTTCCATTCTACGTTCTTCCTTGTATAGTAGTACTTATAAAAGCATCCGATTTTTTAAGCTTTCTCATTATGTTGCTCTCTAAATCGAGTGGTCATGTATTACGTTATTACAAACAATTTAGCAGCGCTTATTACAGTAGTAGAAGCTTACAGTTTCTTACTTTTTAAATTAACTAATGATGTGTAATCAATAGGTTTGCGACCATCAATTGTTCAAACGCTCAGAGATAACGTCCTCGAAAACCATGAAACCATCATCACAAATATTCCTGATTGGCACGAATATCTGTATGTACAGGGTAACATCACATCCGAAGATGATCAGGAACAAGCTTTAATCAACACAGAGGTAAGGGAAATTGAAAAAACAGTTAATTCGGTCAAATCAAAAATTTGCTCTTTCAGAGAAATTAACAGAATTTTCATTATTTAGTAGCATACCAATGTTTTGTTCAAACTTTATCAAAATTCTGTAATAAAGAAGCTTATTCGCCTGACCATATGAGGTTTAATTCTATGTATTATCACTTTACAATTTGTTGTAGTGAAATCATAAAACATTTATTTTTGTACTGTAGATAAATTTTATTGAGGGCGTTGAAGAAAATTTTACTGCTCGACCGTCGCGTGAGAATATAACAGACAAGTAAGTAGAGTAATTGGTTGTTTTTTGATTTTTTTGTTTTGTTTTCATGTTGATTTGCTGCGCATAAAATAAACAAAATACTTGGATAAAAGCCAATCTATATCACGTATAGAAATAATATTTTTGCTAAACGAGAGACTTTTATTTCCTAGACAAATTAATAGCAATGAACTGCGCAAGCGTAATTACTTTTAGCAAAAAACTGTTTTCTAAAATTCTTTCTATGTTTGTCAGTGTTTTACAGTAAGTGTAACGGCTGAACAAAATAAAGGAAAAAAATCAACAGCAAATATACCACCGTATACCTACTGCTTAAACCATTTTGGGAAGTTTAAACATTCCTATCACAACTGGATCTGTAAAATTTTTGTTTTTGTTCGAAACAAAAGACCGACTAGAAAATTTTGTTCGTTTCGCAATACGCTGAGAATTTATTTTTACTATTTTATGCTGTCTGTATAAGCTTGAGCTTGGCTTTTTAGCGGCGGTTCGGTAACGCTTTTTGCGTTGTTGACGCTCGCGATGGGACACGTTTGCGATGTATCGACATCGAGTTTGACTTTGCCCACAACTAAAGGCACATGTCTAGCATATGGAATAATTCGGTTACTCCCTGCTGATTGGCTGTTTTCTTGGTGTTTATTTTGGAATAGTGTTTACGCTAAACGCAAAGTCTAACCGATAAAAAATTTAATCCTCTAACCTATACAAAAATTGACGACAAAAACAATCTGGGCAAATTGAAACCACAAATCCTGTATTTGCGAAGAAGGTGAGAGAGGGTAGGTCTTGCGAATTCTTAAACACGTGTTGTACAATAAAAAAAGAATTAAACAGATACTGCAAGAAATCGGTTTTATTGAAGAAATGAGAACTATAATTGAAATAGTAAAGAAATGCCCAAAACCTTTTTCCACTATTTCCTTTATTCGCGAAAATAAGATTTAATCCATTTAACTCCGTACCATTGGCAGCCCTGCATTTCGAAATTTTGTGACATCACAAGAGGCATAATTTTGCAAAAATTTTCGCAGGCCAAGAAACGCGATTACCAGCTGGTAGCAGTGAGTAGCCGATAACCAAATCTGAAAGTTTGGCTACTGCTACTGGCACCGTAACCAAGAAGGTAAGGGGTCGTTTTTACGGCGACCCTGATTGCATGATCTGAGTTCAACCCGCACCCTGGTCACGTTGTTGCGTCCTTGGATAAGACGGCTTACGATGATTATCTCTGCTTGGTGGCTTCGAACAAGCAGCAAATTCAGTGGATAAGAATTCAAAGAAATTCACAGGAACATTGAATCATCGGAAACTCCTAAACAGGTGCGAATTCCTCAAAACACGAAGTAGTCATTGCAATGAAAAGTGTGCGGATTGTCCAATATTTAGCATCTGACGCTGTCCGGTGACGGGAGGATAAATATACGCTACAACAACAAATACCTGTAAACCCAGACTACCAGTAATGATCTACTGTACAGTAGACCTTTTACAATGCCATGAATTTGCAAAATGCGGGGTTGCCGATGGTACAGAGTCAAATGAATTTAAACGTATTATGGAAACTAAGGGGAATTGTGGAAAAAGGGTTTGGGTACCTCTTTATTACTTCAAGTAGTGCTCATTTCTTCAATAAAACCAATTTCGCGCAATATCTCTTAAAACATGATATTGCAACCTTTTACAGGTGACGTCAATGTTGGTCGCGTTGCTTTTCCTTATGCCTTGTAGATTGTTCTTGATACTAGATTTTATTATTGCTCTTTTTTAGTTTCGAAGGTTATGGGTATGATTTTGCCACGTTGGCAATTCACCCTTACGTCGGGTTGATGTGGATAGTAGGTAAATCCGACCCTGAAACTATGTATAAGTTTCGGGTAAGTTTGTTTTTGCGTTGTTTTTGCATAACAATGGTTTGTTCTAACAAGAAATGCGTATGCTGTTGTTGGCCTGGTAACTATAAACACAAAATTGTAGTAATCTTTTGTAAAATTTATTATGATAACCATATAACTGTCTGTTAAGCGTCCTCATTTGGTATTGCGTACGGTGCAATAACGTATAGGTTAAAAGGGCATTCAAGTCAAGGTTTTCACTCTTGATCAAAATGTTGAGATGTGCCTGAAATGCATTCTCACCAAATTTGAAGCTTCTACGTCTTTCCGTTTTCAAGATATTGCAGTTCAAAATTAGCTGTTTTCCACTAATTACTTTAGTGTTGCCATTGTATCAGAATTGTAAAAAAAGAGAATAACTTTGGGAAAGCTGGCTTATATGTATAGAAAAATAGCTAGTTTTACAGTTTCAAACCTGTACAGTGTACAGTCCTTTGTTTTATAATAACTCTGCCGCAAAATATTTATGAAGAATTAAGAACATGCAGTCAATAGTTGAAGTTTTGTTTCTAGTTGGCAACCCTGGAAAAATTTCAAAGAGGAAAAAGCCTTTTTAAGGGAAAATCTAATTTGTTATATCTCTGGAACGGAAGGTTGTAGAAAGCTCAAATTTGGTGAAGTTGGTCTTCAGATCGGTCAAAATTTTTTGAAAAAAAATAGAGCAAAATTTTTTTTGGCCTGAATGCTCTTTTAACATTTTATATAATACCGTTGAAAATTGGATGGAATACATCTGAGCTGGGTTGTTCAAAACATACTAAATGCAGTTTGCTTTTCATACCGAATATTTACTTTTGGAGAGTAGCTATGTACGAGTACATTATGCTTCCCAAATAATAGGCCGCTTTCAACTCCAAACATGGCAACCCACGATGTTTTACAAAATTTTTTATGACATGATTTTACTGTACCATTGTATATGCAATACAAAATTGCATTAGGAACTATCTGTAGAAATGGCAAAAGTTACTTTTGATTGGCTAAATCTGTTTGAAGACTTATCTAAATTTAAATAAGCTTAGTTTGGACAGCATAATAACTTGAATCACAGAAAATGCCAAACCGAATTACCTAAATAGTGCTTAAATAGATTTCGGTAAAAAATTAAAAAAAAAGAAAAATGGTTAAAATGCTTTAAAAAAAAAGTTATTGTTTTGAAATAACACTAACTTAAACAATGTTTTGAATGAGGTATCAAAACAGATCTCTATGTTGAGCACTTTTTAATGAACGTCATTTCAAGTTTTTTTGCCAAAATTTTTAGTGAAATGAAGTCACTTCTGGAGTGTCAAATGACTGGGTTTTAAATGTATTTTCTCAAATATACTTGTAACATTTTAAACGTGATGTTTTTTTTTCACTGCAATGCAAGTTTTGGACCGAGTTGTAGCAAAATTTGAACATGTTGGTGGGTGGACACCCGAATCTAGATGCAGCAAATGTTGAGGGAAAACTGGCGTATTACAATGTTAATATCATTAAAATTTTTTTATTCAATGATTGTCAACCTAAAACTATAGGTTTTCGTGTTTTGACCAGTAACTTAGGCCATCTTCACGGGTAGCATTTAGAAGCATAAGTTATTCATCTATACAATTTATTGTAGTAATAAACAGTGCAAATAAGCTATCGCGACGCGCTTCGACCTTGCTCAAGGTTTCGACGTTGCTCAAAGGTCGCGATAGCTCATTCGCACTGTTTATTACAATAATAAATTGTATAGATGAATAACTTATGCTTCTAAATGCTAGCCGTGAAAATGGCCTAAGTTACTAGTCGAAACACGAAAATCAGAGTTTTAGGTTGACAATCATTGAATAAAAAAATTTTAATGATTCTAAATTGCTGCTAATTTTTAGTTAAATGTTAATATTGTTTGCTCATTTAAAATTTTGCGGTGACATGGTTCAGTTAAAAGATCGTCGGGTCAGTGAACTTTTTCAAAAAGTTTTGGCTTCTGGTTCAATTCTTAAACTGACCATGCCTTGTTGTATGCCTATAAAAACATTTTACGCTAATTTCCTATTTGGCTAAACCACGAAACGGTCGTTCAGTCTGAAAAAAGGTTGCAACGGAATTTAATAGACAATATTGGTGCACTGTATTATTGTGAGTATAGACAAACACAGCGCTGCAAGAGCCTGATAAGAGTTCACGCGTATAATTTTAATTTTAGATTCGTCAGCAATTTGTAATAGGCGAGAATAGGGAAAATCGATCATCGTTTCAAGCTGACGATTTGAAAATAACGTACGAATGGCAACAAAATATTAGAAGCTCCCATCCAACAATCTGTCAGGTTTTTTTCTACGTGGAAGGATATGATCAAGTAAGTAAAGGCTTCAAAATTATTAGGTCTTGACAAAAAAAAAGCTCTAATTTTCACTTTTTAGTGAAAACTAGGTTTCTAACAGTGAACTAATTTATAGTTCGCTAGTTATTTGCCTGCCTTAATCTCAAGCTGCTGCCACCGAAACCCTCACGAAAAAGCGGGCAATGAAGAAAGAAGCTAGTTATTTACCATTACAAAATTTGGCTTGAGGTTTATTCTAACATTCTTAATCATTTTTTTTTCTTTCTTTTCTTTTACTCAATCAGCGTCTAAACCAAGATTTAAAACGTAGAGATAATATGAAGAAACACTATTAAGAATAAGAAGTAAAATGCCATGAATCACAGCCACTGTTTGTGTTGCTTGAATAATTCTCCGTTATGCCGAATCTACAAAAATACGTATGGGACTATCACAGCAGGGTTTTTGCGGATGGAATTAGTTTGATAGTGGGTTCAAGACAACACGGTAGACTCAGTCATTTGGTCAACACAAAAGGTATCTCCAGTGTTTGTTAGTAACGAAACGTTTTATTATTTATTTATTTATTTATTTATTTATTGATTTATTGGTCACAGTTTGGTTTATTTATTTTAGACAAAATATATGTTTGTAGACTGAGTGCTTAATGAGTTGTCGCAGAAAAAAGCAAGAAAATTGAAAATGGTATTATTGTGTTGCAAAATATTTATAGTTCAGGCAGTAAAATTCGCAAAATTTTGAGGAGATAAATTTTATCATATGCTTGGAAAAAATGAATGGTGATATATGGGGGTCATCACCAGAGGTGGTCAGTAACGAAATAGTTCTACTTAAGTAGACTACTTAAGTAATATATACGGTAACGAGCGACTTACTTAAGTATTTTTCATTTCTGATACTTCTACTTTTACTTCAAGTAAAATCCTCTCGAAGTAACGCTACTTGAGTAGTAATGACTTTTATGTAAAGTAGAAGTAAACACCTAGCCAATCCTTTTTGATGATGATTTGACCAATGACCACGGTTTGAAGTTTTTTTGTTTGTCTCATTATATCTGGCAACTCTGCTTATCGAAAACATGTTCGTGCAGGACGCGAAACAGAAGTCTGGTACGCTATGATTACAGTGTATGTACCGGTAATGAGCCGCAATTTTGAGGTTTGGCAAGGTTTTCTGGAATTTCTTTGTTTTAGGTGGGCGCAGTATTATTGTGTACTTTGTTGTTTGTTAGGTTTTCCAAAGAAGTATTGCAGATAGATACCGGTAGTTGAAAGCCTTCACTTAGGCCAATAGCTGCCAGTATATACCAGTAAGCGTTTGGGCTACTACCGTAGTACCAGCATGGATAAATTATAAGATTTAGACTAGCCTGTATTTAAACTATCTTAGCAGCCTACTGTCATTTGCGTGACTGTCATTTACCGCTCTAGAGGCATGCGAGCTATACAATTAGCCATCCGAGCAGAGTAATGTATTGTTTAGATCAGTGCTCTTAAACCTTTTTTTACGTGGTATACTTTTTGCGATTTTCGAAAACTTTGTATACTCCACAAAAAATTCTAGCCCGTGTAAGCGGTGTAGACTTTTTTTGTAGATCCGATTTTTCATGCTTAGATTAGGGCGAAATTGGACCGAATCTAGCCCGAATGTAAGTGGAGACCATTTTCTTTTTTTTTTTTTTGAGATCGCAGTTTTGTTTCGTATACCCTCTGTATACCGAGTACCATAATTACCGTTTCGCATACCAATTGGTATATCGTATACCCGGGTGAAGATTTGTACAAATTAGATGTTACGAATCTGTGGTGACCTGCTGATTGGCTTACTTCATATTGTACATAGCAGGTGTAATCCAATAAAAGTTTCAATGGATTGTTGAACTCGACCGTTAGGTAGTTGTACATTACTCCACCTCACAACGTGTACAATAAGTACGTATCGAGTTTGTTTTACTGTACAGTACTGCGAAACTTATTGAATAGTTACGACGATTCATTTACAGGTCATCTAGGGTAGTGTGTTTTTGCGTTGCATCAAATACCAGGTGTTGACTCAGTCTCACTAAAAAAAAAAGCATACCGAACCCTGATTAGCATTGTACAGTAGACAAACTAGACGTGCGCATTACTCCTGGTTCATACGAAAAAGATTAGCGGTTAACGGCGTTGCGTTTGCTGCGGCCCGTCGGGGTTCAATTCCCTTATAGCCGGTTAACGAACAGTGTTGCTAACGACTCGCCATCGCTGCGACATTTCTTCTCAAGCTGTGTTGTCCTGGCGCGGAGATGAGCTCAGAGTCCCTACTAAATCGTATTCGTAACACGCTTCGGTGTAATTTCAAGAGAATAATAAAACTTTGATTTTTTGATATGCTACCGTAAGTATGGCTTTGCTTGAGCACTGATCGTAAGCGTCACAACAGCAAACCTTCGAAGAATAAACAAACACGTGAAATTCGAAATTACTTTCTACTTTCATTACTTAAGTAGAATTAATTTTGACTACTTTCCTACTTTTACTTAAGTGGAAATGCTTCGCCGTACTTCCACTTTTACTTGAAAGGCATTTTTGAGTAAGTAACAATACTTCTACTTAAGTAGATTTTTCGACTATTTTGTCCACCTCTGGTCATCACTTTAACCATCAATTGTAAAAAAGGTGCGTCTCAATATGGTTAGCCGGTCCGGTTGAACAACCTATGAGCTAATGAAATGTGAAAGCTGTTAACTCGATTGATGATTTGGTTTTTCTTTTGTTTGTGGTCAGAGTAGCGATGACATTTCAAGCTTTATTTACATTTTAATCCATGACGGCTGGGAACCGTTGATAAACTGGTTTCGAAAGAGGCAACATGTGCGTCTGCGTCATCATACAGGGGTTAGTAATTTAGCATCCCATATCAAAAGGACGCGTTACAATGCAGTCGACCAGCTCGGTGTTTAGTCACCTATGAGCTTATGTAATTCGAGCGCTTTTATTTCAATTGTGATGTTTTGAGGTTTGCAGGCCAGAGTTTTAATATTCCGCCGTAAATTTTTGAAAAGCAGTAACTGCAATATCACGTTTTCGAAAAAAAAAAACGGTTTAAAGATTTAAGGCTTTCCGGTTCTCACCAAACTTGCTGTAGAACGTTGAAATTTTTTGTGGTAATTGATAGAGCTACTCTCAACATGCATGCTTTATTTCAGTTTTTTAGGGTAGTATTAAATTGGTCAATTTTAGAGTTATTGGAAGTAAACACTTTTTTTTTGTGTAGTTGTTGCTTTTTACTGTTTATTCGGCCAGTAAAATGTTAGAAAAAATTTTTTGAAAAGCACTAACTGCAGTTGATTGGTAGAATTATTGTTTATTGTTGATTCAGCATAAATTTAAGTAAAGCATTAAGTGCACGAAACCAGCCGAATACGTTGCTTTTTGACCAAATTTTTTTCAAATTAAGCAATTCAATTACAGCAATGGCAAAGAAATAAAAAAAAAAAAAAAATTAAAAAAAACTGTGTTTTTCTTTCTTACGTACTTGACTCAACTGCATTATGCATTTTGGATAAACACATCGGTGATAATACCAGGTTAATTATTTTTTTGTTAAAATTTTTGTATCGGCAAAAAATGTGTAATTTTACCTTACAATTTTTTTGGACTCGTTTTTGTCACCCTAACTCGTAATCTGGGCCAACCGTAATTTTCAAATAGACGTTATTAATATTTTGCGTAGCTCTTACTGGAATTTTTTTCTGTTTTGGGCACATTGAAAACAGAGGTAGGTGGCGCTATTTTTATATACAAATATACGGAGTGATAGTAACTAGGGTTGGATTGAATTTGAAGTTTGAATTTGAATTCACTCACGAGTTATTGATAAATTTGAATTTAAATTTGATTTTTGCAAAGTAAATGAATTTCAATTTGAATTTAGTGCTGTTTTAAAGTCAATGAATTTGAATTTAAAAATTAAAAACAAAATGAATAAATCCAACCCTGGTAGTAACCCGTAACGTATATAGGCGGGGGAGCATAGCCCGTTACTGAAATGTCGACCAAAACGCCGAGCAAGAAAATACTAAGCTTTTAGTTTTTCTGAGACAATGTGAACTAGATGCACTTAAAGCCGCATTTACACGGGCGACTTTTTTGCAACGCGATTCAAAGATTTTTTTATGCGTAAAAATCTCTTTCCCATGGTGGTCACTCAGACGCTGCGAGACTTGCTTGCGCGATCGCGTTTGGCAAGAATCGCTGCCGTGTAAGTAAAACCTGCGATTGCAATGCCGATTATATTTTGCGCGACTTGATGCAAGAATCGTTCGCGCTCATGATCACTGACACCAGGTCGATATCAGCGTCTCGGGAGTTCCAGGGCAAAGTCCCGCTCTTGTAAACAGCAAATCGTAAGCAATTTACGAGTCACCCTGGCATAGCGCAATGCACAAATGCTTTGCGAGTCGCTGGCTGCGATTATTCTAAGTTTACTTCATAAAATATTGTGTTCATAGCACAAAATAGTCTGTAGTGCTTTTACCGTAATTAGTTGTGATTGTGATACTAAATTTACTTCATATTAGTTTGAAACGCAGAAGTAATAATCTTCTTGTTGATGCTGGCACTGATCTACTGCAGATACGGATGTCATGAGCTGATAACTGTGAAGCCAATTAAGCAGGACTTTAACCCTTTATCAAATGTATGATAAATTATCCACAGGAAACAGTACCTTAATTGCATTTTGCCTTTATAATACCGTTTTATAAGAATCAGTAAATTTTGAGTTGAAGCTGACTGTTCTTAATTTTTTGCCAATGTTGAGCCGCAATTGCTCTTAATTGGTTCGTAAATTTTGAGATCGTTGAAACCAACTATGGCGACCATGTTTGTTAATTTCTGATGATCTGTCTGCTTGTAAACGCCTTTTTATCTGCTTTTGCAGCATCGCAAAATTGCGGAAAGCGAAAAAGCGAGCTTTAATTTTTGTTTGAACGAGAGCCAAAAAGTTTATTTGTTACCTGCGCAGTGCGCAATAGCACTTTATAGTCTAAGAATTGTTGTAATTTTGCTTGTAAATACCAAAAAAAAAAAAAAAAAAACACTCAAGCTTTATTGTTTTGAATCAGTACAGAATCTAGTTTCTTTGATGATTTGGAATTTATTCTTTTTCAGTTGTTTTTAATATTATTTTTTGTTGCTGAGACTGGTGTTGTTTCTAATTTGTTATTAAATTTTGAGCAAAAATGAACCTCGAGTTCTTAAAAAAATAATTCTTGTATAAAAAAGTGTAATCCATTTTGCCATTGCTAATATTCTGTCATAGCAAGACAATAGTTAAAAATCGGAGAACCTTAGAATAGCTACGACAATAAATACACAATAATGGCATTTGGACAATATATTTTGGAAGTGGAGGTGCTTGTTACGGTATCCTTACACCTCGCAGAAAAACATTTCCCCGAAAATCATTTACCAGAAAAACATTTCCCTGAACGTTCTTTTTCCAGAATTAACATTTGTCAGAAATCACACTAGCCAGAATGAACATTTGCCTGATATTACATCTGCCAGAATGAACACTTGCCTGAAATTACATCTGCCTGAATGAACACTTGTTTAAAACTACATCTGCCAGAATGAACACTTGCCTGAAATTACATTTTCCAGAATGAACATCTGTTCGAAAGTACATTTCCCCGAGAGCTTATTTGCCAGAATGTACATTTGGCCGAAATTACATTTCCCCGAAAACTTATTTGCCAGAATTTACACTTGTCAGAATGCACATTTGACCAAAATTACATTTCCCCTAAAGCTTACTTGCCAGACTTTACACTTGCCAGAATGTACATTTGGCCAAAATTACATTTTCCCGAAAACTTATTTGTCAGACTATAAACTTGCCAGAATGTACATTTGATCGAAATTGCATTTTCCCGAAAATTCATTTTCCCGATATTATACACATTAAACCAAAATTTCGTTATTGATAGAATTTACATTACAAAAATAAATAACTATGCTTGTTAATTTTCAAAAATCATTAAGCTGCGTGTGGAATAAAAGGGGCAAAGGAAAGCAGTCTCTCACGTCTTGTAAGTAATTTTGACAAACAACGTTAGGTTTGAAATATTTTTGGTTTTTGACAAAAATTAGTGCCATTTTCAGAAGCGAACTATTTTTCCGAAGTTTGTGATGATATTTTGATGTGTTTTTAGCTTGTTGGTAATATTACGGTATTTCGATAGTATCTGAAAGTCACATAAACTTCCGCATACAAGCGTTGTATCATTGAAGCATGTTAGTCAGGTGCGTAGCCAGAAATATACAATGAGGGGCTGTTTCGGGGGTCTGATTGCGGAGTTCCCAGCCAGAGGGCATTCGAGGTCTGGAACCACAGCGCAGAGCCGCTGGAAAATTTTGTATTTTTTGCGAAACGGACTTAGTTTTAGGCCTATTTTGATAAAAATTATTGCTTTAAAACGTGACATATCAAAATTTGCAGTGCAAAAACTTGATTAAACTGGTTACGGAAATGCGTTATGTAGAAGGTGGATAAAAACGGTAAAATTTTAGTTTTATATTTACAAGCTGGTAAACCATAAAATTCTAGTTCAGTAAAACTTGCAAGGGGTAATCTATTTCATGCATATTTTAGAGAAAGATAATTGGAGTGGGAGCGGGCTAATGGAACGAAACTTGAAAGAAGTGGTTGACAAAATTTGAGAGAAGTGATTGGTAATTAACTAAAGTTAAATAGCCCCCTGCCTATTTCTAAGTTTTACTTGTTTTTGATGAATATCCATATTTAGCATTTTTTAGCAAGCTATCAAATTTGTTGCTAATTTTTGCCATTTTGAAAGTTTTTACTTATTTGTGTGTTTTATTTCTGACAAATCAGTTTCCCCTAAATAGTTGTTTCAAAAGATGCTTTAAATCATTTTTGAGGCCATTTTAGAGCTGTTACGAATAATAATTTTGAATGCCTGAGATATAATTATTTGCTGTGTTTTTACGTGTACGTGACTGTTTCTTTGTTTTCCCGTTTTTCTGATTTGGAATATTCGAGATGATTCCTTTCAAGTATATTTTACTGTCTTCTATTAGTCGCCGGAATATTTTGGTTGTTTACCATGCTTGATTGCTATATTTATACTTGAAGTTTGTGACGTCATAATTATGTCGAAATTTGTTTATCGTAAACTCGTGTATGTTTTTCTATTGTGACGTATCAAGAATTTTTCTGGGATATTCGATAGGTTTTGCCGTAGTATAAATAGGCGGGTCGTTCTTCGTTTTTAATATTCTAAGAGTGGGTGATTATAGGTATTTGTTTCATAGGCAGTTTTGCCAAGTGTGTGTATCTGTTGTTGGCTTGCGTAGCCGTATAGTTGCCGATTTGAATCTGGTCGATCGCGAGTGTTTGTAGTAGCACCTCAACCTGGTTGGTCGCGGTTAAGTCTTTTACGATCTGAATCTGGTCGACTGCAAAAAGTTTAGTGGAGCGATTTTGCTCAGTGAGAGTGGTTTTGTGTTTCAATCTTAAATAGAACTTTTAACTTAAGATTGGTGAGCTGCTTTCTGAGATTCAAGAAGCCAAAGGAACTATCAACTGCCATTTTTGATTCGTCAATTAACATCTCAGTCGTTCTCTTGTTTTAGTCGACGTAGACAATTCTAGAGAGTAAAGGTTGTACTCAAGCCAAGTATCAACGATCGCAACAAGTGCAAAAGACTGCTGTTTCAGAAACCAATAGCCATTACCCCAGTGCCATCGCCAGGACAAACGAAGCAAAGGGGCACTAGCCAAAAGTGGGGGGCGCTTAAGACTAAATTTTTGCATATTAAAACCGATCTTCACATCTTGTACGGCTACAAATATATATTTTAAAATGCTGTATTCATATCTAAAAAAAAGATCTATAAGGCCGGCAACGTTTCTAATCTCGTTTTCGTCTGCAGCCCCTAATACAGTGCCGCAACTAAAGCGTTGTTCTATGGGGCAAAATTTCTTTCAGGGGAGGCCAAAAATTGCTGCCTTTTTTACAATACGAGCATGCTGGGCCATAAGTGTATCCAAGATTTTTGATTGGGGGGTAGGGCACAAATCACGTGCAATGACGTTACCAGAAATCTCGGAAAGAAGAACTTTTTGTGGGACAAAGTTATTGTAGATAGGAAGATTAGAAGCCGTGGCCAGTGTGTTAGCACATAACCAGCATTTTGGTAAAGGGTGAGAGCTTAAATCTCCCAAAAAAGTGTAAAAGGGAGATGTGCTGAGCAAACTGGTGTAACTCAAACATATTACAGACGTGAGTCTGGGGGCGAAGCCCCCAACCGCTGGGCGATATTTTGTGCTTTTTGGAAAACTAGCTATTTTATTGCCATTGGATCACAATTTGCACGTGTTTAGAGCCATTCGAAAAAACTAGATTTTTAACATTTGAAAGCTAATTGAAAAAATTAAATTGTTCAGTCCTACCTTAACTTACAATTCAAGTCCAAAACATTTTAAAATCTTGTATTTTGGTGTTAAATTTCGTGTGGTTTGGCCCGTGTAGGGGAAAACAAGGTACATTGCCTACCCGCAATATTTTAGCAGTAAATAATAATTCACTACAAGATTTTCCTTAGAGATTTTTGTTTTGGCATAAAAATAATTAGTTGCAGGAGTACATATACGACCAAGAGGTGCAAGCCTACTGAATTCAAATTTAGTTATTTGTTCAATGAATATTTCCCCTAGCTAATTTTTTTTCAAAAATATTTTGTCGCGTAAAAACTGGCGAGGTAGAGTTGGATTGTTATTTAAAAATGGTACAATAGATGGTTACGCTTACTCAGAGATGGAACCGGTCAAGATTTTCTTGACCCGACCGGTAAATTTCAAAATCTTCGCCGGTTGACCGGCCGGTTGACCGGTTTCTGACCTGCCCTGTCGACCGTTTTTTCACAGAAGGTTTTTGTTCACTGTTCAATGTGTCAAATGAAAAATTTTCGAAAAGGGAAGAGTCATGGGTGAGTTGTTGAAATATGTAACTTCGGACGGGGGTCTCAGCAAAAAAACGCAAAAAATTTTTGCATTTTTTAAAAAAATAACTCAATTTTAAGACCTTTTCTGGTTAAATTTCAGTATGAAAGGCCTGTTTTGAGCAGCGCAAAGCGTGCACAAAATAAGCATAAAAAGAATTGGAGGGCACAAGCTAAATTATTAGACGTTCTTTCTAATTATATTATGCTGAAGGCCAAGAAAACAAGTTAGTGTTTTAGCCATAGGTGGGCAAGTTAACGCAAAACGTTAGCTTCGTTAACCACTAGTTCGTTAACAAACTTCACACCTCCGTTAACGTTAATCCGTTATTTTCAGCTTTAATTAACGGAAGTTAATAAAGTCCGTTAATCCGTTATTATTTTGCGTGTAATTTACATCTCGTTTTATTCACTCGCTTCTAGAACACGTATTGACGCTGTTAAGCTGATTGTAAGGAAATATTTATTGCTATGGTGGTCTTTTTGTGTTTTGAAAGTTACATTTTACAGTCTAATCAAATTTCAAGATAAAAGTAAGTTCAAATGCACAACGAAGCTGCATGATATTCACGATAGAAACCTTAACGGAAGTTAACAGCACTTAACGGAATTTACTTTAGTCCGTTAACAGCTCTTAACGGAAGTTAATTTAGTCCGTTAACCTGAAAAAGTTTTTAACGGATTAACGAGTTAATGAAAAAGTTAGCTCGTTATTAACGGATTAACGATTAACGGACTTGTGCTTACCTATGGCATAGATGGGCAAGTTAATGCAAAACGTTAGCTTCCTTAACCGCTAATCCGTTAACAAACTTCACACCTCCGTTAACGTTAATCCGTTATTTTCAGCTTTAATTAACGGAAGTTAATAAAGTCCGTTAATCCGTTAACATTTTGCGTGTAATTTACATTTCGTTTTATTCACTCGCTTCTAGAACACATATTGACGTTGTTGAGCTGATTGTAAGGAAATACTTATCGCTATGGTGGTCTTTTTGTGTTTTGGAAGTTACATTTTACAGTCTAATATAATTTCAAGATGAAAATAAGTTCAAATGCACTAACGAAGCTGCAATCCGAAAATCTTTGGAAATTGTGAACAACAATAATTAATAGACCTATGAGGCTGCAGGTTACTATTTGCCTAAAAAAAGAGCTCCTTTCTTCGCTTTCTTCTATAAAACTCGTGCTAATACGCAACAAGTGTTACCAGAGCAAACTGGTTTGTACTGGTACGATGAATGAACGGTGCAAGATATTAACGATAAAAACCTTAACGGAAGTTAACAGAACTTAACGGAATTTACTTTAGTCCGTAAACAGAACTTAACGGAAGTTAATTTAGTCCGTTAACATGAAAAAACTTTTTAACGGACTAACGAATTAATGAAAAAGTTAGTTTCGTTATTAACGGATTAACGATTAACGGACTTGTGCCCACCTATGTGGCAATCGCATCGCATCGATGATTTTCTTCGATATTTGTTACGCAGAAAACTGCGATGCAATTTTGCGATGCGATGCAAAATAGAATAACATATACAATTTTTTGTACGATAATTTGAAATTTTTTCGATGCGATAATATCGCAGCTACTTTGCGATTATTTGAGCGATTATTGATTTTTTAAAACTATTTTGAAATTTAAGTTTGTTGCCTAAAATTTAGCACTCCGTTTACAAGCTATTAAAGCTTTTATTTAACCACATTTGCAAATCAGTATAAAACGAAAAGTTGTTGCAGTATCTTTTTGATGCCTGATGCTTCAAATACCGACAGTGGAAGCCCGTTATGTGTTACTGCTTTCACAACTGCTTTCTTGAAATCTGAAACGTCGATGGTATAATCGACATGGCCTTTCTCGGCTGGTCGCATTACAGTAACAAGGCATTTAAGGTGGCACTTGAAGACGCTGCAGATGAAGACCGACCTTTTGATTTGATCAACGTTTCATGCTGTTCCGGGGGTGTTTGCGTTTAAGATGCTGCATTAGGTTGCCTGAGTGAAAATAGGATTCGTCTGTCTTGTTAGGCACAGGTGTCGCTGCAAACTTACAAGACTTGCGCTTTGCAAGAACTTTCTCTCCTTCTTCCTTCCTTTTGAAATACTCGCGAAAATCATTATCCAACTTTGGCATGATTTTCCTGCTGCAAAACTAGACGCATTCGCAACCAGAGGTGGAGTGTTCGAGGACGTCCTTGGCCTCGAGGACGTCCTCAAGGACACATTTTGAAAGTTCTTGGCCTTGGCCTCGAAGCCTCAAGTCCTCGAAAATTGCCCCGTCTTCGGCTCGAGGACAGCACTATTTTTTGAACCGTTGAAATTTTGTTGGAAAACGTCAGAAACCTTGCGGAAAATTTGCGAACACTTGTTTTGTTTTCCTCAATTGGAGCATAGGCGTAGCCAATGGGGGGGACCAGGAAACCCGCCCCCCTCCCATTGAAATTTCACCAATAACAAGAATGTGCCAAAAAAGCCTACTGTTTCTTCAGTTTCAGTTTCTTTTTAGCATTTTTCATTTGCGACAGTAACTAACAACAATATGGAAAACCAAGGGCTCCGGCCCCCCCTCAATTCATTTTTTGCCAGCCAATTTAAACGTATAACCCGGAAGAAATGGAGAATTTTTGTCATAAAAGTTGCTATCTCAGACCGTCATATAGCCTTTTTATGAACGTAATGCATTAACCAGGGCCGGATTGACCATAATATGGCGCAGTACCAGCTAGGGGCCCTGCGCTGAAATTGTAAGACTTTTTTTGGTCTTCCCCTATACTTGGCAGAAAGATGTTGCAAAAATCCCCAAACTGCCAGGGGCCCGGCGCGATGTAAATCCGGCCCGGCAATAGCATGGTTAGTAGGCGTAACCATCTATTGTACCATTTTTCAATAACAATTCAGTAATTCGCCTCCACTCCCCAGTTTTTACGCACAAAATACTTTAAAAAAAATTAGTCATGGAAAATGCTGATTGAACAAATCATTGACTTCAGTTGAGAGGGCCTGACCCCCTAGCCGAACATGTACTCCTATAACTGGTTATTTTCATGACAAAATAAAAATCTCTAAGGAAAATCTTCTAGTGGATTATTACTTACTGCTAAAATGTAGCCAGAGACAAAGCACCTTACTTTCCCCTACCTAGACCAAATCACTTACACCTACAATTTAACTCAAAAATGCGAGATGTTAAACGTGTTTTGGACTTAAATTGCAAGTAAAAGGAGCATTAAACAATTTAATTTTTTTGATTGGCTTTCACATTTCAAAAATCAAGTGCTTTCAAATGGATCTGAACACGTGCGAAATGTGATTCAATGGCATTAAAATAGCTGTTTTTTTTCAAAAAAAATTACAAAAAATCGCCTAGCGGCTGCTAAAGTCTCTGCTGGCTGGGGGCCCCGCCCTCAGACCCCCGTCTGTGATACGTTTGAGTTACACTAGCTTTCTCAACACGTCTTCAAAGTTAGATATTTGCACTTTTCAACTATTAGTTTAAGCCCTCTCTCTTTACAAAATCCTGGTTAAGTGCCAACAAGCAACGGTTTCAGATCTTCCATTCTACGATATCTTTGTCCGACAAGAAAAGTTCCTCTTTTGAAAATTTTTGATGACGTCAGTGCATGTGATTTGTAATTTGAGCCCCCCAATCAAAAACTCTGGCTACGCCTATGAATTGGAGATTGCCTGAAAAACTTTTTTGAAGACCTTTTTTTATTTGGAGAACACTTGCGGCTGTGTCCTTGGCCTCGAGAGGGTCTGTTCTCGAAAGAGCAGTCCTTGGCCTTGAGCAATCCTGTCCTTGACCTTGAGAGGGTCTGTCCTCGAAAGAGCAGTCCTTGGCATCGGATTTTTTTGTGTATTTCGCCTTGAGTCTTGTGTCCTCGACTTCACCTCTGTTCGCAACTGAAACAACTAACGTAGTCTGGAAGCTCAGCCAGAGTGAGATTTTAATTCCGAGATACCGCCTTAGCAAAAAAACTAAGCAAAAGCTATTGCGTCATAACTAGGAGCACCGCATGCACACACGGTGCTCCATGCTCACACGCGTCAATACCAAGAACTGAAAAGCAACTTTAAGCACAACGTAAAAAGCAAGTGTCAGTCAAAATCGGTCACAATGGCGAAACAATTGACTTATGACCATAGGCGAAGCCAGGGGGGGGGGCCCAGGGGGCCCGGGCACCCCCCAATCAAAACTCCACTAACGACAAAAAGTTATGACAACATAGCCTGACGGTGTTTAGTTGCAGTTTTTTTTCAGTAATTGCGCACATAACAGTAATTAAACAGTAAAGTAACAGTAAAGCTAACGGTTTTGGCCGAAAAACCACTCTCAATTTCGGTGAAGACCTTTTGTTTTTTTGGAGATCACCTGAATTTGGGCGGAAAAATCGTTCGAATTTCCGATTTCGGCTGAAAAATCACTCCTAATTTCGCTGAAGATCTTTTTTTTTTTTTTTTTTGGAGATCACCTGAATTTGGGCGGAAAAATCATTCGAATTTCCGATTTCGGCCCAAGATTCACTCTCAATTTCGGTGAAGACAGCCGAATTTTTGAGGGTTTGGGCCCCCCCAATCAAAAATCCTGGCTACGCCTATGCTTATGACCAAACAAAAGAAACTAATAGAATAAAAGACAAAAAATCGAAATACTGTAATCGAAAAAATTGCAGATTTTTTTTGTCAAGTTCTGCAATGCGATAACGGATGCGATTTTTTTGGTTGTTTTGATGCGATAATTAGATGCGATATTTATCGAAAAAAACGTGGGATGTGATGCGATTTTCGATGCGATGCGATGCGATTGTCATCCCTGGATTTTAGCATGTACTAAAAAATTTCAAGTCTGCTCCACTTCTACTCTCAAGCCAATTTAAAATGTTGCTAAAATACCAGGTAGCGTAAGCCTTTTCAACATGCATGCTTTATTCTAATCTGATTACACGATTTTAACGTCTAGTTTGCACTTTTTTGCTTTGTGCCTTGACCCAAAAGGGAGGCATAGCACGATGTCTCCCTAAATACGCCCTAGGATGTGCATGCCTTAAAGGTCACAGGATATTAGTAACAGATTGAAATCATTCAACAATTGGTTTCAAAAGGTGTGGTTGGTTAGTACTGTTTTTTTTATAAAAAAATTTATCTATAATAAAATATATACGTATATTTTGGTTGGTGCTTAAACGTTTTTTAGTTGCAAGAAAGAAAAATTTGTCCGGTGTTTGAACCGGCTTGACCGGCAGTTCGAAGAATCTCGACCCGACCAGTAACCCGACCGGTTTCCATCTCTGCGCCTACTAACCATGTTATTACCCTGGCCAGATTTATTTTGTGCGGGGCCCTTGACACTTTGAAGATTTTCGCAACATCTTCCTGCCAAATATAGGTGAAGACCAAAAAAAAGTCTCACCATTTGAGCGTGGGACCCCTTGCTAGTACTGTCACTGTGCCATATTATGGTATATCCGGCCCTAGTTATTGCATTACGTTCATAAACAGATAAATGAGGGCCTAAGATAGGAACTTTTAGAACAAAACTCTCCATTTCTCCTGGGTTATATATACATTTAAATCGGTTGGCAGAAACTGAATTGAGGGGACCTGGTCGTCATTATTCTTATTAATTTCTGTTGTAAGCAAAAAATGCTAGAAGAAACTGAAACTGAAGAAACAAGAGGCTTTTTTTTCATATTTTTGTCATTGGTGACAATTCAATTGGGGGGCTGGGAGCGGGATCCCTGGCTACGCCTGTGTGCTGGGCAGTTTGTTTCAGAAATAAGAAAGCTTTTAGCAACTTCTGAAGCTGAGTTCAATTCATTGGTTGGTGCGGGTTTGGGTTCGAAACCATTCGGTACAACAGCAGCGGTTATTTTTGCCTTTCGGGAATAAATTCAAGTTTGGACGTGAAAGAGCAAGAAGGTTACGATAACCAGGGGCACCAGAAGCATTTGCAGATAATCAAGTGGAAGGAGTACCGGTAGCTTCAGAAGAAGCAGGATTCGGACCGGGGTGAGGGTCTCTAATACTTCTTATGACAAACCTATCCATTACTGCCAAACAAGACAAAACGCAGTGTACAACAGTTACTAAACAACTTCTTGGCCAAGATCAAAGCGACCACGTGCACTCATTGCTAATGCTAGCGTGCTACCCTGGTGCTACCGCAACCGCACCCAACGTCAATTTTTTTATTGTAAAATAGTTGCTATTGCGTCACAATAAAATTTTGCAATATTCTTCAAAGATTTTACTTACTAAACAATTTGTAGCTTATAATCGCAATATATAGCAACCACAAAATTTGGTGCATTTTAGGCTTAGGCCTATCACTTTTATTTATTTACATTATTTACAATTTCTCTAAACGAACGTTTTCGGCACTACCACTGGCCCTCTTCAGGAATATCTAAATAGCAATAATAACTTTAAGAATCCGAATCAAATAATAAACTAATCTTCAAAAGGTTAAAACATTGCTGTACTTTTTTAGTGTCTACTAGCCTACGTTAAACTCAGCAAGAACGATTCAAATTTACAATTGAAATGACAAGAGTTAGCAATTATGACGAAACAAGCATTATGATTTCAGAAATATAGTAAACACTAAGTATGTCCAACAACTGTCATTGAATTTTATGGTTAAAAAACTTGCAGCAGAAATGATGATCCGTTTGCGTAAAGTTGACGATTGAGAGCAGGAGAGTGTTTCTTGATCAGGAGAGCTTCGTGAATTTTGGTGTCGTACTCAGAACGGCATTTTCGAATTATTTTGAATGAATCCAAGCCAGTTTTTTATTAGAGCAAATGTTGCAGGACATTATGTGGTCTTTAATTGAACTTTTCTGGTTACTATTGAAATTTAGATGTTCTTGGACTCTAGTGCTCAGATGTCTGGAGGACATACCAATGTATGTCTTGTTCGTGTCACACGAACATGTAAAATGATAAACAACATTTGAACACAGAGCCACAGGTGTTTTGGATTTTAGTTGAAAATAAGATTTGACCTTAAATGATTTGTAGATCGGGATAATTTTAACATTCAGTTGATTTCTGATTATTTTTGAAAATTTGTTAACAAATCGTCGTGAATCTTTACCAAAATACGGAATAACAATTGGATATTCATGGATAGAACTGCTAGAAGTTTGATTGGTATCAACGGAAGACTGATTACTGTTGTTTTGGCTTTGAAATTGTTGCAATAATTTGTCAAAAAACTTGCTGGGATAACCGTTGGCCTTAAACATAGCTTTCATATTTTCTGCTTCTTTCTGGAATAGTGTGTTGTTGGAGCATATTCGTTTAGCACGATTTAAAAGGCATAGAATCAAACCAGATTTCCACTTGAGTGGGCAAAATGCATTAAAATTTAGTAATAAATTTGTATGAGTTGGTTTCTTCCAAATCCATGTGTCTATGCCAGAGTGATTTAGTTTAATTTCAACGTCCAAAAAAGGGATGGTTTCAGAAGCATGCTCTGCTGTGAATTTGATACTTTTATGTTGAGAATTTAGAAGGTCCAAAAATTTTGAGCAAGACGTATCATTATTAAAAACAGCAAAAATGTCATCGACGTAGCGAAGGTATAGTTTTGGCTGAAAGTTTAAGTTTGAATTAAGCAATTTATTCTCCATGTGTGCAAGGAAAAAATTGGCAATGGTTGGACCTAAAGGGGAGCCCATACTAACACCGTCATGCTGTTCATAGAATTTATTCCTGTGCATAAATATTCCTTTGGTTGCTAGCCTTAAGAGTTTTGCAAATATCTCTTTGTTTACAATTGGCTGATTCTGGCTCGATTGGTCGGAGTATATTGTATCAGTTATAATTTGGATCGTTTCTTCTAATGGGATGTTCGTAAATAAGGATGAGACGTCAAAACTTACTAATTTATGAGCAGGATGAAATTGAAAATTGGCTAGATGATCAAGAAATTGATTGGTCGACTGTAACATGTATGTTTGCGGAATGTACGCCAACGGTTATCCCAGCAAGTTTTTTGACAAATTATTGCAACAATTTCAAAGCCAAAACAACAGTAATCAGTCTTCCGTTGATACCGATCAAACTTCTAGCAGTTCTACCCATGAATATCCAATTGTTATTCCGTATTTTGGTAAAGATTCACGACGATTTGTTAACAAATTTTCAAAAATAATCAGAAATCAACTGAATGTTAAAATTATCCCGATCTACAAATCATTTAAGGTCAAATCTTATTTTCAACTAAAATCCAAAACACCTGTGGCTCTGTGTTCAAATGTTGTTTATCATTTTACATGTTCGTGTGACACGAACAAGACATACATTGGTATGTCCTCCAGACATCTGAGCACTAGAGTCCAAGAACATCTAAATTTCAATAGTAACCAGAAAAGTTCAATTAAAGACCACATAATGTCCTGCAACATTTGCTCTAATAAAAAACTGGCTTGGATTCATTCAAAATAATTCGAAAATGCCGTTCTGAGTACGACACCAAAATTCACGAAGCTCTCCTGATCAAGAAACACTCTCCTGCTCTCAATCGTCAACTTTACGCAAACGGATCATCATTTCTGCTGCAAGTTTTTTAACCATAAAATTCAATGACAGTTGTTGGACATACTTAGTGTTTACTATATTTCTGAAATCATAATGCTTGTTTCGTCATAATTGCTAACTCTTGTCATTTCAATTGTAAATTTGAATCGTTCTTGCTGAGTTTAACGTAGGCTAGTAGACACTAAAAAAGTACAGCAATGTTTTAACCTTTTGAAGATTAGTTTATTATTTGATTCGGATTCTTAAAGTTATTATTGCTATTTAGATATTCCTGAAGAGGGCCAGTGGTAGTGCCGAAAACGTTCGTTTAGAGAAATTGTAAATAATGTAAATAAATAAAAGTGATAGGCCTAAGCCTAAAATGCACCAAATTTTGTGGTTGCTATATATTGCGATTATTTGGTATAAAAAATCGACCTCTTTGCCGAAACTATAATTTGTAGCTTGTCAGCTAAATCAAGCAAGGATTGCGATTTTGCATTAGGTTTATGAATACTGGGTGCCATCACAATCAATGTACCGATTATAAAAGTTTCGCGAAACGCAATATTTCGTATCAGTTCAAATCATTAATCAACAGCCTTACAATAGGCTACTTAGGCCTACCAATATTTTCTCCTACTGTCGCTTTAGGGTTTGGGCAGGCGAAATTTTTGTTTGGGGGGCGCCGCCCCTACTGCCCCCCTCCTTAGTTGCGGCTCTGCCGTAATCGCTTGAAAACTCTATCTGCAGCAGTGAATGCTGCCAAACGCGCAACCAGGATTTTGCTAAAGAGGGGTAAAACAAGAGTATTTTTTTTGCACAAAAATTGTGTAATTTTGGCCTTGTGCTAAACAAACTGATGCAACTCGAGGGTGTCACAGACCGGGGCCTGGGAGCGGAGCCCCCAACCACTGGGCAATGTCTGTGATTTTACAGCAAAAAAATAGCGATTTTAACGGCATTTTGATCACATTTCGCACTTTTTGAAGCGGCATCAATGACTAAATTGCCAAAATTCAGAAATCATTTCAAAGAATTAAATTGCTTAACCCATTTAGCCCTCCTCCCTCAATCTCAGGTCAAGTCTAAATACGTTTAAACGATTGTATTTTGAAGTTAAATTTTCTAAGTGACTTGGCTAAGGGGGGCCTAAGCCCCTTCACAATGGTGCTCCAGTGACTGCGACCTAAAAATGTTGAGTGTGCTCCAAGATCAAAAACAGCTGCTCTTGAAAAAAAATGTTTTCACCTATTGTTCATGTCATAATCACTAACATAAGTATCGATAACGATTCTGCAGTCTTATATCTCTCTTCCGCGCCACATTTGTAAAGGAGTCTTACAGTAAAAAGGCGGGTTATTCCGTCACATTTATGTACACCAGTTGATTGCCAGCAATTTGGCAAAAGATCTGAAAACGTTAAAGAAAAATTATGTTTGAAAGTTATTATTGCTATATTTCCATCATTGACTATTGTCTTATCGTTACGTGATGTACCAAAAACAGTACGGTATTTTGAGTAAACTGAAATCGAGGGGCACAGCCCCCCCGACAGCGACGTCAATGCATCACTTCCTCGCTTGCGCTACTGACGTTAGTGCAGACTTACACGTATGAAAAGACGAAACTGAAATTTCACGACCATTACGCTTACATATGGCCTACAGCAGTGGCTTTCAACCTGTAGGCCATAGGAGCATTTTGTGGTGGGCTACAGAGTTATTTGGATAATTGCAAATTCGGTTGAAAAAATGTCTTGATCATTGGCGTTGTGGGGCCCGTTAGAGAGCTACCACAAAGTTTGCGGTTTTTAGCGTGAATACCCTTTTTTTTTGTGGAGATCACCTGAAAATTGAAAAAATGCGATTAAGCTAGCGATTCAGATGTGGGCCATAGAAAATTTTCGAATTCAAATAAGGTCAAGGTGAGGAAAAGATTGGGGAACACTGGCAGTAGTGTAGCCAGGGGGGGGGGCTATAGCCCCCCCATTGGCATGTCGACCAAAATGCAGAATGAGAAAAACACTGCGTTTTTAGCACTTTTGAGACCGTTAAATGCACTAGAGTGGATTAAGTAATGATTTAAAACATCTTTTAAAACAAATATTTAGGGAGGCTAATTTGTTGAAAATAAAACTAACAAATAAATACAAACTGTGAAAAATGGTCAAAAATACGCAATCAAATTTGATCGCAAGTGTAAAAATGCTAAACTGGTGTCATCAACAAATATACTATAAACTAAGGAATAGGGGGGGCTATTCAGCATTAGTTAATTATCAATTTCTCTCAAATTTCTTTCCATTATCCCCCCTAACCCCAATTATTTTCTCTATAAACTGTATACGAAATAGATTACTCCGTATAAGTTTTATTGAACTATTCCATTGTATAATTTACCAGCATCTTAATAAGAGAACTAAAGTTTTACCATAAGCCACCTCCCAAATAGCACATTTATGCAACCAGTTAAATCAGTTTGCACTGCCAATTTCTAAGCCACGTTTCAGAAGCATTATTTTTTTATCAAAATAGCCAAAAAATTAAGTTATTTTTGCAAAAAAATGCAAAATTTTCGAGCGTTGGGGGCTCCGCCTCCAGAACCCCGTGCCTCCGGCGGTAAAAGTGCACAGCAGAAACTTCTTGACAGCAGAAAATTCGATTTTTCATGATATACAGTTGCAGTTCTGCTGCCTTCTCAACAACAATCTCGAAAAGATCATTCATTTTACGTTGTTCATTACATTGCATTATGCAGTCAGTTATGCTAGAGCAAGGATCGTTGATTTAATTGTGACGTCACCTGAAGCAATTCTTTATCTTCTTGCTACCTTCGCATGAACTGCGAATGAAATGTTCTAAATTGTATGAAATGTGAATGGCGGGAGTTGACATCATAATAAGCTTTCCGTAGGAGTGGCTTTCTCGGTAAATTTCAACAAAAAACTGGAAGTACACGCCATTGCTGCTTTTTTGAGTGTTAGTAAGCTAAAGCACGAAATCTTTTGCTGAAAAATGCAACAAGTGCTCTTTTGCTGGCTTACATTTGATGTAGATTTTGGATGCTTCGTACTACAGCTGGCGATTTAATTTTGTCGCAAACGCAAGACGAATTACACTTTTTTCTTTTTTTATAACAATAATATTTCATAAAAAACCGAGGCTCATTGTTGCTCAGAATCTAAAAAAATACCAACCTCCATCAGTAACAAAAAGATTGGAAACAAAAAAGAATAAATTTCTAATCTTAAAAGCAACTAAATTCTGTGCTAATTCAAAACGATTAAATTTTAGTGATTTTCCAGTATTTACTAGAAAAATATTGCAACGATTCTAAAATTAGAGAGTGCTCCTTCAAACCGCGCAAGCAACTCATAAATATTTGAATGTTCTCAAGTTAAAAAAAAAACTCCGTACTTTTTCGCTTTTGCAGTTTTACGATGCTGCAAAAAAAAGCAAAAAAGTCTTTGTTCAAACTGACAGAGCATTCGGAATTAAACTCCAAAATAACTTTAAAAACATTGTCGTTTAAATTGACATGCAGTAGCGTAGCAGGGGGAGGGGGGCTGCAGCCCTTTCATTGGCCTGTCAACCAAAACGCAGAATAAGAAAAATACATTTTTAGCTCTACTGAGACTATTTTTTTTGCGCTGGAATGGACTAAAAAGTGATTTAAAGCAATTTTTGAAACTTATATTCAGAGGGGGGACCAGAAGCGTAGCCAAGGGGGGGCTATAGCCCCCCCCCCATTGGCCTGCCGACCAAAATGCAGAATAAGGAAAATACCACGCTTTTAGTATTTTTAAGACTGTCTTTTGCACTGGATTAGACTAAAAAATGATTTAAAGCATAGTTTGAAACGTTTATTTTGGGGGGGGGGGGGGGGGGGGCCAATGAACTGCCGACCAAAATGCAGAATTAGGAAAATACCACGTTTTTAGCCTGTAGCGTAGCCAGGGGGGGGGGGGGCGGGGAGGCTATAGCCCCCCCGCGATTGACATGTTGACCAAAAAGCAGAATGGGAAAAACGCTACATTTTTAGCACTTTGAGACTGTTTTATGCACTGGAGTGGACTATATAGTGATTTAAAACGTCTTTTGAAACATAAATCCAGGGGGGGGCTAATTTGACAAAAATAAAACCAACAAATAAATAAAACTTTTGATAAATGGTTAGAAATAAGCAATCAAATTTGATCGCAAGTGTAAAAATGCTGAACATAGGTGTCATCAACAAACATACGTACTATAAACTAAGGAATAGGGGGAGGGGGGGCTATTCAGTATTTGTTAATTACCAATCATTTCTCTCAAATCTCTTTTTATTAGCCCCCCTACGATTATTTTTCTCTATAAACTGTTTACGAAATAGATTACTCGTGTGAGTTTTATTGAAGTATTTGATTCTATAATTTACCAGCATCTAAACAAGAGAACTACATTTTACCATTAGCCACCGCCCAAATAGCCCATTTATACTTCCAGTTTAATCTTGTTTGCACTGCCAATTTCTAAGTCACGTTTTAAAATCATTATTTTTTAATCAAAAAAGCCCTAAAATAAAGTTATTTTTGCAAAAAAATGCCAAATTTTTGAGCGCTGGGGGCTCCGCCCCCAGACCCTCGTGCCTCCGGCGGCTGGGGGCTGTGCCCTCAAACCCCCAGCCTCCGGCAGCTGGGGGCTTTGTCCCTAGACCCCCGACACACAGCCCCCTCATTGCGAATTTCTGGCTGCGGGCCTGGGGGGACTTATTCGTCGAAAATTAAAGTCACAAATCGATTAAGTCTTTAAAAATTGCCCAAAAATATATAATGATATTTGATCGCTAGTGTAAAAATACCAACACATAGACTTCATCAACAAATTATATTATACTGTGAACTCAGGAATAAGAGGGGGGGAAGGGGCTATTTAGTGGTGTTTGTTAATTACCAATCACTTCTCTCAAATATCTTTTCATTAGCCCCCCCCCAATTATTTTTCTTTATAAAATATAGACGAAATAGACTACTGCCTGCATGTTTTATTGAATAATTAGATTTTATGATTTACCAGCATGTAAACAAGAGAACTACAGTGTTACCATTAGCCACCTTCCACATAGCCCATTAGTGCAACCAGCTGAATCATGTTGCGCTGTCAATTTCTATGCCACGTTTCAAAAGCATTATTTTTACCAAAATAGCTCTAAAATTAAGTTTTGTTTTGCTCAAAATGCAAAAGTTTTGAGCGCTGGGGGCTCCGCCCCCAGTCCCCCAAAATAGCCCCCCCATTGCGGATTTCTGGCTCCGCGTCTGTTGACATGAACGTTTTCTGAATTCAAGAACTAATATTAAGAACAAATAAAGCAGCAAATTGGCAAAAAACTAAGATAAGCCAGCCTCAACTTAAAATTTATTGGTTCTAAAAAAGTGTAACCTGGGTTAAAGTAACCTTGCTTTGCCTCAGTGAACATGCTTGCATCGATTTTTTATTGCTAATTTTTGTTACGCTTGAAGCACAACTTATGATAGCAAATTGACTCATAAGCTAGGTTATATTTCTCATTCAGTAAGCTAGCTGTTATCGCAACGTTTCCTAATTTCAGCTAAAAGTTTGTTCTGTTTATTAGAAATAAATTACCTAAACATGGTATAATTTTTTGAATAAAAAATAGTTTCTAGAAAATGAATTTTTGAGGAAATGTAATTTCTGAGTAATTTCGGCCAAATGTGAATTCTGACAAATGTACATTCTGGCAAATAAGCTTTAGGGGAAACGTAATTTCGGCCAAATGTACATTCTGGTAAATAAGTTTTCGGGGAAATGTAATTTCGGCCAAATGTAAATTCTGCCAAATAAGCGTTCGGGCTAATGTAATTTCTGGCAAATGCATGTTCAGGAAAATGTAATTTTTGTCTGGAAAGTGCGCGTTCAGGAAAATGTAATTTCTGGCAAGTGCATGTTCAGCCAAGTGTAATTTCCTGAAACCGCACGTTCAGGAAAATGTAATTTCTGGAAAGTGCACGTTCAGGAAAGAGTAATTTCTGGCAAGTGCATGTTCAGGCAAGTGTAAATTCCTGAAAGCGCACGTTCAGGGAAATGTATATTCGGGATAATGTAGTTTCGACCAAATGTTTTTCGGGGAAATGTAATTTCTGGAAGGTGTTTTTCGGAGAGGTGTATAAGATCCGCTTGTTACAGCAGTGTTCCGTAACACTGTTGGCTGTAAATTCTCCAGCGAAACTCTGGAGCCTTCACAGTGTCCGTCTCGGCAAACCACAATTGAAATTCTCCAACTTAAACAGTCACGTTCAGACAAAATAAATAATATGGAACAGTACGGCATGGCAAAAAATAACTGAAATTTAACCTGAAAATAACTAAAAGAATGCCTTACAAGCGGTCTTCAAAATAAAATCCGTCCGTTTGCCAGTTGCTCGAATGAAAAGGAATGCTATGGATTTTTTTGAATGTTGGTTTAATCAATGACATAAAACTAGATGATACGCAACTCTTTTTCACACTCTTTTTCCTCTTTGTTTTTTTATTGTGCGGAATTTTGCTATGTCTTTGCCCGCGCTAAACTGCTGACAGTGACTGTACTGTACAGCCTTAGCCTTGCTCAACTAACAATAGGTAGCAATTATTACACATATCGTTGTCTCTGAAAGTTGTGGCTCTGCGTAATTTACGTTAAGTTTTGTCAACTACTAAATTACCTCTTAAAATCCAATTTTCGAGTTAGTGCTGCGTAAAATACGTAAATATCAACGTGCTATTGCAACTTAATGTTACGACATTACTGAACAGTAAATATGAAAAGTGTTCTGTTTTTTTGTTTATTGTCGTGGTTTCTCATTTCTTCTGCTTTTCTGAGTCAAAATATGTTAAATGCTTCGCACTGAATTGATTGAACTACTCTAAATATGTAAGAGTCAGTTTTATGTTTCATTTTGTGTTGTTGTTATGGTAGCAGTGAACTTTGAAGAGTCAAGAGCGTACGTTAATTTTCGTTGCTTCCATGCCAGAAATGGCAAAAATAAACTGAATTAAATAATGTCAAAAACACGTGCCGTAGTTTTTTACGGCATATAGTACATTTTTTTTTATATGAACCAATAAATATTGTTAAGGCTTGCTGTTCGTAGTTTTTTGCCGAATTTTGGCCCAAATTGTTCTTAAATTTTGAAAACACGGATGTTAATTTTAGCGACCACATTTGTACAACTGTTTGAGATGTTAGTTTTAGCGATCATATTTGTAAAACTTAGTGTTTAGTCCCAAAGCTTTGTGTGCTTTAGTGAACGCTTTTTTACTGCCTTTGCCGCTACGGAAAATTACTATTTTTTCGACTTGAACGACTGTCAAAAATTTTCTCAGTTACTCGCATAGAGCGCAACAGCATTCTTTATTCTCGTAATAGTTGCAATTTTGCTCGCAAATACAAGAAAACCACTGAAATTTTGTCGTTTTGAATCAGTACAGAATTTAGTTTCTCGTATTAATTTGAATTTTTTTTCTTTTTCATTTGTCCTTATAATTTATTTTTGCTACTGAGGCTGGAATTTTTCTTAATTTGTTCTTAAAATTTGAGCAAAAATGAGTCTAGTGTTCTTACAAAATTGTTCTAGAAAAGAGTGTATGATCAGTTAGTTTGTGCGTTTTTAATTTCTTTTTTTTTAAGATATGTTATCCTGTGGTGAAGTATCTTTATAAAAAAGATTAACTTCTACTTTGAAATGCGGAGTCTTTGCCGCTGAAAAATCTTGTTTTTTGACAAATAAGATTGATTTTATAATATTTTTGCGTGAAATTTTGGTTGCAAATTTTATTTTGGAGGGTCGCCGCTCAAGAAATTTTTGCTTATTTCATTAAGAAAACCGTCGATTTTGAGACGTTTAAGTGAAAAAAAGTTGAATTCATCAAAATAATTTAGTGAAAAATCACGGTTATGTTTTGAAATTGATCGCAGAGAAACTCCAAATCAGATGCAGTTTTGTCTAATATACAGCGCCACCGTTGTTTCGTCACAGCAGGATAAAGCAAAAATAAATCATCAGATACAGCATACGATCAAAACTCTAAATGTCGTTTGATGTCCTACTTAAACCCCTATACCTTTAAAGATTCATATATTTTACCAACTTTTTGCGAAAAAACGTCAACGTACCTTTTTTTCAGAATTAGTGACTGCAATACGTCCTTGTGTCCTTGGGAAAGACACCTGACGCATATTTCCCATTAGGGCCAAGCAGTCTACCCGCAGTGTAGGTCCAGCAACAGAAAAGACTTGCAAGCAGAACCCAAAAAAGTGCTTGGCGTTATAGGCGTAGCTAGGATTTTTGATTAGTGGAGCTCAAACCGAAAAGCAATGACGTCATCAGAACTTTTCAAAAGGAATTTTTAATGGGACAAAGATACCGTAAAATGGAGGATCAGAAGCAGAAACCTGGATTACCATGAAACCAGGACTTTGCTAAAGGGGGTCAGGACTTGAACCAAAACTTGAAAAGTTTTCAAAAAATTGTAAATTGGGAGAGATGGCGAGTAAACTAGTGTATCTTAAACGTATCACAGAGTAGGGTTTTGGGGGCTTTGCCCTGTTTTTTTGTAATGTTTTAGAAATTTTTTGTAATGTTTATTGTAATGTTTTTTTTGTAATTTTTTGTAATGTTTTAGAAAAAATTGCAATTCTTGGCCATTTGGATCACATTTTGTACGTTTGTAGATCCATTTAAAATCACTAAATTTTTAAGATTTGAAAGCTACCTGAAAAAATTAAATTGTTCAAACTTCCATTTACTTGCAGGTCAAGTCCAAAACACGTTTAAAATCTTGCTTTTTTAGGTTAAATTTTGCAAGTGGCTTGGTCCAGGTAGGGTGAAGCAAGATGCAATGCCTCCAGCAATATTTTTAGCAGCTAATAAATAATAATTCACTCAAAGATTTGCCTCGGAGATTTTTGTTTTATCATAAAAATAGCCAGTTTTTGGAGTACATAAACGACCAGGACCCAAGCTCGCTCAATTCAAATTCAATAATTTGTTCAATAACCATTTTCCCAAGCTAATTGTTTTTTCAAAAGTATTTTGTCGCGATAAAACTGCTGAGATGGAGGTGAATTGTTATTCAAAGTTGGTACAAAAGATGGTTACGAGTCATGTTATTGCATTAATAATGCTGAGATTGTTCACAAAAAGGTTAGATGAGGGACTGAGATTGCAACTTTTAGTACAAAAAGCCTGAGCTTCTTCCGGATAACACGTTTACATTGGTTGGATATTTATATTGTACTGTTGAACGCAAAAGTGCTAAAATAAACTTAAGCTGAAAAAAGACTTTGTTGTCATTATTTTTATCATTGGTAGCAATTCAATTTACCCCCCTCCTTGGCTACGCCTGTGCTAGGCGTTGATGTAGTAAGACAAACTCAAAGTGCCAGGTTCATACGAATGATCGATCGAGTGACAACAGCAAAAGTTCATGACCTATAGAAAATGTTGGTGCGGATGAGTAAGACTTGGACTATTTCGTTCACACCCTTTAAACGATTAAGAACGGACACGATCCTACCCTGAATATGCTATCAAAGACCTGTAGAAACAGCTCCAATTTTCAAGATATTGCTTTTACTCGAATGATATAAACATGAATACCGATTAGTTTACTTCAAACCACCGTTAATTACTTTGCAAGCCCATTATTAGCGCTTCAACCGACCTTTTTCAAACTGCGCACTAATCGCCAGTGCCAGAGAAAACCAGAAAAGTGAGGCCTGCAGTCAAGCGTCACCGAGCAAAGAATAAAATAACCGCATTCGCGCAGTTTCCGATCATCTAGTTTTATGTCATTGGTTTAATTAAAAAAGAGCCAGTTATACTTTGGTAGCGACGGAAGGCGCCTGGTATCTGTGCAGAAGAACTCAAAAAATAAACTTGTAAAAACAAAAATAAAATTTAACAATTAGCATTTTGTATAATATGACAGCACAGATGTATTATAAAATACAAAATACCATAGGTTGGCACAAGTCCGTTAATCGTTAATTCGTTAATAACGAAGCTAACTTTTTCATCATTTCGTTAATCCGTTCAAAAGTTTTTTCATGTTAACGGAATAAATTAACTTCCGTTAAAATGCCCGTTAACTTAACGACAATGGTTCCTTAACTTACGTTAAGTTCCGTTAACATAAGGTTTTCATCGTTAATTTCTTGCACCATTCATTCATCCTACTGGTACAAACCAGTTTGCGCTGGTAACACTTGTTGCGTAATTACCGCGAGTTCTATACAAGTAAAAGCGAAAGAGCTGCAAGATAACAAAAGCAAGCGCGGGATCAAATGAGTAGGCGCGATGAGAAATTCTGCGAATAAAATTTTAGTCAGCTAAGTATAAAGTGTGTTAGATCTTAGGTGAGTTGAACTGCGATAGGCCCATGATGCACCCATGAATAATCTGTCATTGGTGGTACGATGAAAGTGACTAGCATGGCAGCGTTAGCAAGGAAAGTGGACAAGGATAGTTAGTTAGCCTAACCTATAGCAAAATTGATCTCGATTATTATCGTAATCTACAATCACTAATTTGTAATCGATTACGCAATTTTCAAATAATCGTAATCAGAAATCGTAATCTACGAATTGCAATTGATCGTAATTTACGAATTGCAAATAATCGAGCCTTGGCTGGCTGCTACTATAGGCTAGGCTTCCAGTACCAAACAAAAGCGTGAATGATGATATCAGTGTATAAACTGTATTGTGGAAGTGGTACCATTCACCAACTGCAGAACTGACTGCAAGTGCAAGACATGCATGATTGCCATTATTAACAACAGCCCAATAACAATCATTATCAGTAGCGTAGCCAGGGGGGGCTCGAGCCCCCCCGTTGATCTGTAAAGTATGCAAAATCGCACGTTTTTGGTGCTTTTGAGGCCGATTTTTGGTAAAAAAATGAAAACAGCCCCCCCCCCCTAAAGGAAATTGGGTGCCGAAGTTGTGAAGTAGATGTCGTGATTCGGCCTGAAAAAACGTTTGAAATTCCGATTTTGGTTGAAAACTCCGTCTTAATTGCGGTGAAGACCTTTTTTTTTTTTTTGGAGATCACCTGTTTTTGGGCTTTGAATTTCCGATTTTGGCCGAAAAATCCGTCTCAATTTTAAGAATAAATTGGCCGAAATCGGATAAACCCTGTGATTCTGATTCAAGAACAATGAAAATTTGGGTCAAGGTCGTTTGCAGTTTTCTCACTCTTTCAAAAAAGCCCCCCCCCCTTTTTCAAATCATGGCTACGCGCCTGATCATTATGATAATGCAAAACAGAATTGCAGAGTAGATTGCCGCAGAAATGCAGGATAGATTCCGACTTCGTAAGCGCTGTTACAAAAAATTATTATTTTTAAATTTTGGCGAAGCCATGTAATCGTTGATTAAAGGTGAAATAATCGCAATGGAAAATCGATTACATGCGTGCGTATTTGTGATCGTAATCGGCGGAATCGATATAATCAAACCATAGACCATTGAAAGAACAGAACGTAGGTACTGGTACTAAAATATTGCCATAAAAACAGTGTTTATTATGAGCTAAATGTTAATGTCATCCAAAAACTTGAAAGTGTTTGCATGCACGGACCGCAGATGGTTTCAAAACGTTAAATCTGCGTAGGCCTACTGTACAGTGGTTAGTGATTGGACTAAAACGAGAATGAATGACGAATAATCATTCACTATTTTTTTAGCGGCTTTTTTAAGAGTCAAGATTAAGCTTTGGGTTAGGTTGGATCTAGACGCTGTCTAGAAATGATTTTACAAGCCATAGCTTAAATAGCTAATTTTAGATGCTGTTGTTGCGTGACAGCGTAGAGACTTAGAGTTATAGCGTCTTGGCACTGAGTAAGCAACCGTCTCTATTTAACAGTTTTCATAATGTTTTTTAATCGCTTACGTACCATCTGGCCTAAAGGCTACCAGCGCGGAAGCCCAGGGAGAGCCACCAGAACGGCGACTACTTAAAAACAAGCAATGCGAAAAAATGGCTCTCCCTAGGCTTCCGCGCTGGTAGCCTTTAGGCAGGGCCGCCGAGAGGGGGGGAAATAGCCCCGGGGCCCATGGAGTTTAGGGGGCCCATGGAAATGACACTGACAAATCAGTTTGTGGAACATCGAAGAACTTTTTTTTTTTTTTGGAAATCACATCAAAATCTGAAGAAAATTGTGGCATTTTGCCTAGTAGACATTTTTTTGCTTTTGAATATACATTAAATCCGTAGAAAATTGTGGCTTTTTCCTCTTCTTTTTTGGAGTTCACATAGCCGGAGATGCCCAATATTTGAGCTGAACCCGGGCCCACGTTTGGCTCTCGACGTCCATGCAAACAATTAACGAGTACATCTATTGCTTTTTGTGGCAAATAAAAAGCTGCAGCCTCATAGGTCTATTAATTAGCGCTGTTTGCAATTTCCGAAGATTTTCCGATTGCAGCTTCGTTGCTGCATATGAGCCTATCATTATCTTGAAATTAGATTCGACTGTAAAATGTAACTTCCAAAACACAAAAGACCACCATAGCAATAAATATTTCCTTACAGTCAGCTCAACAGTGTCATTACGCATGTTCTAAAAGTGAGTGAATGAAAACATACGTGAATTATACTCAAAATGTTAACGGATTAACGGACTTTATTAACTTCCGTTAATTTCAGCTAAAAATAACGAATTAACTTTAACGGAGGTATGAAGTTTGCTAACTGACTAGTGGTTAACGAAGCTAACGTTTTGCATTAACTTGCCCACCTATGCAAAATACCAATACACTATTAAGGAAACAGACAATAGGAATTTGTCAGTCACACATACTTGGAGAAAAGGTAATTTCAAAAGTGTTTTTAGAATTAACTGTACAAAAATGTTGATGAAATTTATTATTTTGTTTTACCAAATATTATGCATTACCAAATACGAAAGAAAGTCAGAGATGGGTTGCGGTAGAGAAAAACCAAGATCAAAACGGTAAATGACAGAATTTTATTATAAATTATGAGCATTAATGCCCGCTTCGCTTTGCTCTATCCAAGCCAACTCAGAATGATACAGAGTAAGTCATATTTTTCGAGTAATTTTAAGCTTTTGCGTATCACACATTCTGCACGAGCAGCACGCCGCTCTTGCTGCTTCATCTTTCACCTTGCATTTTCATTCCCCTTTTTAAGGACATAAGGTGTTGAATTGTATTCCCTGTATTCCGTTTTACGCTTGCGTTAGCTTCATACAATTTCTTTTCAAAATTCCGAAGCGTGATTGTTTCAAACGCAAAAGATGACAAGCTGCGCATTTGAAGTGCTTTTGCTGCAGTTGGCTTTTGCAAATTCAAATCCAGCAAGCCGCGCTTTGAAACTATCTAGCACCGTGTAAACGAACCAGTGCGATAGCGACTGTTCCGCCGATGCGACTTTGCCAGAATCACTGGCACGCAGTCTCAACGTGTAAGTGACTTCTGCGAGTTTCTATCGTATGCGAGCGTCGCGTTGAAATCTCTTCCGTGTGAGTGACTGCTGCGATTTGATTTTTTTAGGGCTTGTCTGGCGATATCGCGCAGATAAAATCTCACGTGAATCTTGCGCCGTGTAAGTGACTTACGCGATTTGAGAAAGAAAAAAGGCAAAATGTCAATTCTCGCAGCTAAAAGTTGCCCGTGTAAATGCAGCTTTAAAGATGATTTAATGCATTTTTTAAAATATTTAGAGCAGGGAACTAATTTGTCAAAACTACAACTCGCAAATCTGTAAAACCTTTAAAAAATGGCCGAAAATTTAATCGCTTGTGGAAAAATGCTGAATATACAGGGGGGTGCAAAAGTAGGGATACAGTGGTCAAAAAAAGAAACAACAATACTGTATACAGTGGTCAAAAAAAGAAACAACAATACTGTATACCTACTTTTGCACCTCCCTGTATAATTATAGTTTTATTTAAAAAATATAAGCTCAGAAAAAAGGGAAAGGAGCTATTCAAAATTAGCTAAATGCCCATCACTTCTCTCAAATCTTGCTCCATTAGCCCCTCCCCTCAATTATCTTTGTAAAATATAGACGAAATAGGTTACTCCTTGTGAGTTTTTTTGAACTCTGAGGTTTTATGATTTACCAGCTCGTAAGTGAGAAGACTGAAATTTTGCCATTAGTCATCTCCAACATAGCCCATTTATGCAACAAGTTTAATCATGCTTTTGCACAGCTAATTTCTATGCTACGTTTCAAATGCATTACTTTTCATCATGATTGGCCCCCAAATTATCTTATTTTTGCAAAATGACTTAAAATTTTTGCGCCCTTCCACATCAAATTTCTGGCTCCTCACCTGTAACGTTGCTACTTTTCAATGGCTTGAAAAAATGAAGTAGCCATCTATACTGCTACCATTTTGAAATGTTGAGTGCTTTTATCAATATTTCACTCCTTGACATGTTGAGGCGTAGTGTCTAATCAAGTAATTATATTATTGAAAGCAGAAACAAAGATATAGCCAATGTTTTGAATGGGGAAAGATATTTTGAAATCTATCTGCCGACTCACCTTCAAGCCTAGTTAAAAAATTATCAATACTATATGCATTTTCGAGAGTGAATGTTTCGAGAAGGATTGTTTTTGCATACGATAAGCAAGCAAATAGCAGTAACCCTAACCATTATACTGTTTTGTCAGCATTAGATCACAATCAGAATATGCAGTTACTGCTTTAAAAAAATTTTTTTTGTCTGCGAATGAAACATAATCGAAGGTTTAAAGAGCAGTAAGTAGCTTTACTGCTTTTCACATGTTTTTCGCTAAAAATAATGAAAACAAATAAATAAAGAATAGCAGGAAATGCAGGTGCTGTGTTTCAAACTGAGAACTTGGAATTAAGCGCGTTCAAAACACACTTTTGAAGCACAGTAACGATCATAACTGCGATTCAAACTGAAACATCGGCTGTTTACGGAAAAATGACGTTATTTGTACACAAAATAACTACGTAAATAAACATTTTTGCAACGCTTGGATGCTAACAACGGATGTACAAAGTAAAAAAAGCCCAAGTTAGACAAAAAACAGAAAATCGAAAATTTGCAGTTCCGACTTTTCAATAATTTATGGCAGCATTGTTTTGTGTGCCTCTGGCCTAAAGGCCATCAGTGCGGAAGCCCAGGAAAGAGCCACTAGAACGGCGACTACCCAAAAACAAGCAATGCGAAAAAGTCATCCTCCCATAGAACTACGACTCTCAGTTTTGCGCATTGCTTGTTTTTGGGTGGTCGCCGTTCTAGTGGCTCTTTCACAAGCTTCCGCACTGGTGGCTTCTGGACCAGAGGCACGCAAAATAATTGAACACTTTTATTTTATAGATTTGATTTATATCTCCTGTCGTAAAACGTGCGGGTTATGTAATCGCAATGTCGAAACAACATAGCAAGTTTCTTGTGCATCTGTAGTGATGGTACGGAATATATTATATTAGGTGTCAAGATAGGGAGTCAAGATTATGCGAAGTCAAGATCTGGAACTCCGCGCAACAAAATTTAAACAACTAACTTTTAAACAAATTTCTTTTCTCGTTTAATGCGAATGTAAACTGTTCAATGCAAAATCAATAAACGTCTCTCCATCTCTTAAATATTAAACAGGCAAAAAAAAAAAACGAATCGCAACTGGTAAGAGGATTGATACTGTTGGTACTGATTCAAGCGAGGTTTCAGAGCAAATTAATCTTATTAGCGAAGAAGCTAGAAAAGATCAATTAACCGCGACAGAGTCGGAGAGTTACGAAATGTTGATGTGATGTTGTTTTTTGAGCTTGCAGTTTCTTCGGTTACAAAGAATCCCGACACATGCATGTAATTGTACTGAAAATGCTACAAACTAACTGTTTTGTTTTTTTTTAATGGAGAAATTACTTTATTCATGCCAATTCACTCAACTAACTTTTTCGTGATAATGAACCCGATTAATTGATTTTACCGAAACGAACTGAAAAGAACGTGATTTGTTATCGTGACACTGGGATTGTTAAATTAAGCTGAAAATAACGAAGAGATTTTTTGAAAAGTTTTGCAAAAATGTTCAGCGTTTGGAAATTTATTAGGATGAAGGTCTAAAAACAACTTAAATAAAGCAAGCCTATACGGACAGTACGTTCTTACGATTTTAATTTTTTCGTTCTAAGTTTGAGATATAACTCAGTTATGCAGGGTTTTACGTTACCATCACTTGCTTACTGTAAGTCTGTAATGTAAGATAATTTTCGGATATGCACAAAAATACACCACTAGCTGCAACAGAAAAAAACCTAAAAGATGAATGCCAGTACACGCGATTTGCAGTATTCCATTGCTTGTATTGTGCTCTAAAAATATTGTAGAAATATTTAGCATTAAGAAACCCATGTTTCTTTTTTCACACATGTAAACAAATATATTTATTAAGGAAATTAATACAAAGCAATATAATGATGTCATTTCCTTATTGAGAAAGTTAAAAGTCGAAGCTGCTGTAAAATCTATCTGAACTAGCATCAACAACACAAATCGAATAATCAATCTGTTGTTGATATCAGGGTTTCAAAAAAAGCTCAATATTTAATTCAAATAGAACAAGATCAGTATTTAAACTGTAAAATTTTGCATGGGAGGACACTTTTGCAATCTTGACCAAACGCATTCGCAATGCGAAAGTGCTTCAGTGAAAATTATGTCTTTCCGTCCCCGAAATCGATTGAAGACCAAAAACAAAGATCTTCACCAAAAATTGAAAAGTTTTTGCCCCCGAAACCAAGTGAAGACCTATAAAGAAGGTTTTCACCGCAATTTGCGACTAAATTCGGCCGAAATTTGTGGAATTTATTCGTGCTGCCACGCCCTTTTTCGTCTGCTCAACCAGCGCTCAAACCTCGATGGGGGGACGCTGAATCTCAATGGGGGGAACGCTAACTCTAGTTGGGGGGACGCGTCCCCCTACAATTTAAGTTTTAAACAAGATGCAACCTCTGATGGCTCCATTTATGGATGAAACAAGCTGTTGGGTTATAAATGTAATGTAATACATCTCTGATGGTCTCATTCACGGGAAAACAAATTGCTGAGTTTTCAAAATTTTATAAGATATACCGGTACTCCTAGTGATTCAGTTTATGGGTGAAACAAACTGTTGGGCTTTGATAACATTTTAGTTTGTTTAATGCTTTTGCGCTGTCATCTCTTTTCCTAGGTGCCATCATCGATACGATGTTTGACGAATTATTAAAATTTATAACAAAGCGTTTAATTGTTTTTTTTTTCAGTCTTGGAATTCTACTGTTGCTTCCATGTTTGATGTGAGAGAAGCGATAATAAATAACAGACTTTTTAATGAAGCACGCATTACTGGAAATCCGTCAAATGTATTGCTCGGTTATATGCTGTTAGCAAGGTAAGACGAAAGTCTCAAAGGTGTCAGAATCTGCGCAATGCAAAGTATTTACCATAAGTTTCGATCGGAAAATACTATTAATATTTAGGGCTGTTCTTAAATACGGAATAACTCTTCGGCAGTTTAAAAATCAAACCGCACTAACCAACTATGTTTGTTGTACTTTATCAATCTAACATTCCATCTGAGAGTTTTAAAGAAAAGCAACGTTCTGTTGAAGCTGCAGATGGATAATATTCGGTTCTTCTGTAACTGCTAGAGAAAAATCATTTGCAGTACAGATTGATGTGAGCACGAAAAAAAAAACCGTTTATGCATTACCATATCCAGTAAATTGATTTACTTTGATTCAAAAGTCGGATTTACGTTAGGGTTATGTCAATTTTGTGAATGTGTATTTTAATTTATGAGCAATCCAATTTGATCAATTGAAAATTTGTATGCTGGATTGTTGTCCTGACAGATTTTTCATGTCGTTTTTGATGACTCTCACCAGTGCATCTACTTTATTTTGTATAAAATAATACTAACAATATCAACTTCTATATTTGACTCACATTCCATAGGCTAAGAATACTAAAAAATGTCAATAAAAAAAACCAAAACAATATAAATAAAAAAATCACAAGATTTTCAAGTAAATATTCCATCAAACGGATATTCGATAGTAACTTCAATGGTATGTTTTGATATCAACTGATTTATAACTTAAGGACTGACAAATTCAATGATATTTTTTCCAGCGCTATTATGTATATTTGCGTAATTTTATACAATAACTTTTTATTTAGCGCACCGGGAACAATTATGGCGGGGTCTGATATTAACAACACAGTTAAATACTTACTTATGACATTTCCAAGAGGTAAGAGAAATTGAGTTGGTTTACAGGATTTTCAAATGTACAGGTTACAGTACATAATAGTTCCACTATAATAGTTCCACTAACCGATTATAACTATAATAGTTCCACTAACGGATTATAAATGTACTACGTTGCTTAAAAACAGTTCGGTAGGAGTGCACAAAAAAAAAAGAAAAAAAGAAACAATAATAGTGTGCGGCAAAGAGCAGAGGAGCCCAAACCGCTTGCTGTTGCCTGTGCTTTCGGAAATTGAACTCAAAAAAGTTATATCATTCTGCACAATAAAATCAGTAAAAATGTGAAATGGCAGCAAAAAATGATTTCAAGAATTCATTTTGAGGTAAAACCGCTGGAAAAAAAATTGCAAGACTTTAATAAACCCCACATTTTCGAGTGGCTGAAAAGATTTTAAATAAAATTCTTCATTTTGCGGCTTTGTTCTCAGTAACGAATCTCTTAAACACATTTTGCGCGTTATAGCATCCAAAATAATATAATCAGGTTCTTTAGTGTACTGCGTTCCGTTAGATGTTATTACGGCACAACTGTGCTTTGGTTAATTCGAAATCGTATTGAAGTTTCGAGTTCGAACGCGAGTTTTGGAAAAAAAATTAAATTTTCTTTCTTAGTAAGGGCATTCAAGTCAAGTCTTATGGTGTTGACCGAAATGTTGGGATAAGCCTACGATACATTCTCACCAATTTTGAGCTATCATACGTCTTCTTCTTTTCAAGATATTGCAGTTCAAAATGAACAATTTTTCTCTTACTTCAGTATTGCCATTTTATCAGTGTTGTTGCCAGGGTTGGAAGTCGGGCCGAGCTTTTTGAGTCGGGTTTGGGCTTAAGATTGACGAAATGTCGGGTTTAATGCGGGCTTACCTTGATATTCGTATCTTGACTTGTGTTTCGCCTTTTAGATGTTATGTAAGCGTGATTCAAATAACTTTGCATCACTGAATGACAATTTAAAATCAAAATCAAATTTTTCATTATCTTCACTGTATTACGCCGAAGCGTACAATGAGTTTGCGGGGGCAATCCTTGTGTTATTGCACCTGATCAACACAGTTTCTTCTGAAGAACTATTAAAGCTACATAAAACCACCAAGGGAACCACAAGGGTACCAGAGATATCGCACCTCCGGGCAGGGAACTATAGCAATCCAATGAAAAAGAGAAAACAACGTCGGTCTACAAGCATGTTAACGATCACAACATTATAGGAATTACACAGGAGAGCATCCCAGACCGTTTTCGTCCTTGCTCAAGGGACTCATCAGGCGGAAGAACAAAAACAGCCAGGGGCATCAACGAGAAAACCAAATTAAGCAATGCAGCAACGTAGAACAAAGCTTTTAAATCGACACTGTGAATAGGCATCACGCCAAGCGAGTGTTCCTTGTCAAAAGAACAAAAGTTTTCCGCTCGGAGGTGTGATATCTCTGATACCCTTGTGGTTCGTTATTGGTTTTATGCAGTTCTTGACAGTCTTTTTGGGTTTCTTATGGCTTTTGTTTTTTTTACAAGGAACACTCGCTTGGCGTAAGCCTATGCATAATGTCGATTGGAAAGCTTCTGTTCTCCGTTGCTGCATTGCTTAATTTGGTTTTCTCGTTGATGCTCCTTGCTGTTTTTGTTCTTCCGCCTGATGAGTCCTTTGAGCAAGGACGAAACCGGTTGCGGATGCTCTACTGTGTAATTTCTGCAATGTTGTGATTATTAACATGCTTGTAGACTGACGTTGTTTTCTCTTTAACTGTTATAGTGGTGGCAAGCTTTTGGCAACACTGTGTCCGATTTGACCCGTGCAAAATTTGAACCTCAGACCTCTCGCTTCTGAGACGAACGAGTAAACGCTCGACCAATTGGCCGGTTCCATGACAACTTCGTTTAAGCATAAATGCGATTATTATTAAGAAATTATTATTATTGCGTCACATTTTATCAGTATTGAGTAGTTTCATGACTACCAACAACCGCGCACATTTTTAGATGTAATTAACTTAATTTTCTTGATTAAAATGTTCATATTTTCGGAGCTTTTCGTCTGACTCTTGTCAAGATAAATCGTCAGAAGGGAGAGCGCAGAAAAATGAGCGGCTATTTATAGGAAAAAGCCGAGCCGTGATTGGCTGGAAAAGGACCAATGAGAAAGTGTCATTAGTGTACAATCTTGAAGCTGTATGCGAATTCTTTTTGTCGGCAGAGGGCGGGGTTAGAAGTTTTGATGAAAGTGGCTTCAAGAGCAGATAGATGAAAAGGTGAGCGGCCTTGGGCAAGAATAGAAAATCTGCTGTTATCATAATGTTGAGCGCAGGTACAAAATCTTTTACGAAATCCTACCTGCGCTCAACATTATGACGACAGCAGATTTTCTATTCTTGCCCAAGGCCGCTCACCTTTTCATCTATCTGCTCTTGCAGCACTTTCATCAAAACTTCTAACCCCGCCCTCTGCCGACAAAAAGAATTCGCATACGGCTCAAAGATTGTACACTAATAACGCTTTCTCATTGGTCCTTTTCCAGCCAATCACGGCTCGGCTTTTTCCTATAAATAGCCGCTCATTTTTCTGCGCTCTCCCTTCTGACGATTTTTTTTGACAAGAGTCAGACGAAAAGCTCCGATAATATGAACATTTTAATTGAGGCAATTCTCAAGTTTTTTATCACCAAGCAACTCTTCTTAACTTAATTTTTGGGCCTGATTTTGGCTTCAAATCACTTTTCGGGTTTGAGCTCGTACTTGTCCCCCCCGTGTACAACTCTGATTATGACATAAGATTACCTTTGGAAAAGCTGGCTTACATTTACTTGAAAGGCAGCTAATTTAAGATTCTGACTCTTTATTTTGTCTTGACAACAATTCTACCTTTGACAAAAGGGCGCGGTGCGGGAAAGTAAGTCCATTTTTTTATTTGGTTCTGCTAAAGCTACAAAAAAGATTCCATGAAGTTTTAGGCGCCATCATTATGTTTTAAAGATAAATTAAGCATAAACGCTGTTGCTGTAATTTGTAAAAATCCACTCACATTAAACAATGAATAATGCACTTTGCGTTTCAAACATTGAAAAATACGTCGTGAACAATGAACAAATGAACGTATAACTGTGTCCTGTACCCTCACACAATTGGAAAACTATATTATTCATGTATTAGCAGTGAAAAAGCACATGCAGCTTTAGCATTAGCTTCTTCTCGTTTCATTTGAGAAGTTTCCAAATTTTTTAAAATCTAAACCAAAAATTTATGCAACCGCAACGTCGCATTACTTCTGTAATGCTAATGCGTGTCATGACAAATCTTGCACTTACAACTCCTAGGCGTTTCGAAAAGAGCATTTGTGACAACAACACGCAGCAAAAAAAGCAGTCGAACTTAGTGACAAATCCCAATTGTTCATCACTAAACACCGAAACTTCCTTATATGCAGTGAAATGGAAGAAATCGAAAAGCAAAAAACTCTGTTTAAAGGAAATTAAAGCTTTTAACTTTGGATTAATTTAAACGCAATCTAAAACCAAATTAAAAATTTTGTTAGAATGTGGATTTGAACTGACACGCTGATGAAACTCTTTATCATTGAGAAAATAAAAACCACTCTATACAATACGTTGTGAAACTAAAGTTTTAGCAAGTATTGAACTACCCCACTGTAAAAGACTGAAAATAGAAAATGTTGGCGAGTTTCTCTACACAAAACATGAAAAATTTTGGCACTATAGCTATTATGAAATTTAAAAATTTTTTACACAGTTACGAGAAATATTTTAAAAACAATAAAATCCTAAGAATAATTTCATACACTAGAATAATGCTTTCAAGAGACTGTTTTTCCATTACGTTTTCCAAGGTACAGCGACTACAAAAATTGCATCCGAATATTTTATTTGACTTTTAGATGTAGTGCAGTTCATCCAAACAAGTTTTGCAGCATATTCGAAAAAGATTTAGGCCCGGTCCACACTCGGCGTAAAATCGCGAGCGTACGGAACAGACGTATTATTTAGTTCATTTAAATAAAAATTTGATACGCGCAGCGTAACCGCATCTTAGCATCATACAAACTGCCAGTAGATTAAAACAAACCAAGAACACGTTTGTATCATACTCTAACGATTTTACGCACAGTGTAGACCCGGCCGTACTGTCACCCTCGGAAAAGACTAACAACAAAATAGCCTGTTGGAAGTATTGTTTTACTGCAGGAAACTATAGTATACGAGTATAGCTTCAAAACCTCCATGAAGTCTTTTATTGGTGTCCAACAAACTATGCTTTTACAAAAAAAATTGAGATAGTTGTGGGCAAGTATTGCAGTTTCTCTTCCTACCTTTGGATGCAAGACTACTGTGTTTGCGTGAAACTGAGTTAGAAAATGTTTCACGATATAAAAGTTTGCTATTTATTGCAGTGCTTTGCAACCCCAGTCTAACGCCTTGCGAGGATGTCGAATTTGACTGCAGATGTGGAAAAAATGTCTTTCGTGAAAGCTTTCCCGATCCAGCATGCATTCCCAAACGATGGAGATGCGACGGTCAAGCAGATTGTGCTGATGGAAGAGATGAAGAGCAATGCATTTGCTCATCAGATCAACTTCAATGCGGTTGTGAAAAGGGAGGCATATGCGAATTTCGTTATCAGTGTATAAATAAGACAAAAGAATGCGACGGTATTCAGGATTGTGAAAGTTATCGTGACGAACGAGTTAATGAATGCGCTTTCCCATGTAAAGATGAAGATATGGAAGAAATCCGAATAGAACTTGTATGTGATGGAAGAGGAGATTGTCTGAATTTAAGGGACGAAGAAAATTGCACGAAAGCTCCGGACGGATTGCCTAATCGTTGCGACTGTAATGAGATCGGGAATTTTACCTGTAAACGAAACTTTTTTCTTTCTCGAACGTTTTTCTCAATCCAAGGTAACTCAAAACCTTTTTTCTCAATCGAAGGTAACTCGTTATTTAACGTTTTTCTCAATCGAAGGTAATTAAAAATTTTACCAGTATTATCTCAATGTTGTTTAAAAATTTATTGTTTTATCTTTTTGTTTGGTTAATACTTTCTCATGCAAAGCCTAAGCTATATTTTGAAATCCAAATTTGAACATAAATTAAAATGACATACGACTTGCTTTAGATACTGTATACGAGTTTGGATCGGGGTATTAAAACAAATAATGCATGAGAAAAAATTATTCAAATAAATATTTTGATAAAACTTAGGACGTATTTCATACATTCATGCATGCGTGATATACCAAACACTCTGCGTGTCTGTTAATTTAATTAACTACAGCAATGCCAAGCACCAATTTTTAGGTTCTGCTTTCAGGTTTTTCGTCAGGCTAGACCACCGCAAGAAATAAAATGCTTGGCCCTAATGGAAAGTAAGAGTTAAGTGTTTCTCCCTGAATACAATAAAGGCTTCAATCGCCAGAACGTAATAGCATTTCATTATACAACCAAAGTTTGTCACGAGTTCGCGGGACCCATTTTCTCGTCATTTTGTCTGCGGGCAACTCAGATCTTTTTAAGGAACTGCCGTAGCAGTAGCAAGTCGTTGGCAACACTGCCTTGGTTTTAATGGCTCAAGATTTTAACCTCGGTCTTTCCGTCCTATCGACGAACGAGTTTCTGTTAAATCAACTGGTTGGTTCAATCATCCAACGCTATACCAATTATTGAGCTGTCCCTGCCGCCATGACATAACTACAGAGTAGAGTTTTCAACTGTTATTTTACATTACAATATTTTTGTTGAGTTTCCATTAGCGGTTCCATAGTAATTAAAACACCGCTGTAACTAATTTTTTTTCAACAAAATTTAGTCACCTCGTGTAAACAAAAATTTTGTGCGGAGTAGCATTAGATTACTACAATCTAGTTTTTGTCAAATCTTTGTCAAGCATTCTTTAACGGGTAGTGGCAAGGTAGTCAAAACTGTGTTTGACAGGGAACGATATTAGACTTGCGTTTGAATCCTATTAACGCATCAGAGAATACACCAAAGAGTTTACTTGTTTAGCCTGCTGCTTGACTTTTAGCATCAAAGCAGCAACGAGGAGTCCATAGATATACAAATGACTTGGTGGTTTGAATAAGTTTGTCTTCTAACCAAAGTAACATGGCAAAGTACTGTAACGAAATAACCGTTTTAAGATTTAGTCGTCGTGATAGCAATTAATTTTTACTGAATTAATGTCTTAGAGCGTTGCGATGGGATAAGAAATTGTGACGACTTCAGTGACGAAAAAAACTGCACTTGCCCGAACGATAGGCCGAACCCCTGCTCCTGCAACAATGACCAAAATTTCAGTTGCAGTGATGGAAATTATTCGTGTTTTAGCGAAACAGGTAAGATGCAAAACAACAAATAGCATTCAAGATTGAAGCTAGTCTATGAAATTAACTGTTGCCTTGACTTGAGTAAGTCATTGATGTTTCTAATTTTTTTTTCACGTCAACTTTTAGTCAATTATTTAATTGCTTTTCTGGCGTTTTTTTAAAGTATTATCAACGTAAATGTAAAAAGACCATAACAAAATCATAAAATTTCGAGCTTTTCTGTTGATGGATGCTCGTAAAATCACCAAAGCACCATTCAAAAACTAACTTTTATCTCAGACGTTTTTCTACGTAAAAACAACTAACTTCATCAAAGCAATATTATCAGACACTGAGGGCTAATCGCCGAGAGCACAAAACAAAAACAATCGCCCATCACCAGTGGTGCAACCAAAAGGAGGGGGTACTAAGGGGCTTCAGCCCCAGTTAGCAAAGTCACCTAGAAAATTTAACCCGAAATACAAGCGTTTAAAGGTGATTTAAACTTCACGTAAAAGGCGAGCTGAAAGGGCTTGGCAATTTAATTCATGCCAATAGCTTCCGATTTTAACAATTTACTTCTTATAAATGACTCTAAAAACGTGCAAAATGTGATCCAAATGGCGTTGATATGGCTATATTTTGACAAAAAGTCACAAAAATTGCCTAGCCTTTTGTCAGACTGGACCACTGCAACAAGCCATTACCGTCGCCAACTGACTTGTTTTTGATACTTTTCCAGCTTGAAACTTTCAGCCATCCATTTCAAGCTTCTTTCTTTTCTTTCTTTCTGAGTTTTATTTTGAATGCCAAGTCACAACGTTGACACCAAAAAAGGAGACCCAAGAGAAACGCAAACTTACGTTAAAACGTGACAAAAACCAAATCATAGCAATAAGATATAATATACTTGCAATAGAGATAGAGACTGCCATGCTCACGCCAACCGGCTATCAAAACAGGCAAAACAACTAACAAAAACGAACATTCTGTACACACTTGAACTAAACAAAAAAAATTATTTGCAGGATTAGTTTGAGATTATTCAAGATTGATGCTTAAGCATCTGCTGCAATAAGAATCAGAATAGTCAAATATTTGCCACAATTTGCAGTGTCAAGCATTTTTGATAATTGTTTACCGTACCAAAATAATACGATTTTGATGCAAAAATTGGTTGCTAATAAAACAAGGATAATAAATGCTATCAGCCGTCAATAAAACTTTTGATCAAGTGAAATAAAATAAAAGAAATAACGTTTTATACTAATGACTTTAATTAAGCAACATTTAAAGGGGCATTGAAGTCTAATTTTTGAATTTTAACACCAAATTTATAAAAAATAATTGATTAGCAACGTTTTTGTCCCGTTTTTTCCTTGTTTGAGGTTAAATAGCTTTTAGGGAAAAGATTTTGAAATAAGGGAAAAAATTTTGCAGGGGCAACACTAAATCAAATTTGCATAAGCGATTTCAAAACCAACTTCGCCAAATTATAGGTCTGGGAGTGACGATGTGCCTTTGGCAGGTTTTCTGCTGCGGCTTCCGTACTTAGATGAGTTTTTAAAAGTGGAATTCATCTTAGTAGTTTAAATTAGCATCTTTTAGCACAAGCATATTTGATTTAGTGCACTTGGAAAAAAAAATGAAAGTAGGCCTATTTTTGGCCTAGTTGTTCTTTGTAATTATTAGGGTAAACCAACCTGTATAAATTGCTGTAGGTTAGACTAGACTTTACTGTTTTTTATAATTTCTTAACAGGCTAGACTTACATACCGTAAGTAATGATTAATGTCATCATTAATAGGCTAGGCTTACATACCTTAAGTAATGATTAATGTCAGCTAGCGTGTAGTAGCCCTAGTAACAGCAACAGCGACACCAAACGTAGACAAATTTTTAAAAAAGTGAAAGAAGTTCAACGAAATAAGAGAAAATATAAATGCAATAATCTTTTGATGTAGTAATCGTAGAATTCTGAAGTTGAGCTCAAAAATTATTTTAAAAATACAAATTTTGTTTCAAATTCTATAAATCAAAAAAACTTAGGTAGGCTTCAATGCCCCTTTAAAGATGGAAGTGTTCAATTTGTTTAAATGACTGATAGCACTTTTCAAATTCCCAAGAGTTATGTAGTCAGTCATCTAAGCTTCAATCATTGTATTTTAGAAAATACTATAAAAAGTTTTTGGGGTTTGGAGTTGAACATTGGGGCTTAGGGATTTGAACATTAGTTTTTTTTAAGTTTGATGATTTATCGATTATACATAAATTATACAAATTATTTATGTAGTTTTGTATGATAACACTGGTTGCGGATAGTGACACTGGTGATTATTATTGAAAATGAAACAGCTTCAACAGCTGTCTTTGTTGATAATTGGGCTGTAGCTAAGATATGTTTTTTCATTTTTTTTGCAAATATTTTGGTGGAAGTGCTCTTCTTAATGTTTGTGGGTACCTTAAGCCAGAGCTTTGGACCTGCAAATTTAATAGACTGCTGTGAAGTAGTGAATTTACAATAGCTCATTATGATCTTACTATGACTTCTAGTTTTGATTTGAGAATTGTTCATTTTGAATATGTTTTGTAGTTGATGAGGTAGTATATGTTTGTGATATTTGTACAATTGAATCTTTGCCAGGAAATAGTTTGGAGCCACACACAATTGTTTGAAATGAACTTAATTTTTGTCTAATTCCAGTTCATAAATTTGGGTGATGGTTAGTAAATTATATTTAATCATTATATGTTTCACATTGTGTGTGCGTCTTAAGTTAAATATTAAACGTATAAATTTATTACACATAGTTCGCAATTTCATTACTAAAGTTTTGTTTCCAAAACACCAGTTAACCATGCAGTAACGAAGGTGACTTTCAATCAGATTATGGTAGAGCAACGGCAGCGCCTCGCGACTGAAATAAGGTTTTATTCTTACTGCTGTCCCATAACCGGCTCGCAATTTACGTATTAGATCAAGCATGTGCAGTTTCTATGATAAAGTTTCTTGAATTTTGACCCCCAGAAATTGAATGTAGGAAACAGAGGTGGAGTCGAGAACACAAGGCTCGAGGCCAAGGTCAAGGACACAAAAAAAATCCGAGGCCAAGGTCAAGGCCAAGGACAGCCTTTCCGAGGACAGACCCTCTCGAGGCCAAGGACAGGAATGCTCGAGGCCAAGGCCAAGGACCAAGGACACAGCCGCAAGTGTTCTCCAAAAAAAAAGGTCTTCCAAAAAGTTTTTCAAGAAATCTCCAATTTGTAGGCGTGGCCAGATATTTTGATTGGTAGGGGGGCCCAAACCACAAATCACATGCAATGACATCATCAAAAATTTTCAAACGAGGAACTTTTTGTGGGACAAAGATATCATAGGATGGAAGATCTGAAATCGTTGCTGGTTGGCGCTTAACCCGGAGAGGGCTTTAAGTAATTGTTGAAAAGAGCAAATATCTAACTTTGGAGACGTGTTAAGAAAGCTAGTGTATCTCAAACGTATCACAGACGGGGGTCTGGGGGCTCCGCCCCCAGCCGCCAGAGGCTTTGGGGATCTGGGGGCACATCCCCCAGTCGTTGGGCAATTTTTTGTAAGTTTTTTTGTAAAAACAGTTATTTTTAAGCCACTGAATCACATTTCGCACGTGTTCAGAGCCATTTGAAAGCGCTAAATTTTTGAAATTTGAAAGCCAATTGAAAACATGAAATTGTTTGATGCTCCTTTTACTAGCAATTTAAGTCCAAAATACGTTTAACATCTCGCATTCTTGTGTTAAATTTTAATTGTAAGTCATTTGGTCCAGGTAGGGGGAAGTATGTGCATTGTTTCTTGCTCCATTTTAACAGTAAATAATAATCCACTCGAAGATTTTCCTTAGAGATTTTTGTTTTGTCATGAAAATAACCAGTTATATAGGAGTATATGTTCGGCCAGGGGGCCCAAGCCCCCACAATTGAAGTTCAATGGTTTGCTCAATTAGCATTTTCCGTGGCTAATTTTTTAAAAGTATTTTGTGCGTAAAAACTAGTGAGGTGGAGGCAAATTATTGAATTGTTATTGAAAAATGGTACAATAGAAGGTTACGCCTACTCACCATGTTATTGCCGAGCCGGATTTACATTGCGCTAGGCCTCTGGCACTTCGAGGATTTTTGTAAGATCTTTCTGCCAAATATAGGTGAAAATAAAAAAAAAAAGTCTCACCATCTGAGCGCTAGGTCCTGGCACTGTGCCATAGAATAAATCTGGCTCTGGTTGTTGCATTACGATTATAAAAGGTTACATGAGGGCCTAAGCAGCAAATTTTAAGAGAAAAACTTTTAATTTTACCTGGGTTATACACTTAAATTGTTAACTGAGGGGGGCCCAGGCCCCTGGTCTTCAATATTGTTGTTAGTTACTGTTGTAAGCGAAAAATGCTAAAAAGAAACTGAACCTGAAGAAACAATATCACATTTTTGTCATTGGCGAAATTTTGATTAGGGAGGGGCCCGGGCCCTCTGCCTCCCCCTGGCTACGCCAATGCTCCGATTGAGAAAAACAAAACAGGTGTTCGCAAATTTTCCGCCAGGTTTCTGGTGTTTTACAACAAAATTCCCTCGGTTAAAAAAATAGTGCTGTCCTCGAGCCGAGGACAGGGCAATTTTCAAGGACCTAAGGCTTTGAGGCCTAGGCCAAGGACTGGAGGCTTCGAGGCCAGGGCCAAGGCTAAGGACTTGAAAATGTGTCCTTGAGGACGTCCTCGAGGCCAAGGACGTCCTCGAGGACTCCATCTCTGGTAGGAAACTCTTTTTATTAATTGACCACCAATTTTTATTGATAAGTTTTGGTCATAATTTCTGTTATTACCAGGATTAAACAAAATATATTTTGTTTTAGTTTTGTTAATAGTTAATTTATTTGCTGTCATCCACTTATATATGTTAGTCGATTCTAAATTTGCTTTGTTAAAGATTTCTTTAGAATTAATTCCTGAAATGAATACATTAGTGTCGTCTGCGAAGGAAATACTAGAACTGAATTGCAAGCAATTGTTAAAGTCATTCATATACAAAATAAACAACAATGGTCCAAGAATGGACCCTTGTGGAACTGATGTGGTGATGTCATTTGAATTAGATGAGGAAACTCCCAAATATGAAACTTGCTGTGTTTTCCCCTTGAGATAGTTCATAAACCAGTTTAGTGCTACTTCTCGTACCCCAAAATGTTGTAGTTTTTGAAGCAAGATGCTATGATTAATAGTATCAAATGCTTTACATAAATTAACAAATATTCCCATAATTTGTTTCTTTTCTTTAAAAAGCATTTGTTATTTTTTCAATTAATAATGATACTGCATGACTGGTAGAGTATTCCTGTCTAAAACCAAATTGAGTGCTAGATAATTGTTTGGTGTGTGTTAGATAGGAAAACAATTTATTATAGACAATCTTTTCATGGAGTTTAGACAAGCATGGAAGCAAACTTATAGGTATATAGTTTTCCGCAAGTGTAGCATTTTCTTTCTTATGCACTGGAATCACCTTGGCATGTTAAAGTGAGTGATAAAATCACCACTTTTAAGTGAAAGATTAATTATATGGCTTAGGGCAATTAATGCAGTGTCGGGGAGATATTTTAGAATTATGGAGGGAATGCTATCATGTCTAGCACTTAATTTAGCCTTAAAAGTTTTTATGATATAGCTAAGTTTATTTGGTGTAGTAGCATGCATGTATAGGGAGGATTGGCATGAAGCTGTAAAATATTTTCGAAAATTGTTTGGACTTCATGAAGTTTGTTTGTTAGTTTTTTAGCAGCATTAGAAAAATAATCATTAAAAGCATTTGCTATAGATGTAGCATCTGATAAAGTTTTGTTTTCATAGAGTAGTGAGGTAATTTGTGGGCTTTTAACTCCTTGACCTAACAAGTTGTTTATAGTTTTCCAAGTCTTTTTTCACATTTCTTTTGTATTTTTTGAACTCATTTTTGTAATATCTGTTTTTCTTTTCACTGACTAAGTGAAAATATTTATTTCTATTTTGATGATAGGTAAAGAGAGGATCTGGAGATTTATTAGCAATGTATTTTTTGAAAAGTTTGTTCTTGATCCAATTAAGGGATTTTAAATCATTATCATACCATTTAAAATTATTGGGTTTAAATTTGCTTGTAACCAAAGGGAAATGATGATTAAACGCATTGTTAATAATGCCAAAGAATGTGGTGAAACTATCATTGGTGTTTGTCTTGAGTAAGACATTCACCAAAGTCCGCACTATTTAAAGTCTGGTGAAATTTTTCTAAATTTGTTTCATTTATTACTCTATTGCTTTAGAGGGGCTTTATTGAAGGTTTTCCTATAGTTGAACTTTGCATGACAGCTAGGTGGTCTGCTATTTGAAAAGTAATTATATGGCTCAAAATTTGCTCACTACATTTTGCATAGGTCCAAATGTGATCAATTGTTTTACTACTTTTTGTTCTAATTCGAGTGGGTTTATTGATAAGGGGATAGTATCCATGTCAAACATCATGTCTACAAAATTTTGAGTCAGTTTATCAGTAGAGTTTAATAGATTGAAATTAAAGTCACCCATTACGTAATTTATGCTATTTCGTTTTTTTAATAAAGCTAAAGTTGTGCTTAAATTATTAGCAAATACATCAAAAGCGTTAGAGGAATGATTTGGTGATCTATAAATGGTGCCACATACAACTTCACAACACTCAACTTTCAAAAGAATAAAAAGAGATTCAAAATATTTTTCATTCATTATAGTTAAATCACTGCAGAGTTGATAACAAATGTTTTTCTTTACATACATTGCTACACCACCTCCTTTGCTGATTGATCTTGCATTGGAGACATTGTGATATCCCTGCAAGGATTTGTATTGACCAGTACTGCCAGGTTTTTCCCACGTTTCATTTACTGCTATGATATCTGGCTCAAAATTTAATGATACAACCAGACATTGAAATTTTGCAAAATTAGTTGGATTTACTAACGATCGAGCATTTACACATAGTGAGGAAAACTGTTTGTTTCTATTTTGCCTTAAAATTACTTTAGCCTCATTTGTGTCTATGTACGTGTCATTAATATTCAGCTCATCATCACTATTATCAGCATTTTTAAAAACATTATTTAAATAAGTAGGATTAAGATTAGGGAAGTCAAGATCAAATGAAAATAACTTATCTAGTTCACTGCCACTTACAGTTTGGAAGGGAAAAGTGCTATCAGCGCATAAGTTACATAATCAGTTCTTATAAAATTGACTGTTTAGATTTTTGTTTAAATTAACACAATTGAAATGATGAAATATACTGCAAAGAGTGCAATTAAGAATTTTTTGATTTTTTTGCAAAGTTTTTAGACAAGTTGAACAGCATTTCGTTTGTCTTTTTATAGGTCGTCATTTTTGTGGCATTATCAGCTCCACTTATCTTATGCAAAACGTGATTTTGAGTTGGGTAAAATTATGCTGGACTATATCTAGGCTTACGAAAATATCACTTTTTTGGTTTAAATAATATTATGCAAGATATTTGTTTAATTATTATCTTAACTTTTGCAGATCTAAGTCGCTTTTAATAGCTACAATATTTGATTCCGAATTTTTCTTTAATAGAGTGGCTCCATTTTGGTTTCAAATATATGCCCAATGGTTTAGCTTTTTAAACTGCAAGCATTTGTTGAATCTCTGTCGGTTAGTGTAAGTTAAGCTTTCATTTATATAGATTTTATCTTTTGGCAGTGTTTCAGTAGCATTCATGTCAGTAAAACTTTCATTGACAAAAGAAATTTCGTCTGGATGAGTACCAGCAAGACCTTTCCTGGAACTAAGCTGCACGTTGTCCAAAATAGTATTAGATTTTTTAGTAGCTTGATTTAGTTTGTGAAGAACTCGACGACTGTTGTAGATCATATCTCTTGTTTTTCTAGAAACAAATTTTACAATAATGCTTGGATTTGGCTTAGCTGGTGTTGGAGCTGTGATTCGGTGCGAAACACCGATGTCCTTTTCATTTATTTGTATGTCACACTTTTGGGCAACCGTGAAAACCAGTTTGTCAGTGCATTCATTTTGTTCATGCCTCACTCCTTTTATTTCAAGGCAGTCCCTTCTTGAATACTGAGCCAAGTTATTCAAAGCTTCAGCATTCAATATAGAGTCCTTTTCAAGAAATTTTACTCTTTCTTTTAATTCAGTATTCTCTTGCTTTGTTGTTTTTACTTCGCCTTCTAGATCTTTGATTTTGTTTTTCATCTCATCAAAGGACACTGATAAAATTTCTGAGCTATGCTTGATCTATGTTAATTCAGTCAACACATTTACTACTTTACATTCTATGGACTGAAAGATCTTTTGCATTTCTTGGCGTATTGCTTTCAAACTTTCTTGGATATTTTTCATTTCTTCCGAGTTCTTTTTAGATATCATTTCTTGTACAGCAGATTAATTTTTATCTTTAGTTTAAGCAACAAATACTATAGGCCTAGCATAAGACTAACTTATTGCTTATTCAAATAGAATCTCCTAAATTTCCTAAATCTCCTAAAACAAGAGATATCAAGCTGCTCAAAATCTCCTAAATTCAAGCTCATGTTGAAAATGTCCAGACAAACCGATCCTAATTTCTGATTGGATGAGTGTTTAATAGAGTGCAAAAGTTTGATCAACATAGTATTATAACCTTTTAAATAAATGTTCGAAACTTTGCGAAATATACCAGGTCAAAGTTGCATAATGCGCCACAGCAGAGCGATTCATAAATCGCTTGCTTGAAGTTTTTGGTTATTCTGATTCTCTGAGTCCAAATTTTAGCATTTTGTGTCCAAACGTTTATGATTTTCAAAACTGATATAGACCGCGAACATGCTGCAGTCCAAACTACCAAACAGTTTCTAATCCGCTTCAATACAATTTTTCTCATTTACATTAAGCTGGCTATTGGCTCGAAATACAAGCCTGAAAATATAAGCTCAAAAAAAAAAATTTAGCTCCGGTCCAATAATATTAAGCAAGTTTTTTTATGAACAAATTTTTCACAGATACAAATTTTCTGCTTTTTTCTATTCTTGGGAATTCAAAGACAAAAACAGATTTCCTTTGCTAAAAGCAAATTTTAGTAGCACTTTCTCGATAGTCAGTGCTAGTTTATATACAGAATTTTCGATACGAAAAGCTTGACATTTTTATTGCGGTGTTGTTTTGATTTACCAGGACAACGGTTCTTGTTCACTACAATTTTCTAAACTAAAAAATGCATCCACGTATGCAGTTTGGCGTATGGAATTGAAAATTACAAAACAAGGAATATTTTCATTAAAAGTAATCAATATTTTCAAAACAATGAACAACAATTAATGCGAGAAAGCGGGAATGATGCCTGGGTACATTAATTAGTTAACAAATCCGTACTTCTGTAAACCTAAATCAGTGTCGACCCGACACAACGGTTAGACTCTCACAGCTACGCTGGCTGCAAAGTTTACTCCTAGTGTCGTTTTTACAACGACCTTGATTGTATTATCTGGGTTCAATCCACACCCAAGTATCATTGTTTCCTCCTTGGTTAATATGCTTTACAATGATTATCTGTGCTTGGCGGCTTCGAACAAGCAGCAAATTCAGTGGACAAGAATTCGAAGAAATTCATAGGAATATTGGATCACTGGAAGCTTCTCAACTAGGTGCAGATTCCACCGAGCTCGAAGAGTGTGGATCATCCAACAGTTCGCGTCTGACGCTGTCCGGTGACATGAGGATAAATAAACACACTACAACAATGCACGAAAAACATTAATGTTGTATTAATTTTATAATTAGAGTTTTGTAATGTAGTTGAACTATGCTTCTTTTACAGAAAGATGTGATCTTATTTGTAATTGCCACGATTGCCAAGATGAAAACAATTGTATTGCAATAGCTTGTTCACCTGACCGAAGTATACCGTGCGACTGCAATCAATACGGAGATGCATTTAGTTGCAGCGGCATAAGTTGCTACAGCATGGATGGTAATGATACAGTCTTGGTAACTTTGATAATAAAAAAAATGATTACTTTGCTGTGCAATTTGCAGTGCATTTTATATTAATTGCCTGCATAAATTTTATAAAAAGGTGAGGGTTGAATTTTTTTCATCGAATTAAAGACGAACTCCGGTTTAGTCGAATACAGATAAAAAATAACAAAAATATTCCATGTCTACAGATAGAAATCGAGCTTTCTATTTGGTTACTTTTGAAGAAAAACGTAAAATTTATCTGTTTTATGATGTACTCCGTGGAGTTTCAAATGATTTTAAATTGTTTATTCAACGACGTGGATATTTGAATTAAACCGTTAAGGAGAAAAAACTAAAGTCTTGTTTTTAAGGTTGTTTATCGTCGCGTGGTGCATTACTAGCTGATAATCTCGTATATGTAAAAGTGCAATTAACGCCCAAATTTGCGTTACCACGAGTAGAGTTGATAAAGACTAATCAGCTGATAAAATTTTTATGTTTAGTGAGATAGAAAAAATCCCAATTAGACACGATTTCATTATAGTACAAAAATGACGAAGGATGATTAATAACAAATGAGCTGGCTGCATTTATGTTGCCTACTCTGCAAGCAGCAGTACTGGTAGGTTCTGGCGGCGCTACATTGCATTTTTACACAAAGCTTATTCTCGTTTCGCTCGGAAACTAAAAAATAATTCTGCCGCAATATCAGTAATGCTTCATGCCACAATAAACAGCCTTGAAGAGCTTAATTTTTTTCTCCGCCAAGATTTGAAGTAACCACTCGATTAAAAACCGACCGGGATGTAAAATGATTTAAAAATTCTACAGAGTAAGTCATAGATTGGATAATTTTAGCGTTTTTTTTTAAAAGGAAATAAAACTAAAAGCTAGTTATTTTTTCAGTACACTTGGAAGATTGATGTATAATTTGCCTAGACTGGAGCTTGGCTTTTAATTAATTAATTATTGTAAATGAAAACACTGTTTGGTCAAAATGATTAAATCAATTATGATGTAATTTATTAGATTTGAACCTATTAAATCTTATGGATATGTAATGGATTCATTAGTTTAGAAACTATTTCACTCCCAGTTTATCTCATTAGCTTTAAATTTATGACTTGGTTTTCCGCAAAATCCTAATTTTTTAAGCTAGAAAATAATAAGATTTGTTAAACTTCCGTTAATCAGTCAAAGTTAAAATAAAGTAAAAAGAATTGATGGCTCTATTCGGTACGGAAATCGACTTTCTTTTTATTTCATTTTAACTTTGAATGATTGTAACTAGACGTTTGATAAATCTTATTATTTAAATCCAGAAAAGATTCTCTGAAGAACTTAGATTTTACTTATTAAGTTAAAGTACGTTTTAAAACAAAAGCTCCAAATTTGCTCAGTATACTCTTCCATATAAATGTATTACGGTGTTTCTCTACTGATTTTCTACAGATAAATGCGACGGATGGATTGATTGCAGCGATGGTAGTGATGAAGCGAATTGTACGTGTCCGTCATTTCTTCCTAATCCATGCGGTTGTGGTTCTGAATGCGAACCTTTTGTTATTTTTGACTACACTGATCGGAATAGAGAAATCATTTCTCTTCCAGTGGCTTTTTCTTGCTACTCCGAATGGGGTAAGTATGACAGCAAGTATTTATGCAGATAAATGATCGACATTGTTATTGTACCTACATTCAGCTCCTGATCACTACGCATTAGAGTAGTTGAGATATTTATCCTGACCCGGCAGCAGATAAGATTTTTTGCTTTCTCTTTCAAATGTGAAACGTAAATTTTTCAGCACAAACAAAGAAACTGAAGTGGAGGTTTCCAGAAATGATACCCCAAAACAATGCCAAAATATGAATCATTTAAGAAGTTAAAATATTCTTGAAGCAAAATAGACAGAACTGATTAATAGTTCACAGAGACATCACGTCTTACAATCCTACTTCATTCGGCAACGCCTGTCTCCACGTTAATTATGGCCAATCCTTTCAAGTTCAAGTTTCAAGTTCAAGTTTATTTATTGACGCCACTAAATAAATAAAAAAAAACAAAAACAGATAACAAAGTACGTATACGTCAACTTCGGGTGATGCAGGTAACGTGGTGCACCCATTGCAAGCGCGATTTAATGTTTCAAAGTCACTTACCTACATCATCCCTGTAAAGAGAAGTAAAACAGTGCTAGGAATTGCATGAATCCGAAATTTATTCAGTTAAATATCTACCAATTCTAAAAATCTTTCTGACTTAATTTTTTCAAAAATCAATTTTGAGGGACTCACTTTGGAGAAATTTCAGTGGATGTGACAAAAACGTCAAGAGGCATCGAGTCGAGACTCGAAACAAGTTTACAAAATTAATTCCCATTTTTGTTATCGTGATTCACGTCGAGTCATTTGAGAAAACCATAGGTGGGCATTGGGCAAGTTTACACAAAACGTTAGGTTCGTCAACTACTAGTCCGTTAACAAACTTCATACCTCCGTTAAAGTTAATTCGTTATCTAAAGCTTTGATTAACGGAAGTTAATGAAGTCCGTCAACTCGTTAACATTTTGAATGTAATTTACATTTCTTTTTATTCACGCACTTTTAGAACACGTATAACGACACTGCTGAGCTGATTAAGAGGAAAAATTGATTGCTGAGTTGATCTTTTTGTGTTTTGAAAGTTACATTTTACAGTCTAATCTAATTTCAAGATAATAATAGGTTCAAATCCACTAACGCAGCTGCGCTCGGCAAATCTTTGGAAATGGCGAACAGTGATAATTAAAAGACCTATGCGATTGCAGCTTATCATTTGCCGCAAAAAGCGCTCCTTTCTTCGATTTTTCTTCTACAAATTCGTGCTAATACGCAACAAGTGTTACCAGTGCAAACTGGTTTGTACCAGTACGATTAATAAACTGTGCGAGAAATTAACGAAGAAAACCTTAACGTAAGTTAACGAAGCTTTACGGAAGTTAATCTAGTCCGTTAATATAAAAAATTTTTTTAACGAATTAACGTGTAAAAAAAAGTTAGCTTCGTTATCAACGGATGAACAATTAACGAATTTGTGCCCACCTATGGATAAAACTAAAAAATGACCCCAGCTAAATCATTCTACTAGAGGTCCATTCCATTGATTTTTCTAGATATGACTCGAATCATTTCAGCTAAAACTATCGAATCATAACGTTTTTGCTCTAATCAAATTATCAAGTTTTTGAGTAACGAGCTTTTGTAGTGATTTAAAGCAATAGAAACATTTTTTACATAGATGGCTGTGATGGGGTTGGAAATTGCTTTGATTCGAGCGATGAAGAATGCACCGATAATTGCACCACTCAACGGCCCTTGGAGTGCGATTGCAACACGAACGGCACTTGTGAAAATGAGAGCCTACCTTGCTATTCAGAAGATGGTATGCAAAGTCTTTCTATTGAGAAATATTAATTTTCAAGTCTTTTGAGCTTAGTTAATACTCACCAATTATTATATTTATAATTTAATTTGCGTAAATTAAAAGCTAATACAATATATTTACTGCGTGGATATTGCAACCCATCCAAATATCCAACGAGTGACCGCATTCTTTCAGATACAAAATTTGCGTAATGAGAATTAAAGCCTCCGCCTTCCAAGTACCAAAAACTATGCAGTCTTTGGCTTGGGTAGGGTTAAAGCTAACTAAGTCCCAGTTAGAAGACGCTATTTTGACAGTTGCTATTTAAAACGCGACCCTATAATATTAACTTTATTTTTGTATGTCTGGTTTATCAAATAATAGAGACGGTATTTTTATAGTGTGCTTTCAGCATCGTCTACAGTACTATAATTATGACTGCCACACTTTTCGTTTTTGCCGTAACAGTCCCGATTTTGAAATTTTGTCCCAGTGTTTTTCCCGGTTAACCCGTTTGTCCTGGATTTTTTGAGTGAATTTCACTTTATTCGTCGTTTTTGTTTTCTGATTTGAACCTGGTAGTTTTGAATTTCATCATAAATAACCCTGAGGTAAAGACCTTTCATTTTTTTATATTGGTTTTCACCTTAAATCCGTGAAATTTGTGGTTATTTGTTTCTGTCCCGATTTTCTCAAAAATATGGCAAGATGTATTGTACCGTACACTAATTGAAAAATGTTAAACGCAACGGCTAAAAACCGCTATAAACCACAATTGACCAATTGTAATCCTTGTATCTTTTTAGATTTTTGATAAAAAAAGGCTTGATATGTTTTTGTTTCGTTACTAACAGGAACAACATACGAAAGAAACATCTTGGAAAAAAATCTACGTCGATTCAACAATTTGTTTTGCGAGCGATAGATCTTTTTGGTCGTCATAGGGTATTTTAGTAAGCGTGTCAATTTCGATAGCTGTTTTGCGCTAAAATTCTCAGAGCCATTAGAAGATTCTCGCATATAACAAGAACCTTCATCTAGTTGATGTAACCACACGTTATCGAACGAAGAGCGTGGTAAATGGTCTTCTCAAAGTACTCAATTAATCAACAGCAAATAAATAACGCAACCTACATGCTTTTGAACACATTTATCGATACGTTTCGGTTATTTTTTTAACTGTTGTAAATAATAATATTTGAATAGGATTGACAATGGTTAAAAGCAAAAGCATAACCGAAATGTATCGAAAAAAGATTTTCCACGGTGAAAGTGACTTCGGTAAACCTCAAAATTGGAAAACGTATCGTTTTATCTTAAGAACTTTAAATTTTCCAGAAGTTATTTGTAAATAACTTTAACCAAAAGTCAAGTTGATTTGAAATAAAAATGGTTTTGTGTAAAGGAATTTATCGCAAAAAAAACGACAGGGGGAAAAATAGGGTTAACGAAAGTTAACTTGTAGATAAACCCCTCCATCCGTGTAAAATAGGGTTAAAGTTTTCCTTGCATAAAGCTTCCCACTTCCATTGTGAGGTTTTTGACGTGATTGTTACATCATAAAAAACCAATCAGGTTTTTCTCTGCAGTATTTAAAAGGTGTAGCAATACACGTCACGATGCGGCAGAGTGAGTTAGTTGCCTTAAATCTCGGCATGATATCACAATCAAAACGGTTCAGAAGAAAGAAGACAAAATGACATTGCATGATAAGAAATGCATTCCCAAAATCAGTCGATAATTCCAAAAACCATTAAGATTTATTTAAAATTTCACCAAATGAAAAAATCGATTTTATCATTTTATGAAATTTTAAATAAGTTTCAGTAGTTTTTAATTATTATTGACTTGATTACTTACTAATTTCGGGAGTGCTGCTCTCCATGTTTCACCATTGATGAACCGTCTCCGCAAAATTGTCATTTTGCACTTCATCAATCTGGATTTGATTCTGTGTATCTACCCATCAACAATCTCAGCGCGAAGAAGAACAACGAAATGCAGTATGACGTAACCCGGCAATCGTAAATTTGAAACTCCATTGACGCTTGCACTTGGCGATATTATTGTTTATTTCAAAATAGAACAATGCAACGGTATTCGCGATTGCCAATCAGGCAGTGATGAACGCTTTTGTGGTTGTCCTGAGGACACACCAAATCCATGCGGCTGTAGAAATGCATCTGATGTCTGCGTTGGGGTTAAAACCTGCTATACTAATGACCGTAAGTGTATAAATTTATACTGTATAAAACAAAAAAATTAAACTCTAAATTTGACGATTTTTGTGCTTCCTGGTCTTGGACCATTAAAGTGGTGAGTTTGGAAATAACTACCAAGACAGCTGTACAGCATCACAAAAAAACATAAAAAAAATTACAAAATTAGCATTGCAAAAAAGCAATTCTTGAACCAAGTTTAAACCTGCATCCTATGGCCAAGTGTTAAGTAGCGTATGATTTATATATATAAAAAAACAAACACTTGATTTGGGCTTTCTTGAGTTGCCTATAAAACGTAAAACTCATACGAATGTACTGATGTGCTTAGGCCAAAATTGATTCTATTAAAAATGCTGATATGACTTATAATGCGATTTTTACACATTTAAGGAAAAATTAGTCTTACTACTGTCGTCGTTAATCTCGTATATTTATTTGCTATGTTTTAACGAATTGAAGTAGTAACTACAATGATGTACACTGTACAGCATGCATAAATATTTGTAAAAAAAATTGTTTAGAAAAATGCGATGGAGTGATTGATTGTGAAGATTTCACGGATGAATTGGATTGTCCGAATTGCACAGCAAGTTTTCCTTACGCATGTTCCTGCAATCAACCAGAAAACAATACCTGCACATTAGGAAGATCGTGCATTACTGCAGACGGTAAATACTACCATTTAAGTGTTTTTAATAAGGATGACTGTTCCCAACCGTCCAGGTAGTCGAGCGGTAACTTGTTCGGCTCTGGAGCGGGAGATCTTGGGCCGGTCCAATCGGACACAATGCTGCCAACGGCTCGCCACCGCTAGGACATTTCTTTGAAAGAAGCTGTGTTGCTCGGGCGCAATGACGCGGAGGTGAGCCCCGCCAACTCGTTACACGCTTCGGCTTGATGCAGCGGGTATAATAAAGAGTTTGATTTGAATATTAGTTTGAAAATGAAGCTAGGAGCTCGTTCATCGGGATGAAACATTTTATTCAAAACAACGTTCTCCGATGTAGTTTTTTTATTACAGTTAACGTTTCGCTCCCCAGTCCGGGGAGCATCCTCAGAACAGTAACGCATTTCTTGTTTGCAAAAATACAAATGAAACTTATAAGAAAAATGCAAGTGACCAGGAATACACTCTTGTGACGTAACAACCAAAAAATATACAACATTTCTTATTACAACATGCAATATCACAGAAAAATTATTACATCTGCCAAAAGTATTATATAATGTGTATTAAGTTACGTATGGCCTATCAAAAAAAATTACCATCAAAAAACATAACATGAAAATTAATCCATAAGCATACCATAAACAACGGGCATGTTAGCGCCGTCAATTCTGTTTAAAACGTTTACTTCAGTAGCTCTTTGATTTATGAAAAAAGTCTCCGCTGTGCGGCGTTTACTGTAATTGGCTTCCATTTTCAAAATTTTAGCTTCATCCCACGCTATAAAATGATCAAAATCTACGATATGTTGGCACAAAGCGGACTTTTTTACATCCATTCTTTTGACTGCATCGAAATGTTCACGTTTTCTGGTTTTCAAACTACGCCCAGTCTCCCCAATATATACTGCATCACAATCACGACATGGAATTTCATACACAAGCCCACTTTTTTCAGACTCCACAATACGATCCTTAGGTATGCGAAAAACAGATGACAACATACAGTGTGGTTTTAAAGCCACTCCAATGCCAACTTGGGCCAAAACTCTCTTAATAGGCTCAGAAACTCCGTGCACATATGGAATTGAGGTAAAAGCGGAGTATGAGTCAGGCGGTTGAGATCGAGGGTGAGATTCGGTCTGCTGAGCAAGAAATTGATCGAAGAAAATTACATTTTCAAACAAATCGAAGAAAATTACAGAAGAACAGTTTTGCAAGAATCAAGGAAACTTGTAAGTCAATATTTAACAATTGAAAAGCAATTTTCTCATCTTAGGTTTAACCATGCCTGCAAAAGTTTGGGGATTTTACCTAGAAGTTTAAGATTTTCTCCCCCAATAAAATCTCGAAAGGGGTATCGGATAGCAAAAAAATTTGGCTGGCAGTTTCTAAATCTCCGAATTACTGAATGCCATTCAATAATTTCTAAATCAGAAAAAATTAAACTGGAATTGTTTCAAAAACTGGCGAGCATTTTGAGGTCTGATGAAATCGAGTTATTGAAAAATTATGCAAAAATCAAATCGAGGAAGCTACAGAGCGATTTGGATGAAAAGCATTCTAATAAATTAGAACGGCTTCTTGGTGGCTCATTCGACAAAAAACATCCCTCCTCCACTCAAAACTGGGTTAGAAATTATTCGTCACGGCCACTAACCCAATCTCAAATTGCGGTTTTGCAAAAAGGTAGCAAATTTGCAGTGGCACCAAACAAAATTCCGACTTTAGCTTTTGTTTGCGGCGTGGAGCAAGGATTACATCAAACACGAAAAGAAAGCTCTTATAAATTATACTAGGGCTCAAGTTGTTAAAATCTTGAAAGAGGCAAAGCCACCGAAGAAAAATTTAACAATCAATGAAAGGAAAGCAATTAAAGAACTACAACAATGCAATGACATCATAATCATCAGTGCAGATAAGGGAAATTGTACAGTTGTTTTGGATAAATTGGATTATCACAATAAATTAATGTTGCTTTTACAAGATCCAAAAACCTACAATATCATTAAAAAGAATCCGATTTTATGCATTGAAAAACGGTTAAATAACTTTATTTGGAAGTTGTTTAAAAGTGACAAAATTTCGTTTTTTATGTATAAGTGCCTACGTTCATGTGATTCTGCTTTGCCCCGTATTTACGGCCTACCCAAGATCCATACACCGAATCTTCCTCTGAGACCCATTGTGTCATTTATAGGATCAGCTACATATGAATTGTCGAAATTTTTGAAAAATGTTTTGTCACCGTTAGTTGGTAATTCTGTGCATACTGTAAAAAACTCGATTGAATTTATAAACATGATTGAACCTGTTCGTATTAATCAGTACGAATCACAAGTGTCTTTTGATGTTGTGAGTTTGTTCACTTCAGTATCACTTGAGGCAGCTAGAACTATTGTGCTTGATAGACTCAGTAACGACAGCACATTGGAAGATCGTACAACTCTTTCCATTGCAGAGTTAACAGAGGCCCTAGATCTTTGTTTAAACTCATCTTACTTCACATATGACAGTACTATCTACAAACAAGTTTTTGGCACTCCCATGGGTTCACCTTTATCTCCAATAATTGCGAACTTGGTGATGGAGGATTTGGAGCAAAAAGCCCTGACTATTTTTCCCAACCCTCCATCAATTTGGGTCCGTTATGTTGATGATGTTTACGCAATCATGGAAACGGAGCATATCGAGTCCTTCCACCAGTATCTTAACACGATAAACAGCTCGATTCAGTTTACAAAAGAGATAGAAGCTTCGGGTTCTCTTGCATTCTTAGATGTTTTTCTTCACCGTGAGGCTGATGGCTCTTTTTCCACTAATGTTTACAGGAAGCCCACGCATACCGGTAGGTATCTACCTTATACATCTCACCACCCTACAGCTCAAAAGCTCAGCATTGCCCGAACCCTCTACTCAAGAGCAGATAATATAATCAACAAGCCAGAACATAAATTGGCCGAGTTCGATCACATCAACCAAACACTACAAAACAATGGATTTCCTAGACATATGTGCTCTAGCGATCAATTTCTTGCTCAGCAGACCGAATCTCACCCTCGATCTCAACCGCCTGACTCATACTCCGCTTTTACCTCAATTCCATATGTGCACGGAGTTTCTGAGCCTATTAAGAGAGTTTTGGCCCAAGTTGGCATTGGAGTGGCTTTAAAACCACACTGTATGTTGTCATCTGTTTTTCGCATACCTAAGGATCGTATTGTGGAGTCTGAAAAAAGTGGGCTTGTGTATGAAATTCCATGTCGTGATTGTGATGCAGTATATATTGGGGAGACTGGGCGTAGTTTGAAAACCAGAAAACGTGAACATTTCGATGCAGTCAAAAGAATGGATGTAAAAAAGTCCGCTTTGTGCCAACATATCGTAGATTTTGATCATTTTATAGCGTGGGATGAAGCTAAAATTTTGAAAATGGAAGCCAATTACAGTAAACGCCGCACAGCGGAGACTTTTTTCATAAATCAAAGAGCTACTGAAGTAAACGTTTTAAACAGAATTGACGGCGCTAACATGCCCGTTGTTTATGGTATGCTTATGGATTAATTTTCATGTTATGTTTTTTGATGGTAATTTTTTTTGATAGGCCATACGTAACTTAATACACATTATATAATACTTTTGGCAGATGTAATAATTTTTCTGTGATATTGCATGTTGTAATAAGAAATGTTGTATATTTTTTGGTTGTTACGTCACAAGAGTGTATTCCTGGTCACTTGCATTTTTCTTATAAGTTTCATTTGTATTTTTGCAAACAAGAAATGCGTTACTGTTCTGAGGATGCTCCCCGGACTGGGGAGCGAAACGTTAACTGTAATAAAAAAACTACATCGGAGAACGTTGTTTTGAATTGAATATTAGTGTTCCAATATTCGTACCTGAATTTAAGTTGAAAATTGTAATTGAAACACTAAAGGTCCGTTTATACAGAGTGCAAACGCGAACCCTAACCCCAACTACCTGGAAAACTAGACGATTTTCGGCGCGAATTGCTGTCCTAATAGAAAGCGGTTTTCAACGCGAAAACTGCAATCCGTTTTATATTAAAACTCGATCATTTGCTACTGTAAATTTATATAATGCACGAATTATTGATTATAAAGACAGCTTGTTGGTCACGGCGAATTCCACCATATTGCAGAAGTTGTAGCCTACGGTACTTAAAATTTTGATCCTGATCAATTGTAAGAATATTATGGTTGACGACATCTAAAAAAACAACACTAATTACTGAAGAGCAATCATTTTTTTGTCATTTACGAGAACAACTCTCCATATTTCATTAAAAAAAACTACATATTTCATTAAAAAAAAGATTGTACTATATTACTGATATTTAGACCGACAGAAAAAAGTTTTTTTTTTATCTAAAAAATAACGAAAATAATATTATGAGATAATTACGCTTAATTTTTTTTCTATTTTACCATAAGAGTAACAACGATTTTAGAATAATCGTTTTATTTTGATTAGGTCCGCCGGTTGAAATTAATTCCAAGCTATCTTTGATGTGAAATGTTTTTTGCACCAAACACTCCGCCTAGAAATGTTAAGAATTTTTTGTCAGAAAATTTTTACGTCCGCATAAGTTTTACAAGATATATGCTGTACAGTAGCTGCGTTGAACTGCATAAGTGTTTTGGCTGTATCAGTTTAGTGACGTCGTATCCATGGTAACTTGGTCTAAATTGAGAGCGGTGATTGGTTTAAGACAAAAAGCCGTCGCGAGCGCAGCTTAAAATTTCACTTTGGAGGCAATCTACGCGGTTTTTCACGCGAACTCAATTTTATTTGTGTTCGTGTGCGCGCTCTGCATAAACGAGTTTATTTTATTTTGTTATGACCTTTCTTCCACGAACGCCCCCTCGTTGTTCACGCGGCCTTCCGCGTTCGCGCTCTGTATAAACGGGCCATGGTTTGCACTGTAAGTTCAAAATACAGATTTACTTGCTAAAAAAATTAGCTCGTGGAACAATCAGCTATAGCCCAAAGGCCCAAATGAATAGAACAAATTCTTATTAACCAAAAATTGAAAAATAAGATTTCAGTTTTATTACCATGTATGACTTTGAATTTGGACCAACAAATTTATCTCAATCTTAGCAGTTACACTCTTTTTTTATAAGAATTATTTTGTAAGACCACAAAGCTCATTTTTGCTCGAAATTTAACAGCATAGTAAAAATGTAGCCTTGGCATGAAAAAAAGAAACTACCAAGAACATTAGTCAAATTTAAAAAGAAAAATCAATTTCATCTGTTGCAAACCAATCTCAACAAAGCAGCCAGGTTTTTGAGATCATAGTAGTATATTATTATTTTTATAATCAATATGATCAAAATCAATAGACAACTTTTAACCAAGCAAGAATGAATTTACGAACAAACAAGGCTGAAAATCTGAAAACTTGCGAAAGTTTAAGAACAGCCAGCTTCACTCTCAGATTTACTGGTTCTCTCACGAAAAAGAGTGTATTAATTAAAATGAAAGTTTTATGCATTTTATTTTAAAAAATAACACACTCATAAAAACACTTCTGTTTTGTTTGAAAGCTACTGAAACTTTTTTTTCTTAAATGTCTGCAAAATTTCTGTTTGGCGTTTCGAAGCATTGACCTAAAATGATTGTTCTACTACCTCTCCATTTTGCATATGCCATGCTGGAGAAATATCGGATCTTATAGCATTGTTTCTACATCATTTTATTATTTAAAGGGCTTCTTAAATTGCTGTTGTTATTGTGCATGTTTATCCTCCTGTCACCAGACTGCGGCAGACGCTGACTATATCGGACGATCCGCACACTTTTCATTTGCAATGATTCGTGGTTGGAGGAATCCGCTCCTGCTTTGGAGTTTAAAGGTTTTTGCCCTATAAGTTGCTTACTCAGGCCCTCATCTAACCTTTTTATGAACGTAATGGTATAACCAGGGCCGGATTTATCTATGGCACAGTGCCAGGGGGGCACCGAGCCCAGATGGTTAGACTTTTTTGGTCTTCAACTATATTTGGCAGGAAGATGTTGTGAAAATCCCCAAAGTGCCAGGGGCTCTGTGCAATGTAAAGTCGGCCCGGGAATCATAGGCGTAGCCTGGAGGGGCACAGAGGGCCCGCCCCCTCAATTGAAATGCTACCAATGATAAAAATATCACAAAAAAGACGATTGTTTCTTCTGTTTCAGTTTCTTTCAGCAACTTTGCGTACAACAGCACACACATACAACAGTAATTAACAGCAATATTGATCCAGAGCCCCGGTCCCCCTCAATTTAATTTTTGCCAATTTAAATGGGCCCCTTAGAATAATATTTCAATGGCTTCCAATTTAAATGGGCCCCCAACAAAAATATTGATCCAGGGGGCCCGGCTCCCTCAATTTAATTTTTGCCAACCGATTTAAATGGGCCCCTACAATAATATTTAAATGGGCCCCTAACAATAATATTGACCAGGGGGCCCAGACCCCTCAATTTAATGTTTTTCAACCACATTAAACGTATAACCCGATTGAAATTAAGGGTTTTTATTGTAAAAGTTGCCATCTCAGGCCTTCATGTAACCTTTTTATGAACGCAATGCAATAACCAGGGACGGATTTAACAGATGGCACAGTGCCAAGGGCCCCGCGCTCATATAAGACTTTTTTTGATCATTAACAGTACTTGGCAAGAAAATATTGCAAAAATCCCAAAGTGCCAGGGGTCTAACTCAATATAAATCCGGCTTGGGCAATAACATGCTTTATAGGCGTAACCATCTATTGTACATTTTGCAATAACTATTCACTTCCGTTTGCCAGTTTTTATGCAAAAAAATACGTTTGAATAGTACACGTCTTTGTTCAACACATCTCCAATTTAAACATTTTAGCTATTGGTTCAAGCCCTCACCTTTGAACGAGCTCCTAGTTACTTGCCAACATTACGCCACGGCTTCTGATCTTCCATTCTACAACATCTTTAACATGGTTAGTAAGCGCAACCGTCTAATTTACCATTTTTTAGTAACAATTCACCTCCACCTCGTCAGTTTTTACGCACAAAGTACTTCTATCATAAAATAATTAGTTTGGGGAAATGCTCATTGAACAAATTATTGAATTTTTATTGAAGAGGTCTTAGCCCCCTGGCCGTACATGTACTTCTATAACTGGTTAATTTCATGACAAAGCAATAATTGTAAGGAAAATCTTCGAGTGGGTTATTATTTACTGCTGAAATATTGTAGGAGGCAATGCAACTTACTTCCGCTCACCTGGACTAAATCACTTACAAAATTTAACACCAAAATGAAAGATTTTAAACGCGTTTTGAACTTAAATTGCAAGTAAAAGAAGGATTGAACAATTTGAGTTTTTTGATTGGCTTTCAAATGTTAAAAATCTAGGTTTTTCAAATGGCTCTGAACAAGAGCGAAATGTGATTTGAAGGCATTAAAATAGGCTTTTTACCCAAAAAATTTAGAGAAAATTGCTCAGCGGCTGTGGGCTTCGCTCCCATAGTCTTCGGCAACTGGGAGCTCCGCCCCTAGACCCCCACCTGTGATACGTTTGAGTTGCACAACTCACTCGACACGTCTTTCAGGTTAGACATTTGCGTTTTTTAAATATTGGTTTAAGCCCTCTCCGTTAGCAAAATGCTGGTCAAGTGCCAAACCAGGCATGCCCTCTGATCTTCCATTCGACGAAATCTTTGCACCCAGAAAAGTTTTTATTTTGAAAATTTCTGGTAACATCATTTTATGTGATTTGTGGTTTGGGCCCCCTCCCTCCCCCCTCCCCAATCAAAAATCATGGCTACGTCTATGATTAGAACGGCGGATACTTAACAAAAGCAATGCAAAAAAGACGTTTTCTTCCAACACGATTCGAGCCTGCAGCCTTTGAATTACCAGCGCACAGCCTGCAAGCGTCCAAACATCATAATTTAATTATTATCAACATTATACTGTAGCATTGGGTTTAAATAGCCAAAATTAAGCTTGCGAAAAGACATCTTCTCTAGATCAAGTGGTAGAGCCGTAGACCGGTATTCCAAAGCCTGCAGGTTCGAATCGTGTGGGAGGATAACTTTTTCGCATTGCTTGATTTTAAGTAGCCGCCGTTTTGGTGACTTTTCCCTTGGCTTCCGCGCTGGTAGCCTTCAAGCTAGAAGCACGCCAAACGATTAGCATTTTATTACTGTGTCCTTGAAACAACATTTCACACCTAGTTGATTGGGCTGAACAGTCTTATCGCTTTAAGTTTAGAAATGTTGGATTCCTGAAAATTTATTCACAAAACAGTGGCTTGATGTTCAACAGTTATACGGACTTTGATGTTCAATTCCCAGATAGTTGTCTTAGACCAAGATCTTTACAGATGCTATATACTTCAGATTTGCGGCATGATGTTCAGTGTCACAGAGATACGATAGTGTCAACATAGAGATAATCTCTGTAAAAGCACACTGTACGTAATACTAGATGGGAGTTTGCCAGCAAACCCAGTGAACGACGGACGCAAAGCTAATTCTGTGACGCTCAAAAGTACTTTTTGTCTACCGTAAAATTAGCAATTATTCAAAAATATCTGATTATGGAACCTTCAGAAAAGTAGAGTCAAAATAATTGTCAGTTAAATATCTCCTGATATCAAAACAGACTGGCACCCTTAGTTGAGTCGTTCAAAAAATTGATTTTTGTAGGGGTCCATTTGGGGGGTCCCTGGGGGGATGGCCCCCCCAAACTATGTCAAAATATTTGTCTATTAAACATCTGCTGATATCAAAACAGACTGGCACCCTAAGTTGAGTCGTTCAAAAAATTGATTTTTGGGGGTCCATTTGGGGGTGTCCCCGGGGGGATGGCACCCCCAAACTATGCCAAAATGTTTGTCTGTTAAACATCTGCTGATGTCAAAACAGACTGGCACCCTAGCTTGAGCCATTCATAAAATTGATTTTTGGGGGTCCATTTGGGGGGTCCCCGGGGGGACGTGGCACCCCCAAACTATGTCAAAATATTTTTCTGTTAAATATCTGCTGATATCATAACAGACTGGCACCCTAGGTTGAGCCGTTCAAAACACTGATTTTTGGGGTCCATTTGGAGCGTCCCTGGGGAGGTAGCACCCCCAAACTATGTCAAAATATTTGTCTGGTAAATATCTACTGATAGCAAAAAAAACTAGCACTGTAGCTTAAGCCGTTCAAAAAATGGACTTTTGGGGCCCATTTTGGGGTGTTCCGGGTGGAGTTGCCCCGAAAAATTTCGGGAAAAAAATTGCGTTTGCAGCTCAATAACTTTATACAAAAATTAGATTTCCATGTTTTGTGGTTTTGGAGAAGAATAGCGTACAAAAATTAGGAAGAAAGAAAAGAAAAAAAAAGGAAAAAAAAGAAATGAACCTCATCGTGGCCAAAAGTGGGTTGGTTGGGATGAAAAGGTATCTTAACACATACAACCAAATGAAATATTTTTTGCCGTATTTAAGCCGTTTTTGACTGAGACCGCTTTTTACGCCAAACTTGCGGGGCGGTTTTTGGGTTCTAGAACCAAAGTTATGTGACCTATTGCCTCGAAATTTGATACAAACATATAACTCATTAATCTCAAACTGCTGTCAAAATTTCATGCAGCTAAACCAAACCGTTCTCGAGTTATAAGCAAAAATCTGAAATTTCGCACTCGACGTTAGTTGGAAAATGGCCGAGTAAAAACAAAGAAATACGCGACGCGAGCGTCAGTCGTTCCAACTAGCGTGACCCGAAGTTCAAAAAGTTAGTTCGCTGGTGCATGATTACGAGGAGTAGGCGTAACCAATTATATTATAACAACAACTACGTTATTTAACTTAAACTTCCAAATTGTTGTCGTAGTTGCATATTTATCCTTCTGTCATCGAACAGCGTCAGACGGCACATGGTTAGGAGTTTCCAGTGATCCAATGTTCCTGTGGATTTTTTGCAGTTTTTTATCCATTAAATTTGCTGGTTGTTCGAAGCCATTAAGCTCGGATAATCATCGTATAGCATCCTATCGAGGGACGCAACAACGTGACTAGGGTGCAGGTTGAACCCGGTCATGCTATGAAAGTCGACATAAAAACAACGCCTTTACCCACTCGGCCATTAGCTGACGATTCATTACATTTTAAAACCTAATGTGCAATTAAAAATACATTTGAGTCATTACTGTATTTGTTTTGTTTACGTAAAATGAGTAATTTGTTTGAGTGATTATTTGCTTTGTTTATGCAACATTGCAGAAGTATGCAATGGCATAGTGGATTGTTCAGATGGGAGCGATGAAAACCAAACCAAGTGCTCTAACTGCACTGAAGCAAGGAGTTTTTTGTGCAATTGCAATGGTCATGGAAATTGCTCTGAAGATTTTCCTCCATGCATAAAAGCATCAGGTAGAAAAGCAAAATATTTTGAAAAATATTACGGGCAAAAAAATTACTGCCACGATGCAATGAAGCATTGAAAAACTATCAGTATTACATTGCTACACCTCATTTATGAGAACTGTTTAGCACCGAAATTACACTAATGCATTTTGTTTTTTTGAACAGCGAGGAAGCTTAGAAAGTACAGTAAAGTGAAAGTGTATAACTGGTTTATGAAATTCAGCTGCTCTTGTTTTATTGAAACTCTTCGGTGCGTTTAATATTTTGATCAGCTGTTGAAGAGTTTTATTAAAAATTTTATCGATCGAGTGATTACGTGTCCCAAACTTTAGAGGCACGCAAAAAGTCGTTATCTTGTTTTCGCGCAGTATCGCGCTGCCCATCATGTTATTAGCTTCTAAGCTATTCTTAAGAGTTTTCCTGAGATTATTTGCTGTTGGTCATAGTTATGTAGCCCGATTTCACCTGACCAGAGCGAGAAATTAACCTCAGATTTGGTTGCGAATTGATTAACCACAAGATGGCCGTAGTTTAAACAAAATCAAGACTGCTATGTTGAAACGTTATGTGGTGCGCAGTTAAGCGCGGGTAAAATGAATTAGAAGGAAGCTTACAGTACAATAAATTATCAGTACAATAAATAATAAAACCTATGGTTTGATATTGGTGCTACCCAATCACTTAGTCGTATCTTAGCTGCACTGCTCTACGCACATATTATTAAACCTCTGTCGAAAACTAGTATTTTTTTCAGTCGTCTAAATTAGTAATTTGGGATTGCTACATCTGGTTAGGTGCTGCAGGTGCTGCTCAAACAATGCTTTTCTAATCAAATGAAATCTTTCATGGTACTAGCTCTACGACGCCGAAGCGTGCAACAAGTTTGCGTGGCCCATCTCAGCGTTATTGCGCCCGGGCAACACAGCTCTTTTAGAGGAAATGTCGCAGCGGTGGCATGCAATTGGCAACACTGTGTCCGATTTGACTGGTCTGAGATTTGAATCTCAGACCTCCCGCTCCAGAGATGAACACGTTTTTGCTTGACCGACCGGCCGGTTGTCGACCAGCTTTTGTACTAACAATCAATAATTATTCGAACAACTGCTCCAGGTTATAGATTTACCTGCATTTTATGTGCCTGTATGTGTACGTTAAAGAGTGTGATTGATTAGACCTACATTGTGCATACTTCAACGGGGGTAACAGGTGTAGCAATCATGCAAATAACAATCGCTTTTTTGTCTTCAATATAATCTGCATGTCATAACGTCTGACATTGTATCGCTACTTCTTTTTCCTGACTCTACGTGTTATGATTGTGTAACTCTGCATTTGCTATTGTTGTGCCTTGTGGTAGTCAAGAATGAAAAAACAATAAATGAATGAAGAAATAAATTTTCAGCTTTTTTCAAATCAAGTGAACTGATTTGATTGTTTAATGCTCAAGTCAGAATCTTTTATCTGTTTCTTTTTTTTTAGCTTACTTTTATTGAGGAAGTTGCAGACCAATAATGGTATATAAATTACTTCTATCACTAAAATGGACATAAATTGAAAAAAAAACAACAATGTGTGATCTATTATCATTATTCTGCATTGGTTTAAGAATCTTTTTGTTGTCACTGTATCAAAACTAATCTTTGGCGGCTCTTTTACGTCTGCTGTAATATGAACTCCTGATTGTCGCAAGATCGTACAGCAATCAGCTAGAATTTATATCGACAAAATGTACTGCATATTTTCCCCATAAAAGGTTTCTCTGTGCAGTAGCCTATATAAAGAATTCTAACTGAATAAAATTAAATGAAATTAATAACTGCGATCTATGTGTATTTATACACCTAAACTATTTATTTAAATTGTAGGCCACTGCGATGGAAATGATGACTGCAAAGATTGGAGCGATGAGTGGGGCTGCGACTGCACTGAAGAATTAAGATGCGCTTGCAGCCGAAATGGGCAAATTTGCCCAATAGGCCGTCAATGCTTCACTCAAGCGCGTAAGTATCTCGCTGCATACTTTTTTCGCTTTCTGACTATACTACCACCAGATTTCTCTGCAAAGAGTTAGCAAACTTTTACCGTAACGCACGAGTAACAATAAACAACGCAAAAAAACTTCATAATGAAATCAAGGACTTTCATAATCAAATCTTTCGGTACTTTCATTGGTTAACTCGATCACATGACCACATGACTGTTTGTTCCTTCATGTACGAACAATAACATTAATACACTAAAGAAACAAAAAAGATGAAAAACAATAAAGCAACAAAGAAAAAAAAAAAAAAATAAAGCAGCAAAAAAAGAGAAAAAGTTACGAAGCCCTAGTAGAGAACTCTTTCGCCACTGTAGACTTCCTATTGTTTTATTCGTTAAGTTAGTGTTAGCGTACAGCTCAGTTGATCATATAGTTTTTTAGGTTGGTAATCAAAACGGTGTTTTTCTTCCACGTCGATTGTCAAACTGGCAATGTGCCCTATTTTGAAAGAAGTTACACTGGGATTACCATAAAATTGAAACCTCAGTTCAAATGGGGTTGATGGTTGATGAAGTCATCACTTTAACTTACATTGAACATTTTTTATAAATAAACAACTAGTTGAAAATTCGTATTGTGATGTCGTCAAATTTGAGAAATGATATTGATGGAATCACTCTTATGACGTCATCAAATCACAACCACCACTAAAACATAATTAAAATCTGTATAGTTGAGGGGTCAAGCGTTCGTCTCTAGAGCGGGAGGTCTTTGGTTCAAATCTCGGACCGGTCAAATCGGACTCAGTGCTGCCAACGGCTTGCCAACGCTGCAACATTTCTTCGAAAGGAGCTGTGTTGCCGGGGCGCAATGATGCGGAGATGGGCCTCGCAAACTCGTTACATGCTTCGGCGTAAGATAGCGAGTAAGGTATAACGAAACATTTGATTTGATTTGATACCCAACAAAACATTTAATGCTTTTACGTCTTTCAGAGATAAGAATTAAATTGAGTGAGAAACGAAATTCGATTAAAACAGCAAAGCCTTAGTTGAAAGACTAACCAAATGTTTAAACGTTTTGGACTTAAAAAAGTTCATCCTCAGTAGAGATGAGATCGAAACAGCTTTTTTTATTAAAGAACTGTCACACTCTTTTTATACTTTTTGCTGTTTAAATTTTATTTGTACTTGTATTGGACGTTGTTAAGCTTTAAACGTTAAAAAATTTTATTGGTTTTGATAAATGCTTTGCTGTTTTTAATCAAAGCATATTGTAACTCGTAAAAATGTTATTGCAAAGTACAATATAGATTAGATTTACTACACTAGACGTTAACACTTAAGATAGCATTAATTAGTTCTTCAGAAAATTTTTGTTGACTCAAAATTTAAAAATTGAAGAAGAAAGAGTGGCAGAAACTTTTTTAGTTCTTTAATTACTTTTTGGAGTGGTCTATAGCTCAATACCCTAAACTGGGCTAAACACTTTAAATTTGAAGGTTTGGTATTACTAACCTATCGAATTTTTTTTAATGTGCCTCGTTCATTTTACGTTTTGTTTTTCATTTTTACTTTGCTTTTTTCAACTGGTAATTATAGTGGTTTGTAAGAATAGCTTGAATCAATATCTCCATTCTGCTTCTGTTACGTTATATTCAGAAAAGTTTTTTTTTTTGTGAACGACTTGAAAATTATAATAGTTTGTTGTGTACCTTTTCAGAACTTTGTGACGATAAAAACGATTGCAACGACACAACTGATGAAAGTTCATGTGCAATGTGTCCGAATTCGCGGCCAAATGCATGTGATTGTAACAAAGTTGGTTCAAACAATCACCCTTGCACAAATGGAAGTTTGCAATGTTATGAAGATAATCGTAAGTAATTAATCTATGGCAGTATCGACATAGGCGTTGGTAGGGTTTTTGATTGGGGGGGGGGGCAAACCACATATCACATGAAATGACGTCATCAGAAGTTTGTGAATGAAGAACTTTTTGTGAGACAAAGATATCTTAGAATGGAAGATTAGAAGTCGAGGCCTGGTTTGGCACTTTGCCAGGATTTTACTAAAGGGTGATGGCTTAAACCAAAAGTTAAAAAGTAAAAACGTCTAAAGTGGGAGACGTGTTGAATGAAATAGTGTTAATCAAACGGGGGTGTGGGGGCGCAGCCCCCAGCCGCCGGAGGCTATTTTAGTAATCTTTAAGGAAAAAAAGCCATTTTAATGCGAGCTGGATCACATTTCGCACATGTTCAGAGCCATTTGAAAAAAACTAGATTTTAAACATTTGATAATCAAATGAAAAAAACTAAGTTATTCAATCCTCCTTTTACTTACAGTTTAAGTCCAAAACACATTTAAAATTTCGCATTTTGGGGTATATTTTGTAAGTGATTTGGCCCGAGTAAAGGGAAGGAAGGTACATTGCCTCGTGCAATATTTTGGCAGTAAATAATGACCTACTCGTAGATTTTTCTTAGAGGTTTTTGTTTTGTCATAAAAATTACCGGTTGTAGGAGTACATGTACGGCCATGGGGCTCAGGCCCTCTCAATTCAAACTTAATAATTTGTTCAATGAGAATTTCCCCCAGCTAATTTATTTTTCAAAGCTTTGTATGCGCAAAAATTGGGAAGTGGAGGTGAATTGGTCCTATTGAATAGATGGTTCCGCCTATGCTAACCATGTTATTGCCCGGGGCACCTGCAACTTTGGGAATTTTCGCAACATCTTCCTGCCAAATATAGATGAAGACGAAAAACAGTACTACCATCTAAGCGCAGTACTTCTGACACTGTGCCATATGGTAAATCTGCCCTTGTTGTTGCAGTACGTTAATGTAAAGGTTAGATGAGGAAATGAGATAGCAACGATTAGAAAGAAAAACCCTTATTTTCACCCGCGATATACATTTAAATTGGTCGGCAAAAATTAATTTGAGGGGGCCAGGGCTGCTTAGTCGTCAATATGACAATATTATTGGTTATTACTGTTGTACGCGTGTATTTTTGCACCCGAAAATTGCTAAAATAAACTGAAATTGAAGAAACAATAGGCTATTTTGATCATTGGTGCAATTTTATTTGGAGGCCCGTCCCCTCCTTGGCTACGCCTATGGGTATAGATAGTACAAAAACTCGTATCTCAATTTTATAAATTTTTTTTTTTTTTGAAAGAACTACTCCTAAATCTCAGCTTAGCAAACACGACTGTTTAGCTAATTAGCAATCAAATAGTGATGCCTTATTAGTACTTGATAATGAAAATTGCCGAGTTGTTTTTCGAAAGTTGTGCTGCATGGCTTTCAATGAATTTAGATGTCACAAATACAGTTTCATCTAATTTGCATAAAAACGAAGTTTTTAATACTGTTAGTAGGCATCAATTGTGCTGTTTGTAACGTTTGAAACCGGAGAAATTAAATCATTAATCATTTGTGCGCTTTATGGCCTAAAAACTGTCAGCGTGGAAGCAACTCTGGTAGAAGCGTAAAAACTTCTATAGTAAAAACTTACCAGAACAGTGAGTACTGGTACTAAAAACAGTCATTGCAAAAATGTTTATCTTCCCACGCAATGCGAACTTGGTGCAGCCTATAGATTATTATCAGTCCACTGCTTTAACAATCGCCAATAATTATGGTAAGTGGACTTCTTTAGCTGTACTTGCAGAGCAGTAAACTGGTAACGGGCCATAGGTTGCCGACCCCTGTCCCAGTGCCGTCGCTATGAGGGGGGCTAAGGGAGCCGTGCCCCCTCTAACGGCTGCTTGTGCCCCCCCAGTTTGGTTTGCTCAAGATACTGTTTTTGGAACTTCACGAATAGACAAAACAACAACCAATGATGGAAAAAGGAATAATTACGTTCGAGCATAATTCTCCTTTGAAGTTTTTTCGATTCTTGCGAAATTGCAGGCAACCAACTGCTGTACACAAATCTGATGCAATATTTCGTCTTATTAACACGTCTTTATGGTTGTGTCACAAAAGAGACATGCAAGCCTGCAGAATTGTTACCAGTGCTTCGTTAATGATTATGACATGAAACAAAAGGTGCAAACATTTTTTTCAAAGACCAGCTGTTTTAATTTTTAGAACACACTTAAGATTTTGAGGTCGCAGTCAGTAGCGCAACCAGAGTGAAGGGCATAAGCCCCCTTAGTCAAGTCACTTAGAAAACCTAATCTTAAAATACGAGCGTTTTTGTGTGTTTTTGACGTGATCTGAAATAAGGGGGGGGGGGGGGATGGAAGGTGCAAAGCAATTTAATTCTTTGAAATAACTTCCGAATTTTAGCAATTTATTTATTTATTGATATGGCTTCAAAAAATGCGAGATGTGTTTAAAATTGTGTTAAAATTGCTATTTTTCTGCTGCAAAGTTGCAAAAATTGCCCAGCGGTTGGGGGCTACGCTCCCAGGCGCCCATCCAGAGTCTCTAAATATTTAGAGACTATGCCCGTTTTTAACTCGCTTGGATTGCATCAGTGAATTTCTTCAGCACGGAGGCTAAATCAGGCAGTTTTTGAGCAAAAAATTTTTTTTGGTTCACCTCTGATAGCAAATCCTGGTTGCATGTCTGGTAGCATTCACCGCTGTTGATAGATTTTTCAAGCGATTATGGGCAGCAGAAAAAATAAGCTAAGAAACCTTGCCGGCATTATTTCAAAATTGCGCATAATTGTAGCCGTAAAAGATCTGAAAATCGGTTTTTATGCTCAAATTTTAGTGCCCCCCACTTTTTCTTGCGCCCCCTCACTTTTTTGCTCTGGCGACGGCACTGCCCTGTCCTAGGTTATATGCTTACCACAGCTGATGGCCATAGCCAATACTTAAATTGCAGGGGGACGCGTTAGTGTCGAGAGTTAGCGTCCCCCCATCGAGATTTAGGTGTACCCGCCATCGACATTTGAGCGCTGAATGATCAGACAAAAAAGACCTAATTCTTCACCTAATTTTGGCGAAAAACCGCTTTAATTTCCGGCAAAGACCTTTTTTTTCGTCTTTACCTTGTTTTGGCGAAAAAAACACTTCAACTTCCGGCGAAGACCTTTGTTTTTTGGGGTTCGTTCAATTTCGGCGACGGAATTACGTAATCTTCAATAAAGTACTTTCGCATGCCAAATGCGTTTGGTCAAGGCTGCAAAAGCGTCCCCCATGCAAAATTTTTCAATTTAAGTACTGGCCATAACTAACCTAGGTTTTAAGTTTTCCAACTTGTTTGGGGTAAACTATAATATTCGTCTCGCTTCTACCATCAGATCTATTTGGCATGGGTAACCCTATCTGGAGAATTTAATCCCCAGCTAGAACAGTTCTGCAGGTCAATGAGGCACATAAGACTTTTGCATCTCGTGAAGGTGATAGTTCATGGAAAAGCAATGTCATAGCACGCCTGATATGCCGAACTATGTTATACTATGCCTACTGCGCCATACTGCGCCTACTGTGCTTTACTATGCCTACTGTGCCATAATAAGCCTACTATAGTATGTGCCATACTATTCTCGTATGCAATACTATGTCCACAATGCCATACCACGCCCACTAGGGTGCCATGCTATGCCTAGATTGTCATGCTAAGCAGAGCTGGGCACCCGCTACTTGAAAAGTAGCGGCGCTGCCGCTGCCGCTATTTGGCAAAAAAGCAGCGGCTCTGCCGCTTATTGCTACTCAAATAAAAAAGTAGTGCCGCTGCCGCTACTTGCATGCAAAACAGTGGCCGCTACCGCTTGTTGCTGCCGCTACTTTAAAAAAACAAATAGTACAAAGAACGATGGCATTCAAATACGGTATTTGGTAAAATTTCAACTTATTTTCGAAAGTTAATTATTCAAGCTTTTAAGATATTGGTTCAGATTACAATCGGCATTAGCAGGCTTAAATGGTAGACAAGTAGGCAAATCACCACTCAATTAATTATTGGCACGCTTCTTTTAAAAAAACAAGCATTTTAAAATGCTGATTGGTTAAACCAGCGCTTTGGGAATTACTAAGGAAGTTACCCTTGGAAGTTACACTAGGAAGTTAAAATCCTTATCGCATTTTCTGCACAAACAAAAGGCAATAAGAAATATCAACTCAAATAAGTTAAGGTTTTGCCATTAAAGCACAATGCTATACAGTATTGAGCTTCAATACAATTCTGTCATAGCTCTTATAGCTCTGAAGTAGTCGATCTGTTTATCACACTCTCGGCCCTCAACCACTAAAAGAATTCTTCGCGTAGAGATCCAAAAGGAAAATTTATCTATCGACCGAGTTCTAAAACATTTCTTGGAATTTTGTAGAAATGGTAAGTGATTCACATCCCTGCTATGATTTCGTCCAACTTTGACTCAAAAGTAGATCGAGCGTTTAAGATATTGGTGTTTACAAAGCCAAAGGAGATACGTAGTAATGACGCACATGTTTAGCAAATGATGCTCAACGCGATTCATGTTACACTGAGTACTTTTTCTACAAGTGTAACTTCATAACTAAGTTGTCTTTGAAGCTTATTTTATTACCTGCAGGTTCTATTTGCTAGTTCAATTCTCAGCGCACTATAAATTTCTATTCATAGTTTTATTGTTAACTATTGTAGCAAAATTTATTTTACTACGCATTGACGTAACTACTCCGGCCCGGCGCCACGGGGCATAGGCGTAGTCAGAGTGGGGCCCAGGGGGGCCCGGGCCCTCTCCAATCGAAATGCTACCTGTGATAAAAATGTGACAAAAAAAACTATTATTTCCTTAGTTTCAGTTTCCTTTAGCATTTTTTGCGTACAACAGTATTTAATCATTGACGACCAGGGGGCCCGGGCCCTCTAAATTCAATTATTGCCAATCAATCAAAATGTATAACCCGGCTAAAATTAAGGGTTTTTATCATAAAAGTTGCTACCTCTCGCTCTCATCTAACCTTTTCAAAAACGTAATGCAATAACAGGGCGAGATTTACCATGTGGCCCTCTGCCAGGAGCCCTGCTCTCAGATGGTAAGACGTTATTTTTGGTATTCACTTATGTTTGGCAGGAAGATGTTGGGAACATCTTTAAAGTGCCAGGGGCCCCGCACAATGTAAATCCGGCCCGGGCAATAACATGGTAATAAAGCGTAACCATCTATTTTACGGTTTTCAATAACAATTCACCTTCATCCACCTCGCTAGTTTTTACGCTAAAAAATGCTTTTGAAAAAAAAAAATCTATGAGAAATGTTTATTGAACAAATTATTCAATTTAGATTGAGGAGCCTGGGGCCTCTTGACCGTATATGTACTCCTACAACTGGTTATTTTCATGCCAAAACAAAAATAAGGAAAATCTGCGAGTGGATTATTATTTACTACAAATAAAATTTAACCCCAAACTGCAAAATTACAAACGTATTTTCGACCAAATTATAAGCAAAAGGAGGATTGAAACAATTTAATTTTTTTTCGATTGGCTTTCAAATGTTAATAATCTCGTTCTTTCAAATGGTTCTGAACACGTACGAACTGTGATCCAAAAGCATTAAAATAGCTTTTTTTTCAAAACAATTCCAAAAAATCGCCCAGCGACTGGGGGCTTCGTCCCCAGATTCCCGTCTGTGATACGTTTGAGTAAACTAGTTTACTTACACAAGTCTCCCAATTTAGATATTTTCATTTGTAACTTTTGCTTTAAGCCCTCTCTTTTTAGAAAACTCTCGGTTAAGTGCCAAACCAGCCCACGGCTTCTGATCTTCCATTCTACGATATCTTTGTCCCACAAAAAGCTCCTTTTTCGAAAACTTCTGATGACTTCATTGCATGTGATTTTTGGTTTGCCCCCCCTCCAATCAAAAATCCTGGCTACGCCTATGCACGGGGGATGGCATTTCGAGCCGTTTCCCCCCAAGTCACTGCTTGTGCTCCTCAAGCGAAAGTAAACTTTTGTAGTAGCACAACTAACAAACTTTTGCCCGAAAACACGTAACCACAAACGCTTTTTTCTATAAAACAGCAAGACAGATCAAGTGAACGTAATCAAGTAGCCTTAGATTTTGCGATCAAGACCTTTTTTCATTTTTTTGGTCATCACCTCCAAACTTGAGGGCAAAATTCTTACCAACATAAGATTTGGAGCAAAATATTCACCAGATCGCTGCCGCATTCCGAATTCGTCTGGTCTCGGCTGCGTTAGCGTCCCCCCGCCCAAGTTTTTGTGCCCCCCCCCTCAAACACACTGGCTCCGTGCCAGGCACTGTACTGTTCTATTTGCAGTGCATGATCTATACTGTGGTCTGTAGCCAGATAGCCAACAAATCATCTTCATTTGTTTTGCCAAATGCGAGCATTTTGAGGAAATATCGCGGAAAACCGTCTTTGCGATCTGCAAGTTTTTACCGATTTATCGAACTCCAATTATTGCATTTTCGTTGAAGAGATACTGCTCAAAATCGGCTTTATTGAAATCGGTTTTATCAGTTCAAATTGACCCGCTACTAGACCACATTAGTTGTTCAACTTCGATTGCGAAAAAATCGGAGCACGTACGACAAAACTCGCCTATACATATAAGAGCAACGACAAAACGTTACAAAGGTCTTGCATGTTCTACTAAACTGAAATAACGAAGTAACAAGAGCAGAGTGAAAACAAGCGTAGAGTAAAGACTCCAAACGGTAACGTGTAAAAATGTGAATTGAAAAAGTCTTGGAAGAAGTTTATTAGCAGTAGCGGCAGAAAATTTGATTAAAAAACAGCGCTGAAGCTTTTTCGGCTGAAAAAAAGCAGCTGGTGACGAAAAAAAGCAGCGGCGCTGTCGCTACCGCTACCGAAAATGTAGTGCCGCTGGTGAAAGCGCCGCTGTGCCCATCACTGATACTAAGCTGCAGCGCCTACTGTGACGCACAATGCTTACTAATACTAAGCCTATTGTTCCATAACAAGCCTCCTATTTACCATACTCTGCGTTCTAATGTGTCATGCTACCCCTGCTATGATATACTAAGCTGCAGTGCCTGCTGTGGAATACTATGCCATAATAAGCCAACTATGCCTACAAGGTTATGCTATGCCTACTGTACCATACCAAGCTACAGTGGCTATTGTGACATACCACGCCTACTTGAGTGCAATAATAAGCCTACTACATGTCGTACTATGCGTATATTTCCATACTGCGCCTACTATGACATACTACGCCTTCTGTGCTATACGATGCTTACTGTGCCACAAAAAGTCTACAACAGTATATGCTATGCTACGAGTATGTCTACAATGCCATACTACGCCTACCATGACATACTAAGGAGCAGTGCCTACTGTATGATACTTCTTTCACAAAAAAAGTTTTATAAGAAAAACAAACTCATTTTTGCTCTACACGCATTGGTAAGTAATCAGATTTTTTGTCTTTTCTATATTTCTATGGCTGATTAGTCTAGCAGTAATTATGATCTGCAGCAAAGAACAACTTTTTACCATCAAGCAAGAGTAACTTTGTGTCATTTATTTTCCAATAAAATTAAGAAAAAATCAAGAACAAATAAGAATGAAATTTCGCTCAAATTTAAGAACAGCCAGCCTTAAATCAAAATTTAAAAGTTTTTATATCTGTGGAAAAGTGGAAAACAGTCAAGCAATGTGAAAAAGCAACATGCACTGTATAGTTACAATAAAATTTAAGAATAGGAGTGTGTTAGGGATATCTAGGTTTATCCACGAAGATTAAATCAAAAGCTTATCAAATTTCAATCATTATCCATTAATTGCAACTTAGGTTTGCTATCTTGCGTTAATTTGCTGCGCAGCTATCATTGCACAGTTGTATACTATGCCTCGACGTAACTATTTCCATCTGGCTAAATCTCGAATTTAGTGATATGTTTGAACCTGAGAGCTACTTAGCAACTCTAAACCTTACATATTGAATCTCAACTCGTATTTTACGTTTTCTCAAAACCGAAAAGATTTCCCTAAATTAAACTTCAGGAACCAATAAATATAAATGTAAAGCAGTACAATTACTCTTCTGCAAGTGCCAAAATGGTTTTTAACTCTACCAAGCTCGAGGGGCAATCGAAACGATCACTTCTATTACATGTTTTGCAATTTCGTTATGAACCAGTTATGCTGCGGTCATAAAATTTCCTGTTTTTTTATTGAATTTACTACTATGTCTTGAATTGAATTTACAACTATTATTTGCAAAAGCATTTACTTTATGACAGATGGAATTGGAGTTATGAAACAATTTTCAAGGTCGACTTGGTGTTTTTAGCAAGATCTTCAGCAATTTTCCGTAATTTTATTTATTCTCATTGTTCATTTATAATTAGAAATTTCGCGCGATTTCTTGAACAGTAATTGCGTGTAAGAACGTAACCTCAGCGACATTCAAACTGCCTTGTTTCACTTCTTACTAAAAAAAAAAAAAGAAACAACTGACCACATTTACGATTTCGCCTGGAGCATAATTTTCACACCGCAATGATATCCAAAGCTTTGAGCTGAATTCCTTGTAAAATGCTTTGGTAAATGTGAATACGTTAGTAAAATTGATGAAAATTATTGTGACGTAGTAAAAGCATTATGATCATCTTCTAAGCAAAACTGTTCTTACTTTAACCACAGTACATATCATACAGTAGGTTCACTCAATTGTGACGCGTGTCCGCATTTCTTGAGAGCCAAGCAAACCTTTGGAGTCAAATTGACGTCATAATAGTGACATCGTGAGCGGATTCGAATTATGCCAAATGATAGCAATTGTTCTGAAATTTTATGAATTTTGTCTCCACTTTACGAAATCAAGTCTTTCCCCCTTTTTTTATGGCCCTAAATGTTGAAGGGCACCATTTTTCACAGTGCTGTCATACTCCTGACGTAACTTGACGTAGCTTTCGTTGTGCTTTTCGGATCGAAATAAATTTGGTACCAATAAATCCGTTTAAGCTCGGGCTTTGATTCGCTCAATTTGTTACGTCACTGGGTATGACGTCACAAAGTTAAAAGCGTAAATATAACCTAAAATTGGAACTTTTCGTTCTTTCGGTAACTTTAGTTATGGGGGGTTTTGTTCGCATTTGACACCCAATAGTTTTGTTTTGCCCGAAACTTGCTTTGTATTGTCAACTAGCTTTCCTGCAATTTTCGTTTTAATTGCTGAAGGATTTACGAAAATATCGTTGGTTGTTTGCATGACATGGCCAAGCTATAACGATAAATGTAGCATTAATATAATAGCTTTTGTGTTTTAACTAATAAAAAACTCTGCTGATACAACTTAATTGTTACGTCATTGTCATTAGTTAGCGACTTGATTGATGTCTTTTTGTTCGAAACATTGTTTTTTGGTTCGAAATAGTATTTCAGCAGCGTAGAAATAGTTCTATGATTTTAACTATTTTATTTCTCAAGTTTGAAGATTCCACCGCTAGTATTTCGTTGTTGCGTGAACCAGTTGTTGTTGTTCTCATATTCTGTTAAATTGAAAGAATATTATTAAAACCAACTTTGGAGTCGAAAATGCATCTCTTTCTCGAAGAGTATAATTTCAACCTGGCTGTACCAAATTTACTAAAACCTGTTCACACACACTGTAGCGATATAGCCGCAGTGCTTCGTAATAATTTAATTTATTTCTTTTAAATGACTTCCGACATTTGGCAATTTTGTTCTTGCAAATGGCTCTAAAACTGTGCGAAGGTGGTATAGGTGGTGAAACGAAGCTCATTTTTGCCAAAGGAAGCTCTTTTTTGCTCAAAATTAAAAAGAAAAAAATTACGAACATTTCAGCTTCAGCAAAAAAAAAAAAAAATGAAGAACACAGGCTGGTGCAACAGATTTGTAAACTACCAGCAGACTTTTTAAAAACTTTTTCTATATTGATTAAGAACAATGTACTAAGAAAATTAATAATAAGCTATAGACAGTATACAGAGTCTTATAGGCACAATCAAACCTTTGATTAACAGCCTAAGACATACTGTTTCGGAATCGACATTCGTCTTTTATTCCTCGTCAGTATAGCTAGGACTACAGGTATGAACATGAGCGTAGAAAGGCAAAAAATCGCAAATTAACCAGTTCATGACACAATTTTTTTTTTTTCCAAAAAATGTAAAATAACCACAATACTACAAGAGATAATTCTAATAGTTCAATGCAAAATAATTTCCCATAGCATGCCTTAGACAGCTGTTTCGCCCAATCTCAGGGCTCATCAGTAAGGCTAGCAAGGCCAAAAAGGACAAATATCACCAGTGATAAAAATCTTCAAACCAAGCATCTTTACCAATTTACCAATCAATGAATAAATCTTTACCGATTACGTTTGTAATAAAGAAATCTTTACCCATCATTCAGTCAATTTTAGCCAAAATAGATAAATCTTAGCTGAAAAATCCTTACTCAATAAAACTAGAGCTATTAATTAAATCTTTACCCAATGAAGCTATTGCAATAAATCAAATCGTTACCGACTAAAGTACAAATCTATCGCAGAAGAGCGATAGCCTAGCTAACAAAATAAATGAATCTTGACCGAAAAATTTTTACCCAAAGAAACTAAAGCTATAAATTAAACTATTACCGAATGAAGCTATTGCTATAAATTAGATCTTTACCGACTAAAGTACAAATCTTACCTTACATCTCTCAGAAGAACGATAGGCTAGCTAACTCTCTACTCTCCTCATAGCTCGCCTTAAATGGCTACGTCTCCAGTAGGCTGAAAGGCTCAAAACTAGTGCCAAAATTCAGACTAGAGCTAAACTAGGCTAACAATCTTTAGAAATGAAACGCTATCAATACCCTCTGCTCTCCTCGTAGCTCGCCTAAAATGGCTACGTCTCCAACAGGGCCGAGACGGATCTAAACTAGAACCAGTGACTCGCAGTAGTATGTACAGTGACTCAACAATGATTTTTCTATATTGCTATTTTTGATTTGTCGAACCAGTGGTCGAACACGAAGTCGCTAATTTTCAATACCAAAAGATAATAAAATTTTCAACTAAGCAAGAATAAATTTATGTCACTTTATTCGCCAACAAAATTGAAAACAAATGAGGCTGAAAATTGGTGAAAATTTAGGAACAGCCAGCTTCAACTTAAAAGCATTCACGTAACAATTAAGTGGTATCACTTAAAGCACAAAGGCTATTTAAATGCTGCATTTATTGTTATAACTTGACCATATCATGCAAACAACCAACGATATTTTCGTAAATCCTTCAGCAATTAAAACGAAAATTGCAGGAAAGCTAGTTGACAATACAAAGCAAGTTTCGGGCAAAACAAAACTATTGAGTGTCAAATGCGAACAAAACCCCCCATAACTAAAGTTACCGAAAGAACGAAAAGTTCCAATTTTAGGTTATATTTACGCTTTTAACTTTGTGACGTCATACACCAGTGACGTAACAAATTGAGCGAATCAAAGCCCGAGCTTAAACGGATTTATTGGTACCAAATTTATTTCGATCCGAAAAGCACAACGAAAGCTACGTCAAGTTACGTCAGGAGTATGACAGCACTGTGAAAAATGGTGCCCTTCAACATGTAGGGCAATAAAAAAAGCGGAAAGACTTGATTTCGTAAAGTGGAGACAAAATTCATAAAATTTCAGAACAATTGCTATCATTTGGCATAATTCGAATCCGCTCACGATGTCACTATTATGACGTCAATTTGACTCCAAAGGTTTGCTTGGCTCTCAAGAAATGCGGACACGCGTCACAATGGTTTTTGCTTGGAGTGAACCTACTTTTAACATCTAAATTGTTGTCACCAAGAATATAACTTAAATTAAGTTTATTAGTTCAACTGGTGGGGCAGAAAACTTTTTTGCCAACGTTTCGATAGGCTATATGCTCATGGCATGTTCTACCTATCTTCGTCAGGGTTAGAATGCAAAGTTAAAAACAAGCATACGATAGATGCGAGACTCGCATTTTGCCACAAGCATAGCCTATCGAAACGATGGACGAACAGTTTTGCATAGGAAAGTTGAACTTCAACAAAAAAATTGTCTAGCAAACGGCACTTTTCGGCGGCTTATTTTCCTCCATGATTGTTGATGAAGAAGGAAAAACTTGACAGCTTGTGAATACATATAGTTACTCGAGATGTTGCATTTCTAGAGTGTAATTTTTCACTTAGATTGTTTTTTAGTTGGCAAATAACGAAATGCCAAGCTCCACTGAAAAGGAAATAAATTGTAAGAAACTACGGTATTAATATTTTGTGGATGACGCAGTATTGCTCACTTTTCTCAAAATAATTTTTAGTTCCATTGTATTGTAACATAACTATTCCTTGATGGGAATGAACCACGCGCTCCACGTTTGCCTAGTTACAACAAAGCCGAGCACCTTTTTTTTGGTCCGTTTGCAAATCTGGGCCACCACAACAGCCCCCCATCGAATCTGTCATTGCAAACTTCTGTAAGATTGCAACAAATTCCATTATATAAAAAAATTGATACGACCATGATTACAAGAAAAAACTTCAACCGCATTTCAAAGTGCTTATTGGTTTGATGATTTTAAAATAACTTTGGTAAATAAAAGTTTCAGAAGCAAAAGTCACAGCAATAAATTTTCCTAAGTTTGCATCAAATTTGTTCGCAAAATATAGTCTAATAATTGGTAAAAGAGCTATTGGGGCTTTAGCAGTTTCGACAATAATTTCAATTTTTTTGGATTTTTTGTCCCCCGTATAATTAACAACTGACGTAATTGTAATTCAGAAACTTGAAAAAGTTTTTATTTTTGCCCTTACAGTGTTTGTCATACCACATAATAATATGTGCGCAGCTAGGCGTCACTAGAAAGTCCATAACTTTTTTACTTAGAGTTATACGCACTGCATAATGACAAATAAAGTTTAATCTTTTATCCAAAATCACATTCTAACTCGAAAATTCCAATATTTTTGTGATAACCAAAGCACAATCGCAAATGTGACGCAAATAACATCTTAAGGTCTGTCGTACACATTTTTATTTGGTTCTTCACTTTTTCATAAGTAATGCAATTAGCACTGAATACTGTGTAGGCCTACATATTTTGGATGCTACAGTAAAGTGCACTGCGAAAATGTATTCTAGTAAATGGTTTCTCAGGACCTAGCAAGTTATTTGAATTCTTTTGCCGCCCCGAAATGTAAAATTATACAAAAAACTGGCAATCTTTGTGGTGGTTGTTACATAAATGGGCACCATTGTAAAAGTTAGTGATGTTTGCATACATGCATTTTTGTAGCAAAAACAAAACAAAAAAAAGATTGCAAAGAAAATTCTTTGCACTTTATTACCAACCATAAAATTATAGCTTTGAAGAGCAAAACTTACTCAACTTATAGTATACCCTTGTTTTGACTCTGGGCCCCAACTGTTCTTGTTCTAGCGGCGGCACTTTGCGCTAATGTTCACTATACTACGGCACATTTCGAAACGATTCGGAATAAGGTTTATGAGATGAAATGTGTTGTTACACGTTCACAACATTTTAAAATGCCACATTTTTGCAAATGGTTTTGCATGAGGAGCAATACCAGACTAAGAATAAAACTAGTATACAAAATATTTAGATAAACACCTTTATTATTAGCCACAAATTTCAACATAGCATTTAAAATTTCTTTCAAAAATTATTCAACATCATTGTGGCTGTAAATTTGCTTTTAGATAGGTTTAGAGTAAAACTCCTCATGTCATAAACCTTTACATTTAATGATATTAATAAAGCAAAATATTAGATTGATTAGTTGTTTGCAAGCTTCATGCGGTAATGGCATGTACAGTAGTTTATTGTGAAGAGGACTAACAGCCAATAAATAAATACTTGGCTTGCGATTTCTTCACGCGAAAAGCGTATAGAAATAATTTTCTAATTTAGCCCATAAATATTGCTGTGCTACTAAATGAAACCCCAGGCGCGAAGCCGCGTCGGCAATCAAACGCTTGTTAACATCTCTCAGATGAAAAGATAACCGATCGCTTCTGATAGTCCTATACTTATAATGAAATCAACACAAGATCAAGTTTGCAAAAATACCATTAAAAAGTCAAACATTTCGTTAGGAAATTGCTTTTCTCATGACGCAAAAACCAATATTTTATCTCATGTAGTTCGAGAGTTATCAGCGTTTAGATATGTTGAGACGAATCGATCCCTATTGGGGACATTGATCGCAAAATTTTGCCTGGTAGAACAGAGTTAAAAAGTTTAAAAAATGATTATATTAAAACAGTAAAAAATGGTAGTCATATAATAGTAAATGTTATAATTACCCATCGATATTGTAACTTTATATTGTTATATCTGTAATTTACAAAAGCTTGAATCGACAAGTTTGACAAGTTTGATCGACAAAAGCTTGAATCTCCTGTAGACCTGTGCTAGTTAATATTGTTACGTTTAAAAGACAGTGAGAACATTTCATCTTGCAAGTGATAATAGTTTTTCATGAAATGTAATCATTTCAAGTTACTTAGCCTATTTAATTTTTATGATTTGCATACTTTTTTAGAATGATTCTACTAAGATTAATGCTATTATAACTACAACATGTAAAGCGGCTTTTACCGAACATCCGTATTTACGCATACGCGTACAAAAATCGCGTATCCGTAAATATGAATGTATGGAAGGAGTTTATTTGCGGAGGGAGTTTATCGATAATCGGAAATACGCATAAGCGTATTTCAGCTAGCGTATCCCAAAAGCATGAAATAAATGACTTGCGAGTTTGATAATTTGTGAGTTGCCAAACTTTTCTTGGCCTTGGAATAAACGTGCTCCGACCACACCTGAAACGAGCAATAGAATATCTGTTTGTTCTTTTCTGAATTAATTCTTCCTAAAGTTGCTTCTCAAACCAACCGTTTATTTTCAAAAATTTGGTTACTAATTTTGAAAAAGCTATTGCTCGCGGTGGTATTCGAATCTAAAGACACAAACCAGAACAAAAGTAAATTTAATTCTTAATGACTTAACCTTTCGTCCATTCTAACCACACCTAACCTCAGGCACGATCGCGTATTTTAAGTGCTTGCAACAGCAAAGGATATTCACAAACGAATGAATAGCATTTTGGTATGAATTGTGGTAGATTTATTAATGGTTCGCTGAAAAACTAAACCTTGGAAATGCCTAGTTTGCAATTTTCTCTTAGAGCAACTACTCCTTATCTCAAAAATCAAAACATTGACTGAGTTGTTTCCGTAGAATTCAGTTTAATTTGCTCGCAAAAAACGGTAGAAGTAGTTACCTTTCACATTGCAAAACAAAAATAAATGTATTACAAATTTAGCAAACGTTTAAAAAGAAACAATATTTCGCACGAAGAGAAAGAGCGGCTGCTCGTTTGGTCGAATGGTAAGGAGTTTGTATGTGGAGCGGGAGATTTGACGTTCCAATATCAGGCCGTTCAAATCCGATCCAGTATTCCAACAGCTCGCCACCGCTGAGACATTTCCTCAAAAGGAGCTGTGTTGCCCGAGCACAATGACGCGGAGATGGCCCTCGCCTACTCATTACACGTTTCGACGTGTTGCAGCAAAAATGACAGATTTGATTATGAACTAAAGACTAAATAAAAAACGTCGATAAATCAAGTAGTTTAGGCCTAATCTAAAAAACTTTGGAAAAATTTTTTACAACAGATCCCCAAATTGATTACAAAAAAGATTACTACGTAGGTATAAAAATTTAAAATTTTGATTTAGGTGAGAACCGAACCCAGTTAAAAGACTCTAAGACAAGTACCATAATCACTTCCCCAATCAACCTTGTGATGTCACACCGCAAAAAATTTCTTTTTAAATGCCTGAAAAATACGCTTACCAGAGATCAAACCGGTCAAGATTTTCTTGACCCAAATTTCAAAATCTTCGCCGGTTGACCAGCCGGTCGACCGGCCGGTTGACCGGTTTCTGACCTGCCCGGTCGACCGTTTTTTCACAGAAGGTTTTTGTTCACTGTTCAATGTGTCAATGAAAAATTTTCGAAAAGGGAAGAGTCATGGGTGAGTTGTTGAAATTTGTAACTTCGGACGGGGGTCTCAGCAAAAAAATGCAAAAAAATTTTTGCGTTTTTTACAAAAATAACTCAATTTTAAGACCTTTTTTGGTTAAATTTCGGTATGAAAGACCTGTTTTGAGCAGCGCAAAGCGTGCACAAAATAAGCATAAAAAGAACTGGAGGGCACAAGCTAAATTATTAGACGTTCTTTCTTAATATATTATGCTTAAGGCCAAGAAAACAAGTTAGTGTTTTAGCTATTGGTGACAGAATTATTTGCAATTTGCCGAGCAGCAAACACTAAACTGTTATGACACTGGCTAGAAAACATACAAAATATAATGTGCTCTAGCAGTTTGTAGAAATGCTGCTACTTCAGAACAAGCCATGGCTAGTTAGATATAAAAAAATAAAAGCTATGTCTTTCTTGCCCATTGTAGAATGTGGTAAATTTAAGTAAAAAAAAAGCTTTTCAAAGCTGCAAGATTTTAGTAGGGATGGCAATCGCATCGCATCGATGATTTTCTTCGATATTTGTTACGCAGAAAAACTGCGATGCGATTTTGCGATGCGATGCAAAATAGAATAACATATACGATTTTTTGTGCGATAATTTGAAATTTTTTCGATGCGCTAATATCGCAGCTACTTTGCGATTATTTGAGCGATTATATTGATTTTTTAAAACTATTTTGAAATTTAAGTTGTTGCCTAAAATTTAGCACTCCGTTTACAAGCTATTAAAGCTTTTATTTAACCACATTTGCAAATCAGTATAAAACGAAAAGTTGTTGCAGTATCTTCTTGATGCCTGATGCTTCAAATACCGACAGTGGAAGCCCGTTATGTGTTACTGCTTTCACAACTGCTTTCTTGAAATCTGAAACGTCGATGGTATAATCGACATGGCCTTTCTCGGCTGGTCGCATTACAGTAACAGGGCATTTAAGGTGGCACTTGAAGATGTTGCAGATGAAGACCGACCTTTTGATTTGATCAACGTTTCATGCTGTTCCGGTGGTGTTTGCGTTTAAGATGCTGCATTAGGTTGCCTGAGTGAAAATAGGATTCGCCTGTCTTGTTAGGCACAGGTGTTGCTGCAAACTTACAAGACTTGCGTTTTGCAAGAACTTTCTCTCCTTCTTCCTTCCTTTCGAAATACTCGCGGAAATCATTATCCAACTTTGGCATGATTTTCCTGCTGCAAAGCTAGACGCATTCGCAACCAGAGGTGGAGTGTTCGAGGACGTCCTTGGCCTCGAGGACGTCCTCAAGGACACATTTTGAAAGTTCTTGGCCTTGGCCTCGAAGCCTCAAGTCCTCGAAAATTGCCCTGTCTTTGGCTCGAGGACAGCACTATTTTTTGAACCGTTAAAATTTTGTAGGAAAACGTTAGAAACCTCGCGGAGAATTTGCGAACACCTTTTTTGTTTTCCTCAATTGGAGCATAGGCGTAGCCAATGGGGGGGACCAGGGAACCCGCCTCCCTCCCATTGAAATTTCACCAATAACAAGAATGTGCCAAAAAAGCCTACTGTTTCTTCAGTTTCAGTTTCTTTTTAGCATTTTTCATTTGCGACAGTAACTAACAACAATATGGAAAACCAAGGGCTCCGGGCCCCCTTCAATTCATTTTTTGCCAGCCAATTTAAACGTATAACCCGGAAGAAATGGAGAATTTTGTCATAAAAGTTGCTATCTCAAACCGTCATATAGCCTTTTTTTGAACTTAATGCATTAACCAGGGCCGGATTGACCATAATATGGCGCAGTACCAGCTAGGGGCCCTGCGCTGAAATTGTAAGACTTTTTTGGTCTTCCCCTATACTTGGCAGAAAGATGTTGCAAAAATCCCCAAACTGCCAGGGGCCCGGCGCGATGTACTGTAAATCCGGCCCGGCAATAGCATGGTTAGTAGGCGTAACCATCTATAGTGTACCATTTTTCAATAGCAATTCAGTAATTCGCCTCCACTCCCCAGTTTTTACGCACAAAATACTTAAAAAAAAATTAGTCATGGAAAATGCTGATTGAACAAATCATTGACTTCAATTGAGGGGGCCTGGCCGAACATATACTCCTATAACTGGTTATTTTCATGACAAAATAAAAATCTTTAAGGAAAATCTTCTAGTGGATTATTACTTACTGCTAAAATGTAGCCAGAGACAAAGCACCTTACTTTCCCCTACCTGGACCCAGGCGCGTAGCCAGAAATTCGCAATGGGGGGGCTGTTTGGGGGGGTCTGTGGGCGGAGCCCCCAGCCGCCGGAGGCCAATGGAGGTCTGGGGGCAAAGCCCCCAGCTGCCGGAGGATGGGGGTTTGGGGGCAAAGCCCCCAGCCGCCGGAGGCACGGGGGTCTGAGGGCGGAGCCCCCAGCGCCTGAAAAATTTGCATTTTTTTGCAAAAATAACTAAATTTTAGGGCTATTTTGATTAAAAAATAATCCTTTTAAAACGTGGCTTACAAATTGACAGTGCAAACAAGATTAAACTGGTAGCATAAGTGGGCTATTTGGGAGGTGGCTAATGGTAAAATGTAGTTCTCTTGTTTAGATGCTGTTAAATTATAAAATCGAATAGAGCAATAAAATTCACACGGAGCAATGTATTTCGTATACAGTTTATAGAGAAAAATAACTGGGGGGGGCTAATGAAAGGAGATTTGAGAGAAATGATTGGTAATTAACAAATACTGAATAGCCCCCCCTATTCCTTAGTTTATAGTATGTTTGTTGATGACGTCTATGTTCAGTATTTTTACACTTGCGATCAAATTTGATTGCTTATTTCTTACCACTTATCAAAGGTTTCATTTATTGGTTGTTTTATGTTTGACAAATTACCCCCCCCCTCCTGAACATATGTTTCAAAAGATGTTTTAAATCACTGTTTAGTCCACTCCAGTGCATAAAACAGTCTCAAAGTGCTAAAAATGTAGTGTTTTTCTCATTCTGCATTTTGGTCGACATGTCAATGGGGGGGGGGGCTATAGCCCTTTTGATCGGCATTTTGATAATTCTGCATTTTGATCGGCAGTTCATTAGCCCCCCCCCCCCCCCCCTAAATAAACCTTTCAAATTATGCTTTAAAGCATTTTTTAGTCTAATCCAGTGCAAAAGACAGTCTTAAAAATACTAAAAGCGTGGTATTTTCCTTATTCTGCATTTTGGTCGGCAGTCTATTAGCCTCCCCCCCCCCTAAATAAACCTTTCAAACTGCGCTTTAAAGCATTTTTTAGTCTAATCCAAAGCAAAAGAAAGTCTTAGAAGTGCTAAAAACGTGATATATTCCTTATTCTGCATTTTGGTCGGCAGTCCATTAGCCCCCCCCCCCCAAATAAACGTTTAAAACTATGCTTTAAATCATTTTTTAGTCTAATCCAGTGCAAAAGAGAGACTTAGAAGTGCTAAAAACGTGGTATTTTCCTTATTCTGCATTTGGTCTGCAGGCCAATGGGGGGGGGGGCTATAGCCCCTCCCGCCCCCCCCCCTGGCTACGCTACTGCCTGGACCAAATCACTTACATCTACAATTTAACTCAAAAATGCGAGATGTTAAACGTGTTTTGGACTTAAATTGCAAGTAAAAGGAGCATTAAACAATTTAATTTTTTTGATTGGCTTTCACATTTCAAAAATCAAGTGCTTTCAAATGGCTCTGAACACGTGCGAAATGTGATTCAATGGCATTAAATTAGCTGTTTTTTTCCAAAAAAAAAATTATAAAAAATCGCCCAGCGGCTGCTAAAGTCTCTGCTGGCTGGGGGCCCCCGCCCTCAGACCCCCGTCTGTGATACGTTTGAGTTACACAAGCTTTCTCAACACGTCTTCAAAGTTAGATATTTGCACTTTTCAACTATTAGTTTAAGCCCTCTCTCTTTACAGAATTCGTAGTTAAGTGCCAGCAAGCAACGGTTTCAGATCTTCCATCCTACGATATCTTTGTCCGACAAGAAAAGTTCCTCTTTTGAAAATTTTTGATGACGTCAGTGCATGTGATTTGTAATTTGAGCCCCCCCAATCAAAAACTCTGGCTACGCCTATGAATTGGAGATTGCCTGAAAAACTTTTTTGAAGACCTTTTTTTATTTGGAGAACACTTGCGGCTGTGTCCTTGGCCTCGAGAGGGACTGTCCTCGAAAGAGCAGTCCTTGGCCTTGAGCAATCCTGTCCTTCGCCTTGAGAGGGTCTGTCCTCGAAAGAGCAGTCCTTGGCATCGGATTTTTTTTGTGTATTTGGCCTTGAGTCTTGTGTCCTCGACTCCACCTCTGTTCGCAACTGAAACAACTAACGTAGTCTGGAAGCTCAGCCAGAGTGAGATTTTAATTCCGAGATGCCGCCTCAGCAAAAAAACTAAGCAAAAGCTATTGCGTCATAACTAGGAGCACCGCATGCACACACGGTGCTCCATGCTCACACGCGTCAATACCAAAAACTAAAAAGCAACTTTAAGCACAACGAAAAAGCAAGTGTCAGTCAAAATCGGTCACAATGGCGAAACAATTGACTTATGACCAAACAAAAGAAACTAATAGAATAAAAGACAAAAAATCGAAAAAATCGCAGATTTTTTTTGTCATGTTCTGCAATGCGATAACGGATGCGATTTTTTTGGTTGTTTTGATGCGATAATTAGATGCGATATTTTTCGAAAACAACGTGGGATGTGATGCGATTTTCGATGCGATGCGATTGCCATATCTGGATTTTAGCAAGTACTAAAAAATTTCAAATCTTCTCCACTTCTACTCTCAAGCCAATTAAAATGATGCTAAAATACCAGGTAGCGTAAGCCTTTGCAACATGCATGCTTTGTTCTAATCTGATTACACGATTTTACCGTATAGTTTGCACTTTTTTGCTTTGTGCCTTGACCGAAAAGGGGGGCATAGCACGATGCCTCCCTAAATACGCCCTAGGATGTGCATGCCTTAAAGGTCACAGGATATTAGTAACAGATTGAAATCATTCAACAAGTGGTTTCAAAAGGTGTGGTTGGTTAATACTGTTTTTTTATAAAAAAATTTATGTATAATAAAATATATACGTATATTTTTGTTGGTGCTTAAACGTTTTTTAGTTGCAAGAAAGAAAAATTTGTCCGGCGTTTGAACCGGCTTGACCTGCCGGTCGAAGAATCTCGACCCGACCAGTAACGCGACCGGCCGGTCAACCCGACCGGTGCCGGTCCACCCGACCGGTTTCCATCTCTGACGCATACCGCGTCCGTATTTTATTCTTTGCTTAGGGTAAAAAATACGCCCGCTGAAATACGCGTGTTCGGTAAAAGGCAATATGAAACAAACCAGCACAAGTAAAAATTTTATATGTGTATGCGTATTTTTGCACGCTTACTCGTAAATACGGATGTTCGGTTAAGTCGCTTAGTAAGGACAATTTCTTAATGCCAGTTTGTTATACTCACGGAAAGTAAAAACGATTGCTTAACTAAATTTTTGATTACTCTTGTTGTTTTCTAATGTTTAGCGTTTTTACATGTCCATTTTCAGGTCTGATTCTTGGTTCCGGTATCTGTTTAAAACTAAGTCATATCAAAAATAGTGCCAAATTACGAAAGAACCTCGCAAATCAAAGAGCTAATAATTCATCAAAAGAACATCATCAACATATAAACTCTTTGATTGGCACAATTTTTTGCACTTGGCACTTTTTGGCATGGCTCATCATTCAGCAGGCACCGGAACCGAAAACCGGTTTTGAAAAGTGACATGCAAAATCGCTAATTGATGGTATGATATCGATTCGAGACCTATTTTTTGTAGAACGATGTGACGGCACAATGGACTGCAGCAGTGGGAGCGATGAATGGGAATGTCCTTGCGATGAGTTGAATTGCGCCTGCAAATCCTTTACAAATAGCAGTGTTTGCATAGGTGAAACATCTTGCTACACCTCAGAAGGTAATATCGTAATTGTAAGCGCTTACATTTTGCGTTTTGAGGGTGCTGTAGTAGTAAAATTATTGCGACAATTAAGGGTAATAGTTTTTTACAGATACGTAGAAAATAAATGACAATTTATTACTAACAGTTTTTCTATGAAGTAATAAGTACATTACTTAAAGGGGCATTTAAGTCAAGTTTTTACTGTAGACCAAAATTTTGGGATAAGCCTAAAATGCATTCTCACCAAGTTTGAACTTTCTACGTCTTGCCTCTTTCAAGATATTGCAATCCAAAATAAACAATTTTGATCTTACTTCCGTGTTGCCATTTTGGCAGTGTGACAGAAGAGAACTTTTGAAAAGCTAGTTTACATTTACTTGATAAGCCGCTGATTTACTGAACCCTCTACTTTTTGTTGACAATAAGTCTCCCACAAAACATTTATTGAGAATTAGGAACATGCAGTAACATTTCGAAATTTTGTTTTTAATTGACAACCCTGGGAAATTTCTTTAAGTGGAAAAATTGAAAAACTTTTCCAAGGGGAAATATAAACTGTGATATCTCGAGAACAAAAGGTCATAGAAAGCACAAGTTTCGCAAAGGTGGTCTTTAGATCAGTCAAAGTTTTTCCCGTTTAAAATCAGATTGCAGATCGCAAGTGACTACGGTACTGGTCCATTCTGTCTTACGGTATGTAGCAGGCTAAACTGTTCTATATGAATGCTATTTGCTGCTCTAGTGCTGTTAATGTACAACATTTTACGGTATATACAATTCTATTTAAATGAGATTGAAAATCACGCAAGTTCACGTCAAAACGTCTCGTATTGGATAGATTATGTTTCGTTTTATCTTGGCTTTGTATTTTATTATCAAGCAAAAGAACTTTGATGATAGAATACAAACTCTTATAATTTGTGTTAAGAAATAACTGGTTTGTTGTCGCTTGAAAAAAGCGGTTTTCATGAATCAAAGCTCTTTAGAAAGCAGCTGCTTTTCACCTAAAATCAATCTAAACACCTGATCAGGTTTTTTGGCATCACAGATAAGTGCAATAATATTCTTAACTGCCGAGACGGTTCTGACGAATGGAATTGTACCGATTGCCCTGGACTGCAAGAAGGTAGTCATTGCGCGTGCAAGTTCTTCCAAAGCAATGAAGTTTGCGTCGGTGTGCTCAGTTGCTTTAGCCAAGAATTGCGATAGTATTTTTGTTATTGATTTGTGTAAACTGTGAAGAAATTTATTTATGAGAGCATTGTGAAAATCATCACATTAGAGAAAAAAACACTGCATTGGAATCCTAGCGGAGAATTTGCCTCTATTTAAAGCCGATATGGTATTTTGCTGATGGTTCATATGCCATATTAAGCAACTTCTCGTTGCAAAATTTTTGTGGCTTGTATCTGAAAAACCAGAGTGTGATGTGGAAAACGAGTTCAAAAATAACGCGTTTAAAATCGGAATAATAATATCCATGAAAAGCGAAATCATATTTTGCCCAATGCTGTCGCTAAGGGGGTGCCAGGGGGTGCCGCGCTCCCCCTAACGACTGCTTGTGCCCCCTCCCCCCATTTTGGTTTACTCAAAATACGCTTTTGGAACATTACGTAACTACAAGACAACAGACAATAAAGGAGAAAGGAATAATAACGTTCAAACATAATTCTTGTTTGAACTTTTCTGGATTCTTTGCAAAATTGCTGGCTACCAACCGCTGTAGATAAATATGATGCAATAATCGGTCTTTTAACACGCCTTTACGGATGTGTCGCGAAAAAGAGATGTAAGCCTACAGAATCGTTACCGGAACTTATTTAGTGATTATGACCTGAAGCAATACGTGAAAACATTTTTTTGAAAGACCAGCTGTTTGTGTTTTTTTTAGAGCCCTCTCAAGATTGTTTTAGGTCGCAGTCAGTGGCGCAACCGCAGGAAGAAGGGACTAAGGGGGCTTCTGCCCTCTTTAGCCAAGTCATTTAAAAAATTTAACCCAAAGTACAAGCGTTTAAACCATGCTTTGGACTTGACTTAAAGTATAAGGGGGACAAAAGGGGCTAGGCATTTACTTCTTCCAATGACTTCTAAATTTTAGCATTTTACTGTAGTCATTCATATGGCTTCAAAACGTGCAAAATGTGACTGAAATGGCGTTACAATCGCTATTTTTGTCGCGAAATCACAAAAATCGCTTAGGGGCCTGGAGGCTCGGCCCCCCGACCTCCTCTGTGATACGCTTGAGTTGCATCAGTTTGTTCAGTACGGGCCTAAATTAGATAATTTTTGTCCAAAAAAGGTTTACTTTTGGTTTAAGCTATCTCCCTCGGAGCAAAATCCTGGTTGCGCTTCGGGTCGCATTCACTGCTGCAGACAGAATTTTCAAGCGATTATATGGGCCGGACAAGAAGCGAACTAAAAAACGCTGCCGACCTTATACGTCTCATTTTTCAAATATGAATTCAAAATTGTTAAAATAACGCCTAATTTGTAGCCGAAAACTTCAGTTTTTATGTGTAAAAGTTTAGTTTATTTTAGTGCCCCCCCACTTTCGGCTATATTGCCCCCTCTTTGCTCTGGCGACGGCACTGATTTTGCCTGAGGGCTATGTCTAGCAGTACATTTTTTTAAAGTCAATGAGCAAGTACTGGTTGAAATACTATGAATTAAAAATAGTTTTACTGTAATATTATGCCGCTGATCAAATAATATACCGTAGCAGTTTTTTTTTGATTTCGTATTGTAATTATACCATAACACATTTAACCGATTAATGGTCGAGTGGATAGAGTGTCTGCTACGGTAGACTTACATTCGATTACCGGTCGGGTCAAGCAAAGATAATAAAAATTGGTATTCACAGCTTAGAGTTGTAAACGGGCCGACAAGTACTGTACGGAACCCAAACGTGATTTGAAGACGAAACCAAGCCCGAAAAATTCTGAAAGTAGAGTTATGACAAAAAAATGTGAACCGGTACGGTTAGAGCGGATAAAATAGAACTACTTCCTGCAAATCAATCGTGGCGCTGTAGTAATAATTGTAAGCAATAACACTGGTCAACAAAAAATTTTTTTTCTTTCTTGGATGAACTTTGAGAACTGGTTTTGGGGAATTTGGGGCGTTGAATCCGAATCTGAGATCAGATTTTTCTATCACATCAAGATTTTGTGCGATTTGCATGTATTGTAACTCTGCATTGTGTGAAAATTTCTTATTTGTTCACATGTTTGATGCCATTAATCATGCATAAAAACAAATTTAAAAGCGATATTGTGAAACCAGCTTTCCGAAATGGAAACAAAGGTCTAAAACATTGTTTATGACGCCAAAAAGTCGCAAGAAATTCAACTTCTTACTACGATGTTGAATACGAAAACTAGCCAAGAAGTTACAAAGCTTGCACTTTGCAGACAAGGTAGTGAGGTTACGAAAGGTTGTCCTTCTAAAACATGTTTGTCTGCAACAGCGAGAGATTCTAAACAGGAGTTTTTGTTAATACGTTACAGGTTCAGCAATATTTACAGTTTAGTGTTTTTAAAGCTTTTGCTCTGTTTCATTTTAGGCTAAGATCATAACATGTCTACTACTTCCAAGCGAAGAAAATGCTGTAATGACCCAGATTATTTCTGTTATATCTGTGGTTGTTTTACTTTACCATTTCAACAACGAAACTTTGTCGAAAGAATTTACCGTGTTTATTTCGGAGTACTGCTTGGTAAATGCCATGATAGCCGCGTCTTCCTTCCTTTTTTAGCACCACACTAGTTTACGAGTGTGATGGGTTCTACCTCTTTTGTTGTGTTTATTTGACGCTATCGGATATGCGGACTGCGGAGTCGATTATTCCATCGTTATTGTTTTCAAGTGGCAACTCTACTACTTGGTGTAGAATTTGCTACTAGGATAGTTCTTGAGCTCTTGACTGTTTCTTACTTCTTAGATTAGTTAGGGCCTAGCTGAGGCTTTAGTGCTAGTTAAGAAGTGTTTTTATGCTTGTTTTATAGTCAGTGAGCTTACCTGTGTATACTGTAAATCTGCAGCTAGGCATGCGTGTGATTTAGTTAGGGTGTTAGAGCAGGTGCTATTGGATTTTTTTCCTGCTGTTTTTCCCCTGCGTTTCGGTAAGTTGCTGCTAGTATTTTTTGTGACTGTATTTTTTGTTATTGAAGGACGTCAGCCTGCTAGTTTGTATCAACAGCAGCAACACTCATACCTTTGCATCCAAATAGCTAGTTAGTTATAGGTTGCGAATGTGTATTCTGTTTTGTGTATGGATTATGCTTGGAATGCAAATCTGTGATTGCGGCACAGGCAGCAACTATTTTAAATATGAGGTGTGTTTGAAAAGTAACGCGACCCTGCACACTGCACGAACAACTTTTATTGCAGAGAAAAAGCATTGCTTTTTATAATGTCACAATGTCTTAAGGTTTCGAAAACCAAATTTCAGCTTTCTGTGACAACTACATTCTTTTTTGCACGTTTTTCTGTCAAGGCACTTTCTTTGTGATCGTTTTGTGAAAATCTGATAAAATTAAGAATTTTGTTTTGTTTTTTTCTTTGGTGCGAAAAATGAGCGTCGAGCAAAAAATTAACCTGAAATTTCTTGTCCGTCATGGAAAAACTCCAACTGAAGCTCCAAAGTTGCTTCAAGAAGTCTATGGTGATGACACAATGTCAAGAACTAGTTTTTTTGAGTGGCACAGGAGGTTCAAAGAGGAAAGAGAGGAGGTGGAAGATGATGACAGGAGTGGGAGGCTATCCACAAGCAGAACAGATGAAAATGGTAAGCGTGTGGGACAAAAGATGCCGAGCGATCGCCGCCTTACTGTTAGAATAATAGCAGACGAGCTGGGTATGAATAGTGAGTGGGTATGGAGGATCATTACAAAGATCTGGGGATGAGGAAGATCTGCGCAGAAATGGTACCAAGGTTGCTGAATGAAGGACAAAAATAGCGGCGTGTGCAAGTGTGTCAAGACGTTTTGGAGCACCACGAAACTGAACCCAACTTGCTGAAAAGAGTTGCTACTCGCGATGAGTCATGGATCTTCGAGTACGATCCACTCACCAAACGGCAGAGCCTTGAATGGAAGAGCGCATTGTCACCAAAACCCAATAAGGCGTGGGTGTTCAAGTCCAAAACCTAGGTGATGCTGATCGCTTTTTTTGATGTCCATGAAATTGTCCTCGCAGAATTCTTGCCACAAGGCCAAACGATTAATCAGCACCTCTACAAAAACATCTTGCGACGTCTGATGCGCTCAGTGAGGGAGAAAAGAAGAGAACTGTGGGAAACGAGGTCATAGCTGCTTCATCATGACAATGCTACAGCTCATAATGCCTTGGGAATTCGGGAGTTTCTTGCCAAAAATAACATTGCTGTACTAGAGCAAGCACCCTACTCTCAAGATCTGGCCCTTTGTGACTTCTTTTCGTTTCCCAAACTCAAGGAAGTCATCAAAGAAACTCGTTTTTAAGATTCAAAAGCCATTAAAACAGTCGTGCCGAGAAAGCTCCGCGCAATCTCGGAGGAATCCTTCGAGGAGTGCGTGGAAGCGTGGCAGAGGAGATTGAAAAAGTGCAATCGAGCCCAAGGAGATTACTTTGAAGGCAACGAGTTGTAAAATTTACTTGTCAAATAAAATAAAACATTTATAGACCCAGTCCCGTTACTTTTCAAACACACCTTGTAGAATCTAATTAAATTAACTTGCTGCTCAATCAACTTTGATACAAATCTACCCTTCGGTGACAAGGACAAAACTTGGGCGCCTCACCAAGTTTGCTCAACGTGTATTGAAACATTGAGATCCTGGCCTCAAGAAGAGAATGCGAAGCTCAAGTTTGGTGTACCAATGGTATGGAGAGAACCAAAAAAAACACGTTGTTTACTGGTACTTTTGCCTCGTACATGTCAAGGGATACAACAAAAGAAACAAGCCCCTTTTGCGATAACCACCCATACAGTACATTTTGCTATGCGACGGATTCCCTATAGTGATGAAGTACCTGTTCCTATTTTCCATAGGTGGGCACAAGTCCGTTAATCGTTAATCCGTTAATAACGAAGCTGACTTTTTCATTGACTCGTTAATCCGTTAAAAAGTTTTTTCATGTTAACGGACTAAATTAACTTCCGTTAAGTTCTGTGAAAGGACTAAATTAACTTCCGTTAAGTTTTGTTAACTTCCGTTAAGATTTTTATCGTTAATATCTTGCACCATTTATTTATCGTACCGGTACAAGCCAGTTTGCACAGGTAACACTTGTTGCGTATTAGCTCGAGTTTTATAGAAGAGAGCGAAGAAAAGAGCTAGTTTTTGTGGCAAATAATAACCTTCAGCCTCATAAGTCTAATTATCGCTGTTCGCAATTTCCAAAGATTTTCCGATCTCAGCTTCGTTGTGCATTTGAACTTATTTTTACCTTGAAATTAGAATAGACCGTAAAATGTAACTTCCAAAACACAAAAAAGACCACCACAGCAATAAATATTTCCTTACAATCAGCTCATCAGCGTCAAAACGTATTCTAGAAGCGAGTGAATAAAAAGAAATGTAAATTACACGCAAAATGTTAACGAATAAACGGACTTTATTAACTTCCGTTAATTAAAGCTGAAAATAAAGGATTAACGTTAACGGAGGTGTGAAGTTTGTACACGGACTACTGGTTAACGAAGCTAACATTTTGCATTAACGTGCCCACCTTTGCTATTTTCACCAAGCTTCTACACATTGATGAGGACCATTTTAGATCTTCTACCTCTTCATCTAATTCTTATGATGATGAAGAAAAGGATATAGCACACGAGGCATGGAATGCCTACCAAGTCTCTTTGCATAGTCAGTCTGAATTGAATGATTTGATATCATCATCATCACATGTTGGATCCGGTATTGTCCCCGTCGATGGAGTTGGTCGGATTTCGTATGGTCATTGCCTTTACCACGCCTCGCCATTTTCTTCGATCACTTGCATCCTTTTTCACCGGTCCATTTTTATTCGTCTCATTTTCTACCTGCTTTTTCCACGTTTGTTTCGGTCTTCCTCTTTCTCTACTACTGCTTACTTCAAATTTCAAAGCCTTCACTATTACATTTTTATCTTTTTTCCTCAAAATATGACCGTACAACCGTATACTACTTGCTTTAGCCATCCAATCTAAAGTCTCTTTTATGCCCCACATGTCCATCAACTCCTTGCAGTTTCCTCGATCTAATAGCTTCACACCTCATATAGCTCGAATCATAACTCTTTCTGTTTTTCTCAAAATTGTCATCTCTTTTTCTCTTGAGTACCATGCTTCACTTTCATACAACATAGCTGATCTTACACAACTTTTGTAGAATTTTTGATACGAGATTTAAATTTGCAAAAGCAATCTGCTTAAGTGCTGGCTTCCAGACTGTAGGAAAAACATCTTCTCAAAGCAGGTATTAGCGTTTCATTTTATAAAAACCTGGAAGAGAAATTAAGAAAGTATTTTTATTCTGAAGGCCAGCTTGTTTACTGCACAGATGTTAAGGGGCTTTTTTTGCTATGTGTTTATATGCAAATTGCTCAAATAACTGGAGACTTTTTGTTGATAGCTTGAAAAGAAGCCTTAAGTGTGTCCTGCTCCATAACATTACCCAGGATGGATCTCTACCTATAGGACACTTTGTCACTCAGAAGAAAAACTACGAAAACATCAAGATTGTGCTTGAAAGGCTGAAGTACTGCGTTCAAAAGTGGTTGATAAATGATAAGTGTGGATTTAAAAATGGTAAATTTCCTATTGCAGCAACAAGGAGGTCATACCAAATATTTCTGATTTTTGTGCTCCTGGGATAGTAGAGCCAACCAAGAGCATGGTGAGAAAAGAATGGCCACCAAGAAATACAGTGAAACCCGGTGAAAAGAATATTGTCAACCACTCTTTGGTTGATCGGAAAAACATTATTTTGCCGCCACTGCGCATCAAACTTGGGGTAATGAAGCACTTTGTCAAAGCATTTGATTGTTCTGGAGACTATTTTGGATACAGTTGCTCAACATTTCCTGGCTTTAACTATGAAAAAAAAAAGCAGAGGTATTTGATGGGCCTCAGATCAGAATGTTGCTCAGGAACCAACATTTCGTGGCTACAATGACACTGTCTTTGAGGCTAGAGCTTCGAAGGCATTTTCTAAAGTGGTTCATAACTTCCTTGACAATAAAAAATCTGGTAATTATATAGAGTTGGTAGAGGAGCTTCTCCTCAGCCTTCAAGATCTTGGGTGCAAAAATAAGCTTTAAAATGCAATATTTGCACAGCCACCTCAACAAATTTCTTGCGAATCTTGGCGATATTTGTGAGGAGCAAGAAGAGCGTTTCCATCAAGATGTCAAAGTGATGGAAGAACGTTATCAAGATTCATGGAACTGTAACATGATGGCAGATTACTGCTGAAGTTTGATGAGAGATGTCCCTTACGCAGCTCATTGAACATTAGCAATAAAAAGAAAATTTTTGATACCATAACGTGACTTCGTTTGTGCTAAAATATGCGTTAGATTTATACAATCGTACTGATTGTTGTATTGTGATATTGATACTTTTTTGTGCATTTTTCGCTTAGTTTTGCTTAAACCTGCTAACTTAATTTTGTAAGAATGACACAAAACGATAAAAACTTAGATTTTCATTGATGTCGTACCTATGCTGATCATAATGCTCATGATTGTGTATTTTCAACATATTTCACGTATTTACTGTTTATATATGATATGGTCAATAATACACAAACACGGTTTAAGATTACAAATAGCTTTGAACAGTCATTTTAAAAGCAGATGCTGCTTTCCATTATAAACATTATTCCACAAAAGAGCACTTAAACGCAGCAAAAATTTTTTAATTTTTGGTAAAAATTAGCAATTTTTAAAAAAATTAAATTTTCATATCTCAAAAACGTAATGTGATAAGTAAACACCAACACCAGGTTCGGATTCAACGCCTCCAAATTACCCAAAATCAGTTCATGCAAGAAAAATTGTGTATACCAGTGTAATCGTATGAATGTTAAACTGAGTCGTCATTCAGAGTTGCACAGTGATTGTAATGGCGTTTTTGTAGCACCAAAAAGGCTAAAACACTAGACACGTATGTATTAGGGTGGAGCACCAAACTATGGGCAAAAATCAACTTTCTTAAATCAAATTCTCCCATGCACCATGCGGTAGCCAACACCCTATAACTTATAAATATCAAATATCTTTCAAATTATCCAACTCTAGGTACTGCCCCAATCGATGGGAAAATTGCAAAACAAGGCTAAAATTGCCTATTTTGCAGTTATTTCGAAATATTAGTGATAGGTGAACGAATAAATCAACATTATCCGCTTTACACGCTGTTTGCTGAATCGTTGTAGCAAAGAAATAGATAAGTGTATCTATATGTCCAACGGAATGTGAATAAATAAATCCTTAGCCATCACTTTGCTACGAAATGCTCTGAAATCAAAATCTGAAGCATATTTTCTTCACGTGCAGAAAATATACTTTTGGTCTATTGTTAATCTATGACGTGACAAAACCCTAAAATGCGTCTTCGTTATAACGCATCCTTTTACCCATTATGTGTGGTAGCAATCTAGCAGAGACTCAGAAGAGCAGGCTTACTACAGATACTGAAATAGAAGGTAGCAGCTCGCCTACTAACCTGTAGTCTAATCGTTAGTAGAGTCACCAGTGAAGATGCAATAGTGTAGATAGAGCAGGAGAACACCATAGCAGTTTAGCAGCGTTCACAATCTTTGCAGTTACTCCTAGTTTAAAGATACAGCTTATATGGCTACGGCAATCACGTTATATGGCATTATATTATATGGCTACTGTAGGCTGTGTTTCCAAGTTCAGAATTAAATAAGCGTTGAGCCAATCAGCGTTTTACCCGAGCTTCAAACTCAACAAAGATTTGTTGATCTTAGCAGGCTATTTTAGCGTAAGATCACAGCTGCATTTCTTTGACACCAATCCAGACTATAGAGTTTATAGTTTAGACCTAATACTAGTCAAGTGTTAGGTCCAGTCATGAAAGGATGATCGAGCCAGGGTACAGTTGTAACTAGCCACGGTATAATTTTGAAGGGGCTTAAGTACTGTAAGTTGCATAACCAGTACTTTTCGGTGGGATTATTTTTTAATATGCTAGCTATCACAACAAAGGAGAGCAAGGGCAACCCTTATCACAGCAAAGGAGAGCAAGGGCAATCCTTTGCTGCTTCGAACTTTTTTCATATTAGAGCAAAATAGAGAGTTTTTTGTGTATTGCTACCCCCTGACGAAAGCAGCTCGAGTTTTCAATCAGTAAACAAATTTAGCCTAGTTGTATTTACAGATATTTACTACAGTTCTTTTTTAACAACCTGTAGGGAGAGACAGTGCTCTAATTGTCCACTTTGTCACTGAAAGTACCATCCAGCACAACAGCAATGTATCTTTATTCATTGCTCTCTTTTTTTTTAGAATTTTGACTCTTTGTCATAAAACTGTTTAGCATCTATATTATCGGTATTGCCGGTTAAAATTAGCCAAAACAAAAGCATAAAAATGGCAACAAGAAGTAGCGATAATTATCCTGTATTTGGCTATCCAAAAGAGTTCAATGGCAGAAATTTGCCTACTTATCATGATATAATGAGTTACTATTTGCTTGTGCGAGATAACGTCAAAAAGAATTCCGATAAAAAATCTGTCTCAGCCCAAACAGTTTGTGAAAAGTTAATTGATGTATGGAATTATGCAAGTATTCCCGTAATGTCCAAGCATGAAATTTGTGAAAAAATAACTCGGTATTATGACTCGTATAGAAATTTGATGAAGCCATACAAAGATCGCTCTCACACCAACAATTATCAGAAGAAATTAAAAGATTTCGAAACAAATGCTCAAGTGCTTTTTGATATAGCTGCCTGTCGATGCACCAGTGCAAGTGTTTGCAAATGCAAGCCAGAGCTTAAAGTACCTCCGGAAGAAACAGACTTTTTGTTGGATCAAAGAACAAGCAGGAAAATGGTGATTCGAGGAGTAGATCTTCTGGTTACTAACCAACGAAAGAAAAGAAAACTGAAAGTCGATCAGTATGAGCGCTACAAAAATCGCAAAGTCGTAGAGAGTGAAGATACTTTTGCAACTGTAAATACACTCGAAAATGTTGCAGGTTCATGTGATAATAACGATGCATCTGAGAAGGCTTCTGAAGAATCCGGTGACAAAGTGTTTGCAGCGACCACGGAAACTTTTGATACCAGAGTCATATCAGATTCATGCGGTGCAGACTCTGAAATACTGCCAGATGTACCAAACGACGAAAACGCACCATCAACCTCGAAAGGATTATTTTGGAGAGTGTCTTTGCCTAGTGTGGCCTGTGAATTGGATAGACGTAACATAAGTGACAGATCAGGTGCTGCTATTGTTAGTGCATTTTTAACTGATATGGGCCTTGTATCTGCCGATGACACTTCCAGTGTTATAGATCGTTCGAAAATTCGAAGAGAACGATCAAAATTGAGAAACGAATTGCAAGAAGAAAATTCTGTGGAAGTTAAAGCTTTATTCTTCGACGGGCGTAAAGACAAAACAAAGACGATAACAAAAGACGAGGGGACTGGCAAATACTACCCAACTTTTGAAAAGGAAGAACATTACACTCTTGTCGCAGAACCGAAATCGGAATATGTTGGGCACGTTGCTGTTCACAAAAGTGATTCTAATACTGTTGCGAACTCCATCATTACCTTTCTTCAGAAATCTAATATCCACAAATCTCGAATACTAGCGATTGGCTGTGATGGTACTGCATTAAACACTGGTTACAAAAAAGGTATAATTCGTCAAATAGAAGAGGCTGCAGGCAAACCAATGCAATGGCTTGTGTGCCTTTTTCATGCCAACGAACTTCCATTGAGACATCTGTTAATTGCAATCGATGGAGTGACACATGGTCCAAGAGCATTTTCTGGGCCAATTGGAAAAGCTCTGGAAAATTGCCATGAGTTGGATGTGATAAATTACCAACCTATCTATAGCAACTTACCGAAGATATCTGATCCAAAGGATCTTAGCACTGATCAACAATTATTGTATGAACTGGCTGTTGCCGTTTCTACTGGCAAATGTTCTAAAGATTTAGAGCGACGTACTCCTGGATTGATGCACCATGCTCGCTGGCTTACTACTGCTTGTCGATTGTTGCGTCTTTATATGGCCCAAACCGAACCCTCTGACGGTTTAATCACTCTAGCAACGTACGTTATGAAAGTGTACGTTCCTATGTGGTTTGACATTAAAGCATACAACTCCTGTTTCCATGGAAGCATGCACCTCTGGCAATTGATTCATCGTAGCAGGTACCTACCTCAACGTCAGTTGGATGTGGTGGATCCTGTGATTCAGCGTAATGCCTATTATGCTCATCCTGAAAATCTACTTTTGAGAATGCTGATTGATGACAGAAAGCACATACGAATGTTAGCAGCCAAAAGAGTCGAAGTAGCTAGGGCTACTAGATCAGCTCAACCTATCAGGGTATTCAAAGTGCCTAAAGTTGATTTTCACTGTGAAGATTGCATTGATCTTATTGATTGGACGGATTCGATAACAACTGCTCCTCCACTACTGCGAAACCTCTCTAATCAAACTTTGAAGAGTCTTGCAGAGAATCCTGTGGATTGTGAAACAGAACTGGTTGCCATTCCTTGCCATTCCCAAGCTGTAGAAAGGCTGGTAAAACTGGTTTCAGAGGCTTCCTTTAGTATTAGTGATGCAAATCAGAGAGATGGAATGGTTAAAGCAACATTAAGGTCGCGCAGTGCCATGAGCGCATTTAACACAAAATCGGAATTTGTAGGCCTTGTTCAATAATAGACCAACTTTTCAATGCCGGAAAACTTTGTAATTTTGGCTTAATAATTTAGTAGTAGACCTCTGACTTGTGCCATAATGTAAATAGTTTTTGTGATTTGGCGAATTGAACTGCTGTGCAGCAAGCCACCATTATGTCCTCTTTGGAGTTTGTACTCGTAGCTATTTTTGTGATTCGGGTACCACTTAACACACTGTTTCTATCGCCTATGTTTTGAAACATTTAACACAATTGCTACATATGACTATTTTGAGGCTATTTGAAAAATATTTTTCAAATACCTCATTTTTCTTCTCTTTTTTCAAAACTACGATTCGGTGTGTTGCAGCAATATAACAGTTTACTGTGAGAAGAAATTGTACCGTGTATAAAATCGCTAGTACACTAATCTTTTAGAAGATAAAAATAACTGCTTTTTTGCTGTAGATTTACCAGACATTGCAATAAACGCGCAAGATTCAGCTATTATTTTTGGTTCAAAAATAACAACTTTTTAACAATTTTGGCAAAATTTGAATGGTTTTGGGGCGGTACTTAATGAAGATAAAGAAATAAAATATTTTCAGGCTTTGATATACTGCTGAATGGCAATGCTATGGCAGTTGGGAGATTTCTAAATTTGAAAAAAAACTTTTACTGCTGTTCAAAATTTAAAAAAAAAAAATTGTTTAAAAATAACGATTTTTAGCAGTTTTGGAAAAAAATTGAGTGGTCCTGGGGCAGTACTTAATAAAGATACAGGAACAAAATATTTTCAGGGTTTGATATACTGCTGAATGGCTATGCTATGGTGATTGGGAGATTTCAAAATTCGAAAAAAAATTTTGGTGCTCCACCCTAGTATGTATGCCAAGCCCGAATTAAGGCCGACATTTGGTCCATTTCAAGCCCGAGTCTGATCTAAAAAGCCCGGCCCGCCTTACAACTCAGTCACAGCTTCCCTACTTGACCTTCAGCAATTAGCCGGACAGTGTAAAGCCTCTACCGCGTGTGGTAGACAGATGGGAAGGTGCAGCTTGACTTGAAGAGAGACAGGTCCTTTCGGTGTCTCCTGATCCAGGCAATTTGGTGAGTAATATGTAATTACAGTTATAAAGTTTATTTAGTGTGTATTACTCAAAAGATTTCTACATTTTATTGGTTAGCTAAACCTTGGAGACAGCAAAGAATTGTTGTACTACGTCAAAATAATGATGTTTTTGTAGAAAAATGTGACGGAATAAATAATTGCCCTGGAGAACCAACTGACGAGCTTGACTGTTTTTGCCTCAACGGAACATTTACTTGCGATTGTTTCAATGCATCAATTCCAAATCGTGAAAGATGTGGGATACGTGATGGCTGCATACCAAGGGAAAACGTAAACGATGGCGTCCAAAATTGTTTTGATAAAAGCGATGATCCTCATCTGCTTATGGCCTATGATGAAGAATGTGGATCGTGCGGAAATATCAGAATACTGAGGCTCGATAGTTTTGAAGGATGCACTAATATTGGACTTCCAAAATGCGATATAAGCACTTGCGCCGCTATCCCTTCGTTAGAATGTGCAGATTTAAGTTGTAATAAAACAAATATTGTCTGTCTTTCGCATTGCCAGGACAGTAATTGCAAAACTTTTTTTCAATGCGAAAACGGTACTCTCATTTTAGGTAGTCAGTTTTGTGACGGCAACAATGATTGCGCTGACGGAAGCGACGAAATAATTTCGGGGTTTGGGTTTCAATGTAGACATGACGACACGCGACCTGTTTCTTGTGTTCTACCGCAGCGTAATTTGTTTGATGGAAATAGTTCACAATGTCATAATGGCGTAGACATCGGCAATTTTTTTGAATGTTTTGATAAAAAGCTATATTTAGCTCCAAATCAACTCTGCGATGGAGTTATCAATTGTTTTGATCTTTCTGATGAATGTCTCTGTCGGAACAATCTTTTGGAGCCAGTGTGCCAGGATCGTTTTGAGGGAAATGATCCATATCAGCCAAAATGTAACAGAGTGAACGATGATTGCAACGACTTTCTTCCAATTCCTGTCACAGAAGCTAGATGTTTGTCGAGCACCCTTTTATGTCTAACCAAATATGGAGTAGTAACTGCGATAAAATGCGATAAAATTCCCGAATGCATGAATTTCGAAGATGAATGCGATTGCAATACTACTTTGCCAGAATATTGCAACAGCACATGCAAAGCCTTTTACCAATTGGGTGATCGATACTGTGATGGAATGATTGACCCTGCATTCACGTTTTTAAACGATCCAAACTGCCCTGCGGGATTTGACGAAAGAAGTGAGGACTGCACGGAACGTTTTTACTGCAGAGCTGGAAATAAGATCAGCATTTTAAGAAGCAGGATCAACGATGGAAACCAGGATTGTGACGACGGGTCAGATGAAACTGAAAATATTATTTCATCAGCAGATGAGTTGATACAAAGTGATTTTATTAGGGCAGTCGTTTGGATTATAGCATTCGTTACGGTTTTCGGTAATGCGTATGTGATTGCGTCAACAATGAAAATTCTAAAAAACAAGGGTTTACACAAAATGCTCAGAACAAATCATATTTTGATAATAAATCTATCAGTAGCTGATTTTATAATGGGAATATATTTGTTCATTATTTCGGTACAGAGTGCAAGGTTTTCTGGCTTCTACGGGAGTGTCGATTTGGAATGGAGATCAAGCAACCTGTGCACAGCAGCTGGTAGTTTGGCTATTATTTCCAGTGAAACTTCTTGCTTTATTATGAGCACATTGTCAACATTTCGCCTGATAAACTTATTACGACCTGTAAAATCATTAACTGACCCGACCAGACCATGGTTATTTGCTACGGCTTTTGTTTGGACATTTTCGATACTTCTAGCTGTGATTCCACTAATTCCTTCCTTGCAAGATACCTTTACGTATCAACTTTGGTTTTCCGCACCGTTTGCTCAAAACAGGTTTCTCTTTAAAAACGATACTTTAACGTTTTTGTGTCGTCATACCGCTTCCGTGAATAACACTTTCAGTTTCAATGGAACATCATGGCATGACATTTTAATGTATTTAAACGTCGCTCTTCCTGAATATAAAGCCAAAACTGTCGGTTTCTATGGCGAGACAAGTGTTTGCATGCCTAGATTTTATGTTGATAACACAGATTTAATTGCTGGTTACTCCATTTTCATTATTACTTTGAATTTTGTTTCTTTTGTTTATGTTTGTGCTAGTTATGTATTTGTGTATAAAATAACTTCAAAGAGACCTGTTAGCACCAGACAAGTTGATATTCAAAATAACAAAATGCAAAGACGCATTGCTCGACTTTTGGTTACTGATTTTGCCTGCTGGATTCCTCTTTGCATTATTGCTTATGTAAAATATTCTACTAATGTGATTTTGCCGAGGGACCTCTATGCAGCCACAATTGTGTTTTTGCTTCCGATAAATAGTGCTTTAAATCCGTTGCTTTATTCCCCAATTTTTGAAAAGCTTTTCAATAGAATTTCATCCAGGTTTTGTACCTCTGCAACCTAACTTATGCCAGCTTATCAAAAACACCCGTGGCAACCAGCAATGAAACCGCACGTACAACAGCACAGTTATGAACTTTTCTCTCCCTTCATTGCCTGATTTTCCGTAAGGTTTTAAGGACAGCAGCTTGAGACTAAATCGCCTCACTTCACGGTCTTCATTAGTTTCTCCATTTGCTTGGATGAAGCAATTCCATCCAAAATTTTCAATGTAATTGATCAACTTACTGTAAGTTTCATTTGCTTTTACATTTATTGAATATGATATAATAAAGTCAATTTTACAGCATGTTTGTAGTGAAGTTTTTAGTAGTCGATTGCATTTCGGCAACGTGACCTAGACGGTAAAACCGTCACTTTTACGACAATTCTGATCACACGATCTGATTTTTACCCGCACCCTGGTCACGTTGGAAACCACGCTCTACGATAATTATTTTGACTTGGTGGCTTTTGACAAGCAGCAAACTCACAGCTTGATTTGCTGGCTGTTCGAAGAACAAGAATTTAAAAAAATTTAAACTTGCAAAAACTTGAATTACCGGTACCAAGAAATTCTTAAGCAGACGTGATTTCTTCTGTTTCGAAACCGTAACAAATTTAAGACGAAGATTAAGAATAAAACGCCGAAGGGAACCCAACGGATCTTCACTCCAAATTCTTAAAACTGTTCAATCCGAATAAAAACCACGACCACAATCCGTTGTTTCGATAAATGTATTAAGGTATGGTGCGTAAAATAATATCAGGGCAACTTAAACAAATGGAGCAAATTTTTTTAAAAAATTTCTGGTTGATTTTCAACATAAAATCATTCAACGTTCAAAATTGAAATAGTGCGCACTGTTCAGCACCAAACCAAAACAAGGATGAGTTCAGGTCCAATGTGAAACGTGTAAGAACAAGAAAAAAGGTTATCGCTTGATGATCATCACGGAAATGCAGCGATGAGAAGTGATTTATGCAAATTAAGACCAAGGCAAACGCATGGAGAAAAGGCATGTCAGATACGTCATAAATCAAACGAGAGGCACTTTTGATTATGTAATTTTAGAATATAAGCAGCCTCTTTGAACCAAAGTAAAAGTGAGGTGCAACATAATTATACATTTCATGTGAAAGTATTCATAAATAAAAGTGACCAATATATTCTTTTAGTGTACGTGCACATAACAATGATTCATATATAACTATTCGAACCAGGTCAATCTCATTGACTAAGGTCTTAAGTTGATAAGATTTACATTTGCATGTTTATAATAATGATAATTCGGCGCTAAAACACATTAAACGGTATGCAGTAAAAGCAAGTTCTATTCCTCGGTACGAAATTCGGACATCACAGTGCACAACAATAAACATAAAAAAATAAGAAAACTCAAAAATTTTACACTGGGACAATTTTTGAGATGCCTCTCAGTCAGGTTTGGAAAAATATAATTGTAATTGACAAAATTGTAATTAATTACACGATTTTGCAGTAATTGTAATTAATAGTTTTCAAAAGCCAATAATTGTAATTGTAACTGAAAATAGGTGATAAGAATGGTGATTCACTAAGATAGATGATAACTAAATGCCTTTGAACATTATCAATTCTCCTCCGGTTACAAATTGATATCGATATTTTCTACCAGTTGCAATCATATCTGAAATGACAAACCAAACATCAAAGAACTTTAGGGATAGTTAGCGCTAGTTTTAGAGACAGGGTTAATGATTTTCATAACCTAAACTTAGCATCTACTCGAACCATGACTAGCACTAACTCTAAACCAAAAATTAGCCTAACATAGAAATGGCCTATGACGTCAAATGTGACTGCAACCGGTGGTAAGAACCACTAAATCACAGGCGTAGGCAGAATTTTTGATAGGGAGGGGGGGGGGCAAACCATAAATCTCATGCACTTACGTCATCAGAAATTTTCAAGAGAGGAACTTTTTGTAGGGCAAAGATATCGTAGAATGAAAAATCTAAAGCCATGGCCTGTTGTTGGCAATAAACCAGGATTTTGCTACAGGTAGAGGTAAACTAATAGTTAAAAAGTGCAATTGTTGTGCTTGGGACACGTGTTGAGTAAGCTAATGTAACTCAAACGTATCACAGACGGGGTTTGGAGACGGACCCCCAGCCTCCAGAGGCTTTAAAGGTCTGATGGCAAAGACTTTTTTGTAATGTTTTTGAAAGAAAAAGCTATTTTAGTGCCATTGGATCACATTTTACATGTGTTCAGAGCCATTTAAAAAAACTAAATTTTTCACATTTGAAAGCCAATCAAAAAACAAAATTTTTCAATCCTTCTTTGACTTGCAATTCAAGTAAAAACTCGTTAGAAATCTTGCAATTTGTAGTTGCATTTTTATTGTAAGTGATTTTTTGTCCCAAATAGGCGAAAGTAAGGAACATTGCCTCCTGCAATTGTTTAGCAGTAAATCACAAATCACTCGAAGATTTTCCCTAGAGATTTTTGTTTTTTCATGAAATTAGCCAGTTATAGGATTACATGCACGGCCAGGTTGCCCAGGACCCCCAATTCAAACTTGATATTTTATTCAATGAGCATTTCTTCTAGCTATTTTTTAAAAGTATTTTGTGCGTAAAAGCTGGCGAGGTGGAAATGAATTGTTTTTGAAAAATGGTACAATAGATGGTTACGCTTTCTAACCATGTTATCCCCCGGACGGATTTACATTGCGCGGGGCTCCTGGTACTTGGGGGATTTTTGCAACATCTTCCTGCCAAATATAGGTGAAGACCAAGAAAAAGTCTTACCATTTGAGCGCGGGATTCTGGCACTGTGACATATGGTAAATCCGGCCCTGGTTATTGAATTACTTTCATAAAAAGGTTAGATGAGGGCCGAAGGTAGCAACTTTCAGGACAAAACCCTTTGATTTCACCCGGGAATAAACGTTTGAAGTGGTTGGCAAAATCGAGTTGATGGGGCCCGGGCCTCCTGGTCGTCAATATTATTGGTAATTATTGTTGTACGCAAAAATTCTAAAAGAAACTAAAAACAAAAAAACAAGACCTTTTTGTCACATTCTTATCACTGGGGGGGGGGGGGGGGGGGTCCGGGCTCTTTGGGCCCCTGGCTACGCCTATAATTGCAAATTCAATGCTATTTGGTGTATTAAGATTTTGTTTCTTTTTTGCGTGTTTGCCCTTGTGTGCATGTCAAAGCGACACTAATGGTTCTACTTGGAATAATCATGCTAAATATGTGATATTATTTCTACAAGTTAAACTAGTGTTAAATAGTAATTGTAACTTGAAGTTGTAACGTATACAATTTCAACTTTTACAATTTTTAGTTGCGTTAAACCCTATTTTCTTTTGCACAAGTAATTGCGTTATGGAGCATGGTAAATGGACTTCTTGAATAATTTAATCAAAAACATCACAGCCAAAACACTGTAAAACATATTTATTGAGTTGTTTCGGTTAATTTCTTTAAACCTTTGTCAATCTAGAACATAAAAGTAAAATCACAGCTGACTTTTAAGGAAAAATCACAAACTCAATGAGTAAAATTGGATTTTGTGATTATAAGACTTGTGCTATACATGATGCCTGGATAGGTACGCGGAAAACACGAATGTTTATTAAAGTGTAAAGTTTTTGTACTACCCCCCCCTCCCCATTCTATTCCCATTACCCCTAACCCTGTTCAAATTTAAACAGTACGAGTGAGTAAAAATCTTTTCTTTTTTTTGGATTAATACAGCCCGATTACAAAACTTACCGTAAGCAAAGAAGAATTGAAGGTTTCCGCACAACTTATCCAACTAAACTACACTAAACAATGGCGGGACTTGACAAACAAGACAAAATATGAAATTGGACAGTAGTACAAAATTATTTTGCTGTATCTCCTTGCCTTGCTACTTGCATTTAAACATTAATTTATACTTTTACAGGTATACTCTAATCACACATATTACTTTATGACATAACAGAACAAAAAAAAAAAGAGAATAACGTCGTCCATTTCAATACCAAATATTAAAATATTATGAAAAAAAAGAAGAAAAAGACATGCTTATATGGAATCAATTACTGAAAACAAACAGTAGTGTGGATGATTCGTCAACATTGATTGAGGGTAGTTGCTGTTGGATAAGTAGAGTTTCTTTTATTAACAGTTCCCTGGGATGATTTTCTGTTGTAAGAATTTCTGGTTCATTGAAATTAACTACGTGTGATGGATTTTCCAGTAGATGCTTGGTTACGTCTGTTTGTGTTCCAGTTTTGTTGCCAGGATGGTGTTCTTTTAATCTTGATGTTAAATTCCGTTTTGTTTGGCCAATGTAGCTTCCAAACTTTCTTATATTGGATCAACGTCACTTTAAGTAGAAAGAGAACTTAGATTATTTTTTCAAAGAAAATTGCAAAACAAAATCAAATTTGTTTTTAGTCATAATAGTTTCAAACTTGGAAATCTTTTTTCTCACAAAGATAAACAAGCTACTCTACGCCGGAGTAACGTTGTTTATAAGTTAAATTGCTTATGCGGTGGAAGCTACATTGGCCAAACAAAACGGAATTTAACATCAAGATTAAAAGAACACCATCCTGGCAACAAAACTGGAACACGAACAGACGTAACCAAGCATCTACTGGAAAATCCATCACACGTGGTTAATTTCAATGAACCAGAAATTCTTACAACAGCAAATCATCCCAGGGAACTGTTAATAAAAGAAACTCTACTTATCCAACAGCAACTACCCTCAATCAATGTTGACGAATCATCCACACTACTGTTTGTTATCAGTAATTGATTCCATATAAGCATGTCTTTTTCTTCTTTTTTTTCATAATATTTTAATATTTGGTATTGAAATGGACGACGTTATTCTCTTTTTTTTTTTTGTTCTGTTATGTCATAAAGTAATATGTGTGATTAGAGTATACCTGTAAAAGTATAAATTAATGTTTAAATGCAAGTAGCAAGGCAAGGAGATACAGCAAAATAATTTTGTACTACTGTCCAATTTCATATTTTGTCTTGTTTGTCAAGTCCCGCCATTGTTTAGTGTAGTTTAGTTGGATAAGTTGTGCGGAAACCTTCAATTCTTCTTTGCTTACGGTAAGTTTTGTAATCGGGCTGTATTAATCCAAAAAAAAGAAAAGATTTTTACTCACTCGTACTGTTTAAATTTGAACAGGGTTAGGGGTAATGGGAATAGAATGGGGAGGGGGGGTAGTACAAAAACTTTACACTTTAAAAAACATTCGTGTTTTCCGCGTACCTATCCAGGCATCATGTATAGCACAAGTCTTGTAATCACCAAATCCAATTTTACTCATTGAGTTTGCGATTTTTCCTTAAAAGTCAGCTGTGATTTTACTTTTATGTTCTAGATTGACAAAGGTTTAAAGAAATTAACCGAAACAACTCAATAAATATGTTTTAAAGTTAAATTATTCCTGAAGTGAAATAGGCAGAACTAATTTAATAGTTCACAGAGACATCATGTCTTACAATCCTACTTCATTTGACAACACCTTAATGCTGTCTCCGCGTCGAAATGGGTAATCATTTCAACCCCTAGTGACGCAGGTGAGGCGGAGCCCCCATCGCGGGAGCATTCCCGTGTTTCGAAGTCAACTGACTTCATCATCAGTGTGAAGAGGAGTCGACACAATGCAAAGAATTTTGATCCCTGAATTAGGCTAACTCAACCGGTAAATTTGAATAACCAAGCTATTGGTATAGGCTAACGTCTTCATCTCGTAACTTCAGCTGCTAAAAAGGCAGACCCAATTTTTTTTTTTTTTTTTCTCACGTACTGCTCTGGACTCGAGTTTCGCGTAATACCAACGCTCATCGGCAGAGCTGACGTTTAAACCGAAATTCAAAAACCAGACTAAGCTTGTCTGCAAACCGAAATTCAAAAACTAAACTAAGCTTGCCTGTAAACCGAAATTCAAAATCTGAGTAAACTAGCCCATAAAGTTAAAATCAAAATAGGATTGTGAAACATAATCGCAATTGTGACCAAGGTAACCCGGAAAAAAAAAAAAAAAATTAACTCTGGACAGGGGACCAAGTGGGCTAATAGACAGGGATGAAAAATTAAGTACATAAAATGGGCAAGGGGACCAAGTGGATAAGGGGGTCGGAGAGTTAAAGGACAAAGATCAACAATTCACCCAGTGCGAATACAATATTTTCTATAGGCAGAACTAATTCAATAGTTCACAAGACATCGCGTCACATATCCTAAATGATATTGCACCCGAGCTGTTTCTGCAGTGGACAATCTCTCAACCACAAACAACGATAATTTAACAAGTTAAATTATTCCTGAAGTGAAATAGGCAGAACTAATTTAATAGTTCACAGAGACATCATGTCTTACAATCCTACTTCATTTGACAACACCTTAATGCTGTCTCCGCGTCGAAATGGGTAATCATTTCAACCCCTAGTGACGCAGGTGAGGCGGAGCCCCCATCGCGGGAGCATTCCCGTGTTTCGAAGTCAACTGACTTCATCATCAGTGTGAAGAGGAGTCGACACAATGCAAAGAATTTTGATCCCTGAATTAGGCTAACTCAACCGGTAAATTTGAATAACCAAGCTATCGGTATAGGCTAACGTCTTCATCTCGTAACTTCAGCTGCTAAAAAGGCAGACCCAATTTTTTTTTTTTTTTTTCTCACGTACTGCTCTGGACTCGAGTTTCGCGTAATACCAACGCTCATCGGCAGAGCTGACGTTTAAACCGAAATTCAAAAACCAAACTAAGCTTGTCTGCAAACCGAAATTCAAAAACTAAACTAAGCTTGCCTGTAAACCGAAATTCAAAATCTGAGTAAACTAGCCCATAAAGTTAAAATCAAAATAGGATTGTGAAACATAATCGCAATTGTGACCAAGGTAACCCGGAAAAAAAAAAAAAAAATTAACTCTGGACAGGGGACCAAGTGGGCTAATAGACAGGGATGAAAAATTAAGTACATAAAATGGGCAAGGGGACCAAGTGGATAAGGGGGTCGGAGAGTTAAAGGACAAAGATCAACAATTCACCCAGTGCGAATACAATATTTTCTATAGGCAGAACTAATTCAATAGTTCACAAGACATCGCGTCACATATCCTAAATGATATTGCACCCGAGCTGTTTCTGCAGTGGACAATCTCTCAACCACAAACAACGATAATTTAACAAGTTAAATTATTCCTGAAGTGAAATAGGCAGAACTAATTTAATAGTTCACAGAGACATCATGTCTTACAATCCTACTTCATTTGACAACACCTTAATGCTGTCTCCGCGTCGAAATGGGTAATCATTTCAACCCCTAGTGACGCAGGTGAGGCGGAGCCCCCATCGCGGGAGCATTCCCGTGTTTCGAAGTCAACTGACTTCATCATCAGTGTGAAGAGGAGTCGACACAATGCAAAGAATTTTGATCCCTGAATTAGGCTAACTCAACCGGTAAATTTGAATAACCAAGCTATCGGTATAGGCTAACGTCTTCATCTCGTAACTTCAGCTGCTAAAAAGGCAGACCCAATTTTTTTTTTTTTTTTTCTCACGTACTGCTCTGGACTCGAGTTTCGCGTAATACCAACGCTCATCGGCAGAGCTGACGTTTAAACCGAAATTCAAAAACCAGACTAAGCTTGTCTGCAAACCGAAATTCAAAAACTAAACTAAGCTTGCCTGTAAACCGAAATTCAAAATCTGAGTAAACTAGCCCATAAAGTTAAAATCAAAATAGGATTGTGAAACATAATCGCAATTGTGACCAAGGTAACCCGGAAAAAAAAAAAAAAATTAACTCTGGACAGGGGACCAAGTGGGCTAATAGACAGGGATGAAAAATTAAGTACATAAAATGGGCAAGGGGACCAAGTGGATAAGGGGGTCGGAGAGTTAAAGGACAAAGATCAACAATTCACCCAGTGCGAATACAATATTTTCTATAGGCAGAACTAATTCAATAGTTCACAATGTTTTAAAGTGTTTTGGCTGTATTGTTTTTGATTAAATTGCGTTATGATATCATGGTTTAGTTAAAACCATAATGCTGCTGGAAGCTATAGGAATTCAATCTCATACTTGACAATTGATTACAAACGAAATTGCGTATTGTAAAAATTAACGTTAAGCAAAGATTGTTGGAAGAACAAGGATAGGGAGAAATGGGGCTTTAATAGGTCTGGTATAGATATACAAAATAAATGCACAGTGTTGACATAAGCAAAACTCGTGGCTTTGTATGTAAGTGAATTGGTCGCAATGTTTTGAGAATCTTTTCATTTTAATTGTAATTGAAATTGTAATTGAATTACAATTACTTAAACTTGAATAAATGTCACAAATTTTCGCTACAAACATCTTCCGGCCAAATATAGGCGAAGACCAAAAAAGTCTTACCATCATTCTAAACACGAGGCCCCTGGCACTGCGCCATTTGGTAAAACCACCCCAGTAATTACATTACGTTCATAAAAAGGATTTATGGTAGCAACTTTTAGGACAAAAACGTTTAATTTCATATGGATTATACAATTAAATTGGTTGGCAGAATTGAATTGAGCAGGCCCCTTCTTCGTCAATATTATTGTTAAGTACTGTTATAAGCAAAAAATGCTAAAAAAAACTGAAAGTGAAGAAACAAAAGGCTTTTTGTCATATTTTTATGATTGGTGGCATACCCTTGTTTTAAAATCTCATGGTTTCAAAACAGGTTTTGGTGACGTGATAATCCAGCAACAAAATTGCCTTGGTCATTTCCATACCTTTCATAAGTTCTCTCTGTTGTGTCCGCGCGAACAAACTCAGATGCAAACCGAAGTCAATTATTGGGGGGGATGCAGTTGTAGACCATAGTCAAATTATTGGGGGGATGTATCCCCCCGGGTTTCGGCACCCGTGAATGAGAACAATTTACGGACAAAAAGGAGGGGGTCAATTGTTTGCGAACGTCTTTTATGGACAGCCTCTTATGAAATTATGTACCGCTGCAAATTTTCTTTGGAAAAGAATATCACTTCAAAGTGGGTTTATGCAGAGGACAGGCTGGTCTTCAGTTTTCACTTTTCAGGACAGACAAAAGAACAAAGAACATAACGCAATACAGCAAACTTTTATGATTTGCTCTGTAAAGCAACTTAGTGCAGTGTCGGTGAACTGTCAGTCATTCGCAATCATAGGCGTAGCCAGGGGGGGGAGCCCAGGGGGCCCGGGCCCCCCCAATTAAAATACTACTAAGGACAAAAAGTTATGACAACATAGCCTGGCGATGTTTAGTTGCAGTTTTTTTTCTGTAATTACACACATAACAGTAATTAACAATAATATTAATGACAACAAGTGAGTCCTGGGGTTCCCAGCTAACAACCAGGGGGCCCTGGAATCCTTAACCGACAACCAGGGGGTCCGGGACCCCTAACTGAAAACCAGGGGGCCCATAACTGACAACCAGGGGCCCCAGGGCCCCTAACTAACAACCAAGGGACCCTAACCAACAACCAGGGGGCCCCTTAACTGACAACCAGGGGGCCCCAGGCCCCTAACCGACAACCAGGGGGCCCCAGGGCTCCTAACCCACAACCAGGGGTCCCGAAGTGCCAAACTGACGAGCAGGGGGCCCCTAACTCACAATCAGGGAGCCCCAGGGCCCTAACTAACAACCAGGGGGCCCCTAACCAACAACCAGGGGGCCAGGAGCCTCCTAACCGACAACGAGGGGCCCCGGGGTTTGCCTAATTAACGAACAGGGGGCCCCAGGGCCCCTGACCAACAACCAAGGGGTCCTGGAGTCCCTAACTGACGACCAGGGGGCCCCGGGGCTCCTAACTCACGACCAGGGATCCCCAGGGTCCCTAATTAACAACCTGGGGACCTGGGCTCCTAACCGACAAGCAAGAGGCTGCGGGGCCTCTAACTGGCAACCAGGGAGCCCAAGGGCCCCTGACTGACGACCAAGGTTCCCGGGCCAGGGGCCCCTTAATGCAAATTTTTTAACAATTTATATGCAAAACCTGTGAGAAATCTAAGAATTTTGACCTAAAAGTTGCCACCCCAGGCCCTCGTTTAACGTTATTGTAAACTTAATTATTTACTGCTAAAGTATTGCAGGAGGCAATGTTCGTTACTTCCCCCTATAGACCAAATCACTTACAATTAAAATTTTACACCATAATGCAAGATTCTAAGCGTGTTTTGGGATTTAATTGCGAAAAGAGGATTGAACAACTAAAATTTTTCGATTGGCTTTGAAATGTCAAAAATCTAGTTGTTTGAAATGGCTCTGAACTCGTGCGAAATGTGATCCAATGGGATTTAAATGTTTTTTTTTCCAAAAACTTACAAAAATCGCCCAGCGGCTGGGGGCTTTGCCCCCAGACCCCCATAGACATCGGTGGCTGGGGGCTCTGCCCCCAGACCCCCGTCTCTGATACGTTTGAGTACACTAGCTTACTCAACACGTCTTCCAAGTTAGACTGTTACACTTTTCAACAATTAGTTTTCGCCCTCTCCCTTTACCAAAATCCTGGCAAATTGCCATCAGGCTACGGCTTCAGATCTTCCATTCAATGATATCTTTGCCCCACAAAAAAATTACTTTTTCGAAAATTTCTGATGACGTCATTGCGTGTGATTTGTGGTTTGGGCCCCCCCAATCAAAAATCCTGGCTACGCCTATGTCCGCAATCATCCAGAAAACAAATTACTTGGGCAAGGTTTGAAAGTGCTTCTCCGTAGTTTCAACTCCTTTTGAATGGCTTTAATTCCATTCCACACAAAAGTACCGAGTACCGCGGTAAACGTGCTAAAAAAGTAACGACGGTACCAAAAACGCTACTGTTTTGAAAAAGTACCGACGTTACCGATAACGGTACTAAAAAAGTACCGCGTTACAGTACCGCAGTCTTTTTGTACCGCGGTGCTGCCCACCTCTGAGAAACAAAATTTCATAAGGCATGCAAAACAAAACAAAAGATACACAAGTCAGTATTGTATACTCTACACAGTAGGTTTGTAGGCTGAATGAAAAGTAAAAAAATTGCAACATTAAACAAGTTTTTTGGAACACTGAACAGGTAAGTTTTCAGCCATTTTTCAAAAAATGGTAAGCTTAAAATTTTGCATTGAAAAGTGGTTCTTTAAACAATAGGCTAACCTATTTAGGAGCATAAATTGTGGACTTGTGAAACAAATTCAAGAAATACCTGTAAACAGCTAAAGCTATAGCCAACACATCTATGTAAAGACGTTTCGGTATCAACTAAATCAATGTTATTCAAATTTGAATAACCAATATCCGCTGAAATTCTATCTGAATAAAAGGTATCTAGTTGCACAGACTCGAGCTGCTTTGTAGCTGCAGGGTTGGTGGTTGATCTGGCCACCTAACTGCCAGTGAAAGTCGTTATGATTTCCCAGGAGTTGACCGAGAAGGACTTCAAACTTGTCGGTTAGGTATTTAGTTGTTACTGAAAGGTCTCTTACCAGATAACGGTATGTTTCTTAATAAGCTATTGTTTTGGGCAGAAATTGTCAAGTTTTGGTATTAAATTCAGCATAATTTGCCTAATCTTAATTTTATATCACTTGTTAAAATTTGCTCAAACCTATATCAGATTTCTCTATTTTAGCATCTTAAAGGGAATACCGGTACTGATTGCTACTATATTAATTTAGTGTACACCACTTATCATACAGAGGTAACTTATTTACTAGTACCTAGCAAAGGGAATTGGGGAGAAATATTTAGGGCGCCTCTGTATTACGTCAAATAGTTTTTATTTCTTCAATAAAACCGATTTCGAGCAGTAACGCTTAACTGTCGATATAATCATGTAAATTGATGACTTCATTGCCTTATGGGTTGACTGTCAATATATGGTAATTCACAAATCTGGTTATTTATAATATGCATGAGAATGACCGATAGCTAAAAAGTTGAGCCAATTCAGAAAAACTAATTGTATTTTTGGGCTCAGCGCCCCCCATATACCCCGAAAACGATCCAACATATGATGCCTTTTGAAAAAAAATTTTTTTGTTGGCCTGTATTATTAAAGCCTTTAATTTATGGGGTGCCATGTGTAAATTATTTTTCAAAAAAGTCTACTGTTTTTTAGGCATATTTAAGACAAAGATTTTCTGATATAAGAAATTGGAATTCATATTTATTAAATAAGAAAATTCCAATTCCAATTTAACTTTCCAATTTAACTTTCCAATTTAACTTTCCAATTTAACTTTCCAATATAACTTTCCAATTTAACTTTCCGATTTAACTTTCCAATTTAACTTTCCAATTTAACTTTCCAATTTAACTTTCCGATTTAACTTTCCAATTTAACTTTCCGATTTAACTTTCCAATTTAACTTTCCAATTTAACTTTCCAATTTACCTTTCCGATTTAACTTTCCAATTTAACTTTCCGATTTAACTTTCCAATTTAACTTTCCGATTTAACTTTCCAATTTAACTTTCCAATTTAACTTTCCGATTTAACTTTCCGATTTAACTTTCCGATTTAACTTTCCGATTTAACTTTCCGATTTAACTTTCCAATTTAACTTTCCGATTTAACTTTCCAATTTAACTTTCCGATTTAACTTTCCGATTTAACTTTCCGATTTAACTTTCCGATTTAACTTTCCGATTTAACTTTCCAATTTAACTTTCCGATTTAACTTTCCAATTTAACTTTCTGATTTAACTTTCCAATTTAACTTTCCGATTTAACTTTCCAATTTAACTTTCCGATATAACTTTTTGCTTGGCAACACTGAATGAAATTGGCGGGAACTTGTTTTGGAAGTTTTTCGCTAAACCAGTGGTCAAGGCTCCTGAGAGTTTTGTGATGTGATCATATGAGTGGTGACTTGTGTTAAAAAAGGCAAAGAGAAATTGAAGTAAGGGAAGCCATGAAAATTGAGCATAGCCAAGCAGTATGCGTCAAAATTCTCGAGAGCTAGCAGGACGGCTTGGCAATAGCATGAGTTATTCTGCCTACACATACTGACTAACAGTTAAACTAGGCTAAATGTGTAAAAGAAAAATTATTATATGATTGACAAGTGCCAGACTAGGATAGGATATCAAGTACTACAGATTGGAGTACGGATACTTAGTAAGATTAAACTAACTTATTCCAACAGTCCAGTAAGTGGTAACCACTAGTTTGTTAAAGCAGCTGGGTGACGGACATTTATTTAACCTCTCATATTCGGTAAAGTAGCCTAGTTTTTGTATGTGCAGTTTTAAGTGCGATACCTCTGCAATTAAGATGCAATCTAATATTAACATTAGAACCACTTTTATCTGTAGGTTTTGATGCAGCCTGATACATTACACGCTTGATAGGTAAATCATTTGGCATGCTCAATAATGAATAGCTAATGATTATGGTCAGATTGTAATTTGCAAGTATTTTGCCTTCTGGTCCTGCTTTAAGAGTTTTTGCAGTAGACTATTCAGTATTCATAATACAGTAGATTTGTCAGCATTGTGGCCAAAAGCGGTTATCACTATTTTTGCAATAACCCTGATCACACAACCTCATATTTGGGTTCATCTTGCAGTTTTGCACATTGATAACGTAGTTATGTCTTGAATAAGTTGCTTCATGGTAACAACTTAACAACTTATACACTAGTAGGATTACTGGATAACTGGGAGCAATAGAACTTTGTCAACTCCAAATCGGGTGGAGATTTATTTAAAGGCAAAGGCTGCTGTTACATTACGTAAGAATAAGAAAATAGATATCGTAGCCCTAACCCCAATCCTAAACCTAAAACAAACTTTACCCCTAACCTTAATCCTAATCCAAACTCAAAACCAAACCCTAGTGTTAATAAAAAAATAAAAAAGTGTAAATGAGCAAATGAGTGCCCACTTTTCGATCGCTTATTCTCTTTAAGGACGTTACGTAACGTGATATTAGCCACTTCCTTATTTAAAAGGCAGCATCATTGTCTCTATCTGAGTTTGTGACAAATCCTGCATCACTTTCAATAAAAAGCTTTAGTTTTCAATTACCAGCTACATGGAGCTGTATAGGCTAGCATATTCTGAAATTGGCATCACTAGCAACTTGTATAAGCTGTACTTGAGGTAATGACACTGGCTACCAGTTACTGTAGAGCCTAATTTGTTATTACTTTTATTATTTATAGTTGTTATATAGACATAGTAAGGCTGTCATTTGTCTAGGAAGGGTATCAGTTGTCTAGCCTAATTTTGTCTGTAAGATAATGCCACCTTTATTTGGTGCAACAGTTTGTTGAAAGTGTGAATTTTAATCGCCTGCATGTATTTTCAAAGAAAGTGTCTTGACACTCAACGCCTGCACTGAAATTAAACAAAATATAAGCCTAACACTCTTTTGATGCTCATTCTGAAATTATTTCTTCATATATGAATACGTCATGAAAAGATGCGCAGGCATTCCTCGTGCCAAGACATTGTGATTTTGTAAAAGTTAGGCACCAAAAATGGCAGTATTGCTTTTTTAGGTTGCTTTTCATAAAGGTATTCTGTATTAGTTTACTATTTTTGAATTCGATTAGATAATCCATTAGGTATTAATATCAACTTTTGGACTTTTGCAGGATTTATATTAGTTTTTAAGAGTCCAATTTTGATAAAGCTTAAATCAGATATGTCCAGTGAGCCAGTTTCCAAACCAACTGTTGATGACATTGCTGGTGCAATAGTGGCAAGAGTTCACTCAATGTTAGTAAACTCTCCTATACCCACCAGTTGTGCAAGTGTGAGTAATGCTACTAACACCAGCATGCCATCTACAAGCAGTACTACCAGTAATAATGCTACTCAAGCCTCTGTTTCATCACTGGTAAGTAGGCTTATATTAAAAGTAACCAGTGTAGAAGTACCAATTCTTTTCAAACATACCATTTAGGGATGTCCATTTCAGAATAATTAGGTATTCTAGAATAATTCCAAATCTTTTTTTTGAATCCAGAATTCCGAATCCTAAATCTTCAAAATGGAGTCCAGCCATTATTATTTTACGATTACGGTATCCCTTATTTGGTTATGTTCACGGTTAATTGATGGTATCCCTTATTTTAGAGTTACTTAGCACTCCACTACTGCAAAACAACAAAATCCAGATTTTGTTTTATTTTTACTGAATTTATAGCCAGGATACATAAGCATTAAAAACCACACAACTATTGCAAACTGCAACTGCAATATATTTATCTAGTTTTTCTATTTTTTGTTTTTATTTGAAGCGGCAATGCAAACACTCGATAAGAACGCATGCAGCACGTCCGATAATAACAGGTGCAGTGTGTAGGGTTGTACAACGTAGAATAATGTAGTATTCTAGAATAATTCTAGAATAGACATTTCGAATCTAGAATTTCGAATCCTATTCTAGAATAACTCACTGCAAATTGGGATTATGCACAATCAATACAGTTTTATTGCAAAAATTTAAAAAAACACAATGGCGAAAAAATAAGTCAAACATGCGTGCACGCTTGAGTGCAATGCACTATCAATGAAATGCGGCTTGACAGTTAGGTTGCTTGAAACTGCATAATACGCACCACTCTTCGCGTTTTGGCGGTGCTTCAAAAGATTTTTTTCGAATCCAATTACCCGATAAAAAATGTGTTTTGAGATTCGTTTCTCTGGAGATTCGAATCTCAAGGATTCGAAATTCTACTTTGTACAACCCTAGCAGTGTGCATTGCCGTCGCACCTGGTTGTCGATACGCAACGTTTGAAGTTTTCAAGATTTAATACTACTGCGCGATTTTGCCCTACAATCAAACCGTATCCTAAAATTACAACCAGTTCAAAATAGGAATCGGTTCCTTAGGATTCGGTATTCTGAAATGGGCATTCCTAACACTATTTAGTTATTTTCAATGTATTTTGAAGTGAAAAAGGAATTTTTATTATCTCCAAGGTATTGAATAGCCAGATCACTTTGCAGCTAAGAATTTTTATTCTTTTCCTCAAAACGATAACCAAAAAACTTTAGTTCAAGATCTTTGAATTTAGAAACATGAACAAAGTACTGATATATTAATAATCGATTTCCTGAGTGTTTTCATTTACATTAAAGACAAAACAAAAAAGCTGAACACTAATAGAACATGAACAACTACCATATGTATTTTTAGCATTTGCTTAACTGTTAACTCGAAGTTGTTTCTTTGCTACTCACAACTAAACTATCGTTAGTTTAAGTTATGGACATATTAGTACTATGCCATAAATCAATTAATCTTTTTAGACGCCTGCAATTCCTGCTCAGCCTCAAGCAATGATGGAAGACGATGATTTGGAAGATTTTGATACAGTAACTTCAACCCCACAATCTATTTATTAATTATGAACGTTTTAACATTACAGTTATAAAAGCTTTGTTCATAAATTAGTTAGGTTTAATTGTTGTCTAGTCGCAGGCTCGCAGCACATTACTGGCAAAAATGCTCTACATGTTGACACTTTTTCATTTTTCTGCAATGTCGTCTTTAAGGTTAATAAACTGCATAAGTTTCACTAACTGCAAGGATATGGGAACATATTAAATGAGCTGTACATAAAGATGCAAACTGCCATTTGTACAAGTTAAAATATTTCTTGAATTTTCAAAACGACTCTTAGTTCAAGATGTCGTCTTCAAGATTCAAATACTGAAAGAAATCCAATATATGTAAGGGCATAGGAATATATTACATGAGCTGTACATAGAGATGCAAACTGCAATCAACAATTTGTCAACTGTCAAGACTAATACAAAATATATCACCATATTGGTATTATGGTTCGTAATTTAGTTGCTCTTACGTTTTTATGTTAATTGTGTTTTCAATTCTAAAAGAAGTAAAACGACATGTAAGCTCTGAATTGGTACAAAGTCTCATAAATAAAAAAAACTTAATCGAATGATACTTGAATTCAACGGAGTCCAGTAAATAAATTCTCACCCTATAATGTTAATATATTTTATGAATAAAACGTTGCTTAAGACATTGCTACTTCAGATTCCAATGCAGTTGATTTATTTTTAGTTTATATAAAAATTTGTGAGAGATTACACAAAATTTGAAGCTGGTGCTCATTAAAATTTACCTTTTAGAATCTTTTCCACTTGCCAACTTTGGTGAGATCTCGTGGAAAGCGAAGCTCACCACGCCCAGCCAAAGTTGTGCCTGCCAAACGAGCTAAAGCAAATCAAAAAACATCGATGAGGACCATTATATGTTTGCCATGTGGCTTTTCAAACTCACGTAATTCTGAAGAACTTCAGATCAAAATCCCCAGAGGGAAATTGCGCCAGACATTACATGACTTTGGACTAATTGGAAAAATATGCATTAATCATAATTGGACGGAAAAAGAAATTAAAAAGGAAGTTTCTGGATTGTTCAAAACATGCTTTGACGACCAGCAGCACAACTTTTCTTTTGTATTTCTAAACACATTTCCAGGAACAAAACTTTTAAAAATACTTCGAGTAAATTCCAGTTTTGTCTGGGATGCTCGAGCTGTTTTATCGCTTAACAAAACTACATTGTACATCTTGTGCAATTACCAATTGGAAAATTGCAAAGATTCTGATGACGATGTAGCATGGAGAGACCATGACATGGTGGATTCGGCAAAGGTAAAGATATACAACTTATGAAATCTATCATTTCAGCTATATTTCATAATAATTGGTCAACTTAACCAATGTTTCAGATAGTCAATCTTTCATTCTACTTTAATAACTGCTTTACCTGATTGTATACTGCTATGTTCATTTAACACTAGTTTATCTGTTCACTTAGAAAGTAAATTAGTTGTTTAACTCTTTAATTTTTCAAAATGGGTGTATCTTAGTTGGCCTGAAATTAGTTTCACAGATCTAGCTAGTGAGTTAACCACCAGGTAATTATAAGTATGAAACATTTTATTACACGATGGGATATACAATAAGCTGCGAACTGTAATTGTGATGTTAATATGACATTGTTCTCTAAAGAATAGTTTGGCGGATCTTGATGATGATCTGGAGTCGAATGAGCGATTGCCGTCTATTGATGCTGAAAGTGAAACACCTACTTCATCGCGTTATAGGTAATTTTATGACTAATCCTGTTTTTCCACTAAATGTATAGTCTACTTTAACAATCCTTTATCAATAAATTTATTACTAGTAGGCTCATTTGGCTTAGCAGACATGACATTAGTAATATATTAGTATGTAGATTATGTGACATCTTAGCCCTTTTTTTAGAATTTTTTTTTTCAGCACAATAAAAACTTTATAAGGTTAAAACTTTCTGTTGTTTGTTGTTACGTATGGTGATGGATTTAAGTATCTTCTCAGGAGTAAAAAAGTTAAACCTTTTACTGTATGTTTAATAATGTATCTCAGGGGCTCAAACTCGTGAAAATGGTTTTCACAGTTTTGGACCTCTCTATTTGGTCCAAAACTGCATTGAAAACCAAAAGGTGGCTCTAGATCTTTGCAGCTTGAAACTCCTAATCTCAGCCTGGTTTAAACCAAAAACTCAGAACGTTGTTGCATGCCGCTGGATCCACTGTCGTTTAAGACTTACGTTTTATCCGAATAATGTGATTTGGTAGTCAGTTTGCGACGGTCAATCCTCGTGCGCCATGTTGGTTGTGCAAAAAACTGAACTTTTAATTACTGCGATAAATGGCCTTTCCTGAATTTAGTATGACATCATTTATTCATGAAAAGTAAAAAATAAATCAACCACTGCATGAGTTACACAACATTTTTGGGTATGCTGTCATTGCGAACACGTGATGTAACTGTTGTTTCAGTTGTTTGAGGACATTATGACAGGTATGTTGTATAATTTACGGTTTGCTTCATTTATGTTTTGATATTTGCGAGCTTCTAATAACGAAATGTGCTATCACAGCGTGTACATTCATTGCTTCGATGACGAAGATGCTGACCTTCAACAAGCATTGGAAGCATCGCTGAGTAGTACTAAAAATCCTGTGAGGTTGGTAACGAATAGTAACGTTTCCAATTTAGTCCAGCATTGACTAAGATTTCAATATTAAAATAACATAACTTGTTTGAGTATAACGCTTTTATTTTCGTTCCGCGATAACATATGACAATTGTTAAATTATAACCATTGCTATTTCAATATGTTGAAGCAGCATCAACTTTTCATCTCACGGCTATTCCAGCCTATATTTTTTATATATCGTCAGTATCTATATCTTAACTTAATTCGCCGAAGATCAATAGACTGCTACCGGCAAACAAGGCCCCATTTAAATATTTTTTGCTTGATGCGAGAAACATTAAAACCATATAAATATTAAAGTGCGAATAGTGTTGGTAAGTTGACTGAAGTATGTTTCCTGGTTGTGCTGGAAACCTGGGCAAAATATTGTAAGTTTACGTTTTGAGCGACCAAGAAAAAATCAGAAGGGAACGTATATAATTTATAGGTACAGTATATACTGTACCTTGGCCGATAGAACTGATCTGGCATGGGATAATATTCATTTTCTCCAGCAGCAGATGTGCATTCCACTAGGGAGTGCATTATCTCCAAACTGCTTCTCCACACATAGGGTAAAATAATGAACACCATTTCTTAAAGTTAGAAAATATATTATCGCATCTTATGGAATAGATCTTCAACTGCTGAAATGTATAGACTCGAGTTCCATTTCCGGATCCCAACGGGTTTAAAGTTGATATTCACAGCTTCTTTGCGGAACGTTGGATATTTCAAGCGGCAATCTCCTAATGGAAAGAACGGTGTCGTAAAGGTTCTTGCTCATTGTTATAATGAAAACCTAATTGATCAATTTTCTTGTTTTTAGCACTGATGGGTGGACAAGGTATTTTATGTAAAAACTCGAAAGAAATAGTGCTTAACGAAACTTAAATCATTTTAGGCCGGTGGAAGATAAATGCAGTTTGCAAGTATGTTTAACAAACTTGCAATCGAAAATCGACGAAACTGAAGTAGTCAACTATTTCAACGTCAATCGTCGGAGGTTGTTGGAAGGGGCCATAAGAGGAGCTAAAAGAAAAAGTTTTCGAGAAAACGGTCGCCTAAATGTAAAGTTCAGCGATAATGAAGGAAAAAGTGAGGGTGCCATCGACCAAGGTGGGCCCACGCGTGAATTCTTGCGTTTAGCACTGCAAAGTGTTTCAAGCTGCCGGATATTTGCAGGAAACGGAAATTCAAAATACATTATGAAATGTCAATCGGGTAGGTCTTTTGTTCCGTTAATACTGTTCTTGCTTCGAAAATGTTTTTGATTTTAACTTAAACGGTGCATTAACATTTACATGAATTAACTTGTTAGTGACCTTGTAAGGTATAGTTTTTTTTAGTTCAACTCTGTTCTTTTAAACCGATCAAATTTAGTGCAAGTTAGTTTAGAAAATTGTAACTGATCTTAAATGTGTGCAGTAATAGGTGTAAAAATTTAATCAATTTTTTGAATATAGTATACTGTTAATTTGTCATCAAACTTTGGCCGCAGCCTGACGGCATTTCGGGTAACAACGATGTAAATTCTTTTGCAGCAAAAGATGAAGATTTATATTTTGTTGCTGGAAGGATCATTGCATTGTCAGTGGTTCATTCTGGATTGGGTCCTTGCTTCTTCTCCGAATTACTCTACAATCAAGTTGTTTACCAACCACGGTCATACAGTCTTGAGCTGATGAAGTCAACTGATTTTTACCACCAGTTGAGTAAAGTGAGTTTTAACAAGCAATTGATCGCTATTATAAAACTTTACTATTGTTTTAAAAATGTATTGGTATGATCGTGGAAACTTCTTTCCTAAAAGTAGCATTAGAAAAGTGTTTGAATTGAAAATCACTTTAGTCCTGCAGAGTTCATACACGTATATTACTAACCACGCATAACTTATCAACGTAAAACTAGTGTTAATCGTAAGGAATGAGTCCTAGACCACTGACGGCTATAGTGAGCTGGCACGAGACCCAGGTCTGTTTCGGCTCACACTGTACACATTTTTCTGTCAAGGGCTTCTTAGCTTTAGGAAAAAGTCGATATCCACAAGGCAGCTTAGTTTTTTCTCATAGTTGTTTCCACAGCCTTTGTTTGAAATACCGCACTCGCAAACATTAACGTGATTACATATGACTAATTTCTAACTTGAGTCTCGTGTAGCCTACTGGCCAACATAAAGACGAGTTTGGGATGTACAGTAATTCAAGTGCCAAGACTTGCACTTACTGATCAACTTATTGTGTTTATGGCCTTTAACCGTACAGTAGGGTACCTTGACTAGTCCTTTCGTAACCTACAATAGGCTGTCTAAATGTGATTACTTTGCTACCTTACATTAGTTGGCTACCCTTTATAAACACAATAAACAATGATTTGCGGTGATGGCGTCAACTTTTTATTAACGCTAGTCGTAGCAGCATCCCTTAGAAAATCTGTAGCTTAAACGTGACGCCGTTAAACTTTACCGTTTATATCATTGTTTCAGTAGCGGGGCCTTTAATATACTCAACCATTAATCGTATTTGTTCTCTAAAAAAGCTTATTATCTTGTGCTGTTTTGGTTTAGATCGAAAATACTTGCTCAGAAGAGGAATTTCGGGAAGCGATAGCCGAAGCCGACCATCTTCTACAAATGTCCGGAGCAAGCCAGATTTTAAGTTTCAATCAAAAAGATGCAGTAGTTAGTAGCTGCGTGAAGTTTTTTTTGGAAGACCGTGTTCAAGCTGAAATAGAAAGGTGACAGTTGTACGGTGGTATTAGCTGCATATATTCTGTAGCTGCCGTTTCGTTTTTTTAAACCTTTCGATCCCCAAATTGACCCACGCAATTGATTTGTTTCAATGGCTGAAGCTACTTTCAAACTCGAACGCCATTATAAAACTTTTGGTAGTAAAGTATTTTTTGTTGCAAAGATTTTGCGACTAAGTAGCACTGTTTGGAACGATAAAACAATGTGCGATTTTGCAATACAAATAAATTCTGACTAAATTTTTGAAATATTTGAAACACCTAATTCTAAAATTCTTGTTTAGGTTTTCTGCAGGACTAAATTGTCTGGGGTTAATTGATGAGATGAAAATTTGTCCCCAAGGATTTAAAAAGCTATTTATGTATGAAGACAGTCCTTTAACAGCAACTCAGCTTCTGAACGTTTTTGACGACATTCAACTGTCCGAAGATGGAAGCAACACTCGGTTGCGTGAAAATGATATCCTATGCTATTGGCGAGATTACATCTACGATAAAGAAGGTAAAGGCCTTGTTAACCCCAAACGTTAGTAACATAAGATTTTGCAAAATACTTGTTCTCGATATGCCCAATAAATTACCTAAAATTTTAAGTAATGGACTTAAGCCACTTTGAGGTGATACAGAGCTAAAAATCACGAGTTTTTAGCTTGTCCTCTTTACAGCATACCATCGCCTAACAAGACTTGATTTTGGGTGCGACTCCTCCCAAACATAATTTAAAAAAGACTGAGAAGCGGTCTCTGCATCGGCACATCACTAATTGTCATAATTTAAGCAGATGTGGATTACAATACTATAGGTGGTTTTTGTCATCGTTAGTAATTGCTACTGAGCTAGTACCGGTAACGCCTCTACTCTTCGATACAAATAATACCTCGAGCTCTTACCATTCAAATTCTGCGCAGAAGCAATTGAACAATGAATATTACAAAATTGTTCCAAACACACATGCCTTTGATATAATATGCGATTTAAATGTTGCTTTAATCAGGATGTTCTTTGTTCTTCGAAGCTTTTCGTCTGACACTTAGAAGAATCGTCAAAATTTCCAAATAAATCCGCTCAGGCTTTTCTTCCCAGCAACGCATACTTCCTGCCCGTCAGTGGAAATCTTCCTCCCAATCTAATACCAAGTCTCTTGCTTCTGATTCAGCCATTGGATCTCATCTTTTGCAAAATCCTGTCTGTTCTCAACATTGCGATGACAGCAGATTTTCCATTCTTGCCCTAGGCCGCTCTTCCTTCCATCTATCCGCTCTTGAAGCTACTTATATTACAACTTTTAACCCCACCCTCTGCCGGCAAAAAGAATTCGTGTATAGCTTAAAAATTGTGCACTAATGACGCCTTCTCATTGGTCCCTATCCAACCAATCACAGCTCGGCTTTTCTATAAATAGCCGTTCTTTTCATGCGCTATCCATTCTGACGATTCTTCTTTACAAGTGTCAGACGAGAAACACAACATTGAACATCCTGATTAAAGCAATTTTCAAGTTTTGTACCACCAACCAACTTTGCAATTTAACTACTATTGCTACATCTGATTTGTTATTTTTTATGCAGACGAAACAGTCAATGTTAGCCTTGAAGACGTCCTAACATTTGCAACAGGTTCGAATCGGATCCCTCCTATTGGCTTCACTCCGAATCCGAGCTTAGCGTTTACTTCAACGAGTAAATTTCCCTTAGCCAACACATGCGCAAACACCTTAACGCTTCCTCTTGATTGCGAAGGGTATGCGTCGTTTGTTGACAATATGGATTTTGCCATTTCCAATTGCCATGGATTTGGTACTGCGTGAATACTGAATATGCAGTAATTTTCAATCAGGGTTACCAGGAACAATTAAAGATGTTCTGAATGGAAAAACTAACAAGTAGTTCATTGAAACTAAAGAAAAGAAATAACTGCTTAAAACAACACCACGCGGTCAGCTGGTGATCCCGGTGTTCTCAAGGTACTGGGTTGTTGTTGTTGTTGCTTCAGACTGCTTCTGTTCAATATATTCCTCATTAATGGTTTATGTCAGCATGCCATTGCCTTACGTTCGAACTCGAATAATAAATACTAGTGTTGAAGTTAATCAACGTTAGTGCTGCCAATGCATCGTAAAAAAACCTTGGGGAACCGACGACGTGTTTGAAGTAAAATATCTTTAGAACGGCCGATTCACGAGATCAACGCCCATCTAATCTAATGCAAATGCCCTAACTTTTGATGCCCCCATTTATTTTGCTTGCAGTCGTACTTTTAATAAACTTTTGTAAAAATTAGATACTGACGTGAATTTTCCGGATATGGATTAGGATGTCACATTCTACTTTATTCTGAATTAGAAACGTCAAACTGAATTTAAGAAAATAAAGCAATAAATTTCAGTTTTTTAATTCATCAAAAAGCCAAAGGGAAGCGGAAGCTCTCAATTTTTCTCGTTTACCTATTCCCTAGTCATCGATTCCGAAAAGCAAAAGAACTCGTCTTTGCTTTGCCACGCTAAATACTGGCAGGTTTACTGTGTTAAAAAACTTACATTGCTTCATATTCCAATATTACATTGATTTTCTTGAACATGTTGTTTCAAGACACTACATTTTTATTCTTTTTCATAAACGCTCGTTGCCACATAAGCAATCGGAATTACACAGAAGAGTCTGTATAAAGTGTATATTGTAGCACAGACCTAACAATGATATAAGGAAACGCAAAAAAACTGACGTAACTTCATGATGCTTTAAACTGGCATCAATTTGGCATTTTCGATTTTGAAGTCACTGCCCTCTCGTTGTAAGGCACTCGCCAACATACACTGAAGCCATCTTAAATAACGCGATTTCATTCTTGTCGGAATTGTTTAGTATCAGGGTTTGCAGTGCTTGTAGTTCGGAAAAACAAAGGGGGTTTAGAGGTGTAATAACCTCAACTCTGTTCACTGTAGTATAACATATTTCTTCAGAAGTAATAGCTCCCGACGGGTCCAATTGCTGAAGCTGCAGCAATCTTAGATTTAAATTATGTAACTGCTTGGGAGTTAAACAACCAGCCGTTGATAGTGGGTGGTTGTTGAAAGCTTCTTTAAATTCGCTCAGTTTTTTATTTATTATGGGCATGAAAACAAAATGAAGTACAAAGAGATCAGTTGTATTTTCTGGGTCCAGCAACTGGTTTTCTTCCATGTATGAGAAAAAATTGACGTAATAGTTCAGCACCTGGGTGTTGATGTCTCGATTAAGTCGCTCTATGCGTTGGTTGTGGACGGATCTGCCCGTAAGAACGCAATTCGAATTTAAATGTTTTTCCAGCATAAAATTCCAGACTAATACATTTTCACCACCATAATCCGATCGTACTTTGAGCGGCAGGCCATACGTTTCAACCGCCTTTGAAAATAAACTTAAAACTGTTGATGCTTGATTATTGGATGAACAATGACAGTAAGTTATCAGCCTACTGTACCCATCTATTCCAGCATGCACGACAAGTTTCCATCGAATGAGCTTGTGGGTGCCGTCAATGTGCCACAAGTAATTCGGTGCTGGAACAGAGTAACGACGTCGTTGTACAGTGAAAAGTCGGCGAACAGCGATACCTTCACTGTCCACTCGTTGTAAAGACAATCGCATACGACTGCGTTGAACATGGATCCCTTTAGCGGCCAAATGCCCCCTCATCATTTTTTCACCCACCGCAGGATGCTGTTCTTTAATGGATTTTACAATATCATCGAGAGCTTCATCAGACATAGAACTGCAACAAGCAAAAATTAAATGAAAAATTGGCATTCTCAGCTAATACAGTAGGCGCCGCTTAATAAGACGAGACCATTTTGGTCATAATATCCGAATGGTCATGGAAACCGATGTCGCGCCTAAAAACAGCTGTATTAGGCATCCATTTGAAGCAATTTTTCTTTAGTTTGGATTTAATGATTGATTTACCTTACACTTTCTAAGTATTGGACAATAGGCATGCTATTGAGACAATATTTGTTCAGATTGGATTTAGGGACTGTTTGACCTTTTAAGTAATTGTACTTTTTATGCATGTAGACAATTGAGCGATCATTATGTATCTAGAAAGGAAATTTCTTCATTTAACAAGTAAAGATTTCAACCATAAAGAACTCGCACGACTAGTTGAGTAAGTTGACCCCAAAAAAAGTTCAAGAATTTCAACCCTCCAAGTTCAAAAACTCTTTAACTTGAATACTTTAACTGACCTAGTTTACTAGCAGTTACTTGCTGTTGTTGATAAATTGTTAAACTTGTCAGGTAAAATTTCATTTTTTGAGATACACTCTAAAGTTGTAACGAATACTCAAACGTCAATGTGTTAGTTAGAACGACGGACGCGTCGGAGCGTTCTATTGTTTTTACTTGGCCATTTTACACCTGAGTACGAAAATTCAAATTTTTGCTTGTAACTCGAGAACGGCTCGATGTAGCTATAGGAAATTTGGACAGCAGTGTAACATCCATTAGATGTTTGTTGGTGCCAAATTTCTAGGCAATATGTCACGTGACTTTGCATTTAGGACCCAAAAACTGTCCCAAAACATTGGCGTAAAATACAGTCTCATTCGAAAACGGCTTAAGTACGACAAAAACATTTCACATGGTTGGATATCCTAAGATACCCATTCATTTACAGTTTTACACCAACCCAATGTTCCTGAAATTTTGTGTGCTCTTCTCCTAAACGCAAAACACAGAAATCTGATTTTTGTACCAATTAGGCTGTTGAAGCGCCAATGCAGTTGCGTTCTGTCTACTGAAATTTTTTTTTGGTGCGACCCCCAGCGAAACTCCAAAAAAAATCATTTTTTGAACGGCTTCAGCTAGAGAGTTAGTTTTTTGCTATCAGTAAATATTAATGATAGAAATATGTAGACAAAGTTTGTCCGCCCCCAAAGTTGACCGCTAAAAATCAATATTTCGAACGGCTTAATCTAGAGATCTAGTTTTTTGTGCTATCAGTAAATGTTTTTAAGACTAATATTTTGACATAGTTTGGGTGGTTCAATCTCCCAGAGGACCCTCCTGTTGAACGGCTTAAGGTAGAGAGCTAGTGTTTTGGCTATCAGTAGTTATTTATGAGAGAAATATTTAAATATAATTTGGGGGTCCCACCTCCCAGGAGACTCACCCAAAGTAACTGGGAAGCAAAAAGCTATTTCAAAAATCGCAATGTTGCACATGCGTCAGTTGTTCTCTGAGCTTGCTGTTGGTAGCAAGCTCCCATCTAGTTGATATTCAAAATTCCTCGTCCCACGGGCAGGTGGTTGGGGTGGAGGCCTGGAGGGGCTACTGATTGTATTGGATTGCATGTTATTGAGGAGCTCGACTTCAGCGACTCTTTCTTTCTCATTGATAGTAAGTTTTAAGTCCAAAATTTCGCACTCCTTAGTTAGTAAATGGCGAAGTGAAAACAACGGAACATGCAACGCGATCGTTCCAATTATCTTTGAAACAACTTTCAAATCAAAAAATATTTTGTACTTTTAAAAATGTTTAAATTCAACAGCATATTATGCTACTTACCTGTATCCCAGCTAGCAAACCGACGTTGATTTAACGTTGAAAAGACGTACACCAATTACGTTGTTTTAACGTTAGCAAGTTAATGTTGTTTCAACGTTGATTTGCTCATTGATTTAACGTTGATTTAACGTTTGTTTTTGGTTGATGCTAAACATTGTTTCAACGTTGATTTTAAGTTTGCTTGACGTTAGCGAATTACGTTTTATCAACGTCGTTTCGACGTAGTTTTAAAAACCACACAATCTTCACTTTCACAGATTTATTAAAATCTCACAATGAAAGTCGTTAAACACAATAAATTCAACATTGAAATTGTTTGGCTGCTTCTCTGTTTTTCCGCCTCCCAGCTCTTTCTGGAGCAAATTTTAACCAATTTTGGATCGAATTTTCGACGTCCAGTTGGGAAGCGGACTTAGTCAACCGATTTCGTTGAACAGCACCTAAAAAAACAGTTTCATTCAGGCACTAGTAAGCAGTGGCGTAATTAAGACTTCGACCCAGAGGGGATAAGTATGCCATGTTTTGTGGGAAGAAATAGTTGTTCTCACACAGATCTTTACGTTCCAAACGCCCCGTCTTATCGGGCCGAGATGACACATTGAGAGTCAAAAAGAAAGAGGATATGCACACCAGTAACTCTTGTATTTTGCATGCAACATTTGCAACGTGTGTTTGGTGACCAGGAGACCTTGCACTGGGATTGCCGTGGCCCATGTTACCTTTTGTAAATTATCAAAACTGTGTCTGCAGACAGGGACGTTAAGGCAGTGTGGACTTAGCGCGGACAGGGGGAGAGTGGAGATACAGTTTTGGCGATTTTCGATGTCTTTTATGGATAGCCACCAGCACGTTATGATTAGCGGAATAGTAAATAAAATGCATGCAGTTTTATGAACCTTCAGTTGCAAGCAGAATTAGATGTCTCAAACAGTCTCTACGATTTAGGACTAAAATACATCCCGAAGGGACAAACAAAATATTTTGCATATTTAGCAACGTGATCATAGTGACTTTTATGAAATATGCTAATGAAGACGATTATTGCACTCCCGAAAAAACAGCATAAGTCAAAAATAAGGCAGAATGCAATTGCAACGAACACATGAAAATAATCAAAGAAACTTACCAACAATAACTGCTAACAGCTTTAATTAGCTGAATGCCCTCTCTTTTCACCTTTGCCCAACTAGTTGAAATGAGTAGCAGTAGCATTTGTCATCACATAACACAAACTACGGTTGGTACACTCACGCACAGAGGTAACCCCAATTGCACTCAGTTGCAAAATCTGCAAATTAATACAATAATTACTTATAGTTAACAAATCGAAATCTATCACCCGCAACTGCGCATCGACCATAGCACTATAATCTTCTGCGAATCCGGCACTAAATGCCTCCATGGCGGAATGGTTTATAGGCCCAAGGGTGCTCGCCGCGCAAACCAAGGCTCGTAGTTAGAGTCCGGCACAAATAATATTTCGCGTTTGCAACATTCTTGAACTCCTGTTGGTTAAAATGCTGTTTAAAACATGCCTGTCCGATGTGAGCTTTGCAGCAGTAGAACAGCTTTCAAACTCAGACGCTCGGTAATAACAAATAAATTATTAGTGACTTTAATAAATAATAAATAAATCAACCGAGTATTTCCATCTCCACAAACTTAATTAGAACGGAGCAAAATCTCTGCTTGGTGGTATCTGGCGAGTAGCAATAAATCCTTGACAAAACATCAAGAATTTCAGCGGAAAACAGGAACACTGGAAACTCCCAAGCGGTTGCGAATTCTTCCGATATGTAGCGCTACTGCTGCTTTTCGTGAAAGGAGGATAAACATGGAACCAAGTAATTAATCAATCAAGTGTATCGACGAAAGATAACCAATCGAAATCTACTGGGAACCACTGTAAACGGTTTTCAAAGTGAAATCACGTTTAAATAATCGGGTAGGGAAAAACGAAGAAAAATCCAATTTACTCCGTTCAGAATCCTAGTTCAAAATTTCTTCGGTCCTTATTTTTCAACAAAACCTAGGCTAGTGAAATACCGACAGACCAATGCTCTTTCGATCCAGTTCTTAGCTAATAAATCAACTACACATTAATGTTGTTGAATAATGCTGTATCACAAAAGCGCTACATGATACATTGCATGGTCATGGAGTTACCAATTAGCTGACTAAATCAGCATACGCTAATTTTGTTTCAATTCTATTTTAACGATAATCAAACAATCTGAAAAGGCCTCTAGCACCTTAATTTTGTAAGCTAAAATCCATCACAAAAAAGAACACTAAACGACATAAAAAACACCCTTACCATGCCGTACTGTGTTTTTTCATCCAAACGCTCTTCCAGTTTCTCCACTTCAACAACAGAATTTAAAAACCAACAAAACTTTTGGCGGCTTGTCGAATCATCTTTTTCAACTATCGCGTTCAAGGTAGCGTTTACGCCAACTAACTGTTTTGAGAGCTCCCCGACGGCAGCTCTCAACTCAGCAAACTGCTGAATAACGTGTCGTTGAAACCCTGTAACAACATTAAATTTGTGCTTTACACTTATATACTATTAAGGGTGGAAACTTGACTACCTTAACTTGAGTTTCAGTTTCGGTGTGATGGAGAGCTGATTCAGGGTTTTAGTTTTGGTTTGGTTACACCGTTGTTGCAAAATTGATCACAGTTTGAATTTAGCTTTTCTCAGACAACGCAACTGTATAATTGGGTTTCAGTTTTGGTTTAGGTTTCGGCCACAAAATTAGCCTTGCATGACTATTGATAACTGAAATTCTTTGCTTTTGTCAACCTTTTTTTTATTAGAATGCGTTTGCCATTTTCACTTTCGCAATTCCTATTATCAGATGGAGAACTGAAGTCTGTGATAAGCAATACTGAATGCTGAAAGGCTTTCAGTAATGAAAAAAGTAAAGAATTTTTACCAAATGTGGGCATGTTTTTATAAGTATGTTGACAGCTTGAATCCTAAAACCTTACGAAATTACGAAGAGGTTACAGTTTTAGTTTTGACTTTTGAAAAGGTGTTTTTTTTTTCAGTTTTAGGTTTTCAAAAATATGACTGAATTAGTTTCAGTGTCAAGTTTGGTTTAAAAAAATCCTTTTAAAACCAGGTTTTCGGGTCTTGTTCCATCCCTGGTTACTAACACTCGCAGGAACAATTACAATGTGGTGCCATAAAAAGCCACATAAAAACAAAACCAATTTTTCAGACACAAAACAATAGAACATACCTCGTGAACTGTATCTTGAATTATAAAGTGGCGTAGAAGATGCATCAGGAGCAAAACTGGTTGTAGTGTTCAACTGATCTGTACAATATCAACAATCACAATGTGGTGCAATGAAAAGCCACATAAAAACAAAACCAATTTTCCATACATCAAAACAATGGAACATAATTTGTGAGCAGTATCTTGAATCACAAAGTAGCGCAGAAGATGCAGCATGAGCAAAACTCGTAGTAGTATTCAACAAACCTGTACAACATTAGTAATTACATAGTGCATGTCGATCCTCCTCCCCAGTATTCCTGCTCAAGCAGAGGTTAGCCGGCTTTTCTCCATGACTGCATTTTCCATTTTTTACAATCTAGAGCATCCTCTCCTATCAAACCACACCTCTCATATCCTTCAACAAAGTTTATATCAATTTTTTTTGGCCTTAATTTTTCTTTCACCACCGACTTTTCAACCAAAACACTATACACCTAATCTCCATTATCTTTTCCCTAAGCATTTCCAAACCATCATATTCTTTGTCGGCGCAAAACACCTAGTGGCTCAGTCCCCATCTTCTCACGTTGTTGTGAATTAGAGTATCGCTGCCAAACACTCACACCACTCATTCAACACACCATTTTCATTTCAGTTCCATTCGCGCTATGCGGTCTACCATACAACATTGCACTTCACAAACAAAATACATATTGAAGCAAAATGCATAAGCGGCTGCCATACAACATTGCACCTTGCAAACAACTTAATTGTGTATACTTTTTCCTTCAGCCGCAATAATATTTCTTTCTTTGCAAGCATTGCAGACATCACTCCAAAAATTTGGACCACGCACTTATCGATCTAACGATTAGGGGGCAATTTTACATATGCAAAAATTTTGATGCAATTTTAATAAAGGCTTAACTCTGAAGTCTGTTTCAATGAACATGTATATATTTTTTAATTAAAGCCTGAAATACGACTCGACAAAATTCATCATATATATCAAACTACTTTTTCAAAATTATTATACTGATTTGAAAAACTAGACATTAATGTTTGCTAAAAGTAATCACGAACTGTACGATAAAATCATACTCACAGGTAACCAAGCTGGAGCAATTTTGATCAAGACTGCTATTGCTTGCAGATGCACGCCTATGAGGCCCGATTTCTGGAGCAGCGGCAAAATCGCTCGATGCCGAAGATTGATCTTCGCTATTCGAGCTAGAGCTGGGAAATGTTGCCTGTCTAAAATAAGCAGAATATCATAGGTTATTGCACAATGCACATGAATCAAAGTTCGACTATAGACTTCACCAAACGGACTAAAAGCTTGTTATATATTGTAAAGCAAAGTGGTGTCGGCCCAATTAATCGAAATCGGGTGAAATATGGGCATCATTCCATCACTAACACAAAGGTCCATAACTGGACATTAGTTAGCAAGATAGTTACGTAGTAACGTGCGAAATTTTACATTTTACAAAACGGTAAATTAGCCTTTACAAAGATGACAAAAATTAACTAAAAATCTTTTACAACTAACCTTTAGAATTGTTTAAAGATATGAAAAGTAACATGGCACGAACCAGGTGAATGCCCTCCAAATTGCTTTTATGCAAGGCTAAGAATCAAATTACTCATCAGAATTACACCAAAAAATATTTTAGTGTACTTAATCAAGTAGGTAGGTATATCAGTGTTGAATAATCCAGTTACACGCTCACCGCTTTTTCTTATTTTTTTGCTTCTTTTTTCCACCAACTGGTCTTTTTTTTACTAACTTCACTTGTGGCACTAATGCTGGGTGCTGCATTTGTACCAACATCATTCTCGTCTTCGTTAGCACTGTCATGAGTATCCACATTTGATGTGTATTGAGCCTTGTAGAGTTTTTCTCGGGCTCTCAAAAAATTATCTGTAACATAGTAAAACATTTTTACAATTATTCAATCAAGAGCATGTTAAACTTACTTTAACCTAACCAAGTAAAGTGTTTGAGATATAATGTTAATCTGAATGATTTAATATTCTAACAAGTTGATGTCATTTGAAAAATGTAGGGTATTGAACGTAAATTTTAGAAAACTTAAAATACCGTAACTTGGTGCCTAAAATTTTTCATGTTTCAGAAGTAAAGTTCTCCAAAATCTGCTCCAGATGTAGTTTTTGAATACCGGTACACGAAACCAAAAATTTAAAGCGGCTTAACAACAAAATGTATATTAATGCAAAATATCAGTAATATAAAACACACTCAAAGCTAAGTTTGCTTTTTCACTATTAAGTGTAGAAAATGAGTGCCGAAATATCTTTCGACATCTAAAGTTTAAATGAGGGTGTTCTTAAAAAACATGATACTGAAAAGCATTTCAAAAATTGCTTTATTGACTGCAGAATATAAGACTTGAAAAGCGATATGAAATAAAATAGAATACTGCGTGAGAGAAGCATTTGAAGATGCAGATTAATAAAAAATTGGGGTGCCACAATAAAATATGAATCTAAGATGGCCTGGACCCATCTTCGTACAGGATCTGAAAATCTCTAGATATTGAAGAATTGCTTTTCTACAATAAAAGATCACATTGTAGATGGTTCAGCCATTAAGCACAAGACCAACGAAAAGAATTCCCAAACTACCCTTGCGATGGCAAAAGTACATTGAGAACCGAATATGGAATCACTTAGAACTGAGTTCTATCAAAGGAAAAAAGGTGGTGGAAAACTGTAAGGTACGGTATGGCAGCTCTATCTTGAGCTGCTGCGCCTGCAACCTTCACAGAAAAGCAAGTGAAGAAAAAAGGAAATGATAAAATATGAATCGTGAACAGTTATGCAGTTTAGTCTATTAAAGCTATTTCAATCTCTAAATCAAAATATATTATTATACAACTATAAAATCACAGTAAAAGGTTAAAAGCACAACAGTCTGTTTCGTCCTAAGGACTTGTCAGGTGCTATTGTAATCTTATTCAAATAAAATTTTAATTTGAATATTACATTCTATTTGAATAAGATTACAATAGCACCTGACAAGTCCTTAGGACGAAACAGACTGTTGTGCTTTTAACCTTTTACTGTGATTTTATAGTTATATTTTGCTCTGATTTTACTTTGTATATCATCAAGCACTGTTTCAGAAGATTGACTTTCAACAATTTTCAATTTTCTATATTATTATACACGCAGAAACATGCCATGGGTTTGCAGAACAAGCCTCCATCTCAATGAGCCCGGCCAACACAGCTGCTTGCAAAGTTGCAACACTGGCAACTCAGTGTCACTTGAACAAACCAGGAACTGAACGCCATATGTTCATTCACAGAAAATATGCGATTCTAGCTGGTAATATTTTATGCAAGAGTTTCAAAATTACAACATAATGACTCACAGTCTCACATACCAGATGATGCAATTTTCCAGGCAATACACCGCTTCCATCCTACCATAGAAGCATTTTTTTAACTAGATTATTTAACTTGGCAGGATCTTGATATGGTAGCCAAAACACCTCATAGTTATCTTCATCAGTGCCATAGCACCCAGAATCTGGCACAATAGCCATGTCATCATCTTTGTCGTGGAATGCAACAACAAAATACATGGTGCTAAAACTATGACTACCTAGTACTAGCACTGCAAAAAAACATTGTCTGCAAAATAATACAGTAACAAGACCAGTATTTTGTGGCACTATTGCATCTGCTGTAAACTATTAAGCAAATATGCCAGCAGCAATTTACTAATACTACATACCAGTGGTTTCCAAACTTTGTGTTACTACACCTCCTTTACAAATATTCAATCATATAACACCTTCCCCCATTCTACAAAATAATAAAACAAAAAAAATTTTATACAAACAATGAAACAAAACAAATATATTTTATTTTTGTCTTTCAATGGGATGGATGTGCTTGTCTATCAGCACAAAGTCTGTTGAATGTTTGTGTTATTGACAAGATAGCTATTGGTAGCTCTTTTTTTACAACTAACCAAGCTCGATATTTCGATTTCATTGCAGGTAATGCAGAAAATCCTGTTTCGGATAAATATGACGTTGCGAACAACAGCAGTACTTTTAAAGCTTTGCTAACCAAATAAATAGCTTTTATTTCTATGCAATTAAACGGGGTAAGGTTATGCTATAATCCTATATTTTTAAATGATTGTGACTCTCATTTGCACCTACCCTTAGACTAGTCCGTGCCTCCCAGATTGAAAACGATGCCATAAACCGTTTAATTTAGAATACAATGCGTTTCAAAAAGATGCAAGTTAAATTTAGTAGCTTATAAACCCAGGAAATGGATGGGAAGGAAAATGAAATAAATCTCCTGCATATCACGTTTTCCTAAAAGATTTTAGATTGGTATTAACTGAAATGAATCCAAAACACTTTAGGTTGATCAAAATACGTTAGCAGATATTGAAAAGCACATTGACACAAATATTAAAAGAACAGTCAACCCTGGTTTTTGACATGTGACTAAAAACTCAAGAAAAATATGAAAACTGATTTCAAAAATTTGAGATTTCTACACCTTACCGTTTTTGAGATATGGCCATTCAAAATTTGATATTATGTCGTCAACCTTTTTCACAACATTTGAACAATGTGAAATGCATATGTGGGTTACCATTGTTACTGCCGGCCGTTTACGTTTTCTAGGCTTCTGGCGGCAAAGATGGAAATAGGCAACCACCTTCTTATGCAGATAATACAGACTGCAGCATTATTGTGTAGATATCAAGTTACAGCTGCACACGCGTTTCGCAGACGTCTGGAAGTTGGAGGAAAAGATAAAAAAAAAATTTGTAACTGCTGCAGTAAACGATTAAAAAGAGTGAGTTTGCTGACATTTTTTTAAAATTACCATTTGCTGTAAGAACAAAAATAGACAGGGCAGTGTGAAGGTTGAATTCTCTGTTAAAGGCAATGAACAAGAGGTAACACAACAAACTTATTCTTGTATGGCATCAAAACTGCTTTTCCTTGCACTTGTGTTAGTGGTGCACAATAAAAACCAGGATCCAGATTTGTTACTTCATAGATATTAAACAGTTCAGACTTATTTGGATAATGAAAAAAATTTGACATCTGATTGAAATTTTGATAAACAAATACTATATCTGACGAAGTAGTTTTCAGTATATCGCGCACCACAACTATACTATCATCCAAAAACATGCACTGATCTTTAGAGTTAATTCCTACATCAAACTTTTTTAAGTCAATCTTTTTGTACTGAGTGCAATGAATCATGTCAGATGGCAGAGGTCCGCAATCATGCATCTTACTTAACAAAGGTGAAGCAGTGGTGCCAATAATATTACCAGCAGGGATGTGGAAGCAGTTAAATTTTTAATGCTTCTGCTTCCAGCTCCTCTTGAAGTTTTATGCTTCTAAGTTCGCTTCCGCTTCCTCACCTTTGGAATTTTTTGCTTCCACTGTCGGCTCCAGATAGAAATAGTCGCTTCCGAGTTTGCTTCCACTTCCAGTCTCTTTCATTAAACTGCCTCCGCTTCAACAAAAATTTAACCGCTTCCACATCCTTGCTCAGTATGAAACAGCTAATTGTATTTAGTTTAAAAAAAAGCAGCCAAGTTTACGTTTTATTTGTAAGCTATTTTATTTGACTTGTGCTGTCGACGGGGCATGGCATGGAATGGAAGACGATTTTTCCATATTCCATGCTGGCAATTTTCTTCCATTCCATTTCCATTCCATACTAAAAATCTTCCATTCCATACAAAAATTTTCTTCCATATTCCATTCCATACTACCACACCACAGAAACTTTAGACTGGAAGCAATGCAACGTATATTTTGCTGCTTTGCATCTTTGCAATGTTGTAAGCAACCGCTCGTGAAGGTGCGTCAACAATACTAAGATGCAACAACCAGTATCTGGTAAGCATATCGCACATGGTTTAATGCATAGGCCTAGCCAAGATTTTGGATTGGGCGAGGGCTAAACCGTAAATCACATGCAATGACATCATCAGAAATTTTCGAAAAAAGAGACTTTTTAAGGGACAAAGAATGAAAGATCAAAAGCTGGGGGTCTGCGTTAGCACTTAACCAGGATTTGCTAAAGGGAAAAGACTAAAAAACTAAGTCTATTAAAAAGTTTTACTAACATAACAAAATTGGGAGACGTGGTGAGCAAATTAGTGCAACTCAAACGTGTCACAGACAAGGCTTAGGGGCCGAGCCACCAGCTGCCGGAGGCGTTTTCCAACAAAAATTTCAAAGCTTCAAAAAAATAGTGCTGTCCTCGATCGATGACGGGACAACTTTTGAGGAATTGAGGCTTCGAGGCCAAGGACTTCAAAATGTGTCCTCGAGGCCAAGGACGTCCTCAAGGACTCCACCTCTGGTTACCGATCGGCATAGGTGGGCAAGTTAATACAAAACATTAGCTTCGTTAACCACTAGTCCGTTAACAAACTTCACACCTCCGTTAACGTTAATCCGTTATTTTCAGCTTTAATTAATGGAAGTTAATAAAGTCCGTTAATTTTTAACATTTTGCGTGTAATTTACATTTTTTTTATTCACTTGCTTCTAGAACACGTATTGACGCTGTTGAGCTGATTGTAAGGAAATATTTATCACTATGGTGGTCTTTTTGTGTTTTGAAAGTTACATTATACAGTCTAATCTAATTTCAAGAAAAAAATAAGTTCAAATGCATTAATGAAGTTGCGATCGGAAAATCTTTGGAAACTGTGAACAGCGATAATTAATAGACCTATAATGAGGCTGCAGCTTATTATTTGCCACAAAATAGAGCTCCTTTCTTCGGTTTCTTCTACAAAAACTCGTGCTAATACGCAACAAGTGTTACCAGTGTAAACTGATTTGTACCGGTATGATGAATAAATGGTGCAATATATTATATAACGATAAAGACCTCAACGGAAGTAAGCAGAACTTAATGAAGTTACTTTAGTCCGTCAACAGAACTTAACGGAAGTTAATTTAGTCCGTTAACATAAAAAAAAAAATTAACGGATTAACGAGTTAATGAAAAAGTTAGCTTTGTTATTAACGGATTAACGGACTTGTGCCCACCTATGCCGATATGTAATTTCTTTACAAGTGATGCAATTTCCCACCTGACAGATTACCCAACTCTACCCTACCAATTGTCATAACAGCTTCATAACTCTGAACTTGTGAGCCTACTGAGTACCTGTCAGACCAATCTTTATCACAGATCAGTGGTTGCGGAAAGTTCTCTCCAAACATCAGCAGTTTTTCCTCCCCAATTATCACCACTTTAATGAGCCTGTACTAGACCTATAGCAATAATTAATGCCAGTAACCTAACTAAACTTTGAGCAAGTGACCTTTAGCTGTTGAGCCTATACCAAAATGATATCACATATCGCTTCTCGCAAAGACTAGATCTAACCGGTATCTCGCTACATTTCTACTGCTCTGCTCTGTTACGCAGATTAGGTTACTACTACCAGAGTACCGCAAGTTATATACTTCTTTTGTTGACTAGGCCTGCTACAGACTACCGGTAACTCATCAAACCTACCAGAGTACAGCAAACTAAACATAAAATTCTGCAGCAACCAGCAAGTTTATACAACTAGCCTGTTGATGGAATAGCCTGAGCTAGGCTACTGCCTGTTGCAGTATAAAATAAGCTACCGGTAGCTTATTACAATCAGGGTGTCGAACCAAACCTGAACCAGCAAAATTTTACTTCAGTAAACCTGAACCAAACCTGAACCCTCAAAATTGTGCTCAAGTGAACCCAAACCGAACCTGAACCCCAACCAAAGTAAGAATGTATTTTTCCATATCCGGATGCCGCTGGCGCTGGTACACGCACAATACGAGCAGTGGTGATCATCAACAGGATCAGTAATTTCTCCTTTTCTTTTCTGGATTCATGTTAACTTGCTGAACTGATTTTTTTCGGGACGAAACGAGTAACGACAGCTAAATTTTAAGTCAATCAACCCGAACCGAACCTGAACTGGTAATATTTTTACTTGAGTGAACCTGAACCAAACCTGAACCTCAAAGATGGTGCTCAAGTGAACCCGAATCAAACCTGAACCGCTAAAATTTTTGAGCAGGAGCTAAACCTGAACCCGAACCGTTATTTGAAACGGTTCGACACCCTGATTACAATTGCTTTTCAACAAGCAGAATGAATGTAGAGTTGTAGAGTTACCGTACTAGTAAGCCTATCAGTTGTATGAATACCGTACTGTACAGCAGCAAATAAAATGCACTGGTGGGTAGTAGAAACTAAGTACAAACTGATCAGCTGACAGAGTAGGCCTAGTCTATCAAACTATTTCTAATCTGCACAAATGTATTTGTTTGTTTAAAAGAGCACGGTAGGCTTAGCTAGCCTATGCGCAACAGGCTACTTGGTCTGCAGTAGCCTATGCGCAACAGGCTACTTGGTCTGCAGTAGCCTAGCTTTCAGCACAATACTGTATACCGGTAGTCATTATTCAACTAGGAGACCTAAATTTTCTCAGATATCCTTTCACAAAATGGAGGAAAAATTAGAATCCGATTTTTGCTCCATTCTAGGACTATTAAGTTATTGAAACATTTATTATCACTGGTATTATTTAGGTTTAGTGTAGCGGTCTGCGACAGCCTATGACAGTATAAGTCTTAATTATCTTCCTGTTCGCTCCTCTCCTTTTTTTTAGGCTATCAGTTTATCATCCGATTCATCATTTTTGTTAATCCATTCAGTTTCCTTTTCAAGCCAAAATTTAGCAGCTTACCCTGTTATAACCTACATGCCATTTTTTTCAGAATAATAAACCAATAATCTATCCTACAACATTTTTGGTTTACCGTACTTCCTGCAAACAGTGACTACATAAGACCAAGGCATACGGTATGCAAATTTAAAATTTAAAACTGTAAAAAACAATCAATCAGCCACAGCCAATCACAATCCAGGAGTAAGAGGGTTGCCCGAAATAAAATATAAAATTACAAATATTTACAATCTTTTAAGGATGGCAAACTATCATTTAGCCATGGGAGCAATTCGATATTTGAATGCTTACGAGCATTGATAGCGCGTATACGAGAGTATGGAAACTACGAACCAGCAAAAATCCTTACCGATGTGCAATAAAATACACCAAACTGAATACGTTTTTGGGAGTTCTCAGCAATGTTTACAAAATACAATATCATATTTTTTAATAAACTGATGCCCTATTGCAAACTTGAAGTAGCATATGGGTAAACCAAAAGGGGCAGTTTATATCTGTTAAATTCTTGAAAATTTTTTAATAAACTGATGCCCTATTGCAAACTTGATTTAGCATATGGGTAAACCAAAAGGGGCAGTTTATATCGCCCAGGCCCTCCTCCTGTCAGCTGCGCCACTGAGCTTACAGCAACGCTGTCTATAGTCTTTCTTCCTCCAAATCGCGCGAATGTTAAATTCTTGAAATAAAAATTTTTCTTTCCGAAATTCGCAGATGATTGAGCGAAAAACAAATTAGTTATCAACGTTGAAGCAACATTTTCAAGTAAGCATGTTTTTAATTTTTTCTCAAAAAAGAATGTAAGTACAGGTTTTTAGAATAAATGATAATGCTTAAATGAATGATGATGATAATTAAATAATAATAATTTATCTGCAAAAAGTAGATATAAACCAAAAAAGTAACGGTAGCTGGCAAATTATTATGGTTTGCTTCTATACCAAAATAAAACGTTAACAAAACGTCAAAAATCAAACCATTCTATCGGTTGGGTTTCGGAAGATTAAACACAAAATGAACCTTAATTTCTAAAAGAAACTTTGCTAAAAATTTGTAACCTTATTTTGAGCTTTAAAACATTTCTGCCAAAACTAACTCTTCATATAATTTGGCTGAGATAAGTTTCAGAAACAAACCCAAAATAAACGTTATTATTACGTTAATATGCAAACAAATCATTTTTTGCAAGTTTAGGAACGAACAGTTATTTTTCATGTGGACACATTTTATAGTCACTTTAAAACGAGATTAAAAAGGTTTTTAAACATCTTTAAAAAAATAACTAAGTCTTCAAAATATATCAAAAAACAACGTTATATTCACGTTAGTACGAAAACCCAACGTTAAATCTACCAATCTAACCAAAACCAAACGTAAAATCAACGTAAGCTTGCTATCTGGAATTTGCTTTCCACTAGCTGATTTTCTTGCATAATTGAATATAAAGTAGGTCGAGATATACATAGCATATGTGCAATCTTGCTAATTGGAAGTCGTAATTCAAGTAAATTTTTCAGACGTTCCATATCTATTTGTTTTCGCTTTCGACCCTACAAAAACCAGATAGACAGTAAATCTTAAGGGCTCGACATACAAACGGCATTAGCCTCAGTAGAGGGAAAAAGGAGGTTTTATGTTTTGGCAGCCTACCAGCAATTGCTAAAAATGGTCAAACCGCTTCAAAAAAAACGAACTAAAATTGAAATGAACCAGTTACTTTTTCAGCTTAAACAACTTTTTGTATGAGGTTGATCATCTTAGGTGATCACTGCTAGACTACTAAAATATGAAACCTCCTTTTTTGCTTCGCTGAGGCTAAGCAAAGCCTTATGTGTGTCAAGCCTTTCAAAGTCACAATTTCTAATTTCCATTTATTTTATAGCAAGCTTGAATAATGGTGTTGGCAGAAATAGTCACTTAGCTTTTGTTTGCAACCAGCGAAAAAGTGTCTTATTTCAGGCCACTCATAAGACTAGGTTATCATTAATGTAATACCAAACATGGGTCTGAGTCCTTCCAAGCCAGAGCTCTACATGACAAGGCAGTCACATAACTACTGACATAGCAAAGCTTTAAATTTTTGAATAGCATGATTTCTTGTGTGTTGTATACACTTGAATGAAATTTATCATGTATATCGTTTGGTCTCTGTATTGTTTTTCTGATCAAAAACATTTCTAAATTGATGAATTTATAAAATAAATTAACCACCCCACGAGTTATACCACATGTCTGTCATGATAGCCAACCCAAAAAATAGCAATCTAATACAGCTGCTGTTTTAAGCAATATCACCTCTTATCCATAAGACTAGCTTATCTACCCACAAATGAATCTTACTTGGCACTCCTTACCAATTTTTTTATATATAATTGATGATAATGCAATAATGGGGAGTTTGACTTCACCATCAAAGAGTGCTCAATGGAAATTCCAGAGCATAATGCAACATTGCAGTAAACTGTACAAGTAGGAAACCCCTACAGCCTGTTTCACCCTTACGGGATCCTCAGGGGGGAATAAGATTACCCCCTGAGGATCCCGTGAGGGTGAAACAGGCTGTAGGGGTTTCCTACTTGTACAGTTTACTGCAATGTATAACTGATGATACAAATATTATAAAATGGTCATTTTTTATTGCTGAAATTAAACGCCGGGTTTAACTGTTTGTAAAGTCTAGACCAGGGGTTTTTAAACTTTTTGAGATGTGCCCCCATCTGAAATTGCCACAAAACTCAATGCCCCCCTAATAAATCAATTGCATGCAATGCACAATTTAAGAATAAAAATTGAAACTGAATTGTTTTCAGTGCCAAGGATGCAGCTGCTTTTTTGAAACCAACTACGTAATTCGAGGGTTTGTGGCAGATAAAGCACACCTTAAATCGACTTCACAGTCAAGCTTGTTTCTGGCTTTCGTTTTTATGTTCACGAGAGCAGAAAAGCCACTTTCACTCAGATAAGTAGAAGAAAAAGGAAGTAGAGTACGAGTAGCCACACACTTATAAATGTGCACATAGGTTGCTCCAAAATTGGTTAAAGCCAAGACTTCAAAGTCATCTTTTGCAGCAGAGTTACATTTCATCTCCAAGATTTCTTCTTGCTAATTGTCAGGAAGAATATCTCACTAATATGAAAGGAATTTCTTGTTAACTTTTATTTCGCAAGTTCAGTGTCAGCCAAGTCAGGAAAATAATGTTCAAATTCCTGATGCAAATTTGGAGATGAGCCTCCACTTCAGCCTTAAGTTCGCCTTCCAGCTCAGTTCGACTTTTCTCCAGAGTAGAATCAAGACTGGGAAATGAGGCCGCATTTCCTTTGGCAACTCGGCGACCCCACATCGTCATTAATAGTATAAATTAATAGGTATGGCTATATACAACATTTGTATCAATATAACGTTTTATTACATCACAGAATGCACAATTTCTGACACAAGGCGTAAACAATATTTATGATTTGATTCACTCGCGTTTATCCACAACGTAGATTTTGACCTTAATTCATACAATATAGATGCTAGTAAATTTTTCATCTTTTACGCCCCCCTTTAGAATGCTTTGCGCCCCCAGATTAAGAAGCAATGGCCTAGACACATAGGATAATATGACTTGTGACCTCAACTATTAGGTACAGCTGATTACACACCGAGACTATTAGGCACAAAAGATTATGTGCTGGGAATATTAAAGAAGACAATAATACATCGAGACAATTAGGAGCCAGAGCCAATTATAAATATTTTCAAATTTATAAGAAAGTAACAATTTGTACATGAAAGTCCTGACACCTAATAGTCCCTGTACATAATAGTTGCAGTAGTTAATCGGCCATGCCTAATACTTCTGTCATGGTGCTAACAGTTGTGGACTGGATAACATGTGTCGAAACTTTAAAGACAATGTATTTATCTAAAGAACTTAACAATGTACATTTTAATTTGTCTCATTAGTGTATCAATAAATAATCTGGGTGTATCAACTTTTCAAAAATATTTGTTGATGCATTTTCTAGTGAAATTACCATCAAAAGCATGTAAATGTATGTACAGCATGTGCATGTGATCATACGTGCACTTTTACTTAGAATGAGCTTGTCAAAGTGTTTTGTTTTTGATGTTTGTGCATGGGCATTTTGTAAGCAAATACTGACTATATATTGTGAGAAAAACTGTGTGATTCATCCTTTTGCTTTTTTGCCTTCACTTTGGAAATGGACAGTTGCTTATCTTTGCCATGTTAAAGACGGTTTTTGAATGCATAAGACATCACATTAGAAGTGCATAATTTAGTACATTGCATTTACAAATTGTACTAGTTTTAGTTAGCATTTGAAAATGGTTTAACAGAAAAAGATAATTTCTTTGGGGCTACAGCCTTCAGAAAAATAGGCAATTCTAAATTGTTAAAAATGTTAATCCACCCTTTATGCGTCAAAGTACCAAATTTCATAAATGTTACTACCATGCAATAGCCTATCAAATGTGACCAATTAAAAACGCTTACTTACCATCTCTAAATACAGCTTTCTTTCAGTGCAAAGTTTAAATCTTGTTTAGACTTAAAGGGCTGCTTATGTCCAACAAATAATGAGATGTCTGGTTTGTCCATATAACAATTATAATAACAAAGTATAACTCTACAGATAATAAAAAAGAAACCTACGTGAAGTTAATAAAGTTTTGGCTTTATAAGTTTAAGTCTTAAATAAAAACAGATGCAAATTTAGTTTGCCATTTGCTCAACACTTACTTTTGTCTATGCCGTTTTAGAATATTTGAAAAATATTTCTAACCTTGCAAAGTCACAAAATTCTCAGCAATAAAAATATTGACTACTCTTAAATAAACAATGCATAGGCCTAAAGTTTAATGAGGCTATTTCACACTGTCTAGCACTCTGTAGTACTTGATATCCTATCCTAGTCTGGCACTTGTCAATCATATAATAATTTTTCTTTTACACATTTAGCCTAGTTTAACTGTTAGTCAGTATGTGTAGGCAGAATAACTCATGCTATTGCCAAGCCGTCCTGCTAGCTCTCGAGAATTTTGACGCATACTGCTTGGCTATGCTCAATTTTCATGGCTTCCCTTACTTCAATTTCTCTTTGCCTTTTTTAACACAAGTCACCACTCATATGATCACATCACAAAACTCTCAGGAGCCTTGACCACTGGTTTAGCGAAAAACTTCCAAAACAAGTTCCCGCCAATTTCATTCAGTGTTGCCAAGCAAAAAGTTATATCGGAAAGTTAAATTGGAAAGTTAAATCGGAAAGTTAAATTGGAAAGTTAAATCGGAAAGTTAAATTGGAAAGTTAAATCGGAAAGTTAAATTGGAAAGTTAAATCGGAAAGTTAAATTGGAAAGTTAAATTGGAAAGTTAAATTGGAAAGTTAAATTGGAAAGTTAAATCGGAAAGTTAAATTGGAAAGTTAAATTGAAAAGTTAAATTGGAAAGTTAAATTGGAAAGTTAAATTGGAAAGTTAAATTGGAAAGTTAAATTGGAAAGTTAAATCGGAAAGTTAAATCGGAAAGTTAAATTGGAAAGTTAAATCGGAAAGTTAAATTGGAAAGTTAAATCGGAAAGTTAAATTGGAAAGTTAAATCGGAAAGTTAAATTGGAAAGTTAATCGGAAAGTTAAATTGGAAAGTTAAATCGGAAAGTTAAATTGGAAAGTTAAATCGGAAAGTTAAATTGGAAAGTTAAATTGGAATTGGAATTTTCTTATTTAATAAATATGAATTCCAATTTCTTATATCAGAAAATCTTTGTCTTAAATATGCCTAAAAAACAGTAGACTTTTTTGAAAAATAATTTTACACATGGCACCCCATATTAATTAACATTAGATTAAAAGTAAACTTGCAATTCTTAAGATCATGTTATGGTCAACTTAATTTGCATACACTCCGATTAACTAAAAATTTACTAAGAGTGGACAATTTTTTTACATGTACTGTATTTATGTTTTTTTCCTATGTTTTTTCTGCTCTAAAAAAAAACTTTATTTTGATTCTACACATTTTCTCTGAATAAATTTTCAATGTTAATGCTGATATATTGTGTAAAACTTCCTCAAAGAAATATCGTATCACTTATAGCCTTAACTTCGTGAGATATTTCATTATGTACACAGCTTTTGTAGTTTACTTTGCCTAACTAATATCAGCTTTGAAAGGGCAACTGACTCGAAAACCGTGAGGTCATTTTCACTGTCTTCTGGTTTGGATTGTGTGCTTTAGCAATGTTCATTATTTTTGTGCATGCTTAGTGCTATACAAAATATGTTCTGGTGTTGGTGCTGAACGATTCCGAATAGAAGTTAATTAGTGATTTAATTTGAAGACATTACTCTGGTGAAACGAGTATATCCTGCACTTGATTACTTACTATTAAGCGGCATCATAACTAGGTTTCTCAGGGGTGAGAGAGTGCAAAAAATTAATAATTATGGGGAAATGGAATGCATTTGTAGTGTTGCGCAAGCGTACGTGACATTATGAGTGTTGTACAGCAGGGCTGCCCAACCCGTGGCCAGCAGGCCACATTTGGCCGGTGAAGTTGTTTTGTGTGGCGTGGCCCGCAAGTTTTTTTTCCTTGGTTGATTTCCTCATGAAAAAGTTTACCATTTTGTGGCAAATAAAAAAACGGTCTAAACCAAAACCTTCTTTTGTTTGGTTTTCCCGAAATCGGTTCAAATTTGCGGCGAAGGCCTTTTTTTTGCTTGATCTTCACTTGCTTTTGGGGACAGATTTCCGTAATACTGGTCGAAATCAACACCGATTCGCGGCGAAGAACTTTTTTTTTATTTTGTCTTTCACCTACTTTTGGGGACGAATAGTCGTAATACTGGCCGAAATCAACACCGACTTGCGGCGAGGACTTTTTTTTCGTCTAAACCTACCTTTGGGGACAGATTACCGTAATACTGACCGAAGTGAACACCGATTTTGTACAACAAACTTGCAATTATTTGAAGTTTAATCTTGGTAAAAATGCATGTGGTCTGCAATAACTTTTCTCCCGTAAATGTGGCCCGTACCAGTAAAAAGGTTGGGCAGGCCTGCTCTTCCGTGTACACAGCTCACAAAAACAAATGAGTTTAACCCATTTGTGCCGAAGGCTGTCCTACATGTAGGAATCTAGGCAAATCCGTCAGCAAAGTTTGAAGATGCGTGAGCGTAATGCATACGTGTTACGTAATCAGGTTTTATCGTTTGCTTTGTCTGTTTCGCTCGAAGCAATAATGTTACAACCATCAGCGTATTTTATTTTATAATGTTACAACCATCAACAATTTTCTATTTTCTGTTTTTAATAATATTTCTGTTTTTAATACAATATTAAAAAATTTGAAAAGTTTGAAAAGCATTTGAAAAGTTTGAAAAAATTTGAAAAGTTTGAAAAAATTTGAAAAGCTGAAAAGTTTCCTGGTTATTTTTTTGGAAGCAGACCGAACCGGTGAAGGCCTTAGAGTTCCTCTTGGCCACGCGATCGTTTCTTAACACATATGACAGTGGCGGCATTTCGTTCGTCCACTTTACGGTATCACCCAATGCTTATATCCATCATACAGAATGTCCGATAAAACATTTTGAGGTTTTCCCCTCATACCTTTTTCAGGCGGCTTGCCATATTGAGACAAATACGTTCTAACAATATATCGTCGAAATTGAAGCATATCCATTGGATTTTTATTTCTACAAATTTTCTGTAGTCGCCAGGCGTTGTTGATGGAAATATCGAGCACATATGAAATCAAACACCAGTACCATTTTTTACCTCTCATAGCAATTCCATATTTTAAAACATTTTGATCGATTCTGTCGACACCTCCCATACGTTCATTGTAGAGCTTGATCAAAAAGCTTGGTCAATTAGCACCTGCTTCTTTTCAGAAGAAGAATATCGAGAGACTTTAGAGATGGGATGGACCCCAGCAGCATTTGAGAATAAATTTATCACGCTACTGTTATTCCATTTGCAAACAACGAGAACATCGTTTTTGGTGTCAGTTTTGAAATCAAACTTTTCACTTCCTTGGTTTTTCAAAGCATCGTTTGAGGTCAATGGACATTTTTCAGGCCTGTTTTCACAAATTGTACCAGTTGCTTTTGCTAATTTGTCTTTTAGCATAGTAACGAGTTTCTGACTATTGAAAAAGTTATCATAGCATAGGTGAAAAAACTTTCTACCACATCCGGATAGAACATTTGCAAAATGGCTGACAAGATTTTCCTCCAAGCCCTAATCCGTTAAGTTGCAGTCGAGATGATGCTGACTTTCCTTGATACAGATCAAATCAAGTATTCCAGCGGCGTAGTTCCATACCAAATTTTAAAACCAAAACGTTTCGGTTTACCTCTCAAAAACTGCTTACATCCATAGCGCCCGAAAAATTTATACATTGATTCGTCAAAACTGAAACTTCTTCGTTTGGTGAGTGGCGTTGGAACTTTTGGTTTAAAAGTTTTATTGCAAGTCTGAGTTTTGCAAATTTATCCTCTTCATCTAAGCAGTTGTTGTCAGCTAAATGAAAGTTGGTAAAAATTGCCTCAAATTTGTCTCTTCTCATAGTATTAGTAACAAGGTCTTGAGGAGTGTCGCTAGCATTTTTCCATTAAAGTCGTCTTACTAGATTAAGATACCTAGGTAAAAACAATATGCCAATAAAACATTTTATTTCATGCTTATCAACAGTTAAGTTTCGATTTTTTTGGGAAGCATACCGATTGGCTTCATTTACAATTAAATTCAAAACTTCATCATCAAAAAATAGTTCAAAATATCCTTTGGGGGTCAAGTTTTTGTTTCGTAATTCTTCAATTTTGTCATCATCTGACGTCCACTCTGGCAACCCAACTTTTCAAATCTGTTTTGACCAAGTCTCGTTTTGGCTTGTCAGTTTGGTTCTTTTGTTTGTTTGTTTGGTGGCCCCTCTGGCTCTTCAATAGTTTTGAGGTTTTTACAACTGCTATCATCAATCAGAGCTGGGGCTAAAAGCATGCTCCCTGGTAAATTGTTGATCGTTCCTGCTCCATCCTCATCTTCTGAGTTTTTGTCTATAATATAACCTGTGGCATTTGTTGGCGGAAGTACAGTTACCGAAAATCGGTCATCTTCACTGCGGTAGGGCAAAACATTTTCCTCAGCTAAATCTAATATTCTACTCAATGTGTAGAGGGTTTTATATCTACAATTACCATAAAAACATGAAGATTTCATCTAGAAAAAAAATATGTGCAGTATTACATTTTGGTCACCTACATTTGTACTCGAAATAGTGGAAACAATCACACACCATAACGTATTTTTTATAAACAAAATTCTATCTTTGTCTACGGCTTTTTTGACTAAAATTTTCTGATCAAACGTTTTTGTGTTTAATTTTATAGCATTTATTGCGAAAAATCGTAAACTATAAATGAAAGCAAGAAGACCGGATGTGATGAAAAGAGATTTATATTATATAGGAGAGCTGATTAGACGAGTAGGAGTCAATGACCAGGGTTAGATTGATGGCTTATATGGCGGAAAGATGAAAAGCGGTGCTATCTTTGGCAAGACTGATTAAACTTGTTGATGCTGAGCGCACGTGGGATTAAAAAAAAGGAGTTCAATAGCAGAATCAGATGAAAGAGTTTGATTAGAAGACTTGCAAGCACGTACTTGCAAGTCTTATTCATCTATTTAAAAATTTAATTATCTATTTGATTGTTTTAGTAAATACAATAGCGCAGGATCGCTGCTGGAAATTATGGCTTATAGCGTGTGAGAATCGCGACTTGCAAACTCTACTTCAACATACGCTGTATTGCAGCGACGCACATTTTGCTATCACGCGTGCCTAGCGATCTGTACGTAGGATGCCAATATTTCAAATAAAATTTCTCGTAAACTATAAGTTCAGAAAAATTTTAACATTTACCCTAGCACAGAAAAATTACTAACAAATAAACACGCTTGACAATTTTTTCAGTACGTCTGAGGAAACGCGAAGTTATTGAATCAACTCTACAAATTTCAAAATGGCGTCACGTCTCACCTGATAAGGCAATTTAAAAAAAAACAACTGTCATATGTGTCAAATTTACTCATAAGCGTAGTCCAACTTCAGCTATATTCAAAAAGAAAGTATACAAAGAGCAATTCTAAATTAAGCAGGCGTCCTACATATAAGACACCATTCACAAATGGGTTAAAATACTAACTAACATTCTGCATGACGTAGATTTGTCAAGCACTTGAACGAGTTAGCGGGGTCTAATATCCATATCATTGCGGCTGGTTGAATTGATTGTTTGAATGGTTGAATGCTAGATCAAGATTGAATTAAGTTTTCTCAAAATTTTCGATTTAACATTACTCAAAAATTTGATGAATTTGGATTTTGAAAATTTGGGATTAATTATCAAAATCGAATTTCAAACGTTTTGAATTAGATTCGAATCAATTTTTGATTGTTTGAATGGTAAACTAAGATTGAACTGAGCTTCCTGAAAATCTTGAATCTAACACAGCTCAAAAAATTTGATGAATTTAAAAAGTTTGAGATTAACAGATTCGAATTAAAAAATTCTAAATAAATAAAAGAATACTACTTTGAGCTTTTCTTTCGAAAACGATGAGTTCGTTAGTTTTTAAAACTTTAAGAAAAAAGTTTTGAAAACCAAAAGTTTCTTTCGTTGTCTCCTGGCCAAGGTGATTTGGTGATTAAAATGTAATACAATTATTACAATTACTGCATTTTTGCCTTGCTTGAGCTATTCAACTTACAATACACAGCAAATTTTGATCGCATTGGGATTTGACAGCTTTTCTCATCTCTTTCTAGAATTGAATGCTGACTTGGTCATTTTATTTTATTTAGATTACACGAATTTTTAATCCCCTAAAGAGCCTATACGGATGAAAGAGACTGTTGGGACATGATAAATTTTGATTGTCAGTAACTTATTGTTAAACTGAGAAAAAATGTTTTTGAACTGCTTTCTTTGCCGATAAGTGTTGTTCAGTGGAAAAATTTTGCCAACCTTGTCGCATGTTAGGTTTTCCGGATGAGACAAAACTGCAATTAATACTGTTCAAAAATAAAAAAAATTCCGATTACTTTAACCCTATTCAGCGGGTCAGTGTGTCGATGCGACACAAGAAAATTTCAGCCCGAAAATTTTTGGTGATATCTTTATCCAAAAATCTTGAATTTCTTTGACTTTTCCTAAAATTTACTCAAGTATGTGATGGTGAAATTTTTGCTTTCAAAAAAATCATCGTATTAATGCAACTAATGATTTGTTGAACTCGACCCTGTGTTTTCAAGCAAATATCAGACATTCGAGTTATCAAAATCAAATTTAAATGCCCAGGCACCGGCGAATTCTTTCACGCTGTCTGGTTTTGGTCGATTTTCAAGAAATTTGTCATTTACGTCGTTTTGAGGCTAAGACGTTGTACTTAGTCATGAGCGTACGCGGCAGCGCATTTTGTTACGAAACTTACGGCCCACCGCGATTGTTGTACAAGGAAAGTTGTTTAGAATGTGATCAATTTTAATGGCGATGATTCATGAAAAGCGATAACTATGGAGCGCCGTTTGTGTACCCTAATTTGTGCAATGCTTTTTTGCATATTTAATTAAATAGTCATTTTAATTAAATATACAAAAATAAATATACAGAAAAACTAGAGCAGAAATAAATATGCAACAATTTTTTGTGCGGACTTTTTCTGACTATTTATTTTTGCAATAAGAAAAAACTGCGCAGAATATACCATTGCAAAAGTAAATAGTCAAAAAAACTGCGCGCAAAATAAACCGTTGCAAAAATAAATCGTCAAAAAAACTGCGCACAAAATAAAGCGTTGCAAAAATGCGCAGCAGACATTTTTGTATATTTGTTAGTGAAGCGTGGCAAAGCGCTCTCGGCTGCTCTTTGATGCGCTATCGGCTGTTCTTTAATGCGCTCTATGAGCAGCCGAGAGCGCTTTGCCACGCTTCACTAACAAATATACAAAAATGTCTGCTGCGCATTTTTGCAACGCTTTATTTAGTGCGCAGTTTTTTTGACGATTTATTTTTGCAACGGTTTATTTTGCGCGCGGTTTTTCTGACTATCCATTTTTGCAACAGTTTATTCTGCGGCAGTTTTTTCTTATTGCAAAAATAAATAGTCAGAAAAAGTCCGCACAAAAAATTGTTGCATATTTATTTTTGCACTAGTTTTTTCTGTATATTTATTTTTGTATATTTAATTAAAATGACTATTTAATTAAATATGCAAAAAAACATTGCACAAATTAGGGTACACACACGGCGCCCCATAGATAACGCATTTTTTTTTCGTCTCACAGGAATCACAGCATAAGACATTTTGCATTCTAATTAATGTTACACACAGCGCTCGCATTGGACTGAAGCGTGAAAAACATCTTTTTAGCTGTAGGTTGTTAGCTGTTACGCTGTGGCTGTATGTCATAGACAAATAGTCTGTTGCTTTTCGATGAATATTTTCATTGTTCAAAGTAAACTTTTGCATTTTCACACTCCATCATTTTCAATAATTTTGAGAATTTCAACTACCATTCTATTAACCAGTTTTTTTTGCTCAGTGAAAAAACATGGCTTACTGTGTAAACAGTTCAATCACTTCTACTTTTAATTGTAGTTTGTGCCAATAGAAGTACATGAAAAAAACTCGATCAAGTAATGACTAAAAATACTCTACATTGATGAAATTGCATAAAGTATCATCATGATCACCTCATATCTTCATTTTTTTCGAGTTTCGACGTCTTTATCGTAATTAAACGCTTTCATCTCATTCGCAAGTTAGAGTAAGTAATCGAAGCTGTTTTACAGGAATGCTGACGGTGCAGCGATCATACCGTTTGGGTATTGGCTGTCGTTATGCATCTTTGACTGGCTTCTATATTTTCTTACGTGTAATAACGTACATCGTTTTGTCGCTGTATTCAACACTTAAACTGTAAAATATTGCATGGGGGGACGCTTTTGCAACCGCGTCCAGACACATTTGGAATACGGCAAAAGCTAGGTAAAAACTTTTCACAAAATTCCGGTGAAGACCAAAAAAAGATAGAGTTTTGCCTTCTGGTGCAATTTTTTCCCCGAATTCGAGTGAAGACAAAAAAAAAGATGTTTGGCGCAGTTTGGTGGAATATTTGGCCGAAAATTAATAAATTATTAGCCACACTTTTTCATTTGAAAGTCCAGAATGTTAACTTTTAGTGAGGAGAATGCTGAATTTTTATTAGGGGGACGCGTCCCCCCTACTATTTAAGTACAGGTTGTATAGTCTTATTTTTTAAGCTCTTATAATTGCGAGAAATAAAATATTATTGCGATACTGTTATAGCGTGAACTCGAAAATTGTCAGAAATCCAAAAAATAAGATTAAATTTCCTCTTGATGCGATTTTGCAAAGCGACCAATTTTACTATTATGCACGGACCTTGCATTTACCTACGCAGTGTGCGTTGCCAAAAATTTGGATGTATTTGTTGTTGATATTAGTACGCCGTTGTAGCTCTAGTAGCAACAAAACATTCGGATTCGCTACGGAATAAAAAGATGTTGGTGGGTGGAATACAGAGGGATAAAATTGTCCGCAATTCTTGCCATTCAAATTTAGTTCTGGTTCAGGCAATAGTCCGCGGTTGGGTTGCTAGGTTAGTAAAAGTAAAACTTCGCGTGAACTGAATCGATCCAGAATCGATAAACGATCCTATACTTGGAAACCAAATTGTATTATCACAAAACTAACTTTACTTCCAAACAATAAACCGGTGTTGCTTTTTTTTTATTAGACGGAGTAAATTTTGGGTCGAGACTAGCTGTCCTTAAATTTTCACGAATTTTCAGCCTTATGTTTTCGTTAAAAAAACAAGTAAATAAAATGACACAAATTTATTTTTGCTTGTGTAAAAGTTGTTTTTTTTTTTTTTTTTTTTTTTTTTTGGTAAAAGATCAAGATTATCGTTAGCCAAATTAACCATGAGTAGAGTAGAAAGTAAAGTTTGTCTTTTCTCACAATAAAAAAATCGACACAACGGCAATACAGTAAAAGCCATGAAAGCTTTGCTGATTGCGCACTAATAAGTTGCTATATGGCTTTGTTCCTAATTTATTTTTTTCATGCTGAAGTTAGCATTACCTATACAGCACTTTGTTTTGAGATTATGTGCAAAAACGACCCTTGTGGTCTTATAAAATTGTTCTTGTAAGAAAAGGTATAGTTTTGGAGACGCTACACCTCGGTTACTTTAAATTTAAAATGTGTCCCATTTAGGCCATGTCCTCTCTTATAGCGAGCGTAGTTTATAAATTGAACAAATAAAAACCAACCCAAATGAGAAGGAAGCAATTCTTTCAATTTTTGGGAGCAAAACAAAAAGTTAATTGTTTTTTCTTTGCGTGATTATTGATGGGGAGATACAGAAAATCAAACTTAGACCAAAGAAGTACAAAATGGCGATTTGTTGAGACGGTGATATTTTAGTACTTTTTAGGAATTATTGACTAATTCTGAGAATGCATCCCATGTTTCATAACTGTTTTTTCTTTAGTAGTCAAACTCATTCTTTTTTCGATCCTTCAGATGTTGTTTTACTACGTATAATAAGTCACCGCTTATGCAATGATGTCGGTTAGATTAGTTCATCAAACAGGAATCTTCATTCCTTTCTCCTCACATGAGCATGTACTACAATAGAGTTGTTTTAATGTTGACCCTACACTGCAACATTAGTTTTATGTCTGACGCAAAACAAACCAAATTTGGTACCAACTAAAATAACAGATGAGATGCAATAAACAAAAAGGCAAGTGGTTGCAACGTTTAACGACACTAAAGAACCCGCCATTAATGTTGATCAATTGATCTTGAAATTAAAACTGATTTTTTTGTTTCTTGGATTTTTTCAGTTTTGAAACTGTTAAGAGTTTTGATTTAGCACATTTACTTCAGCGTCATTACATTTTAGCTTGCGCATTATAACGATAACGGAGCGTATCGCCAAAATAACGTAACTTATAAAATTATAATAAGTTTTTGAAATGTGCTAAAACGTTTGACTGGATTTAGTCTTACAAATTTAATTTCAGCCATATCGCAATAATGATGAAAATATTGTAGTACTGTAATTACACACATTTTTTGTAACTTGCTATTTTATGTATTTTTTTGCGCTTTTTCGTTACAGCGTTTGTATTTCTTTTCATATCCAAGTCAGAACTTTCATTACAGCTCAATTGACTGCAGCTTATTAGTCTGAAATAATTGCAGTATTGCAAAAATTTGAACGGTTTTAAAATTTTTTCAATGAAAAACATAAAAGCCAAGATTTCCAGATGTTGAAGTAATAACAATTTTTGATGCAAATGAAATAGTATAGTGCCTCCATCAGACAATCATTTTCCATAAAACAATTATACAATGTTAATATAAAGCAAAGAACCAAAACGTGAGCGAACATTTTTTACTGAACGTTTCAAGACATTATTAGTCTCATCATCAGCAGATAAATGATATAGGCAACAGCAACTTGTCACGAGCAAAGCACAGGAAAAAAAGGCAAAGCAATGATTATTATTTTGTTATGCGTCATTGCTTTGCCTTTTTTTCCTGTGCTTTGCTCGTGACAAGTTGCTGTTGCCTATATCATTTATCTGCTGATGATGAGACTAGTAATGTCTTGAAACGTTCAGTAAAAAATGTTCGCTCACGTTTTGGCTCTTTGCTTTATATTAAGATTACTTAAATGTTCCAATCATTATGCTCCGAAAATTATGCAATGCATTTAAAAAAACAAAAAAAAACAAGCAAAACCGGAAAAATACGGCATAATTAACATGTGTTCCAACATTGTTTATTCGTAATATTCGACTTATAATGCTTCTTTTACGTTGCGATAACTAGTTACGTATAAGAGTTGGAAGCGTTTGAATATTAATGAATTTACTTATAGTTTATATTATGAAATAAATTAATTTATTTTGTGTGCACACAGACAAATTACGGATCACAGTTAACAGTTAATGTTTTTTTGCTATGACAATTTACGGCACAGTATAATATTGGGGACAAAAACACTGTTTTTCCAAGAAATCAACTATTGGTATTTCTTAGTTTAGTGGTACTCAATGTAAAGATCGAAATAATAAATCAAACGCCTCTGAATTCTGAATTAGGACCCAAAAAACGTTACAGTAATTCCGCTTTCTCACCCTATTGAAACAGCATGGTATATTACACTGGTACGGAATACGGACCGCTGAAACTTTATACACAAGTTCACGGTTTCATTCTAAACAAGTTGGATGGTGCTATAGTAACACAAGAGTAAACGAACTATTTACTTAAGAAAAAAATCAGGAACAAATTAAGAACAATGCCAGTCTGATTATGAAAAAATAACGACAGACTTGCTCAACGCGCACTAACTAATCAGCAAAATTTTTTGATTTTTCTTCATTGCTATGGTTAATTTGGTTATCTAACTAACAGTATAGTCACAATCTGCAGTGCTGTATATAAAAGACATCGATTTTAATCAAGTAACAATAAATCTATGTCATTTTATTTCGTAATAAAATTTAGAACAAATTAAGAACTATATGAGGCTGAAAATTTGTGAAAAGTTAAGAACAGCCAGCCTCAGCACGAAATTTACTGGCACTTTTAAAAAAACGTACTGCATTTTACTGCATCCACCGTATACGTGATGGCAGTAAAAATTTTCATGCCTAGAGCGTACGATGAATAAAAATTTAATACAAAACCCACATGCGCTAGGATTGTAGTATCACCATTAGCGGAGGTGCTTTTTTAATCTTTTGTATTTTGCGCTTGATGTAGTAAATACTTGCAGGACTCTGCGGAAATGATTAGAAGTAAGAGAATCGAACTTCTACCTTATGAATCAAAGCTCGATTGATTTTAAATAGATTTTGTACAGTTTTCAAGCTGCTCTTAAATTAATTTAAAATATAGCTTGATTAGCAGTTCATTTTGTTTTAATGTCACAAATTAATTAACTTTAAAATAAAAGCAGTAACAATAATATTGTATCATTTTTTTTATTAACGCTATAGATTTTGTATTTCTTATAAATCAAAATCTTATTTTGTTACGCAATGAAATTGTTTTTGAATTTCACGCAACCACAAAGAAATCGTCGTTTCCAAAAAGGCAGAATTAAAATCTTACCGTATAATTTAGCATACGGTAAGCGACTTGTGAATGCTAAAATAGATCGGTCGAATTTCGACGCTCAAATTCAATAATTCGTGAAGTTGTGATTAATGTGCTTTCTGTTGTGACAAATTTCTTACGTGGGGTATACGTAAAGCAAGTCATCAGCGATACAGAAACTGCACAAGTTTCTGATTTCCTGCTAATTTTGTGATTGATGGGCCCGAAAATTAGCGAAAAATAGTGATTTTGGCCACTTTTGATTAAAGCAGGATTTGCAACAATGCACACCTGATAGCCGTATAAACTCGAGCTCCAAGCATTTATGAATAAGTAGTTTGTCTAACTGCGAAGGAACTACGCAAATAGCTTAATGTTTCGTTTAAAAATTATAAGCGTTTAAATTTGATTGTGTCGGTACGACATTGTGCCCGCTATTAGCATCGATTTTGAGCAGCTGCAAAAGAAGGTTAAACTCAGCAAAGAAGCAAAACGTTTGACATTTTTGCTGGTTGTATCATTGCGCTGCCAGCACAGGGTTGTAGGTAAGCCGCGAAAACTCTTTTAGTTAGAAGCACCTTTCACTGCCAAATGCGAGCAGTCACTTCATCGTATGCAAGCATCGATTGAAAAATAAGTAACTTTGTGAAAATCATCTACTGTACAAATTTCACTGCGTCAGAAGTCTGTAAACGAGCGGAAAAGTGCTTTACTTACCCAGATTTTACTTTGGGTCGTTGGCATAATACAAGAAAAACTTTAAACATAAAAACCAAGGTATAACACTTTAAACATAAAAACTTTAAGCAAAGGCATTCAAAAACTTGCGTCGTAGACAAACATTAACAAGCAGTTGATGGGTGAGGTGTGACAGATTTCAAGTGCTTTCAGCCAATGCCAAAATTTTGCTGTCTAGGTAGTTGCAAAACAAGGTCTATGAATAGCAGTGAACACAAGCTAAATTTCCCACCTTGGTCTTACTTGTGACATATGACAGGCAAAAAAAAAATTAATAATAAATTATTGTTTTCATGCTTCATTTGAAACTTTTAATCTGCTAAAGGACGAGATTTATAAGCAGAAATTCGGACGAAAATAGTCTTACAAAAATATTGAGATATTTTTACTTAAAAATCTTAAAAATCTTTAAACGCTGAGGGTTTTGTCTTCAGACACCGCTTTATTCCTCAGGACCATGGCTGCTTTTTCAAAATTTTTGTATCGCACTGGTAAACTAATACAAAAGAGAGTTGGTGTGTTGCGAAGAAATCCTGAGCTTTTTTGATTAGCCGCATCCAAAAAATTTGAAAACTTCAGCTATGCACTGTGTGTAATCAGTGTTTGTAGAAAACGCGAATCAGTGAAAAGTATAAATTACCAGCATTACAAAAATATACGCAATAACAATACTCTACTAATTGAGCAATATTTTACGAAAATATGATGCTATGATAAAGATTAGAGTAGCAGACAGCTTTTAATGTTTGCATGTAAAATTTTGGCTTTTAAGCGGCCATTAATTATTTTTATTTTCATGCGTGTGCATTGAAAGCTTTGCAGGAAATTTATACTTAGCGTATTAACGTGATTTGACTAACCCTTGCTTCATGATCGAGACGCATATTAATTTGTGTAACCAGCATATTGTTTAAGTAGCAATGCTGTAGACAATGGTTTTAAACAGAGAACAGAATAGCTAGTAGTAGTATACAACAGCGACAGTAAATTGATTTTTTCATTGCAAAAATTTATCTTCGTTGAAATAAGTTTGAAAAGAATAGGAAGATCTATTGTAGTAGAAATGTTTGCAAATAAATCAGGTTTTACACATTTACGTACTCTTTGATCATATTTACGACGCAGACGTATTATAATACACAAACACAAATACGCTGCTTCAATCGTAGTGACTATCAAATTGTTAACTACACTCTTTTTTCAGAGAAAACAATTTTTGTAAGATCGCGAGGCTCATTTTTGCTTTAAGTTTAAGAAAAACTTAAGAACAATGCCAGCCTTAACAGTAAAAAAAATTAAGAACAAGCGAAATAGAATAAATTTCAAACTAAACAAGAAACTAAATTCTGTACCGATTCAAAACGATAAAATTTTCGTGATTTTCCAGTCTTTGGCTATTCAAGCAAATTGCATTGATTCTGAAATTATACGGAAGAGTGCTTGCTGTTGCGCACTGCGCAGGCCACTGAGAAAATTTTTGATTGTAGTTCAAGATGAAAAAACTCCCCCGTTTCGCTTTTGCAATTTTACGATGCAGAAAAAGCAGCAAAGAGCCTTTACTCCAACTAACAGAGCATTTGGAATTAAACAGATTTACAATAATGGTCGCTAAAATTTACGTCGATGCTTTTAAAATTTGGAAACAAATTGGGGGAAAATTGGCAAAAAATTAAGAACAGCCAGTTTCAACTCAAAATTTGTAGGTTCTTATAAAGAAATCCTAATGCTGTTTCAGAGGTATTTAATTTTTTCGACATTCATTTTAGAGACTCAAGCATCACTTTTTGAGGAGTTCGCAGCATATTGTAATAAAAATTAAATATCTTCTAATGGAAAAATATGTGTTTGTTTGATCAATTCTTGTTGTTTAATAGTGAAAACAACTAGCAAAAGCGTATTAAAGAAAACGAAACAGTTTGCTTGTTTCCACTGTAAGGCAAAGATTCCACTGTTGCAGCCTTGCAGGAAATCATATAACAATTTTTCATTTTTACAACAACAACAACAACCATGAAAATATTTAATTTATTGTCACCGCAAATATATTATCTGCATAATTGAAAATTGGTGGTATAAACGATCATTAGTACAATGAAAACCATTAAGAAAATAAATAACAAATTATGTTGAGGTGAAAGCTTAATTGTAACGCTATGGATATAAAAAATTTGGAAAAATCAAGTACTTGCACTTCCAAAAAGTTGCGAAAAAAATGTTCAATGAAAACCTCCATCAATTGAAAGAATACAAATTGAAGTTACCCTTGTAAATTGAAAGCCTCAATCATCTTGTCCAAACGCTCAGAGATAAAGCTGTTCGTACATTTGTTTGTTCTTTGTACTGTACTTGAGTTGTTTGTACACTTGAATTTGTGTCTAAATATCTAATATCTTCTATAAGCAACAAAAACACGCGTGTTTGCCATCAATTAATTTTAACAAATTATTCAAATTAAAATTCTGACGTGTTATGAGAATATTCTGCTACCTGATATCTAATCATGAACGGGAAGCTTAATTGAAAGCTGTCATAATCTCTACCGTTTCCACAGGTAGATCGCATTTGTCGGGCTACGACGGCAAATACAGTACAGTATATAGTGCCGAGACACATAAAAATAGAGCCAGTGAATCAGGTTAATTCCAAAGTCACTTTACAATTAAAAACAATGCACAAACGGTTTTGAAAACAAGCTAAAGACGATATTTTTGAAGTACGATATTAAACTTTGAGGCACCGTCTTTAGAAGATGGGTGATATTCATGCCAATAATGCACCATAGTTGTGACTCATGATGCGTTCAGAAAAAAAAAAGGAAAATACGTCTGTATAAAAAAAATCACCAAAAACGTTTTACATTGCTATAAACAAGATTTTTGCGTCACCCAAAACAATGAAAACTGTAAAAAGTCAACTCAATTAGATTAATTGCAACCCATCGCCATATAGTTTAGTATATCAAAAACTTATTGTACAATAAGCTTATTTGATAAAAGCTTGAAAATGATGTCATTGGAAAGGGTGGCATTCTTCCCAGGTTAAAACGGTACCGCAAATGCTAACTTATTCATTTTTAGAACTTATTACGTAACGTTACTTAAACTACTATGAATATATTGCATAGAAAATCATTTGTATTATGTTTTCTTGTTTTCGGAAATTTCTATTTGGTGGCTTCGCAAAGTAAGTAATACTGTAAGTGCGTTTATTATCAGGCCATGACGACGCTCGCGTTTGAGGCCCACATGTGCAAAAACGCTGCTATTGAAGAAAAACTTCTTCAAAATTATGTTCCCAAGTTGATAATATAAGCGCATTGACATTGGTTAAAAGTTCATGAAAACGATACAGACTGTAAAACCTCGATAATTTATATTTTCACAGGAATTGATGATATTCAACATTTGCGCCCTGAAATAAATACTTTGGGTCATCTGTGTCTTTCAAAAGCTGATATAAGGTTATTTTATCCTCACTTACTCTGTTTTTAAAATTCTCGCTTACTCTGTCTCTATAATTGAATATTTTCATTCCAAGATTCTGTCTAACTCTGAATTGTTTACAGTAGCAAATACACATGCAGACTTGGTAGGTGTGCTATATTAAGCAGCGGTATCCTGCAGATCCATAAAATGTGAAGTTTTATCACTCCTGCCGCAAATGCATGCTCATATTTTTTTTAGTGTACTACCTGGCATCATTTAAACTTCAGCATTTTCGCCTACAGTTAGAAAGTTATGCAATTTTTCGCGAAAAAAATCAGGTAGCCATTTTAACGCTTTTGGATGACATTTCCAACGTTTGTAAGCTATTTGAATACTAAAACACTACGATTTGAAGGGTGTTTCAAAGAATTAAATTGCTCAGCTTTTTTACAATTCAAAACCGTTGCAAAGCTTGCTTATTTTGGTTAAAAACTTCAACCCCCGAAGGCACAATTAGCCTCCTCTGGTTGTGAGCTAGACTAATAAAGATCTTGCATTCTACATCCGTCCTTGCTCTATAGTAGTGCTTATAAAAACATCCGATTTTCAAAGCTTTCTCATTATCTTCTCTTTAAATTGAGTAACCACAAACTACCTAATTACAAACAATTTAGCAGCGCTAGAAGTAGAAGTTTACTGTACTTTACTTTTTAAAATAACTGATGATGTGTAATCAATAGGTTTACGACCATCTATTGTTCAAACGCTCAGAGATAAAGTCCTCGAAAACCATGAAACCATCATCTCAAATATTCCTGATTGGCACGAATATCTGTATATACAGGGTAACATCACATCCGAAGATGATCAGGAACTAGCTTTAATCAACACAGAGGTAAGGGAAATTGAAAAAAGTTATTTTGCGAAATTCAAAAATTTTCTCTTCCAATGAAATTGAAAGAACTTTCATTGTTTAATAGCGTATCATCGTTTTGTTCAAACTTTAACAAAACTTTATAATTAGAAAGCTTGTCCGCCTCACCAAATGAGGTTTAATTCTATAAATTATCACTTTACAATATGTTGTAGTGAAAGATCTTTTAGTCTAAACAAAAGAAATCCACTGTTGGGTGCCTTTTACCGATTGCGAAATACTCATGATGTCTTTTTCAATGCTGAAACAAAAAAAAGCAAATGTAAACAAAGAAATGGCACGCTTATTTACGCATGTATACACGTCTGATTGGTTAAAACCGCCTCAGGTTTGCCGTTTTTCAAATGTGAGATTTGCATTGTTCTAACCATCAAAGACTGCCATGCATGTGGTCGCGCAAACGAAAGCGATAAGCTTTTGAATCGAAACGAAAACATAACATTTCATGACCGAAAATATATTTCTATTTATGATTGTAGATATCTTTCATAAAACGTTTATCTTTGTACTGTAGATAAATTTTATTGAGGGCATTGAAGGAAATGTTACTACTCGACCGTCGCGTGAGAATATAACAGACAAGTAAGCACAGTAATTGGTTGTTTTTTGATTTTTTTTTGTTTTGTTTTCGTGTTGATTTGGTGTGCATAAAATAAACAAAATATACGAATAAATGCCAATTTATTTCATGCAGCCAAATAATATTTTTAGTTAAACATTAGACTTTTATTTTCTAGATAAATTAACCGCAATAGACTGCCCGCTCACGATTAAAGGTGCATGCCTAGCATGTGGAATAATTCGGTTTCTTCCCTGCTGATTGGTTGCTTTCTTTGTGTTTATTTTTGAGTCGTGTTTACTCTAGACGCAAAGCCACTCAAACCGATAAAAAAAATTGACAACAAAAGCAATCTGGGCAAATCAAAACCGCATTATTTTATGTTACTTAGAAAGTGAGAGAGGGTAGGTCTTGCGAATTCTTAAACAGGTTTTGCCCATAAAAAAAAAATTAAAAAGCTACTGCTAGAAATCAGTTTTATTGAAGAAAGAAGAAATAATTGAAAGAATAAAGAGGTGCCTAAAACCTTTTTCCACTATTTCCTATATTCACGAAAATACGATTTAATCCGTTTGACTCCTTACCATTGGCAACCCTGCATTTCGAAATTTTGTAACATCACCAAAGGTATAATTTTGCAAAAACTCTCGCAGACTAAGAAAGGCGATTACCAACTGGTAGCAGTATGTAGCCTACAACCAAATCTGAAAATTTGGCTACTCCTTCTGGTTTCTGTAGACCTATGCTACCAGTACTGATCTACAGTAGGCCTTTTGTAATGTCACAAAATTGCGAAACAAAGGGTTGCCAATGGTACAGTAGAGTCAAACGGATTTAAACGTATTTTGGATAATAATATAAATATTGTGGAAAAAGGTTTGGTGCACCTCTGTATTACCTCAAGTAGTGCTCATTTCTTCAATAAAACCGATCTCGAGCAGTATCTCTTTAAGCATAATATTGCAACCTTTTAGAGATGACGTCAATACTAGATGACGTCAACTTTTTACAGATGACGTCAATGCTAGTATCAATAACAACCAATCAAGTTGTTATTGATACTAGATTTTGTTACTGATATTTTTTAGTGTCGATGGTTATGGGTTTGATTTCGCTACGTTGGCAATTCACCCTTACGTAGGATTGATGTGGATAGTAGGAAACTCCAACCCTGAAACTATGTATAAGTTTCGGGTAAGTTTTTTTTTGCATTGATTTTGCATAAAATTGGTTTGTTCTAATCTACATTATAACAAGATCTGCGTCTGCTGTTGTTGACCGGGAAATTATAGACACAAAATTGTTGTTATGCTTTGTAAAATGTATTATGTTAAACCATAACTGCCTCTTAAGCGTCCTCATTTGGTATTGTGTACGGTGCAGTAATATGTAGATTAAAATCCCATATATTACTGTTTAAAATAGGATGGGATACATTTGAGCTGGGTTACCTAAAACACACTAAATGTTGTTTGCTTTTTATACCGAATATTTGCTTTTGAGGAGCAGCTATATACGAGTACATTATGGTTTCGAAATAATTGACCGGATTCAACTCCAAACATGCCAACATACAATGCTTTAGAAGATTTTTTATGATATGATGTTACTGTACAAGTGTTTATGCAATATAAAACTGCATTAAGAACTATTTATAGAAATGACAGAAGTCCCCTTTAATTGGCTAAACCTCTTTGAAAACTTCTCCAAATTTAATAGTTTGGGCAGCAAAATAACTTGAATTACAAAAAATGCCAAACCGAATCAACTAGTTAGTGCTTAAATTGATTACGGTAAAAACTGGCTGAAAAATGGCTAAAATTCCTAGAAATAAAAAAATATTCTTTTGAAATAACACTAACTTAAGCCCTACTCTGAGTGAGGTATCAAACAGATCTCTACGTTGAGTACTTTTTGATAAACGTCATTTCAAGTTTTTTGCAAAAATTTTTGGTGTAATGAAGTCACTTCTGGGGACTCCAAATGACGTTGGATTTCAAATGCATTTTCGAAAATTTATTTTTTAATATTTTACGAGCTGTTTTTTTTTCTTTTTTTTTTTCGCTAAAATGCAAGTTTCGAACCAAGTTGTAGCAAAATTTTACCAGGTTGATGGGGGGACACTCTAATCTAGAAACAGGATGTGTTGAGGGAAAACTGGCGTATTAGATTATTGATGTTGGTCAAGCGGTAACGCGTTCGTCTCTGGGACGGGAGGTCTAAGGTTCAAATTTCGGGCCAATCAAATTGGACCCAGTGTTGCAACCAACTCGCCACCGCTGCACCATTTCTTCGAAAGGAACTGTGTTGCCCGGGCGCAAAGACGTCGAAATGGGCTCCGAAAACTTGTTACACGCTTTGGTGTAATACAGCGAGTATAATGAAAGACTCGGTGTTGTTTGCTCACTTAGATTGCTACGGGGACTTGGTTTAGTTGAAGGACCGTCGGGTCAGTGAGCAAAAAGTTTTGGCTCGTGGTTCGATTCTCAAACTGACCGTGTCTGGTTGTGTACATGGAAAAAAACTTTACGCTAATTTTCCATTGGGCCAAACCAGGAAAACGGTCGCGCTTGCCCAATGCTCAGTCTGAAAAAAAAAACAAAAAACATTTGCATCAGATTTTAATAGACAATATGGTGCACTGTATTATTGTGAGTATAGACAATAGCAGCGCTGCAAGACTTTTATTTTCAGATTCGTCAACAATTTGTAATAGGCGAGAATAAGGAAAATCGGTCATCGTTTCAAGCTGACGATTTGAAAATAACGTACGAGTGGAGACAAAATATTAGAAGCTCCCATCCAACAATCTGTCAGGTCTTTTTCTACGTGGAAGGATATGATCAAGTGAGTAAAGCTTTCAAAATTTTTGGGTCTTTAAGTTTCACATTGCATTAAAAACTAGGTTTTTAACAGTAACCTAATTCATAGTTTGCTGCTTATTTGCCTGCGTTAATCTCGAGCTGCTGCCACCGCAACCCTCACGGAAAAGAACGCAATAAAAGAAGAAGAAGCCAGTTGTTTGCTATTACAATATTTGACTTGAGGTTTATTCAAACATTCTTAATCATTTCTTTTTTCTTTCTTTTTGTACTAAATGAGCGTCTAAATCAAAATTAAAAACGTAGAAAAAGTATGAAGAAACATTATTAAAAACAAGAACTAAAATCTCATAAATCACGGCCGCTGGTTGTGTTGATTGAATAATTCTCCGTTCTGCCGAATCTGTGTGAATCTGCATAAGTCTATCATAGCGGGGTTTTTGCCGATGAGATTAGCTTGATTGCGGGCTCAAGACAACACGGTAGACTCAGTTATTTGGTCGACAGAAAGAGTATTTCCTATGTTTATTAGTCACAAAACGTCTCGTTTGTTATTTATTAATTTTATGTAACATTTTGGTTTTATATTAGACAAAATACATGATAGCAGACTGAGAGCTTGATGAGTTGTCACAGAAAAAGAGCACAATTATTCAAGATGGTATCATTGTCTAGCAAAATACTACTAGTTCGAGCAGAGAAATTCGAAAAATTTTGAGGCAATACATATTAACATATGCTTGCAATTAATGAATGGTTATATATCGGGGCCATCACTTTAAGCGTCAATTGTCCAGTAGATGCGTCTCAATGTGGTTAACCGATGAGCTAATGAAATATGGAAGCTTTTAACTCAATTGATGATTTGATTTTTTTTTTGTTTGTGGTCAGAGTAGCGTTGAGGTTTCAAGCTTTCTCTATCTACCATTTAATCGGTGACGGCTTGGCGTAGAATTTTTGATTGGTGGTGAGGCAAACCACAAATCACATGTAATGGCGTCATCAGAAATTTTCGAAAGAGGAACGAACTTTTTGTGGGACAAAGATATTGTAGATTGGAAGATCAGAAGTCGTGGCCTGTGTGTTTGCATTTAACCAGAATTTTGCTGCAGGGAAAGGGGATAAACCAAAAGCAAAAAGTGCAAATGTGCAAATTAGGAGATGTGTGTGAGTAAACTAGTGTAACTCAAACGTTATCACAGAGCGGATCGCTCCGAGCCGCTCGGAGATTCTTTGTCATTTTTTGTAAAAACTAGCTATTTTAATGCCGTTGGATTACAATTCTCACGAGTTTAGAGCCATTTGAAAGAACTAGGTTTCTAACACTTGAAAGCCAACTGCAAAAATTAAATTGTTTAATCCTCCTTTTACAGTACTTACAATTTAAGTCCAACACACGTTTAAAATCTTGCATTTTGGAATTTAATTTTGTAAGTTATATGGTCCGGAAAGAGGAAAATAAGATATATTGCCTAATGCAATATTTTAGGAGTAAACAACAATCCAGTCGAAGATTTTTCTTAGAGATTTTTGTTTTGTCATAAAAATAACCAGTTATAGAAGTACATCTACGACCAAAGGGCCCAGGCCCCCCTCAATTCATATTCAATAATTTGTTCAATGAGCATTTCCCCCTGCTGATTTTTTTTCAAAAAAATTTTGTTGCATAAAAGCTGGCGAGGTGGAGATTGTAATCTACTTAAAAAACGTGTTTACGGGCCTGGGCTGTACCCATCCCACTTTTTCTGTCCAATTACGTTTTAATGACGTCATTTCCGCAAAAGTTGGCTAAAGTTTTTAGCTTTGTTTGCTTTTACTTTATTCATTCTCAATTCTCTTATCATTGGAATTCTCAATTGTCTATATTAAAATAATGTGATCTTGAAGATCAAGGTTGTGCTCATGTCTGGGCACTGCTACGACTACCAGCACTTGTTTTTTTAGTATTATTTCCTGGAGATTCTTTTTTAATGCGGGTGGTCTGTTAATGGTTTGCAAAAATATAGTGCTAACGTTGACAAAATGTTCCAAGCCTGCAAACTGTTCGTTGTTAACGAAGATGATTTGTGATTAATTTTCTCCTCACGTTAGCACGTTAGGTACTGGTACTGCAGTACTGGTTTGAACCTGTCCTGTCTGTACCACGGCAAATGCGGATTTATTTCTCCAGTTTATTCTCCATCCATGTCGGAGGCATGAAATATCTTCAGAATATCACATAACCTGGCCTCAGCGATGCATACCCTATACGACATTTAAAAATGAATGTAATCTTGATCTTCAAAATCAGACAAAAAGTGTGATCTTTAAGATCAAGATCAGATCACGATCTTGATCTTCAAGTTCACGATCTGATCTTCAAGATCAAGATCGAACCCAAGTCTGCACAATTCGAAGGAAGGCACTAGAGATATTTGCCCAGGTTCCTTTTAAAAGATTTACAATTGTCAAAACGTAAAAAAAAATCAACCGTAAATTTTTTCTAAAAATTCGCAAGTTTTTGGCGGGAGCATCGCCTCTTCATCTTATAATGACGTGGTGCAAAAAATTTATTAAGAGCAGCGCGTGTTTTCAGAAATTCGAACAATTATTATAGCTTGGTTATACTAAACTTCACACTTAATTTTTTCATAATTATTCTTGCAACATTTTTTTGTGATCCAGTAGTTTGTTATTTGGGATTCCTAGCGGCGATTTCCGACACACAAATTGTTTTCAGTAGATGTGGTTTCGCCCCGACCACTTGCCAGTGATCAGAGTTGGTTTTTCTTATCTCGAAACAAGTTTATCACGCTCGCGTATTTTCAGAACAAGGGGTGATTCTCAAAATTATACTATAGCATTTTTACTATCGTATAATATCAATAAGCCATCTCTGAGCTTTCTTCTAAATTCGCACGCAAAATAGGCTTGGTCATGTTTTAGCATTAGCAACTAAAGATTATTTGTCCGGACTTCCGGATTCTTGTTATGGCTCTCGATGGTTTAGTACTTAGCAGTTTGTACAGCCTGCAAGGAAAGTATGAGCAGAAATAAAAACAACAATTTCCTGTAAGGCTTTTTCCTGTAAGGCTTTCATTTTTCGCTTAGAGCTTTCACACAACGCCATTTATAATAAGTTTCAATATAGCTGGGCTTAGTTAGCTATAACATTGTACTATTTTTCAAATAAGGAAAGAAAAGTACTTGAGAGACCAGAAGTTTATGTTGACTTTTGATTGGTTATTTTTTTTTTAACCAATCAGGAAATAATGCTTTCCTCGAGCCGAGAACAAAGCGTTTTTGATAACGTGCAGGCTTTAAAGCCAAGGACTTTAAAATGTGTTCTAAAGGACTCCATTTCTAATTAATAGCGAAGCAGAGTTGTAAAAGAGCCGACTAGTTCAGGCCCGAATCCGGCCCGAACCCGAAAACTAATTTGAAGCCCAAATTATGCCCGAAACTACCCGAAAGTTAAGTTACATCTGAAAAATTTAGTAGTTTTGCCAAGTTATTTTGGCTTTATTTTTGAGCATCTAAGACAAAAAGCACGTCTCAGGCCTGAATTAAGCCCGAAATGTTTTTCAACCTTGAGCCCAAACCCGAACCCGACCCGAAATCCCGGCCCGACTAACAACTCTGAAGCGAAGAACACGAACGTGAGCGGGAAGTGTTCATTGAATTAGATCATTTCGATGACTGTATAGATGTGAAAGAGGATGCTGATTTCTCAACGGACTGATGATCAAGCTACAATTCCCCGAAAATGTCTTTGTGATAAAAAAAATTAAATTATTGAGGTTGGGCTATTTACAACTCATAAAATATTTTACTTGAATGCGACATCATGACTTGCAACATCAAAATTCTATAAAATTGAATAAATCGTATAGCACATTGCTTAAATTTGTGCAAAAACTTTCCGGTATCAATTACAGCAATAATTGCAAAAAGAAGTATTTTCCAAATGATGACGTCATCACTTTTTTTCCTCTCGTTTGCGCGGTCCGTGAAAAACTTGATATCATCTTGTCTAAACCACCACCACAAACTTAGAGACGTTTTGCGAATATTTACTAACGTATGACGTCATAAATATGACCTCATAACTTTCTCTCCTTCATGATACGTTAAAAAATTTCTAATTTTGAAAAAAAGTGAATCATGGAAGCAAATATTAATCTTGAAATAAACTCAGTCTTGGATGACAAGCAAAACGCTGAAATACGACAAATATTGCAAAACGGGTGTCATATTTTCAATGTAATTTATTGTATGAAAATGTTGATCAAAGTAAGCAAATTTAGTATGCATGTATACTTTCTTTGATTGTAATATTAAGGCTCTACATCAAATATAACAAAAGTTTTATAGGAGTTGACAAGCACTCAAAATGGTAATTTTTTACAATTTCGGTAACATTTTTTGTTCCTGCACTGTGACGTCATAATTGTATGACGTCATAAAGTCATCTAAATAGTGATGTAAATAAAAAAACGAAGCTTGTTTTAAAAAAAAAACGGTTTTTTTGCTTGTTTTTTTAGGTTTAAAAAAAAACATTTTTTTTTGTTTTTAATTGTTATTTTTAAATAATATCACATTGTTGTTTTGTAACACCCTTTAACAAGCCGGTCCTGAAAACCGTGAAAATCTTTAACAGGTTAAAAGCTTAAAAAAAGACATCAAAACTAATATTTCCTTATTGATAGATTGCACGTGACGTCATCACGCTTCTAGTCAAACCGCTGGACGTCAAAATTGCGCATTGGCCCTATGTAAATGCATGCAAAAACAGTGGTAGTTACGATATAGAGCATATTTTCAGGCTTTAAATCAGTAGACTCTTTGTATCATCAAAGTTGAATAGCAGATAAAAGCTTGCAAAAACTGAAAAAGAATTTAATTAGTCAGAATTCGGTTTTTGTTTGCTTTTTTCAGTGATGTAAATTCGGCTTGCTGTCTAGTAACCACGAGAATTATGTAATTAAGATGGTGGTATTTATCTTCGGTTACCAAATCATGATCAAATTCGAGGTTATTATTGACGGCGCTGAAATAAAACAGTTGTATCTCCTTCATTTGTGACAAAATTAGCACTTCTTCAAACTTTGGTAATTTTATAAGTCTATTTTGCAGGATCTATGTTGAATTTTTGGATTTAGTGTTGTTTTTAACGGCACAGCGCTACGGTTGCTTATAAGTCAAAGCGCATAAACTGTTGTTTTCATTGAGTTATATTTCGTAGGTATGTCATTTAAGTTTAAACTAATGATTTAACTGCCCTCAGTGTAATGTTTTTCGAGCCTTAATTTGCATCTATTTCGACTTTAACTAGTGGTGTTAACAATTATTCGTAATTAGTGCTTGATTTAAAAGTTAATCTATCGCATGGTATTGCTGAGGCGTAAAATTTTATGTATTTTAGGATATGGCCAAATTTACGGTGTGAACCAAAGTCAAAAACCGGGCAAAGTAGACAATAGCAGGCACAATGGACGAAGAGATTTCACAAAAGGCATAACTTTCTAGATCGGTTAAGTTATATAAGCTGCTTAAATTGCTCCTGGTAAATTTCAACTAAAGCCGGCTACATACAAAAGTTTAAACTTTAAAATCAAATGCTTTAAATATGCCCACTGAACAAATTAAACATTGGTTTTTACCTTTAGTCACTTTCCATATAGCCACTGCTCATGAATGCAACCAGTTTAATGATGTTTTTCACCGCTAATTTCTTTGCCACATTTCAAAAGCATCAATTTTTATCAAAATAGGCCTAAAATTTAGTTATTTTTAATCGCTGGGCTTCGTCCCCATACCCCCAGAACAGCCCCATTGCAGATTTCTGGTTCAGAGTCAAACCATGTTTTTGCTCATTTCTATGTCACCAGAATTCTCCCTGATGCCACGTTTAAAAAGCATTTTATCAAAATAAGCCTAAATTTGACTTATTTTTGCAAAAAAAAATTAAATTTTTCGAGTGCTCGGGGCTCTACGCCCAGACTACCAATGGCCTCCGGCGGAGCTTACAGACCCGCAAAACAGCCTCTCCCCCTTTGCAAATTTCTAGTTACACGCCTGAATATAAACGTGTGCTGCCACGGTGCTGCTCATACTCCTAAGTTATTGAATCTTACAATGAGAATTTATTGAGCTAGCCAAATAACAACCGCTATCTACGGAAATGAAGTAGTACCGTCATCTTTAAAATAACACCTTTTGCAGCTTGCTATACATTATAAAGCAGCGTTTCTTAACCTGGGGGTCGCGACCCCCAAGGGGGTCGCGAAGGTGTTTTCAGGGGGGTTGTATGGTTATTTATAAAATACCAGTATTTCTTAATCGCAAAGAATTCTAAAATTTTCAAAATCTTCGCAGCGATGGCTTTTCAATTATATCGTAGCAAGTTGTCAACCGGTTGTAGGCCTACTATTGCAAATATTACAGTACTATGTGCAGCTTAGTTGGAAAGCCAAATTTGCTAAGTGATACAATGAAATATCGCCATGTTTGAAAATTTGTCCAGTGCTACTAAAGAAAATGAAGAACTTGATAAACGTGTAAATACATCGACTACACAGCATCTTCAACCTCTTAAAACTGTGTTAAAACGATATTTTCCTGAGCTTAAGGAACAAGAAGCCGCATTCGTTCGAAATCCGCTCTCGACTGCTTTGAATGTTTGTGATATTCCCGATAAATTACAAGACCAATTTTATGATCATCAAAATCATTCTTCCGCACTTGATGTTTTTCAGAAAATGGCACTCTCTCAGTCAGTAGGGTAGCCATGGGGGGGACTACAACCCCCTCCATTGGCATGTCGACCAAAATGCAGAATAAGATAAAAACCACGCACTGGAATGGATTAAAATAGTGATTTAAAATGTCTTTTGAAACATATATTCAGTGGGGCGGGGGGGCTAATTTGTCAAAAATAAAACTCACAAATACATGAAAACTTCGAAAAATGACCAAAAATAAGCGATCAAATTTGATCGCTAGTGTAAAATGCTAAACATAGGTGTCATCAACAAATAGATCATAAATTTAATTAGGAATATTCAGTATTAGTTAATTACCAATCATTCCTCTCAAATCTCTTTTCGTTAACCCCCACCCCAATTATTTTTCTCTATAAGCTGTGGACGAAATAGATTACTCATGTGAGTTTTATTAAACCACACGATTTTATAATTTACCAACATCTAAATACGAGAATTAAAATTTTGCCATTAGCCACCTTCCAAATAGCCCATATATGCAACGAGTTTAATCGTGTTTGCACAGCCAATTTCAATGCCATGTTTTAAAAGCATTATTTTTTTTATCAAAATAGCCCTAAAATTAAATTATTTTTGCAAAAAATGCAAAATTTTCGAGCGCTGGGGGCACCGCCCCCAGACCCCCGTGCTACGGCAGCTGGGAGCTTTGCCCCCGAACCCCCTTCTCCGGCGGCTGGGGGCTTCGCCCCCAGACCCCTAATACAGCCCCCCATTGCGAATTTCTGGCTATACGCGTGCTCTCAGTTCTAGTGTGCTCCGCGCGAATCCTACCCACAAGTATCAAAACTGGCTTTTCGAATATTACTTTCCTTTGCTACAACATACCTCTGCGAGAGCGGCTTTTCAGCTCTTGTACATATCAAAAACGAAAGCACGAAATCAAAGAAAAGTCGAAGATGAAAAAAGATTGGCTTTGTCGAGCAATAAATCACGAATCCCTAAATTGGCTTTGTGGTTGCCAAGTCTACCGTCGCACTAACAGACGTAAAATTGATCAGTTATTTAAAATTAAATATCTTTGAAGTGTTTTTTGTGGTAATTTCTATTCGCGTAAAAAGTAGAACACGAAAGGGGTCGCTGGCTATATAAAACTCTTAAAAGGGGTCGTGAATCGCAAAAGGTTGAGAAACACTGTTATAAAGGGTGACACCACAAAATTCCATCCCGAATGTCACTATCCTTAGCGACGCCACTGCGAATTGTTGTGAAATAAACCAGTCAGTGAGTAAGAAAGTAGCAGAGTTGCCATTCTACCTTAACTACCAAAACTTCCGCATTTTATTCTCTCAGCAAGCAATTGTTAGGTCTATGTAGCTCAAAAGAAGCAAAGTATTTAACCAAATCTTGAAAAACTATTTAAGTATTCTCAATCATCTAAAAATTACAATTACATATAAAAAAACAAAAAAAAAACAACAAAAAAAACGACAAAATAACAAGGTAAAAAACGCCCTTCAAAAAAAAAAACCGTTTTTTTACAACACTACGTCTGAAGGTTGTTCATGCCCCCCCTTGTTAAATGATCTAAGTTTGGAAACTCAGGTCCAATGATAAGAGAATTGAGAATGAATAAAGTAAAAGCAAACAAAGCTAAAAAATTTAGCCAAGTTTTGCGGAAATGACGTCGTCAAGACGTAATTGGGCAGAAAAAGTGGGGTGGGGACAATGTAGGCCGGAAACTTCAGACTATACTGAGCATCGCTATTTAGGTAAAAAATCTTTTTGGGGCCCGTAAACGCGTTTTTTAACAAGACTATTGATTGTTATTTAAATATGGTATATACAATAGATGATTACGTTTACTAGCCAAGTCATTGCCCGGGCTGGAATTATATTGCGCGGGGCCCTTGGCACTTTGGAGATTTTTACAACAACTTTCTGACAAATGCAGGTGAAAACCAAAAAAGTTTCACTATCTAAGAGTGGGGCCCCTGGCATTGTGTCAAACTACGGTAAATCCGACCCTACTTATTGCATTACGTCCATAGAAAGGTTAGATGAAGGCTGGAGACAGCAAATTTTTGGACAAAAACTTTCAATTCCTCGTGGGTTATACAATTAAATTGGTCGGCAAAAATTGAATTGAGGGGGGCCCGAGGCCCTTGGTTGTCAAAATTATTCGCAAAATTCTAAAAGAAAGCGTTTTACGGGAAAAATGCTATAAGAAACTGAAGCAATAGATAAAGCAACCAAAGGAACCACAAGGGTACCAGAGATACATCACCTCCGGGCGGGGAACTATAGCGATTCAAATGTTTCCCGCTCGGAAGTGTAATATCTATGGTATGCTTGTGGTTTTCTTGGTGGTTTTATATAGTTTTTGACTGTCTACTTGCGGTCTCTATGACTTAATGTTCTTTTGCCCAAAAACACTCGCTTGGCATGATGCCTATGCATACTGTCAATTTGCAAGCTCTGTTCTCTGTCGCTTCATTGCTTAATTTGATTTTCTCGTTGATGCCTCAGGCTGTTTATGTTCTTCCGTCTGATGAGTCCCTTGAGCAAGGACAAAAGCGGTCTCGGATGCTCACCTGTGTAATTCCCGTAATGTTTTGATCGTTAATATGCTCGTTAACCGACGTTGTTTTCTCTTTTTCATTTAAGACAATAGATTTTTTGTCACATTTTTGTCATAGGTCACATTTTAATTAAAGAGGGAGCTGGCCGCCTGCGCCCCCTGGCTACGCCTATGCGGCTTGGAGCAGCTGATAAACTGGTTTCGAAAGAGGCAACGTGTGTGCCTGCGTCATCACATAGGGGCTACTTCTTTAGCATCCGATATCAAAAGGACGCGCTTGAATGCGGTCGAGCATCTAAGTTTTTAGTCGCCTGTTAGCTATTGTAATTCGAGCACTTGTATTTGGTCGATTTAATTTATAATCTCATGTCGTAAAACCTTCGGATTATTTCATCGCAATGTTGAAACAACATAGCAAGTTTCTTGTGCATCTGTAGTGATGGTATAGGAGTAGAATATATTATATTAGGTGTCACGATAGGAATTCAAGATTATGCGAAGTCAAGATCTGGAATTCCGTGCAATAAAATTTAATCAACTAACTTTTAATCAAATTTCTTTTCTTGTTTAATGCAAATGTAAACTGTTCAATGCAAAACCAATAAACGTCTCTCCATCTCTTAAATGATGGACAGGCAAAAAAAAACAAAAACGAAAAAAACAAAAAACAAATCGCAACTGGCAAGAGGATTGATACTGTTGGTACTGATTCAAGCGAAGTTTCAAAGCAAATGTATCGTTAGCGAGCAAGCTAGAAAAGAACAATTGACAGAACCAGAGATGAAGGGCTGTAAATGTTGATATATACTTTGTATAGTTTTTGGTTTTGAGCTTTCAGTTTCTACAGTTGCAAAGAACCCAGACACTTGCTAACACTGTAATTGCACTGAAAATACTTCAAACTAAATGTTTTTTGTATTTTTTTAATGGACAAATTCGCTTTGTTTATGCTTATTCAATTAACTAGCCTTTTTTGCGATGATGAACCCGGTTAATTGATTTTACCGAAACGAACTAAATAGAACGTGATTTGTTACCGTGACACTGGGATTGTTAAATTAAGCTGAATATAATGAAGAGTTTTTTTGAAAAGTTTTGCAAAAAAGTTTAGCGTTTGGAATTTATTAGAAAGAAGGTCTAAAAACGACTTAAATAAAGCGAGCCTACCGACATTGCGTTCCTACGATTTTAATTTTTTCGTTCTAAGTTTGAGATATAATTCAGTTATGTAGGGTTTTACGTCACCATTTCTTGTTTACTGTAATTTAAATTAATTGTCAAATATGCACAAAAATACACCATTAACTGCAACAGAAAAATTTCCAACAGATAAATGTTAATACGTGTAATTTACAGCATTTCATTGCTTGTTTTGCGCTCTAAAAATAATGTACGAATATTTAGCATTACGAAACCTATGGTTATTTTTTCACATATCTGAAACAAACTTATTGATTAAGGAAATACAAAGCAATGTATTAATGTCATTTCCTTATTGGGAAAGTTAAAAGTCGAAACTGCTGTAGGATCTATCTGAACCAGCATCAACATCACATTACTTATAATATGAATCTGTTGTTGATATCAGGGTTTCAAAAAAAGCTCAATATTCAATTCAAATAGAACAAGATGCAACTTCTGATGGTCCCATTTATGGGTGAAACAGACTGTTGGGTTGTAAGTGTAACGCAATACACCTCTGATGGTCTCATTTATGGGAGAACAGATTGTTGAGTTTTCAAAATTTTGTAAGATATACCGGTACTCCTAATGATTCAATTTATGGGTGAAAAAAACTGCTGGGCTTTTATAACATTTTAGTTTGTTTGATGTTTTTGTGCTGTCGTCTTTCTTTTCCTAGGTGCCATCATCGATACGATGTTTGACGAATTATTAAAAGCTATAACAAAGCGTTTAATTGTTTTTTTTTTCAGTCTTGGAATTCTACTGTTGCCTCCATGTTTGATGTGAGAGAAGCGATGATGAATAACAGACTTTTCAATGAAGCACGCATTACTGGAAATCCGTCAAATGTATTGCTGGGTTATATGCTGCTAGCAAAGTAAGACGAAAGTCCCAAAGATGTCAGAATCTGCGCAGTGCAAAATATGTACCATAAATTTCGATCGGAAAAGACTACTAATATTAAATGCTTTTCTTAAATAAGGAATAACTTTTTGACAGTTTAAAAATTGAACCGCGCTAACCACCCATGTTTGCTCAACAGTGTACTCTATCGATCCAACAATCCATCTGAGAATTTTAAGCAAAAGCACCAATCCGTTGAAGCTACAGATAGATAATATTCTTCTATAACTGCTGAACAAAAATTTTTTGGAGTGCAGATTGATGTGGGCATGAAAAAAAATACCGTTTTTGCATTACCATAGCCGATAAATTGATTCACTTTGATTCGAAGTCAAATGGAGTCACGTTCCGTATAGGCAAAGAATACAAAAAATGTCAAAAAAAAAAACAACAAAAAACAGTGGGATTTTTAAATAATAAATCACAGTATTTTCAACAAAATATTTTATTAAACGGATATATAGAGTAATTTCAATGGCATGGTTTGACACGAACTGATTTGTAACTTATGGACTGAAAAAATTTGATGATGTTTTTTCCAGTGATTTTTATGTATATTTGCTTAATTTTTCACAATAACTCTTTGTTCAGCGCACCGGGAACGATCATGGAAGGACCTGATATTAGCAACGCAGTCAAAAGCTTACTTATGACATTTCCACGAGGTAAAAGAAATCAAGTTGTTTCACAGGTTTTTTAAATGTACTGGTTTTGTTGCGTTAGAGCTTAATTGTTTTCATCACTATAATAGTTCTACTAACTGATTACTAATTTTTTTACGTTTTTTAAAAACGGTTCGATTGCAGTACACAAAAAAAAGATATGAAAATATTGTGCAGCAAAAGGCAGAGGAGCCCAAACAGGCCCGGCCCCAGAGTAGCGTGACTGGGGGGCACAAAAAAAATTTGGGGGGGCACAGATAAATTTTCCCTCAAAATCGGGAGTGAAGATAAAAAAAAAACAAAAAAAGGTCTTGATCTCAAATTATGCCCTTTAAATACGGGCCGTTTGCCTTCTTTCGGGGCACAATTCTCCCTCGTTGGGCTCGTTCTCAGCCAAACGGGACGCGACAAAATCTTACTGTGCGGATCTCGGTTTTTGCCTTCAAATTCAGAGGTGAAGGTAAGAAAAAAAAGAAGAAGGTTTTCGGCCCAGAATCTTACAGTATTCTTCGAATTAATTGAAATCGTACATAAAATAGAACAAGTTTACTGATTTTCCAAAATTACTGGTTTTCATCGTACATAAAATGGACAATTGACCGGTTGCGGATGCTCACTTGTGCAATTCCTGTGATGTTGAGATCGTCGACATGCTTGTTGACCAATGTTGTTTTCTCTTTTTCTTTTGATTTTTCATTTATTTGTCACATTAAGCGAGTTAATCAGCACTTAATACTTGATATGCCCTTCACCATTTTTCAACAATTCAGTAACTTGATTTTTGTCAGTAATTCAACTGACTTTTCACACTTTTCAGCAATTTTTTCATTGCTGTACCAAACTTCAGTGATTGCCTCAGTAAGCATCCTTTTTCTTGCACAATCCTTTGTCAGCGAATGAGATTTGATAATAAACCACAAATTTTCAATTGGGTCTAAATCCGAAAAATTTCCAGGCCAATCTAAAACCTTGACATTGTTTTTGCTCATAAATTTTGTACTTTTTTTGACGTGTGGCAATGGGCCAAATCTTGCTGGAAGATGCTTTTTCCTACCGGGAACGCGTTTTTTAGGTTTGGGATCACTTTTTTTCTTGATCACTGCAATGTAGCGGTCAAAGTTCATGCCCTCCACAAAAAAAAAGGGATTTGAAAAGCTTGTTAGTGGTACAGAATTTCAAAATAGATTTCAATAGCGTCGGAGCTATCATTTCCACTCTTTGACATATGGGTAGCCTTGAAAAAGGCTGTTTTAGATTGAACGTTTTCGTCCACCTCTCTTCATGAATCTACGCTGGAATGAAGAAAAACTAAAATACAGTGATAATAGAGGTTGACTACATTGAAATGACAATGGGTTGCAATTATGACGTAAAATGCTGCAAAAATCTCCTAAAACTGTATTAAGTTAATGCAAAAGTATAGAAAATATAGAAAATTTCTTGTCGTTCTCTGATTGGTCAAAATTGGTCATTCTGGCAATTTGATTGGTGGAAAAATATTGTTTCGGTTTCGTCGGAAGAGTGAGAAAAAAAATTAATGTGAAATTTGGAGTGAAGAAACGAATTCCTTTTGACGGCAGAGAATAGGCTGTAAGGAATTGATGTAGATTGCTTCCAGAACTGATAAATGGAATGAAGATCTTGCTCTAGCCAAAATGGAAAATTGGGCATTGTTGAAATGTTTGGCACATTCTTTATTCTCTAATAAATGCTGTCCGATTGCAGAATCACAGTAGACGCTAGGGGTGCTAGTGGTTTTGCATTCTCGATTAGGCAGTTTTTTCGTTGGTCTTTGGTCACTTCTTATGCATCTCGGAATGTGTTGATTAATTCTGTCTTGCAATCTTTGGGAAGTTAGACCCACGTACCGACAGTCACAGCTGCACACGTATTGATATACGACCATACTTTGTTGAAGGGAGGGTAGAACATCTTTGTGGATTGCAGGCAAAATTTTTCTCGTTGTAAAAATAATGCGAGGTTCAACAGCTTGGTAACATCGGTTGATAGCAATCTTGGTTTGCTTTTCAAAAATCAAAGAAATTTTGCCAATCCAAGGGAGCTTCAAGTAAACTGGAAACTTTTGCGGTCCTTCTTTTGGTTTACGGTTAAAAAGTACAATTTTCTTAGATATGGTGATTTGAATAATGCTTTCTGGGTATCCATTATTCCGTAGAATCGAGCTGATGTTTTCTAATTCGTGCTGCAGTTTACTTTTTGAACAAATCATCAATGCTCGATGCACAAGTGTTTCAATCAAGTTGGTTTTACGTTTTGTAGGCCCGAACGAATCCCAATAAAAGTACTGTCCAGTAAAAGTGGGTTTTCCGAAAACAGAAGTTAAAAATCCCTCATTGCTTTTCTCCACCAAAACATCTAAAAACGGGAGCAGATCATTCTCTTCTTTTTCAAATGTGAACTTTAATGCCGAATGCATTAAATTCAGGGTTTGAATGCATTTAATGCACTGAATGCATTGAACTTTAATGCCGAATGCATTGAATTCTAGTTTTTTATAGCTTTTTCAAGGCTACCCATATGTCAAAGAGTGGAAATGATAGCTCCGACGCTATTGAAAGCTATTTTAAAAAAGGGATTTAATACCTGTAAAGCTATTAATTAAAGCACCCCTAAAACATCTTTTTCTAAGGATGTTTTGCGGTTTGATTGAAATGATGATGACTCAGCGGCTCCCCAATGCTTCTTCGTACAAATCTGCTGTGTTCACATCGGACGTAGATGTGACCCTTACCAGAAAAAAGAACCTTTTTTCAATCTTCAGCTGTCCAGGTTTACGTTGTTTGGCTTAAATGAGTCTTTTTGATTTCTTCTTTTTAGTCAAACACTGTTTCTTTAGTGGACGCATTGCCTTTCTACCACTTTCAAAAAGACGTTTACGGACAGTGCTCGAGCTTATTGCGCTCCTGCATGAGTTAAATCCTTGGGTAGTTTGTCTTCCCTTAAATTTAAAGCATCATTTCTAGGGGAGGTAATCCCATTTCTTCCATATGTTCCTTTTTTTGGGGGGTGGGGGTGGGGGGGGGTTACGGATCCTGTTGCATTGAATTGCTTAATAATCCTGTTAACAGTTTCCTACTCATTCCAAGATATTCTGCAATAATTTTTTGGTCAAGTTGAGTGTGTTTGTACAAACTAATGACTTTGGCACGTTGTCTAGACGTAGTATCCGCAATAAGGACCAACTTCTTTTATTCTAGTTTTTTATAGCTGTAGCCACTCACTTTCTACTTTAGGTGCTCGTTATAACATAATAATGTAAAACTTGACGTCACAAACTTTTTTAAATATTTGCCAGTTAAACTAGATGTCAGCAATAAATGTACTATTCATTATTTCTGCTGCAAGAAAAAATTCAGCAAAAATATGAAAAAAAATAGTCGATTTCAAGTAATTTGAATAATACTGTAGGCTTCGCTTTGACGTTCACTCATGTTTTTTTGTCCTGAAACGATACTTCACTCACTTATGGGGAAGCAAGCAGTATTTTGGTGGGGCACAGTTCCCAAAATGCACTCCAGTAACATCGGGCCTTACACTTTCTTTTGGGTCACAACGCTCGCTTGGAGAGGCGCATTTCTCGCTTGGAGAGGAACATTTCTCGCTCGTGGAGGGGGCACAAGCAGTGATTTGGGAAGCAGGGCACGGCCCCAAAATGCCCCTCTTCCCGTGGTGCTGGGCCTGAGCCCGAACCGCTTTCACGAACATGAAGATATGTGCATTACTGTGTGTGTTTTTGGAAATTGAACTCAAAAAAGTTTGTTCACCCTGTTACCGCTATTAGCGCGCTATTATACAATAACATTATGCAAAAATTAACTTTTATTACTGACACATACAAACACAAGCTGTCATTTTTTCCTTTGGAAACCTATCCTCAACCAGCTAGTTCTTCCGGCAATATACACTATTGTGAATTAGCTGCTGTTAAAACGCACAAATGTTTTGAAAAAATTTTGAAAAAGTTTTTTTCCCTTATGAGCTGTTTTTAGAACTACAACAATATATTGGCCTTTTATTACCATGTGTTTGTGAGTGCATGTGAGGCGTGATTGTGTTTTTTTTTTTGGTGCATCTTAAAAATAAAATTCTAATTAAAAAAAAGGAAGAAAAAACAAATGTACTGGCATGTTTGCTTTATTTATTTATATTTAAAGAGAATTGGTCTCAACAGATCTCTCAACAGAATGTTCTATAACAAAGTTACATCAGTCTGCACAATAAACTCAGTAAAGGTTTGAAACGACAGCAAAAAATCACTTCCAGAACTCATTTTGAGGAAAAACCTCTAGGAAACAAATTGCAAGACTTTAATAGACCCCACATTTCAAAGTGGCTGAAAAAATTTGAGATAAAATTCTTCATCTTATGTCTACGTTTATAGTAACAAATGTCTCAAACACATTTTGCGCGTTAATGCGTTTTAAATAATTTATCGGGTGCTGCATAGCGTACTTTTAAACCAAAATTTTACGCAACCTCAAGTGCGCATTAATTCTGTAATGCTAATGCGTGTCATGACAAATTTTGCACTTTGTTTTGCTCGATCAAAATACCAACCCTCTGGCGTTTCGAAAAGAGCATTTGCGACAACACGAAGCAAAAACAGTGTACTGTAGTGGCAAATCCCAATTATTATTCATCACTAAACATCAAAACTTCCTTATATGCAATGATTTGGAAAAACTCAAAAAGTGCAAAACTCTGTTAAACGGAAATTAAAACATTTAAATTTGGATTAATTCAAACGCAATCTCGAATTAAATAAAAAATTTTGTCAGATCGTGGGTTTTAACTGAATCTGTGATAAAATTCTTTATCATTGTGAAACTAACACTATTCTATATATATTTTGTGAAACTACAATTTTAGCAAGTCATAATTTGGCCCACTGTAGAATACTGTGTATAGAAAATGTTCGCAAGCTTCTTTTTACACAAACATGAAGAGTTTTGGCATTATAGCTGCTATAAAATTTTTTTTTTAATTTAACACAGTTTCGAGAAATATTTTCAAACAATAAAACCTTAGAGATAGTTACACATACTACATTAATTCTTTCAACATATTGTTTTTCTATTAAATTTTCCAAGATATAGTGACTGAAAATTGGGTTTTCGATTCGTGTGCGTTTTTCTAAACCCAGGTTTTTGGGTTTACGGGGATTTGCATTATGAAAACTTAGGTTTTGTCAGCTTTTACTCGGTCTTAAAATTCTTGCATAGCTACTTAAAAGTGCTCTTTATCGACGATTACTGCTCGCATTCTCTTATAGGTACCTTCAGAGATGAAAACCGATCGGGTCGATCGACCGGTCGGGTCGAGATTTTTCGACCGGCCGGTCAAACCGGTTGAAGCACCAGTCAAATTCTTCTTTCCTGCAACAAAAAGGCATCTAAGCACCAACCGAAATATACATAAATATTTAATTATAAATAAAAATTTTCATAAAAAAACAGCATTAACAAACCACACCTTTTAAAAACACTTATTGAATGGTTTCAAGCTGTGACTAATATGCGACTAATACTAGGGGATTATTTAGGGGGGCATTGTGCCATGCCCCCCCACTTTTGGCCACGGCACAAAGCAAAAAAGTGCAAAATATACGTTAAAATCGCGTAATCAGATTATAATAAAGCATGCAAGTGGAAGAGGCTTACGCTACATGGCATTTTAGCATCATTTTAATCAGCTTGAGAGTAGAAGTGGCGCAGATTTCAGATTTTTCAGTACATGCTAAAATCTTACCGGTTTGAAAAGCGTTTTTCAACGCAAATTTATCACACTTTACTCTGGGCAAGAAAGACATGGCTCTTATTTTGAAGTAGCAGCATTTCTACAAACTGCTGGGGCACATTATATTTTGAAGATTTTCTAGCCAATGCTATGACAGTTTAGTGTTTGCTGTTCGGCAAATTGCAAATTGTCTGTCACCAATAGCTAAAAAATTTTGACTTTTCTAGGCTTTACGCATAATATCATTAGAAAAATCGTCTAATACTTTGGCTTGTTTTCTTCAGTTCTTTTTATAAGTATTTTGTGCATGCTTTGCATTGCTCAAAACAGGTCTTTTAAACCAAAATCAACCTAAAAAGGTTTTAAAACTGAGTTATTTTTACAAAAACGCAAAAATTGTTTGTGTTTTTTTTTCTGAAACCCTCGTCCAAAGTCGCAAAATTTAACACCTCACTATGCTCCCCCATTTTAAAATTTTTTTATAGAATACGTTGAACAGTGAACAAAAACCTTTTGTAAAAAAACCGGTCGACCGGCCGGTCAATCGGCCTATATTTTGAAATTGGCCAGTCGGGTTGGGACGAGAAAATCCTAAACGGTTCCATTTTCGGGTACGTCATTGATTATGGCATGCAACTGTTTTTTTTGGTATTTTTGTCTATGTTTTGATCAAATCTTTTAAAACTTTTTCTTTCTTTTTTCCAAATTATTATTCATCTGAATTCTTCAGCATTGTAAGAATTTTTGAGCAATAATACACTAAATTTGGGCAAAAAGTCAACGTAATGAAACCCGCGAGTTTCCCTTCAAAAATACCCGGGTTTCGGGTTTCAAAAATAACTCCAAAATTCGGGTTTTCAGGTTCGGGGAAAACCCGAGGCTGACACATTATTACAAATTTCATCCGAATATTTTATTTGATGTTTAGTTACAGTGCAATTCATTTAAATAAGATTTACAGTATATTTAAAGAAGTTTTAGACGCGGTCCACATTTGACGTATCAATATCGTCATCGTACGGACGTTTATTTAGTTGATTTAAGTAAATTTTTGATGCGCTTGGCGTATCCGCACATTACCAGCGTACAAACCGCCAGTAGAAAATAAACTAAAAATCGCTTGTAATCCACGCTAACGAGTTTATGCAAAGAATGGACCAGGCCTTACTGCCATTCTTTGAAAAGACTAATTGCAAAACAGCCGATGGAACTATTGCTTTTTTCTCGGAAACTATGGCATATATCTGCCAAACATACATGTTTTTTTTATTGGTATACCTTAAACTAGGCTGTCACAAAAAAAAAGAAAAAATCGAGTTATTAATGTAAGCAAAATACTGCAGTTTCTTTTCCTGCCTTTAAATACAAAATTATTTGCGTGAATCTGAGGTTTAAAATCTTCCACAATATAAAAGTTTGCTATTTATTGCAGTGCTTTGCAACCCCAGTCTAACGCCTTGCAAAGATAACGAGTTTGACTGCAGATGTGGAAAAAATATCTTTCGTGAAAGTTTTCCCGAACCGGCATGCATCCCAAAACGATGGAGGTGCGACGGTCAAGCAGATTGTGCTGATGGAAGAGATGAAGAGCAATGCATTTGCTCGTCAGATCAACTTCAATGCGGCTGTGAAGGGGGAGGCCCATGCGAATTTCGTTATCAGTGCATAAATAAGACAAAAGAATGCGACGATATTCAGGATTGTGAAAGTTATCGTGACGAACGAGTTAATGAATGTGCTTTCCAATGTGTGGAAGGAAAAGAGGAGGAGGAAATCCGAATAGAACTTGTATGTGATGGAAGAGGAGATTGTTCGAATTTCAGGGACGAAGAAAATTGTACGATAGCTCCGGACGGATTGCCTAATCGCTGCGACTGTAATGAGGTCGGGAATTTTACCTGTGGACAAAACTTCTTAACGTTTTTCTCAATCGAAGGTAATTCAAATTTTTACCAGTATTAGCTTAATGTTGTTTAAAAGCTATTCTTCATCATTTTCTTTGGTTAATAATATCTCATGCAATACCTAAGCTATGCACAGAGCTGGACAGCGCTGTTTCGAGCTTTTAGCTCTCATCGGCAGCCCTCAGCTTCTCCAACAAAGTTATTTCCCAGCTGGCCAAGACTCTTGGCCGAACTGGACAAACCTTAAGGGCTTGCACAGTGGCAGAGGCTTTCTAGGGAATAAACGATTTTTCACTTATTATGATATCACTTATTATGAAAGTTATGATTTCCCAGGAGTCGACCACGAACGACGTCAAACTTTGTGGTTATGCCTAAGCTATTTTGAAATCCAAATTTGAACATAAATTAAAGTGACATACGACATGCGGTAGGTACTGTATACGAGTTTGGATCGAGTTATTAACACAAATAATGTATGAGGAAAATTATTAAATGGATATTTTGATAAAGCTTATGACTAAAACCATTTTATTTTGACCAAAAACATTTAATTTTGACTCTAATTTAAAAGAAAGGGACAACAAAGTTGTAGCATTAGAAAATCCATCCAAGCTGAGTGGGGTGCAGTAATTAAGTATCAAAGCAAAAATTAAAAATGGAACACCATTGAAAAAGTACATTACAAAAGCAATCGAACAAACATCAAAATTCACATAAGACATTACTAAAAGCAGACAAAAAAATTACCAGTTGCATGCCCAAGACTTTAATTTAGCTAAATTTTGACTTTATTTTGACATAAACTGTTTTGGTCTTATTGAGCTCCAAATTTTGATTATAAAAAAAGGTTTGTTATTCGCAATTCACGGAAGTTTGAAGCAGATAACCTTCTTCACTTTTCATTAATAGCATTTAGAAATAACTATCAATCAGCCAGTCTTGTGATTAAAGTAACCAATCGCCGCAGGACTAAAGCCTAGGAATCTGCACACCTTTCCACGTCAATTACCCTTTTTTTAATCACTAGTAAATTTTGGATTGAAATTTGTTGTTCTTAAATTTTTATCGAAAATATATTGACACAATTTCAATCTTGCTTGGTAAAAAGTTGCGTTGTGTAAAAGTTTTGTCGATTGTAAAGCTGTAAAAGCAAAACAGTGCAGCCCTAAGATTTCAAAAATCTGGTAAATTCGTTGTGATATACAATAGTGTATAATAAAAACTGACTTTTTAATTTTTGACTTTGGAAATATAGTGTTCTTAATTATTCTATTCATGCCGAGGTAGGCATTCTTAATTTGTTCTTAATTAAAAAAGGTAGTTTCGCGTTATTATAAAATTGTTTTTATAAAGAAGTTAACCCAGGATTTGTATAGCGACATATTGCAACTATTTGCAGAAATTTGAGTATTGCCTTGATTAAAATGTTCATATCTTCGAAGCTTTTCGTCTGACACTTGTCAAGAAGAATCGTCAGAATGGAGAGCGCAGGAAAATGAGCGGCTATTTATAGAAAAAGCCGAGCCGTGATTGGCTGGAAAGCGACCAATGAGAAAGCGTCATTAGTGCACAATCCTTAAGCTGTACACGAATTCTTTTTGTCGGCAGAGGGCGGGGTTAGAAGTTTTGATGAAAGTGGCTCCAAGAGCAGATAGATGAAAAGGTGTGCGGCCTTGGGCAAGAATAGAAAATCTGCTGTCATCATAATGTTGAGCGCAGGTAGGATTTGCCATTGGACTTTATCTTTTACTAAATCCTACCTGCGCTCAACATTATGATGACAGCAGATTTTCTATTCTTGCCCAAGGCCGCACACCTTTTCATCTATCTGCTCTTGGAGCCACTTTCATCAAAACTTCTAACCCCGCCCTCTGCCGACAAAAAGAATTCGTGTACAGCTTAAGGATTGTGCACTAATGACGCTTTCTCATTGGTCGCTTTCCAGCCAATCACGGCTCGGCTTTTTCTATAAATAGCCGCTCATTTTCCTGCGCTCTCCATTCTGACGATTCTTCTTGACAAGTGTCATATGAAAGGTTCGAAGATATGAACATTTTAATCAAGGCAATTCTCAAGTTCTGTACCACCAACCAACTCTTCAGAAGTTTGAGTAGCACAACTTCATTTAAACATATATAAAATTGTTCATAACGTTTCATTGGTTCTCAAATGTTCAGAAAAATGAAAAAAAAACCTTTGTTTGCTTTTGAAAAAGAATTTTTGATCACATACAATTTTGACAAATTTTGACCTAACCCAAAATTTTGACTTCATTTTGATCTATAAAATCGACCTAGACTGGCAGCAAAATCCGAAACTAATGTTGATATGTGTTTGATGATATAATAAAGCCCTGGAAAAATTTTGACTTTATTGGCTTTTGCGGGCCCTACTTATGACTTATTTCATACATTCATGCATGCTTGATGAACCAAACACCGCGATTCTGTTTACTTAATTAACGGCAACTACGATAAGCACTATTTTTTGGGTACTTCTTTCAAGTTTTTTGTCAGGCTAAACAACACCGCAACAAATAAAATGCTAAACTGGCTGATTCAATAATCCGACGCTATACCAATTATTGAGCTATCCCTTCCATTACGACGTAACTATAGTATATAGTTTTCAATTTTTATTTTACATTACAATATTTACAATACATTTTCAGATGTGGTCCTAAGCTCTGAACAACAAAGTTTGTGCAGAATGGCATTAGAATATTATACTGACTGTTTTTTGTCAAATCTTTGGCAAGCATTCTTTAGTGGATGGTGGCAAGGTAGTCAAAACTGCGTTTGACAGTGAACGATAATAGACTTGCGTTTGAGTTCTGTTAACGCATCAGTGAATAGACCAAAGAGTTTACTTTTTCAGCTTGCTGCTTGACTTTTAGCATCAAAGCAGCAACGAGGAGTCAATAAAATGGTAAACAACTAACTTCATGGTTCGAATAAGCTTGTCTTCGTATCAAAACAATATGGTAAAATACTGTAAGAAAGTAATCCTTTTAAACTAGAAGCTTGTTAAGTCGTAATGATAGCAAATAATTTTTATTGAATTAATATCACAGAGCGTTGCGATGGGATAAGAAATTGCGACGACTTCAGTGACGAAAAAAACTGCACATTTTGCCCGAGCAATAGGCCGCACCGCTGCTCCTGCAACAATGACACAAATTTCAATTGCTCTGGTGGAAATTATTCGTGTTTTAGCCTAGCAGGTAAGATACAAAATAACCAAGTGCAGCAAAGTTTGATGCAAGTCTAACACTAACTGCTATCTTGACTTGAGTAAGTTATTGGGGTTTCTAATTTTTTTTCAAGTAGACTTTTAGTTAGTTATTTAATTGTTTTTCTAGCGTTTTTTTGAAGTGTCACGAACGTAAAGTGTGAAAAGACCAGTGCTGGGCACCGCAAGTTTGTTTTTTTTAAGTCCGCTAATCCGCAACCAAATTTCAATTTTCGTTATCCGCAAGTCCGCAATTGCACGTTCAAAAGCTTAGTCCGCTACCGCAAGTCCGCAACGATGTTTCAGGATTCTTGAATCCACAACCGCAAGACCGCAAGTTTGTAATTCTTGAAGTCCGCAAGTCCGCAAGTCCGCAATTTCGTAATATTTGAAGTCCGCAACTTTTTATGAATCTAGTAGAAGAGTTTTGCAATCAACCATGTTCCAAAGTGATCTGCTCAGAGTTGATTAGCAAACAAAAGTCAAAAGTTTTGACTTGTGGAAAGTATAGCAAGCGTGTAGTGAATACATTCCACGCAATAAAAAAAATTACTCACAATCGTTGATTGTAGTAAATGTACCGCAGCATGACTTGTTATTGAGCTGCTTTTTCGGATGGCAAGCTTAAGAATTACCCTACCCCTCCTACTTTCAGGTCCAACCTAAAACAGATTTAAACGTTTGTATTTTTAGTTAGAGTTTTTAAGTGACTTGGCTAATAAGGTTGTAGCCCCTAGCCCTCCTGGTTGCGCTGCTGCTTATACAGTACGCACCTAAACTGCATGGAAGCATAATGCACAACCCACCGACATATTCTAAAAATGTTACAATGAAGCTAGGGATTCGAAGATTAAAAGTAATTGGATTACAGTGAGAAGCCATCAAATAGCAGAGTACAATCCGTATTTTCGCTTACAACAAGATATTCTAAAACACGATTTTTTTCGAGGCAGGAAAAGGCAAAGGCACTAGAAGGCAAAAAAGCATACCACTAATCGTATTAATAAATTTTTAGTCACTAGTTTTTATAAATACTGTAGGAACGAGATAACCACACGCGACCAGCAGTGCCATCGCCAGATCAAACAAAGTGAGGGGGCCCAAGCCGAAAATGGGGGGGCACTATAAATTAGACTGAACTTTTGCACATAAAAACTAATATTTTAAAGCAACAATTTTGTATTCATCTTTGAAAAAATTGACATACAAGCTCGGCAGCGTTTAATAGCTCGTTTAGTATGCGGCCCGTATATCGCTTGAAAAATCTGTTTGGAGAAGTGAATGCGACCAGAAGTGCAACCAGGGTTTTGCTAAAAGAGAGGGGGCTTGAACCAAAACTAATTTTTTTTTTTGCCCAAAATTTGTTTAATTTTGGTCCCGTGCTGAACAAACCGTTGCAACTTAAGCGTGTCACAAAGGGGCAGAACCCCCGCTGCTGGGTGATTTTTGCAATATTGCTGTAAAAATAGCAATTTTAACACCATTTTAATCACATTTCGCACGTTTTAAAACCATATCAATAATTACAGTAAACTGCTAGAATTCAGAGGTCATTGAAAGATTTAAATTGTCTAGACTTTTGAGCCCCCACATACTTCAGGTCAGATCCAAATCATGTTTAAACGCTTATTCTTTTTTTGGTTATATTTTCTAAATGACTTAGCTAAAGGAGGCTAATGCCCCCTGATCCCTTTTCCCCTGGTTGCGCGACTTACTGCGACCTAAAATAAATCTTGAGTGTGCTCTATAAAAAAATAGCTGGTCTTTTAAAAAAATGTTTTCACATGTTGTTTCAGGTCACAATCACTAACGAAATACCGGTAACGCTTTTGTAGGTATACATCCCTATTCCGCGACACATCTGTAAAGGCGAATAAGACGGATTATTGGGTCACATTTATGTAAAGCAGTTGGTGGCCAGCAATTTGGCAACCAATCGAGAGAACTTCAAACGAGAATTATGTTTGAAAATTATTATTCCTTTTTCCATTATTGCTTGTTGTCTTGTCGTTACGTGATGCTCCAAAAAAGCATTCTGAGTAAATCGAAATGGGGAGGGGGCACAATCAGTCATTAGGGGGGTACGGCGCCCCTGGTCCCACTGTAGCGACGGCACTGGCTACCAGTACAAAAAATTATACCCCAGTGGCTAATTTTGTGAACTCACGGTAAAAAACAATAAAGCCACACTTTGAACCAGGGCTGCAAATTCGAACTTAAACTCGAAAAAAGTCGGTTGCTTTGCCAAACTCGAAAAACAGCATGTCAACAAAAAGAAAGCGATTAAGCTGAAAAGCAGACTTAGTGTTTTTGTAAGCCTGAACTCGGAAAAAATTGATATTTTTGCCGAACTTGAACTGGAAAAATTTAAATTGATTTCTCATGTTTGACGGGGTAAAAACATAAATATTTTACGAAAATGGAAAGGAACTTCAATATTAGTATAAAACTTGCGGAATTGCGGACTAAAATTAAAAATAATCCGCAACCGCAAGTCCGCAATTTAAACTGCCAAAGTCCGCATGTCCGCAACTTTTTTTGTTAGTCCGCAATTGTGGATTTGCGGACTTGCGGACTAACTTGCGGACTTGCCCAGCTCTGGAAAAAACTACTAAAATCGAAAAATTTCAAGCTTTTCTGTTGATAGAGTCTCGAAAAATAACCAAAGTAGCATTCAAAAACTAGCTTTTGTCTCTGACGTTTTTCTACGTGAAAACAACTAACTTTATCAAACCATCATTATCAGACGCTGAGGGCTAATCGCCATCGAATGCCGATAGCATAAAAAAAACAAAAAACATCACCAGTGGCACAACTAGAGGGGAGTGCTTTGAGGCTTCATCATCGCTTAGCCAAGTCACATAAAACATTTTAGTCTAAATATCAGCCTTTAAACTTGCTTTGGGCTTCACCTGTAGGTAAAGGGGAAGCTGAAAGGGCTGGGAAATTTAGTGTATGCAAATAACTCCCCTTTTCAACAATTTAGTTCTTTCAAATGGCTCTAAAAACCTGCAAAATGTGATCCAAATAGAGTTAAAATGAATATACTTTGCCAAAAAATCACAAAAATTGCCTAGCCTTTTGTCAGAAGGGCCAATGCAACAAGCTATCACCGCCGTCAACTGACTTGTTTTTGATGCCTTTCAATCCTGAAACTTTCAGCCATCCATTTCAAGTTGCTCAAAATCTCCTAATTTCAGGGTGATTTTGAAAACGCTCAGACAATCCAATCTTTATTTCTGATTGGATTAGTGTTTAATAGGAATGCAAATTTTTGATCAATATAGTATTATAACTTTTTAAATAAAAGTTGGAAACTTTTCGAAATATACCAGGTCAAAGTTACTTCATAAATTGATTGCTTAAAGTTTTTGCTTATTTTGATTCTGTGAGTTCAAAGTTTAGCTTTTTGCGTCCAACCGTTTCTGATTTCGTTATAACTAATTTGACTGCAAATATGCTGCAGTCCAAACCATTAAGCATTTTCTAATCCGCGGCTCTACAATTTTCCTAATTTACATTATCTTGGCTATTGGCTTGAAATACGAGCTCGAAAAGATGAGCTCGAAAAGAAATATTTAGCTCTGGTCCAATAATATTAAGCAAGTTTTTTTATGATCAAATTTTTCACAGATGCAGTATTTCTGCATTTTTCTATTCTTGGGAATTCAAAGAGAAAAACAGATTCTCTTTGCTAGAAGTAATTTTTCAGTAGCACTTTATGTCGATTTCTCAATAGTCAATACTAGCTTATATAACAGAATTCTCGATACGAAAAGCTTGACATTTTTACTGCAGTGTTGTTTTGATTTACCAGGTGAACTGTTCTTGCACACTATTATTTTTTTAATAAAAAATGCATCCACGTATGCTGTTTGGCGAATGGAATTGAAAATTACAAAACAATAAATATTTTCATAAAAAGCAATCAATATTTTCAAAACAAAAAACAGCAATTAATGCAAGAAAGCGGGAATGATGCCTGGGTACATTAATTAGTAAACAAATCCGTACTCCTCTAAACCTAAATCAGTGTCGACCCGACCCAACAGTTAAACTCTCACAGCTACGCTGGCTGCAAAGTTTACTCGTATGTGTCGTTTTTACAACCACCCTAATTGTATTATCTGGGTTCAATCCGCACCCAGGTAGCATTGTTACTTCCTTGGTTAACGTGCTTTACAATGATTGTCTCTGCTTGGTGGCTTCGAACAAGCAGCAAATTCAGTGGACAAGAATTCAAAGAAATTCACAGGAACATTGGATCACTGAAAGCTTCTAAGCTAGGTGCGGATTCCACCAAGCTCGAAGTGTGTGGATCATCCAACAGTTCGCGTCTGACGCTGTCCGGTGACATGAGGATAAATAAACACGCAACAACAATGCACGAAAAACATTAATGTTGTATTAATTTTGTAATTAGTGTTTTGTAATGTAATTGAATTATGCTTCTTTTACAGAAAGATGTGATCTTATTAGTGATTGCCACGATGGGACAGATGAAAGCAATTGTATTGCAAGAGCGTGTTCACCTGACCGAAGCATACCATGCGACTGCAATCAATACGGAGATGCATTTAGTTGCAGCGGCATGAGTTGCTACGGCATGGATGGTAATAATACAGTCTTGGTAACTTTGATAATAAAAAAAGGATTGCTTTACTGTACAATTTGCAGTGCATTTTAGATTAATTGCCTGCATAAATTTTATAAAAAGGTGAGGGTTGATTTTTTTCATCGAATTAAAGCCGAACCCCGGTTTAGTCGAAAAGAGATAAAAAATAACAAAAAACATTCCATGTCAACAGTCAGAAATCGAGCTTTTTATTTTATTTACTTTTGAAGAAAAACGTAAAATTTATCTGGTCTATGACGTACTCCGTGGAGTTTCAAATGATTTTACATTTTTTTTTCAACGAAGTGGATATTTCAATTAAATCGCTGAGGAAAAAAAACTTACCGGTATGTCTTGTTTTTAAGGTTGTTTATCGTGTCGTGGTGCATTACTAGCTGATATCTCGTATATGTAAAAGTGCAATTAACGCCCAAATTTGCGTTACCACGAGTAGACTTGGTAAAGACCAATCAGCTGATAAACTTTTTATGTTTAGTAAGGGAAAAGAAATCCCAATTAGCCACGATTTTGATAATAGTATAAAAATGACGTAGGATGATTAATAACAAATAAACTGATTGTATTTATGTCGCCTACGTTGCAAGTAGCAGCACTGGTAGGTTTTGGCGGCTAGTGGCTCTTATACAAAACGCTTACTCTTTTATTTCGCTTCATAACTTAAAAATAATTTTGCCACAATATCAATTATGCACCAAGCCACAATAGATAGCCTTGAAGAGCTTAAGTTTTTCCTCAACCCGCGACGATTTGAATATCCACTCGATTAAAAACCAATCTAAAATAATTTGAAAATTCTGTAGAATACGTCACAGCAAAGCAGAATATTTTCATTTTTCTTCAAAAGTAAATAAAAGTGAAAGCTTGCTAGTTTTCAGTACACTTGGAATATTTTTTGTTATTCTTTGATGTATAATTTGGCTAGACTGAAGCTTGGCTTTTAATTGATTAATTATTGTAAATAAAAACACTGTTTAATTAATTATGATGTAATCCATTAAGTTTGAGCCACTCAAATACTTATGGATATATGATGGATTCACTGGTGTAAAGATTGTTACACTCCCGGTGTATCTTATCAACTTTAATAAATCTCATTATTGTAATCCAGAAGAGATTCTCTGAAGACCTTAGATTTTAATTATTAAGTTAAAGTACGTTTAAAAAGTAAAAGCTCCAAATTTGCCCAGCATACTGTTCCGTATAAATGTATTACGGTGTTTCTCTACTGATTTTCCACAGATAAATGCGACGGATGGATTGATTGCAGCGATGGTAGTGATGAAGCGAATTGTAGTACATGTCCGTCATTTCTTCCTAATCCATGCGGTTGTGGTTCTGAATGCAAACCTTTTGCTATTTTTAACTACACTGATCGGAATAGAGAAATCATTTCGCTTCCGGTGGCTTTTTCTTGCTACTCTGAATGGGGTAAGAATGATAGCAAGTATATATGCAGATAAATGATCGGCATTGTTATTGTACCTACTTTCAGCTCCTGATCACTGCGCATTAGAGTAGTTGAGATATTAATCCTGACCCGCAGATAAAATTTTGCGCTTTCTCCTTCAAATGTGAAACTTAAATTTTTCAGAAAAACAAAAAGACTGAAGTGGAGATTTCCAGAAAAGGTACCCAAAACAATGCCAAAATATTAATCATTTAAGAAATTAAAATATTCCTGAAGCAAAATAGACAGAACTGATTAATAGTTTACAGAGACATCACGTCTTACAATCCTACTTCATTTGACAACGCCTATCTTCACGTTAATTATGGCCAATCCTTTCTTTATTGACGCCACTAAATAAAGTTCAAGTTTATTTATTGACGCCACTAAATAATCAAAAAAACAAACAACAGATAACAGAGTACGTATACGTCAACTTTTGGGTGACGCAAGTAACGTGGTGCACCCATTGCAAGCGCGATTTAATGTTTCAAAGTCACTTACCTACATCATCACTGTAAAGAGAAATAGAACAGTGCAAGGAATTGCATGAATCCAAAATTTTAATCATTTAAATATCTACCAATTCTAGAAATCTTCCCGACTTAATTCTTTCAACAATCAATTTTGAGGGGCTCACTTCGGAAAAATTTCAGTGGATGTGACAAAAATGTCAAAAGGCATCGAATCGAGACTCGAAACAAGTTTACAAAATTAATTGCCATTTTGTTAACGTGATTCACGTCGAGTCATTTGAGGAAACCATGGTGGGCATTGGGCAAGTTTACACAAAACGTTAGCTTTGTCAACTACTAGTCCGTGAACAAACTTCATACCTCCGTTAAGTTAATTCGTTATTTTCAGCTTTAATAATCGGAAGTTAATGAAGTCCGTTAATTCGTTAACATTTTGAGTGTAATTTGCATTTTTTTTGTTCACTCACTTTTGGAACACGTATAACAACACTGTTGAGCTGATTGTGAGGAAAAATTTATTGCTGAGTTGATCTTTTTGTGTTCTGAAAGTTACATTTTACAGTCTAATCTATTTTCAAGATAAAAATTGGTTCAAATGCTCTAGCGCAGCTGCGATCGGAAAATCTTGGGAAATGGCGAGCAGTGATAATTAATAGCCGTATGCGATTGCAGCTCATTATTTGCCACAAAAAGCGCTCCTTTCTTCAATTTTTCTTCTATAAAACTCGTGTTAATACGCAACAAGAGCTACCAGCGCAAACTGGTTTGCACCGGCAAGATGAATACACTGTGCGCGAAATTAAGAATGAAAACCTTAACGTAAGTTAACGAAGCTTAACGGAAGTTAATCTAGTCCGTTAACATAAAAAAAACTTTTTAACAAATTAATGAGTTAATAAAAAAGTTAGCTTCGCTATCAACGGATTAACAATTAACGAATTTGTGCCCACCTGTGAAGAAAACTGGAAAAGTGACCCCAGCTAAATCATTCTACTGGAGGTCCATTTCAGTGATTTTTCTAAATATGACTCGAATCATTTCAGCTAAAATCATCAAATTATAACGTTTTTGCTCTAATCAAATGCTTCTTTGAATTATCAAGTTTATGAGTAACGAGCTTTGGTGCTGATTTAAAGCAATAGAAACATTTTTTACATAGATGGCTGTGATGGGGTTGGAAATTGCTTTGATTCGAGCGATGAAGAATGCATCGATAGTTGCACCACTCAACGGCCGCTGGAGTGCGATTGTAACACGAACGGTACTTGTAAAAATGAGAGCCTACCTTGCTATTCAGAAGATGGTATGTAAAGTATTCCTATTGAGAAATTATTAATTGTCAAGTCTTTTGAGCTCAGCAAAATCTGACCAATTATTATATTATATTTGTAATTTAAATTGCTTAAATTGAAAGCTAGCACAATATATTTACTGCGTGGATATTGCAACCCATCCAAATATCCAACAAGTGACCGCATTCTTTCAGAAACAAAATTAGCGTAATGAGAATTAAAGCCCACGCCTTCCAAGTACCAAAAGCTATGCAGCCTTTGGCTTGGGTAGGGTTAAAGCTAACTAAGTCCCAGTTTGGAAGACGCTATTTTGACGGTCGCTATTTAAAACCCGATTCTATAATATTAACTTTATTTTTGTATGTCTGGTTTATCAAATAAAAGAGACGGTATTTTTACAGTGTGCTTTCAGTATCGTCTACTGTACTATAATTATGATTGCCACACTTTTCGTTTTTTGCCGTAACAATCCCGATTTTGAAATTTTGTCCCAGTGTTTTTCCCATTAACCCGTTTGTCCTGGATTTTTTTGAGTGAATTTCACTTTATTCGTCGTTTTTGTTTTCTGATTTGAACCTGGTAGTTTTGAATTTCATCGTAAATTACCCTGAGGTAAAGACCTTTCATTTTTTATTTTGGTTTATTTGTTTCCGTCCCGATTTTCTCAAAAATATGGCAGATGTATTGTACCGCTCATTAATTGAAAAATGCATACACGCAACGGCTAAAAACTGCTATAAACCACAATTGACCAATACGTTTTTAGATTTTTGATAAAAAAAGGCTTGATATGTTTTTGTTTTGTTACTAACAGGAACAACATACGAAAAAAACATCTTGGAAAAAAATCTACGTCGATTCAACAATTTTTTTTGCGTGCGATACATGTTTTTGTCGTCATAGAGTATTTTAGTAAGCGTGTCAATTTCGATAGCTGTTTTGCGCTAAAATTACCAGAGCGGTTAAAAGTTTCTCGCGTGTAATAAGAACCCTCATCTACTTAATGTAACCACACGTTATCGAGCGAAGAGCATGGTAAATGGACTTCTTAAATTACTTAGTTAATTAACAGCAAATAAATAACGCAACCAACATGCTTTTGAACACATTTATCGGTACGTTTCGGCTATTTTTTGACTATTGTGAGTAATAATATTTAAATAAGATTGACAATGGTTAAAAGCAAAAACATAACCGAAATGTATCGAAAAAAGATTTTCCACGGTGAAGGTGACTTCGGTAAACCTCAAAATTGGGAAATGTATCGTTACATCTTAAGAACTTTAAATTTTTCAGAAGTTATTTGTAAATAACTTTGGCTAAAAGTCAAATTGATTTGAAATAAAAATCGTTTTGTGTGAAGGAATTTATCACAAAAAAACGAGAGGGGGAAAAATAGGGTTAACGGAAGTTAACTTGTATATACACTCCTCCATCCGTGTAAAATAGAGTTAAAGTTTTTCTTGCATAAAACTTACCACTTCCATTGTGAGGTTTTTAACGTGATTGTTACATCGTAAAAAAACAATCATGTTCTTCTCTGCAATATTTAAAAAGAGCAGCAATACACGTCACGATGCAGAAGAGTGAGTTAGTTGCCTTAAATCTCGGCATAATATCACAATCAAAACGCTTCAAAAGTAATAAGGCAAAATGACATTGCATGATAAGAAATGCATTCCCAAAATCAGTCGATAATTCCAAAAACCATTAAGATTTATTTAAAACTTCATCAAATGAAAAAATCGATTTTATCATTTTATTAAATTTTAAATAAGTTTCAGTAGTTTTTAATAATTATTAACTTGATCATTAACTAATTTCGAGAATCCTGCACTCCATGTTTCACTATTGATGAACCGTCTCCGCAAAATTGTCATTTCCACTTCTTCAATCTGGGTTTGATTCTCTGTATCTCCCCATCAACAATCCCAGCACGAAGAAGAACAACGTAATGCAGTATAACGTAAACCAGCAATCGTAAATTTGAAATTGCATTGAATCTAGCACTTGGCGATTTTATTGTTTATTTCAAAATAGAACACTGCAACGGTATTCGCGATTGCCAATCAGGCAGTGATGAACGCTTCTGTGCTTGCCCCGCGGACACACCAAATCCATGCGGCTGTAGAAATGCATCTGATGTCTGCGTTGGGAATGAAACCTGCTATACTAATGACCGTAAGTATATAAATATATACTGTATGAAACAAAAGATCAAACTCTAAAATTGACGATTTTTTTGCTTCCTGGTCTTGAACCATTAAAGTGGTGAGTTTGAAAATAACTACCAAGACAGCTGTACAGCATGGCGAAAAAGCATTACAAAAATTACAAAATTAGCATTGCAAAAAAGCAATTCCTGAACAAAGTTTGAACCTGCACCCTATGGCTTAGTGTTAAGTATGCCTATGATTTATATATGTAAGAAAAACTTGATTTGTTTTTTTTTAAGTTGCCTATAAAACGTAAAACTCATGGGATAATCATTTGGTAAATAATTTGTACTGATGTGCTTCGGCCAAAATTGATTTTAAAATAAATGTTAATATGATTTATAATGTGATTTTTATACATTTAAGGAAAAATTAGTCTTACTACTACCGTCGTTAATCTCGTATATTTATTTGCTATGTTTTAACGAATTGAAGTAACTATACAATGATGTACAGCATGCATAAATATTTGTGAAAAAATTTATCGTTTAGAAAAATGCGATGGAGTGATTGATTGTGAAGATTTCACGGATGAATTGGATTGCCCAAATTGCACAACAAGTGTTCCTTACGCATGTGGCTGTAATCAACCCGAAAATAATACCTGCACATTAGGAAGATCGTGCATTACTGCAGACGGTAAATACTACCATTAAAGCGTTTTTAAAAAGGATGACTGTTTCTAACCGTCCAGGTGGTCGAGCAGTAACGCGTTCGGCTTTGGAGCTGGAGATCTTGAGCCGGTCCAATCGAACACAGTGTTGCCAACGGCTCGCCACCGCTGGGACATTTTTTCGAAAGAAGCTATGTTGCTCGGGCACAATGACGCGGAGGTGAGCCCCGTCAAATCGTTATACGCTTTGGCGTAATGCAGCGAGTATAATAAAGACTTTGATTTGATTATACTGTTCTAATATTTGTACCTGAATTTAAGTGGAAAATTGTAGTTGAAACACTAAAGGCCCGTTTATACAGAGTGCAAACGCGAACCCAAAACCCAACTACCTGGAAAACTAAACGATTTTCGGCGCGAATTGCTGTTCTAAAAGAAAGCGGTTTTCAGCGCGAAAACCGCAATCCGTTTTATATTAAAACTCTATCACTTGCCACTGTAAATCAATATAATGCACAAATTATTGATTATAAAGACGGCTTGTTGGTCACGGCGAATTCCACCATATTGCAGAAGTTGTAGCCTACGTAAAATTTTGATCCTAATCAATTGCAAGAATATTTTGGTTGACGACATCTTAAAAAACAACACTAATCACTGGAGAGCAATCATTTTTTTGTCATTTAAGAGAACAGCTCTCCATATTTCATTGGAGAAAACTACTCTTTTTTTTAATGTCATAACTGTTTCTGTATTATACACTATTTTTTATTAGAACACGAGCCAAATAAAAAACAAAACAAAAAAAAAACAAGAACAAAAAAACGCTGGCTTCTATTTTACAGCACCGTATCGTGCAAAATGGTAACCAGGTTTCAACAATCATAGCCAGCGGATTATACTGTTTTGTTCAATAATCAGGTTCAATGGCAAAAATGAGCTTGTGTCACTCCAATAGTGAAATTTGTGAACAGTATTTAAAAACCGTCACCTTCGACCTAAATTTTACTGGTTCTTAAACAAAAAAAAAATGTTCTACATTATTGATATTTAGACAGAGAGAAAAAAGTTTTTTTTTTGTCTGAAAAACAACGAAAATAATAAAATGAGACAATAATGCTTAATTTTTTTTCTATTTTGCCATAAGAGTAACAACGATGTTAGCACAATCGTTTTATATCAATTAGGTCAGTCGGTTAAAATTAATTTCAAGTTATATTTAATGTGAAATGTTTTTTGCACCAAATACTCACTCCGCCAAGAAATGTTAAGAAAATTTTTTTCAGTAAATTTTTAGGTCTTCATAAGTTTTACATGATATATACTGTGGCTGCGTTGAATTGCATAAGTGTTTTGTCTGTATCAGTTCAGTGACATCGTATCCATGGTGACGAAGTCTAAATAGAGAGCGGTGATTGGTTGAAGACAAAAAGCCGTCGCGAACGCAGCCTAAAATTTCACGTTGGAGGCAATCTACGCGGTTTTCCACGCGAACTCAATTTTGTTCGTGTTCGTGTCCGCGCTCTGCTTAAACGAGTTTCCTTGGTTTTTTTATGACCTTTCTTCCACGAACGCCGCCTCCTTGTTCGAGCTCTGCATAAACGGGCCATGGTTTGCACTGTACGTTCAAAATATAGATTTACTTGCCAAAAAAATTAGCTCGTGGAACAATCAGCTATAGCCCAAAGGCTCAAATGATTAGAACAAATTCTTATTAACGAAAAATTAAAACATAAGATTTCAGTTTTTTTTCAATGTATGACTTTGAATTTGGAGCAACAAATTTGTCTTAATTATAGCAGCTACACTCTTATTTTATAAGAATAATTTTATAAGAACACAAAGCTCATTTTCGCTCAAAATTTAACAGCATAGTAAAGATATCAGCCTTGGCATGAAAAAAAGAAATTATCAAGAACATTAGTCAAATTTAAAAAGAAAAATCAAGTTCATCTGTTGCAAACCTATTTCAACAAAGCTGCCAGGTTTTTGAGACCATTGTAGTATATTATTATTTTATAATCAATATGATCAAAATCAATAGACAACTTTTAACCAAGCAAGAATGAATTTAAGAACAAACAAAGCTGAAAATTTGAAAACTTGTGAAAGTTTAAGAACAGCCAGCTTCACTCTAAAATTTATTGTTTTTTTCACGAAAAAGAGTGTATTAATTTAAATGGAAGTGTTATGCATTTTATTTTAAAAAATAACACACTCGAAAAAACATTTCTGTTTCGTTTGAAAGTTACTGAAACTTTTTTTTCTTAAATGTCTGCAAAATTTCTGTTTGGCGTTTTGTAGCATTGACCTAAAATGATTGCCCTACTATCTCTCCATTTTGCATATGCCATGCTGGAGAAATATCGGGTCTTATAGCATTGTTTCTACATCATTTTATTATTTTAAGGGCTTCTTAAGTTAGTGTTAGTGCATATTTATCCTCCTGTCACCAGACAGCGTCAGACGCTGACTATATTGGACAATCCGCTCACTTTTCATTGCAATGACTCGTGCTTGGAAAAATCCGCACCTGCTTAGAAGTTTAAGGGTTTTTGCCCTATAAGTTGCTAACTCAGGCCCTCATCTAACCTTTTTATGAACGTAATGCAATAACCATGGCCGGATTTAACTACGGCACAGTGCCAGGAGGGCACCGCGCTCAGATGGTAAGACTTTTTTAGTCTTCATCTACAGTATATTTGTTAGGAAGTTTAGTTTATTTTTTGGCGAAATGCAGCAAATTAATACAATAAATGACACAAAGATAAATAATGGAATTCAACTTTGATGCACTTCGCCACAGTTCCCACAAGAAGTCCAAGCAGGTGACTTATAAACACCTCTAAAAATAGAGGTGGAACATGGGAACTGCGACTTGAAACAATAATTAAGAAAATGTATCAGCATAAAAAAAAGCAAAGGCAAACAGAAAACAAGGCGAATGAAGGAAAACACAAATAAAGATAGCAAACACAAGGAAATAGCAAATCTACCGTAATCTTAAACTGGGAATTAACCTTCAGGGCTGTGATGGAAGGGAGTCAGTATTTGCTAATGAAATATTTCTTTAATTTACTACGAAAGCTTGTTAAATTTTGAGAAGAACGAATTTCAACTGGGATATCATTCCAGGTTTTAGCACCATTGTGAAGAATTGATTGGCGACAGATTACTTTTTTCATCAGTGGGACATGGATATCGTTACACTTTCTGGTTTGACGCTGGTGCACTGCAGAATTCAACTTAAATGATTCAGCGAAACATTGGGGGAGCATATTATGGAAAAAATTGTAAACGAAACAGCCAACTTCTAATTTATGAATATTTAATACTTTTAAAATTTCAAACTTTTTATATAATCATCACAATTTGAACGAGAGTCACGAAAAAATATAATTCGCAAAATTTTGTTGCAGCATCGTTGTAAGTAATCTAATAGGCAAAAGTTTGTAGAGCACGATGTAGAAATACAATAATTTATGTGGCTGTAGGCAAAAGAGAAAAATAAAGTTAGCATACATGAGCGAGTTAAATTGTCACAAGATTTATAAATTAGTGCCAGGCATGCGCGGAGTTTGTTTCGAACACAAAGCATGTGAGCTTTCCAGGAAAGATTATTTGAAACAATAACGCCAAGAAATTTAAAGTTATCCACTTCAGAAATTGAGATATTTGCTATTTTTAATTGGGTATCAGGTTCACAGGTAGTTTTTGTGTTGCGGCTTTTAGGGGAAAAGATCATATATTTTGTTTTGGCTGTATTCACAATAAGTTTATTATTTATCAACCAACTAAAAACGTGAACGAGCTGTTCATTTGCGATGTTGACCACATCAGCTCTAGATTTGCCTGGAACGATTAAAGTCATGTCATCGGCGTACATTATTAATTCGGCTGTTAGTATTAAGAAACAAATCATTGACGTAAATTAGAAAAAGAAGCGGTCCTAGGTTTGATCCTTGAGGAACTCCAGTATCAATTAATGTTGCGGCGGAAAGTTTATCATGAATATACACTTGTTGTGACTTATTTGCCAAGTAACTTGTAAGCCAAGCGTGCGATAAACCACAAAAAAACATACTGATAAAGTTTGTTAAGGAGAATTTTATGATCTAATACGTCAAATGCTTTGCTTAAATCAAGAAAAACGGTTAATGCAATTTTATTATTTCCGAAATGTTTGGTGATTTTATTGACGAGGCAATTACAAGCAGCAAACCTAGAATGGTTGGGGCGGAAACCGAACTGGAATTTTGGTAAAGTTTTGCAGCGATTAAGATAGGAGAGCATACGCGTATGAACAGCTTTTTCCAGGATTTTGGAAAAAGCACTAAGGAGACTGATCGGTCTGTAGTTTTGTAAGAGTAAAGGATTTCCTTTTTGATAAATTGGTGTCACTTTGGCCTTCTTGAATGCTTCTATAAATTTACCAGTCACAAAAGACTGGTTGAAGATATAAGCTAAGGTTTTTAAGACTTGTTCAGGTAATACCCTCAATAGTTTTGCTGGGAAACCGTCTAGCCTGGAACTGTTTTTAGGTTTTAAACTTGATATAATGCGTTTAATTTCAGAGATTGTCATTGGGTTGAAGAAAAAAGAGTTTTTAGTGTTCGAGTTCTTGAATGAAGATTTTCGCTGATTAGAAGGTGGTAATTGAGCAGTCAGTTTTTTTGCTATACTTGAGAAGTACTGTATGTATTAAAGTGATCAGCTATCTTTTGTTCATCAGATACGATCGTGTTGTTTACTTCGACACAATTCGGAGGTTTATAACAACTTTTTCCTACAATTTTGTTTATAGTATTCCACAATTTTCTTGCGTCAGTTTGATACTTTTCTAGCTGCTGTTTGTAATATTTAGCTTTTTTTGTTTTAATAACTCGTTCATAATGATTTTTAATCTTGTTGTACTCGTTTTTGGAAAACACATTCGATTTCTTAAGAAATTTAAAGTAGGCTTTCTGCTTTAGTTTCATCAGTCTTCTGAATTCTCCGTCAAAGCACATATTGGAGACTGTTTTTGATACCTTTTTCATTGGAATCTCATTGATAAAACTTCTATTAAGAGTTTCAAAAAGTTTAGAAAAGCGTAATCCGGGTCAAGTTCAGTAAAAACAAAACCCCAATTTATTTCATTTAATTTTTGCCGAAATTTAGTTAAGGTGTCAGGGTTTATGTCTCTAATTAGCTGAAAAGTTTGATTAGCGTTTTTTTTGGGTAATTCAGTACATTGAATGATTGCAAAATGATCAGATACTAAGTCGGTTAAAACGGCACTGCTAATAGAAAATTTTAAGTTGTTTGTCCAAATGTTATCAATTAAAGTCATTGAAGTGGAACTGCGGGTCGGTTTGCTAATTAACGGATAATTACCATTAAAAAACATTTCATCGACGAAAGCATCAGTATTGCGATCAGGATTTAAGAGATTAAAATTAAAATCTCCCATAATGTAAATTAGTTTGTTTTCTTTTTCGACTAGATTTAAGAGGTTTTTTAGAATTATCATGAATTAGGTAATAGTTTGAGCGTTGCTACTTGGAGGATGATTTATGGTTCTGCAGATAATGTTCACAGTATTAATTTTAAGCTCAAAAAATGACAATTCAAAAATCCCTTCTACAAATTTATTTAGGTCTTCCCTAGGCCAATGAGATTGATTTTCGTGAATATAGGTTCCAACATCGCCACCCTTGTGTGTTTTACGAGGCACGCAGTGAAATCTATAATTTGGTAAATTTAAAAATGGCCCTTTTTGATTAATAGAAAGCCAAGTTTCAGTAATGCTTCAAAACGTGGGGCAATTGGGAAGATCATTCAGTAAAGACAAAAAATTATCAAAATTTTTAGTGTTGGCGAGTGATCGAATGTTGATGCACAAACTGATAAAGTGACCAAGGTTTTTATCCCTAACTAGACTCGAAACTGATTCAGCGCACATATAGGTGCTAGTGATGAAAAATGGGGAGTTTGGGGTGTTTAAATCTTTGTCAACGCTATCATTTAATGAGTCATCAAAAAAAGTATTTAAAGAGGTAGGGTCACGATCACGGTAGGTGCAGCATCGCTTCATGGGTAGCATTAACAAATACCAGCAGTACCGAAGACAAAAACGGTAGCAGTTTGCAATAGTAAAATTCACAAACATTTTAGCTAACAGCCAACGTTAGCCGATGCTAAAGGTTTCCTAGGATAGAAACTAATCATAAAAATATTGATGGATTGCACGTGACGTCATCACTTTTCGCGCCAAAAGTGCTGGACGTCAAAAAGCCAGTTCAGATCAATGCAAGTAAAAGTAAAATGGCCAAGTGAAATATTAATCTCGCCAACAGACAGAAAATAGCAAATCAAGCAACATTATTCTGCAGTCAGGATTCATTTTCGCTGCAAGCAGTAGTGTCGCTATTACTCGGTTCAACTTTAACATCATTTACATATAAATTGTAGCGACCATTTTCTATTTTCCAGTAACTCTTTTGTTTGGCTTGCCTTGCTGCTTTAACCTCCGGCATAAAAGATCGCTTTTGCATAAAAAATGCTTTCGGCAAATGATCACTGACGTAAACACATCGCTTTGCTATGGACTCATCATTCTCGTTGGAATTGGATAGGTTTTGCGAATGTATTAGAATATTGAGTCTTTTGCTATAACTTTCCTTCATTAAGGCGTGTGTGCTTGAGGATGCTGTTAGGGAGTTTAGTTTAGCTACTACTTCGTTAATTCTATTCGCCAGGCGTTGACAAGATGCGGTGGAAGCTTTAGAACACAATTTACTCTCGACTTCATCAAATTTCTTTTGTGTCTCTTTTTCAAGTGAAAACAGTTTTTCGCTAATGTAGTCAATTTTATCATTTAGCTGAGCTATATTGTCCGAGAAAGTCTTCATATAATTCAGTATTTCAGATAATTGTTCATTTATCGGGATAGGCTCCTTTGCTTCAGACTCCATCATTTTCAAAAAATTTTTCAAAAAATTTCCATCATTTTCAAAAAATTTTACACCATTTTCAAAAATTCTGATATACTGCTAACCTGTTTTTGCTTCACTAGCAGCTGCTCAGCAAAAAACTACCGCAGGCCGGAACTGCTTTTTGCAAGAAGATGCTATGAAAATCCCCAAAGTCCCAGGGCCCTCCGCAATGTAAATTCGGCCCGGGAATCATAGGCGTAGCCAGGGAGCCCGCCCCTCCTCAATTGAAATGCTACGAATGATAAAAATGTCACAAAAAAGACTATTGTTTCTTCTGTTTCAGTTTCTTTCAGTAACTTCGCGTACAACAGTACACGCATACAACAGTAATTAACAACAATATTGATCCACGGTCCCGGGCCCCCTCAATTTAATTTTTGCCAACCAATTCAAATGGGCTCCTTACAATAGTATTTAAATGGCCCCCAATTTAAATGGGCCCCCAACAATAATTTTGATCCAGGGGGCCCGGGCCCCTCAGTTTAATTTTTATCAACCAATTTAAATAGGCCCCATTCAATAATATTTTAATGGACCCCAATTTAAATGGACCCCCAACAAAAAAAATTGATCCAGGGGTCCCGGACCCTTCAATTTAATGTTTTTCAACCAATTTAAACGTATTACCCGAGTGAAATTAAGGGTTTTTATCGTAAAAGTCGCTATCTCAGGCCTTCATGTAACCTTTGTATGAACGTGATGCAATAACCAGGGACGGATTTAACAGATGGCACAGTGCCAGGGGCCCTGCGCTCATACAAGACTTTTTATGATCTTCAACCGTACTTGGCAAGAAAATATTGCGAAAATCCCAAAGTGCCAGGGGTCCAACTCAATGTAAATCCGGCCTGAGCAATAACGTGGTTAGTAGGCGTAACCATCTATTGTAGATTTTGCAATAATTATTCACCTCCACCTGCCAGTTTTTATGCAACAAAATACGTTTGAATAACAGTACACTTCTTTGTTCAACACGTCTCCAATTTAGACATTTTCACATTTTAACTATTCGTTTAAGCCCTCCCCCTTAAACGAGTCCCTAGTTACGTGCCAACATCACGCCACGGCTTCTGATCTTCCATTCTACGATATATTTGCCCCCACAAAAACTTCCTCTTTCGAAGTTTCTGATGACGTCATTGCATGTCATTTGTGATTTGCCACCCCCCCCCCCCCCGCAATCAAAACTCCTGGCTACGCCTATGCCGGGAATAATATGGTTAGTAAGCGCAACCATCTAGTGTACCATTTTTCAATAACAATTCACTTCCACTTCGTCAGTTTTTACGCACAAAATACTTCTAATTTATAAAAAAAATTAGCTTGGGAAAATACTCATTGTACAAATTATTGAATTTTTATTGAAAGGGTCTTGGCCCCCTGGTCGTACATGTACTCCTATAACTGGTTAATTTCATGTCAAAGCAATAATTTCTAAAGAAAATCTTCGTGTGGGTTATTATTTACTGCTAAAATATTGTAGGAGGCAATACAACTTACTTCACTGGGCTTAATCACTTACAAAATTTACTACCAAAATGAAAGGTTTTAAACGCGTTTTGAACTTAAATTGCAAGTAAAAGGAGGATTGAACAATTTAAGTTTTTTAATTGGCTTTCAAATGTTAAAAATCTAGGTTTTTCAAATGGCTCTGAACACGAGCGATATGTGATTCAAAGGCATTGAAATAGGTTTTTTCCCCAAAAAAATTAGAGAAAATTGCTCAGCGGCTGGGGGCTTCACCTCCAGACCCCCATAGTCTCCAGCGACTGGGAGCTCCGCCCCTAGACCCTTGCCTGTGATACGTTTGAGTTGCACAGCTTACTCGACACGTCTTTCAGGTTAGACATTTTCATTTTTTAAATATTGGTTGAAGCCCTCTCCCTTAGGAAAATGCTGGTTAAGTGCCATACCAGGCATGCCCTCTGATCTTCCATTCTACGATAACTTTGCATCCAGAAAAGTTTTTATTTTGAAAATTTCTGATGATGTCATTACATGTGATTTGTGGTTTGGGCCCACCCCCTCCCCAACCAAAAATCCTGGCTACGCCTATGACCAGAACGGCGGCTACTTAAAAAAAAAACAATGCGAAAAAGATTTCTTCCAACACGATTTGAGCCTGCAGCCTTTGAATTACCAGTCCACAGCCTGCAAGGGTCAAAACATCACAATTTAATTATTATCAACTTTATACTGCAGCACTGGGTCTAAATAGCCAAAATTAAGCTTGCGACAAGACATCATCTCTAGATCAAGTGGCAGAGCCGTTGACCGGTATTCCAAAGCCTGCAGGTTCGAATCCTGTGGAAGGATAACTTTTTCGCATTGCTTGACTTTAAGTAGCCGCCGTTCTGATGACTTTTCCCTTGGCTTCCGCGCTGGCAGCTTTTAGGCTAGAAGCACACCAAACGATTAGCATTTTATTGCTGTGTCGTTAAAACAACCTTTCACGCATAGTTCTCATTGGGGTAAACATTCTATTACTTTAAGTTTAGAAATGTTGGATTCCTGAGAATATATTCAAAAACAGTGGCTTGAGGTTCAATTTCCAGATAATTGTTTCAGACCAAGATCTTTAAATATGCTATATACTTCAGAATCGCTGCATGATGTTCAATGTCACAGACATACTGTAGTGTCAACATAGAGATAATCTCTGTAAAAGCACGCTGCACATAATACTAGCGTGACCCGAAGTTCAAAAAGTTAGTTCGCTGGTGCGTGATTACGAGGAGTAGGCGTAACCAATTATATTATTACAACAACTATATTATTTAACTTAAACTTCCAAATTGTTGTCGTAGTTGCATATTTATCCTTCTGTCATCGAACAGCGTCAGACGCACCTGGTTAGGAGTTTCCAGTGATCCAATGTTCCTGTGGATTTTTTGCAGTTTTTTATCCATTGAATTTGCTGGTTGTTCGAAGCCATTAAACTCGGATAATCATCGTATAGCATCCTATCGAGGGACGCAACAACGTGACTAGGGTGCAGGTTGAACCTGGTCATGCGATGAAAGTCGACATAAAAACAACGCCTTTACCCACTCGGCCATTAGCCGACGATTCATTACATTTTAAAACCTAATGTGCAATGAAAAATACATTTGAGTCATTACTGTATTTGTTTTGTTTACGTAAAATGAGTAATTTCTAATTTGTTTGAGTAATTATTTGCTTTGTTTATGCAACATTGCAGAAGTATGCAATGGCATAGTGGATTGTTCAGATGAGAGCGATGAAGACCAAACCAAGTGCTCTAACTGCACTGAAGCAAGGAGTTTTTTGTGCAATTGCAATGGTCATGGAAATTGCTCTGAAGATTTTCCTCCATGCATAAAAACATCAGGTAAAAAAGCAAAATTTTTTGAATAATATAGTAGGCAAAAAAAATATACTGCCACGATGCAATGAAGTATTGAAAAACTATCAGTATTACATTGCTACACCTCATTTATGAGAACTGTTTAGCACCGAAATTACACCAATGCATTTTGGTTTTTTGGACAGCGAGGAAGCTTAGAAAGTACTGTAAAGTGAAAGTGTATAACTGGTTTATGAAATTCAGCTGCTCTTGTTTTATTGAAACTCTTCGGTGCGTTTAATATTTTTATCAGCTGTTGAAGAGTTTTATTAAAAATTTCATCGATCGAGTGATTCCGTGTCCCAAACTTTAGGGGCACAAAAAAAGTCGTTATCTTATTTTCTTGCAGTATCGCGCTGCCCATCATGTTACTAACTTCTAAGCTACTCTTAAGAAGAGTTTTCTCGAGATTATTTGCTGTTGGTCACAGTTATGTAGTCCGATTTGACCTGACAGAGCGAGAAATTAACCTCAGATTTGGGTGCGAATTGGTAACCACAAGATGGCCGTAGTTTAAACAAAATCAAGACTGCTATGTTGAAACGTTATGTGGTGTGCAGTTAAGCGCGGGTAAAATGATTTAGAATAAAGGTTACAGTACAATAAATTATTAGTACAATAAATAATAAAACCTATGGTTTGATACTGGTGCTACCCAACCACTTGGTCGTATCTTAGCTGCACTGCTCTACACACATATTATTAAACCTCTGTCGACAACTATTATTTTTTTCAGTCGTCTAAATTAGTAATTTGGGATTGCTACTACTGGTTAGGTGCTACAGATGCTGCTCAAACAATGCTTTTCTAATCAAATGAAATCATTCATGGTACTAGTTCTATGACGCCGAAGCGTGTAACAAGTTTGCGTGGCCCATTTCAGCGTTATTGCGCCCGGGCAACACAGCTCTTTTCGAGGAAATGTCGCAGCGGTGGCGTGCAATTGGCAGCACTATGTCCGATTTGACTGGTCTGAGATTTGAACCTCAGGCCTCCCGCTCCAGAGATGGACGCGTTTTTGCTTGACCGACCGGCTTGTTGTCGACTAGCTTTTGTACTAACAATCAATAATTATTTGAACAACTCCTCCAGGTTTTAGATTTACCTGCATTTTGTGTGCCTGCATGTGTACGCTGAAAAGTGTGATTGATTAGACCTACATTATGCATACTTCAACGGGCGTAACAGGCGCGGTAGCAATCATGCAAATAGCAATCGCTTTTTTGTCTTCAAAATAATCTGCATGTCATAACGTCTGACATTATGTCGCTACTTCCTTTTCCTGACTCTACGTGTTATGATTGTGTTATTCTACATTTGCTATTGTTGTTCCTTTTGGTAGTCAAGAATGAAAAAACAATGAATGAATGAATAAATAAATTTTCGGCTGTTTTTCAAATCAAATGAAATGATTTGATTGTTCAATGCTCAAGTCAGAATCTTTTATCTGTTTCTTTTTTTTTAGCTTGCTTTTATTGAGGAAGGTGCAGGCCAATAACGTGCATGCCAATAAAGAAGGTGCAGGCCAATAACCAATAACTTGCTTTTATTGAGGAAGGTGCAGGCCATTAACCAAATTACTTCTATCATTAAAATGGGCATGAATTGAGAAAAAACAACAAAGTGTTATCTATTATCATTCTGCATTGGTTTAAGAATCTTTTTTTTGTCACTGTATCAAAACTAAGTCTTAGGTGGCTCTTTTACGTCTGCTGTGACATGAATACCTGAGTGTCGTAAGATCGTACAGCAATCAGCTAGAATTTGTATCGACAAAATGTACTGCATATTTTCCCCATAAAAGCTTTCTCTGTGTAGCCTATATAAAAAATTCTATTTGAATAAAATTGAATGAAATTAATAACTGCGATTTATGTGTATTTATACACCTAAACTATTAATTTGAATTGTAGGCCACTGCGATGGAAACAACGACTGCCAAGATTGGAGCGATGAGTGGGGCTGCGACTGCGCTGAAGAATTAAGATGTGCTTGCAGCCGAAATGGACAAATTTGTCCAATAGGCCGTCAATGCTTCACTCAAGCGCGTAAGTATCTCACGGCATACTTTTTTCGCTCTCTGACTAAACTACCACCAGATTTCTCGGCAAAGAGTTAGCAAACTTCTACCGTAACGCACGAGTAACAATAAACAACGCAAAAAAAACTTCATAAATGAAATCAAGGACTTTTATAATCAAATCAAGGATTTTCCGTACTTTTATTGATTAACTCGATCACATGACCACATGACTGTTTGTTCCTTTATGTATGAACGATAACATTAATACACTAAACAAACAAAAAACATAAAAAATAACAAAGCATCAAAAAAATAAAAATAAAAGAATAAAGCAGCAAAAAAACAAGAGAAAAAGTTACGAAGCCCTAGTAGAGAACTCTTCCGCCACTGTAGACTTCGTATTATTTTATTCGTTAAGTTTGTGTTAGCGTACAGCTCAATTGATCATATAGTTTTTTACGTTGGTAATCAAAACGGTACTTTTCCACGTCGATTGTCAAACTGGCAATGTGCCCTATTTTGAAAGAAGTTACACTGGGATTACCATAAAATTGAAACCTCAGTTTAAATGGGTTTGATGATTGATGAAGTCATCACTTTGACTTGGATTGAACATTTTTTATCAATAAACAACTAGTTGAAAATTCGTATTGTGATGTCGTCAAATTTGAGAAACGATATTGATGAAATCACTTTTATGACGTCATCAAATCACAACAACCACTTAAAGGTAATTAAAATCTGTACAGTTAAGCGGTAAAGCGTTCGTCTCTGGATCGAGAGGTCTTAGGTTCAAATCTCGTACCGGCCAAATTGTACACAGTGCTGCCAACGGCTTGCCAATGCTGCGACATTTCTTCGAAAGGAGCTGTGTAGCCGGGGCGCAATGATGCGGACATGGGCCTCGCAAACTCGTTACACGCTTCGGCGTAATATAGCGAGTATAACGAAACAATTGATTTGATTTGATACCCAACAAAACATTTAATGCTTTTACGTCTTTCAGAGATAGGAATTAAATTGAGCGAGAAACTAAATTCGATTAAAACAGCAAAGACTTATAGTTGAAAAGAATAACCAAATGTTTAAACGTTTTGGACTTAAAAAAGTTCATCATCAGTAAAAACGAAGCCGAAACAGCTTCTTTATTAAAGAACTGTCGCACACTTTTTATACTTTTTGCTGTTTAGATTTCATTTGTACTGGAGTTGGACGTTGTTAAGATTTAAATGTTAAAAAATTTTGTTGTTTTTGATAAATGTTTTGCTGTTTTTAATCAAAGCATACTGTAACTCGTAAAAATGTCATTACAAAGTTCAGCATGGATTAGATATACTATACTAGACGTTAACATTTAAGATAGCATTAATTAGTTCTCCAGAAAATTTTTATTGACTCAAAATTTAAGAATTGACGAAGGATGGGTGGCAGAAACTTTTTCAGTTCTTTGATTACTTTTTGGAGTGGTCTAAAGCTCAATAACCTAAACTGGGCTAAACACTTTAAATTTGAAGGCTTGGTATTACTAACCTATCGAATTTTTTTTAATGTGCCTCGTTCATTTTGCGTTTTGTTTTTCAACTGATGATTATATAGTGGTTTGCAAGAATAACTTGAACCAATATCTCCGTTTTGCTTCTGTTACGTTATTTCCAGAAAAGTTTTTTTTTTTGTGAAAGGCTTTAAAATTGTAATAGTTTGTTATGTACCTTTTCAGAACTCTGTGACGGTCGTAACGATTGCAACGACACAACTGATGAAAGTTCATGTGCAATGTGTCCGAATTCGCGGCCAAATGCATGTGATTGTAACAAAGTTGGTTCAATCAATTACCCTTGCACGAATGGAAGTTTGCAATGTTATGCGGATAATCGTAAGTAATTAATTTATGGTAGTTGACATAGGTTTTGGTAGGATTTTTGATTGGGGGGGCAAACTACAAATCACATGAAATGACGTCATCAGAAGTTTGTAAATGAAGAACGTTTTGTTGGACAAAAATATCTTAGAATGGAAGATCAGAAGCCGTGGCCGGGTTTGGCACTTAGCCAGGATTTTAGTAAAGGGTGATGCTTAAACCAAAAGTTAAAAAGTGAAATCGTCTAAAGTGGGGGACGTGTTGAGTGAAATAGTGTTAGTCAAACGGGAATGTGGGGGCGGAATCACCAGCCGTCGGAGGCTATTTTTAGTAATTTTTCAGGAAAAAAAAAGTCATTTTAATGCGACTGGATCACATTTCGCTCGTGTTTAATGCAATTTGAAAAAACTAGATTTTAAACATTTGATAGCCAATTGAAAAAACTGAATTATTCAATCTTCCTTTTACTTACATTTTAAGTCCAAAACAGGTTTAAAATTTTGCATTTTGGGGTTAAATTTTGTAAATGATTTGGCCTAGGTAGAGGGAAGGAAGGTACATTGCCTCGTGCAATATCTTGGCAGTAAATAATGACCTACTCGTAGATTTTCCGTAGAGATTTTTGTTTTGTCATAAAAATAACCAGTTGTAGGAGTATATGTACGGCCAGGGGCGCAAGCCCCTCAATTCAAATTCCATAATTTGTTCAATGAGCATTTCCCCAGCTAATTTATTTTTCAAAGGTATTTTGTGCGTAAAAATTGGCGAAGTGGAGCTGAATTGGTCCTATTGAATAGATGGTTCCGTCTATGCTAACCATGTTATCGACCGGGGCCCCTGCAACTTTGGGAATTTTTGCAACATCTTCCTGCCAAACATAGATACGAAAAAAAGTATTATGATCTAAGCGCGATACCCCTGACACAGTGCCATATGGTAATCCTGCCCTTGTTGTTGTTTTAAAGTTCATAAAAAGGTTAGATTAGGGAATGATGTAGCAAAGTTTAGGAAGAAAAACCCTTATTTTCTCTCGCGAAATACATTTAAAATGGTTGGCAACAATTAGATTGAGGGCGTCAGGGTTCCCTGGTCGTCAATATGACAATATTATTGGTTATTACTGTTGTACGCGTGTATTTTTGCACCCGAAAATTGCTAAAAGAAACTGAAATTGAAAAAACAATAGGCTATTTTGATCATTGGTGGAATTTCATTTGGGGGGCTCGTTTCCTCCTTGGCTACGCATATGAGTATAGATAGTACAAAATATAGCTATGAGTATAGATAGTACAAAAACTCGTATCTAAATTTTTAAATTTCTATTTTTTTGATTTTTTTTGAAAGAACTACTCCTAAACCTCAGCGCAGCAAACACGACAGTTATGGGGCGCAGTTTGTCTAAAATATTTGTTTCATTTTATAAGGACAAATTTTGCTAGGATTTGACATATCTACTGCAATATGACATATTGCAACACTATGTAACATATCTGCTGCAATATGACATATTGTAAGACTATGTAACATATCTACTGCAATATGACATATTGCGCTGCAATATGTGACATATTGTTGCAATATGTCACATATCGTTGCAATATGCACATATTGCGCTGCAATATGCACATATTGTTGCAATATGTCACATATCGTTGCAATATGCACATATTGCGCTGCAATATGCACATATTGTTGCAATATGTCACATATCGTTGCAATATGCACATATTGCGCTGCAATATGCACATATTGTTGCAATATGTCACATATTGTTGCAATATGTCATATTGAAGTAGATAGGTTGCATATTGCTGCATTATGTCATATGGCAGTAGATATGTTACATAGTCTTACAATATGTCATATTGCAGCAGATATGTTACATAGTGTTGCAATATGTCATATGGCAGTAGATATGTTACATAGTCTTACAATATGTCATATTGCAGTAGATATGTTACATATTGTTGCAATATGTCATATGGCAGTAGATATGTTACTTAGTCTTACAATATGTCATATTGCAGTAGATATGTTACATATTGTTGCAATATGTCATATTGCAGTAAATATGTCAAATCGTACCAAAATTTGTCCTTATAAAGTGAGAAGAATGTTTTAGACAAACGGCGCCCCATAGACAGTTTAGTTAATTAGCAGTCAAATAGTGATGCCTTATTAGTACTTGATAATGAAAATTCCCAACTTGTTTTTCGAAAGCTGTGCTGCGTGGCTTTCAATGAAATTCGGTGTCACAAATACACAGTTTCATCTAATTTGCATAAAACCGCAGTCTTTAATACTGTTAGTAGGCATCAATTGTGCTGTTGGTGACGTTTGAGATCGTAGAAACTTAATTATTAATCGTTTGCGCGCTTTATGGCCTAAAAACTGTCAGCTTGGAAGCAAATGTGGTAGAAGCGTAAATACTCCTATAGTAAAAACTTACTAGAACAGTGAGTACCAGTACTAAAATAGTCATTGCAAAAATGTTTATCTTCCCACGAAATGTAAACTTGGTGCAGCCTATAGATTATTATCAGTCCACTGCTTTAACAATTGCCAATACTTATGGGGAGTGGACTTCTTTAGCTGTACTTGCAGAGCAGTAAACTGGTAACCGATTTTGGATGCAGTGAAAGAATCCTTTGTAAGTTTTAGTCAAAGTTTTACAGGAAATGATCCTGTTTCCTGTCAAAGTTTCACTGAATGTCAAATTTTCACTGGAAATGATCCTGTGAAAGAATAACCTATTTGCAATGCGTATTCTACCAGTCATCGTTCAAATGGTTCTAATTAAGCTTTTCGCGCTAATAGCGTTTTGATACTACTCGTACAATTTTAGCAACTATCAGTACTATTAAATCATTTTAACTCCTATTAGTGCTTTGTTGTTTTTGCGCAAACTTTTAGATTTGTTTTTATGTTGTAACACTTTTTTTAATCTTTTATTATTGATGACATCATACCAAATAACTAAACTTCAAATCTAGACTAACTTTTTATGTGTGCGCAATATATCATGCGTTATGCTGATGCACTACAGAGAGCAGATCTACGCTAGAGATTGAGACCCAAAGAAAATTATTAAGAAAAATTACGTAGTAATGGGTCAAAAACAAAATTGTTAATTACAATTACTTAATCTGAACCATGCGCTTCAATGAAGATATTTCCTACTTTGAAGCCAAATACACTTCTTTCACAAAAATGTTTTATAAGAATACCAGACTCATTTTTGCTCCACAACGCATTGGTAAGTATTTAAAGATTATTTTGCCGTTTCTATATTACTATAGCTGATTGGTCTAACAATAGTCATGATCTACAACAAAAAACAACTTTTAACCATCAAGCAAGATTAAACTTGTGTCACTTTATTGATCAATAAAATTAAGAACAAATTAAGAACAAATAAGAATGAAAAGTAGCTCAAATTTAGGATTAACCAGCCTAAATTGAAAATTTATTGGTTTTTATAAGAGTGGAAAACAGTCTAGCAATGTGGAAAAAGCAACATACACTGCGTAGCTACAATAAAATTTAAGAATGAGAGTGTGTGAGGAATTTCTAGGTTCATCCACAAAGATAAAAGCAACAGCTTATCAAATGTCAATCATTTTCCATTGATTGCAATTTTAGTTTGCTCTCTTGCGTTAATTTGCTGCGCAGCTGTCATTGCACAATATGCCCCGACACAAATATTTCCATTTGGCTAGGTTTACCGTATTTTTGAAACTGAAAAACGGAACGGCCTCAACGGAACAAAAGTATACTCTGAGCATTTTTTGCAATGAGATCTATGAAGACCTAAGCAAAGAAAAGGTCTTCGCGTCTGGTAACCGCAAATTTTCTAAATTTACGCGGATTTTGAGGTAAAGACCAAAAGAAAAAAAAGTTTTTGATTGGGGCTTCTCAGATTTCCCCGGGTTCGGCCTCTCAGACATTTCAGTACACCAAGACAATCTCTTTGACCAAAAACGGGATTTTATGGTTACCGCACGGGACAAAGACCAGGTAAGGGGATTGTCCCGCCCAAATCGGGACATGGGAAGCCTACATCTGGCTAATCTCGTGTATAGTAAAAAGTTTGAACCTGAGAGCTACTTAGCATTTCAGAATCTTATATTGAATCTCTACTCATATTTTACATTTTCTCAAAACCGAAAAGATTTACCAAAATTAAACTTTAACTATCGATTGATTACAGTAAGTACAGCGCACTATTACTCTTCTGAAAGTGTCACGATACTTTTTAAAAAAATTAACAAATGATTATATTAAAACAGTAAAATATGACATAGTTGGTTTTGTAGTCCCATTGATGTTGTGATGTTGTACGTATTGCCATATCTGTAATTAATATAAAAGTTTGAATCTTTTGTCTGCTGGTACTAGTAGTATTGTTACATTTAAAAGACCGTGAAAACATCTCATCTTACAAGTGATACAATTTTAATGAAATTCATCATTTCAAATTACTTATTTTATTTAATTTATATGATTTACATAATTCTTTTAGAATCATTCTACTAAGATCAATCCTATAAGTACAACTTGTAATAAGAACGAATAATATTGTAATTGCCAGATTGTTTATAATCATATAAAGTCGATTGCTTGAGTAATTTTTGATTACTCTTGTTGGTTTCCGGTGTTAAGCATTTTTACATGTTCGTTTTTCAATCCTGATTCTTGGTTCATGAGTCTGTTTATTGCTGAGTCAGGCCAAAAAGATTCTTAAATTACGAAAGAACCTCGCCAATCAAAGAGCTGATAAGTCACCAAAAGAACATCACCAACATATGAAGTCTTTGATTGGCACTATTTTTTCGTACTTGGTACTTTTTGGCATGGCTCAACAATCAGCAGGCACCAGAACCGAGAACCGGTCTTGTAAAGTGACATGCAAAATCGCTAATTGATAGTATGATATTGATTAAAGACCTATTTTGTGTAGAACAATGCGACGACATAATGGACTGCAGCAGCGGGAGCGATGAATGGGAATGCCCTTGCAATGAGTCGAGTTGCGCCTGCAAATCCTTTAGAAACAGTAGTGTGTGCATAGGTGAAACATCTTGCTACACCTCAGCAGGTAATATCGTAATTGTAAGCGCTTTCATATTCCGTTTTCAGCATTTTGTAGTATTAAAATTATTAAGACAAGGAAAAAAGTTTTTTTTATGGATATGAAATAAGTGTCGATTCACTACTCGTGGCTATTCTTCGAAGTAGCAACAAAGCAATAAGTAAATTACTTAGATCGGCATTCAAATCAAGTTTTTTACTGTAGACCAAAATGTAGGAATAAGCTTGAAATGTATTCTCATCAAATTTGAACTCTCTACATTTTACCGTTTTCAAGATTTTACAGCTTAAAATTAGCAATTTTGATCTTACTTTAGTGTTGCCATTTTGGCAGTATTGTAACAGAAGATTAACTTTTGGAAAGCTGGCTTACCTTTACTTGAAAAGCCGCTAATTTACAATTTTGACCTGTTACTTTTTTTTGACAACAAGCCTGCCGCAACACATTTATTGAGAATTAGGAACATGCTGTAGCTTTTCGAAAGTTTGTTTCTAATTGGCAACTCTGGCAAAATTTCTAAAGGAAAAAACCTTTCTAAGGGGAAACATAAAGTGTTATATCTCGAGAATGGAAGGTCGTAGAAAGCCCAAATTTCGTAATGGTGGTCTTTAGATTTGTCAAAGTTTTCTTGAAAGAAAACCGACCAAAATAAAAACCTTGGACCTGAATGCTCTTTTAAAATTAGATCGCTAATCGGAATTTAGTTGTAAGGTACTAGTCAATACTGTTTGAGAGTATTTAGTAGAGTAAACTGCTCTACGTGAATGTTATTTGTTGCTATAGTGCTTACTGTTTATGTATGTCGCAACGTACCGTACGTGTGTATATATTGTGCACTATATTGGATTCTTGTTCATTAAGTTTCAAAATTACGAAAGTTCACGTCAAAACGCCTAGTGCTGAATCGAATATGTTTTGTTTTATCTTAGCTTTGTATTTTTTCGTCAAGCGTTAGAACTTTGGTGATGAAATACAAACTCTTATTATTTGTGTAAGGGAAATAACTAGTTTGTTGTCACTTCATAAACGAAAAAATTGATAAAAAAGAACTTTTCATGAATTCAAAGCTCTTCAGAAAGTAGTTGTTTTCACCTTAAATCAATCTGAACATTTGATTAGTTTTTTTTGGCATCACAGATAAATGCAATGATATTCTAAACTGCCGAGACGGTTCTGACGAATGGAATTGTACCGATTGCCGTGGACGGCAAGAAAGTAGTCATTGTGCTTGCAAGTTCTTTCAAAGCAATGAAGTTTGCGTCGGTGTGCGCAGTTGCTTTACCCAAGAAGGTGGGTAATTTGTACTGCGATAGTATGTATCTTTGTTTATAATATTTTAGTTGTGATGTTTTGACGTTTGCTTGCCAAAGCTTTTAATATTTAGTCGTTTGCGTGCTATCTGGCCTAAAAAGCTACCAGCGCAAAAGCCTAGGGAAGAGTCACCAAACCGGCGACCACTTAAAAACAAGCAATGCGAAAAAGCTCTCTACATGCAGGAATTGAACCTGCAGCCATTGGAATACCGGTCCACTGCTCTTAAGTAGACCGGTAATCCAAAAACTGCAGGTTCGATTCCTGCGGGAAGACAGCTATTTCGCATTGCTTGTTTTTAAGTGGTCGCCGTTCTGGTGAATCTTCCCTAGGCTTTCGCGCTGGTAGCGTTTTAGGCAAGATAGCACGCAAACGATTAAAGTATTTTTGTTTTTGATTTGAGTAAACTGTAAAAAAACATACTTGTGACAGCATCGTGAAAATCATCACATTATAGAAAACAACACTGCACTGGAATCCTAGCTGAGGATCAGACTTTAGTTAAACCTCTACAGAGTCTACAGTATTATGCTGATAGTTTATAGGCCAAATATCGGACTTCTCATGGCAAAATTTTTGCAGCTTTTTTTTGAAGAAGCAGAGTTTAATCTGGAAAACGAGTTCAAAAACAACAGGTTTAAAATCAGAATGATAATATTCCTGCAAAACGAAATGATATTTTGACTAAGGGCTATGTCCAGCAGAACGGTTGGTAAATTTTGCTTTAAAGTCAATGAGTCGGTGCTGGGTGAAATACCATTTCTTAGAAGCGGGTGCATTGCATATTAATTTTATACCGCTGGTCAAATATTAGACAGAAGCAGCTTTTTCTTTGTTTTATATTGTAATTATAACGTTTAACCGATCAGTGGTCGAGTGAATAGAGCGTCTGCCACTGAAATGGTAGACTCGAGTTCCATTCCCGGTCGGATCAAACCAAATACCATAAACATTGGTATTCCTAGCTCAGAGCTGTAAATGAACGGAAAAGCACGAATCCCAACCGGCCCCTAACCTGAAAGCATAAGCCCGAACCCTACTCAAAACCGAAAATTGATTTGAAGGCAAAACCAGGCCCGAAAAAGCCCGAAAGTAAAGTTATGTCCGAAAAATTGTACGATTATTGCTGGAAAGCGGTTAAAATATAACTGCTTACTGCTGATCAGTTGTAACGCAGTAATAATAATTGTGTACTAATGATCGTATGATGCTTAAACTAAATCGTCATTCAGAGTTTCAAAGTAATTTTAATTACATTTTTGTAGCATCTAAAACTCTAAAACACTGTACAAGTACGTATTTCAAGCCCGAATTAAGCCCGACATTTTGTCAATTTCATGCCTAAAGCTGGCCCCGAGCCCGATCCGAAAAAGCCCAGCCGGGCCCAATTTAAAACTTTGTCACAACTTTCCTGTTTTGATGTTCAGCAATTAAAAAAGCACATCGTGAAGCCTCCACCGTTGGTAGTACGCTGATGGAAAACGGCAGTTTGACTCAAAGACCAAAAGGTTCCTTCACTGTCTCCTGACCGAGGCAACTTGGTGAATAAAATGTAATTACAATTATAAATTTATTTAAGGTGTATTATTAAAAAGATATCTAGATTTTATTGGTATACTAAAACTTTGGAGACAGCAAAGAATTGTAACGTTGCGCTAAGTCATCAAAATGATGTTTCTCCAGAAAAATGTGACGGAATAGATGATTGCCCTGAAGAACCAACTGACGAGCAAGACTGTTTTTGCCCCAACGGAACATTCACTTGTGATTGCTTCAATACATCAATTCTGAATCGCGAAAGATGTGGGATACGTGAAGGTTGTATTCCAATGGAAAAAGTATACGATGGCGTCCAAAATTGTCCTGATAGCAGCGATGATCCTCACGTGATCTCTTCTCAAAGCATGCAATGTGACGGTTGCAATAACTTTACTCTATGGAGATTCAATAGCATGGAGGGGTGCTCTCTCCTACAACCTGAATTGTGTGATCCTTCCACTTGTAAAGGAATTCCAAGTTCGCAGTGCACTGATCAAAGTTGTACACGAAGAGACTTTGTTTGCTTCTCCTCATGCAACAACACGGATGTCGATTGTCGTCGTTTTTTTCAGTGTGAAAACAATCGGTTAATACTTGCTTCTAAATTTTGTAATGGCGTTCCTAATTGTGATGATGGGAGTGATGAAATTCGAAACGGATTCGGACTTTCATGTCAGTTATCGGAAAACTCCACATTTTCCTGCGTCCTTCCGCAATCAAATTTAGATGACGATATGACTCCTCAATGTTACAATGACACCGATGTTTGTGAGGTAAATGGATGCTTTCAATGCGTTGATGGTTCGTTGATGATTGCATCCGATCAAGTTTGTGACGGAATAGTCAATTGCCAAGACTTGTCGGATGAATGTTTATGTCGAGACAACCTCGGGGTGGAGATTTGCATGTCACGATTTCCAGGACAAATAGGCGCTTTAGAATGTGAAGGCATCAACATAGACTGCGATGAAGAGATAAGCTCAACTCACATTACTCAACTCAGATGCTCAGAGAATCAAAACGGTACGAATTCTTCTTCCAACGAACAAAACAAAATATCCTGCTATTCGAAGTTTGGTATTATTCTTGCCGACCGCTGTAACATGATACCAGAATGCAGCGATTTTAGCGACGAGTGTAATGAAGACGACCCGTGCCCAAATGCGGCAGCTTTTTGTGAGGATGGATGCCGCAACTTTTATCGTATGGGTGATCGCTATTGCAATGGATATATAGACGAGGCATTTAATTTCTTAAAGAACGATAGCTGTGAAAGAGGGTTTGATGAGGATGAAGAGATTTGCCCAAAACGATTTTACTGCATTGCCGGAAGACAGATCAGCATTTCGAGTGACTTAGTTAATGACAACATAAGAAATTGTGACGACGGTTCAGATGAAGAAGCTATTTTTTCATCTGAATTAGAGATGATCAGAAATGTTGCTATACGTTATTTAATATGGATTATTGCATTTGTCACTATTTCCGGTAACGCTTATGTAATTATTTACACAACTCAGCTTATTCGTAAAACGCAGATGCATGAAATGATACGAGTGAACCACATTATAATTTTAAATCTTGCCATTGCAGATTTTATGATGGGAATATACTTGCTAATAATCTCTGCCAAAAGTGTTCAATTTAGTGGAAGATATGGTTCATTTGACTTGGCATGGCGGTCAAGTGATCTATGCACAACGGCAGGCAGTTTGGCCATAATCTCTAGTGAAACGTCTGTGTTTATTATGACGACTTTGTCATCGTTTCGCTTGGTAAATGTTCTTGCTCCAATAAAATCTCTACTATTCCCATCCTGGCCCTGGTTTCTTGTTTTGGCTCTTCTTTGGTTTTTTGCTTGCTTAATTGCTGTTTTTCCTGCTGTCTTTCTATTTTCAAATTATTTTATTTACCAAGTGTTCTTTGATGTCCCTTTTGCACGAAACAGAACTCTTTCAAGAGAGCAGATCATTACAGTTGGATGTCGATATGCCAGTCTCAAGAATTCTTCTTACAACTTAACCAGCAGCGATTGGCAGACTGTGTTACCTGCAGTTGATGTCCTATTTCCCAATGCCGTTAGGCAAATCGGTTATTATGGAGAAACTAGCCTATGCATGCCAAGATTCTACGTTGATATTGATGACCCTGCCGCCATTTATTCTCTTGTGATTATAGCTATCAATTTCGTTTCTTTTGTTTATGTTTGCTTGAGCTATATTGTTATTTACAAAATAACAACAAACCGTCCAGTTAGCAATAAACTAGTAGATCAGCAAAATGCTAGAATGCAGAAAAAGATAGCTCGTTTGCTTGCCACGGATTTTATATGCTGGATACCCATTTGCATTATTGCTTTTGCTAAAGCATCTTTGAAGTTTGACTTGCCAAATGACCTATATGCTGCAACGATAGCTTTTCTTCTTCCGGTTAACAGCGCTTTGAATCCTCTGTTGTACTCTAATTTCTTTGAAAGGCTTATTGAAAAGATATCCTGCTGTAGAAAGAAAAAACAAGAAAGCACACCACAGAATAGCAAAGCAACAAGTGAGAGCAAACTCACATCAGAGAGAAGTGATAGTCTTACGGTTACTCAAAATACTAAAATATGAAAAGGAAGCAATGTGTAATTCAGTTTGCCTGCAGAGACTGTATGTTTTAGCTTGACTTGTTGGTTTTGCACGTTTTACGATGAGTTTAATTATCATTATTACTTTTTGAAGCTTAACTCTTGCATTGTACATAAAAAAAGTAATAATGTGAATTTCGTACTGCAAACTTTTATATTTGTTTGAAGAGACATTGCTTGAGATCAGTTTTATTGATAAAATGAGAACTAATTGAGGTAATAAAGAGGTTCCCAAACCTTATTCCACTATTCCTATTATCTGCGAAAATAGATTTAATTTGTTTGTCGCCGTACTATTGGCAACCCTGCGTTTCGAACTTTTTTCACATCAGAAAAGAATGACTTTGCAAAATTTCTAACAGAAAGCAAAGCGATTTTTGAACCTTAACAAACATTGCGGTACATATTCTGCAAGAAATTTTGCAAAGTCATCCTTTTCTGATGTAGCTAAATTTGGAAAGACTGAGTTGCCAACGGCACGGAGTCAAGCTGATTAGATCTATTTTTTCCTGATAAGGAAAATAATTGAACACGGTCAATGACACTTCTTTATTATCTCAAGTAAGTTAGTTCTCATTTCTTCAATAAAACCGATTTTACGCAGTATCTCTTTAAGTAAAAAAGATTTGATGGATGAATGCTGGTAACAGCCGTGATTATAACTCGAGTCATTTGTATAACTGTACAACATTGTGTTGATAGCAACAACTATAACACCTTATCAAATCGAAAGATCTGAGAAGATTCTATGTGTAACTTTCCGAAAATTGTCTCTGCATATTGAGTTTAGAAACTGTTGCAAGCATAATTACCCGGAAAAACTTTTCTTGAATACAATTTGAATTGTTTATTCTGGTAGTTTCTGAGATCGTTTCATTGGTAAATTTAAGCTTAAAAACTGCAATATTTTTGATTGTTTTATTGTGATTTTGCCATTGATGTATTGGACACACACATACAGGCGCGTATCCAGAAATTCACAATGGGGGGCTAATTTGGGGGTCTGGGGGCGGAGCCCCCGCGCTCAAAAATTTTTCTTTTTTTTGGCAAAATAACTTAATTTTAGGGCTATTTTAATAAAAAATAATGTTTTTAAAACGTGGCATAGAAATTGGTTGCGCAACATGATTCAACTGATTGCATTAATGAGCTATGTGGGAGGTGGCTAATGATAACATTGTAGCTTTCTTGTTAACATGCTGGTAAATCATAAAATTCTGTTGTTCATTAAAACTCACACGGAGTAATCTATTTCGTCTGTTTTTTATTAAGAAAAATAATTGGGAGGGGGGGGGGCTAATGAAAAGGTATTTGAGAGAAGTGATTGGTAATTAACTAACACTGAATGGCCCCCCTCCCCTTATTTCTGAGTGTAAGATATATTTCTTGATAAAACCTATATGCTTGGAATTTATACATTAGCGATCAAATTTGATTGCTTATTTTTGGGCATTTTTTGAAAGTTTTCATTAATTTGTGACTTTTATTTTTGACAAATTAGCCCCTCCCTCCAGAATATGTGTTTCAAAAGATGCTTTAAATCACTTTTTAGTCCATTCCAGCTCAAAAAACAGTCTCAGAAAAGCTAAAAACGTGGTATTTTCCTTATTCTGCATTTTGGTTGACAGGCCAATGGGGGGGGGGCTATAGCCCCACCCCCCCCCCTGGCTACGCTACGGCACACATACAAATTACACTATTTATCATACCGGTTAAAAGAAATGTTTATAAAAATTTGCTTGTAGTGGAACGCTCATTATCCGAGCGCAAATCATTCGAAACGCCTATTTTCCTTAACTTCTTAAAAAAAGTCATTACAACCTGATGTCTCATTTTGAAGAAGAAAGAAGCAGTTTTTCAACGTGCAGCTATACTTGGTTGTGAATATGGTTCTAAAGATAAAAAATACTATAAAAAATAAGTGATTACTGCAAACTACAATAAATCACAATCTATGTGTATTGTATACTGTGCATATATACGTTTATATGAATTTTTTGATATTTGGCGTTCTACTGTATATCAACATTTACTTCCCTTAGCAATGTACTCAAGCAATAAACAATTTTTTGGAAGCTATAGAAGTTGCTTGGCAAGATACTGCTCATAACGATAGCTTTATAAAATCTGAAACGTTGTGCATATGAAAGTGCGAAAAAAAAAAATTACTAGCGGAAAGGGCTTCGCGGCCAGACTCCATGATCCTTGGCGGTTGGGCGTCTTATTACTTTCAGATCTCGCCCATGATCTTTCGTCAAAAGAAAAGATTGTTTCATCACAAGGTTTAGTTTAAGATCTTTCATAATCGAAATTGCAAACAGTGCTTTTGCACATGAAAAAAGATTCTTTTTTCATTTTTACTAAATTTTTTAATGTTAGTAGTTTTTGCTTTAGCCTCGTTTCGGAAAAAATTCTGTCGAAGCCCAAAGATAAAAACGTGTGAAAAGCTAATATCGAAAATGGAGTCGTTTATTTCATTAGATATCTCAGTAGATTGAATATTATACAGTATGTGATTAAACTTATACTATACCATTGAAATACTTTGCTACGTTTATGTTGTATTTTTTCTCGAATGTTGCTTTAGTATCGTGTAAGATAACTATTTTTATGTAAATATACCAAATATAGCATTTACTTTTGTTTCTTGTTTGTGTCTTAATGTTTTTGTGATACTATCACTGGCACAAACAAGCCTATCAGGCACATACGAGTCAGAGGTAATTTTGAAAACTAATTGTTTGTTCATTTGGCGGGGTTCGTACACTATGAGTCTCAAAATGTATTTATTATCAAGCAGTATATATAAATGACGACATAAAGCAAAGTAGCGGTATGTTTGCAGCGAGTAAAACAAAGTAAAGCGAGAAAAAAGACACATTAAAGGTGAGTTTACACAGTATCTGTTTTTCGTACGTTTTTGCACGTACGCATAACGCATCTGCTTTTTTTTACTTATGTATGTGCAAACAGCTTACGTATATCCGTTTTTTTATCGTCCAGACGAAAGCGCATCAGCAAATTTTACCTATGCATCGAGAACGTATCTACTTTTGTCCGCTTCCGTGCGTATCATAGGCCAGACTATTTGAGCTAGCATTGGTTTCAGTATTTTTGTCAGGGTTATGGTAGTTCTGAGTTGCATTTTGATTAGTAACTAGTTACGTCGACCACCTATTAGTTGCGTTGGGCGTGCTCAGGTGAGAGGAGGCCGACTAACTTCACTCATCTGCAGCTAATTTTGGAAAAGCGCTATTTTTTAAAATTGAGTAATAATTTTGTCAAGTTTTATAAAGAATTTGCTTTTTTAGCAAGCTTGGTGGCTTGTTTTAGGGAGTAAGATAAACTCTGGTTAAACACTGCTGCTGGTCAAATTGGTAGCACATTTTCCGTAGCCTATTTTGTTGAACGGTAACAATCCAATAAAGCTTTGATATACGTACGCCTAACGCTTACTTATTATTTCGTCGTTTTTCTTCCCAAGCAGCTGCAATGACGCACAAAAGCATGTGATGATGAGCAGATACTTGCAGCGTCGTACGCTGCAATCAATCAAGTTACCACTAATGAGAAATATGTGGAACCAATGGCAAAATAAATCAACAGACCATAACATGTTATAGACTGCGCAGTAGAGCTGGTTAACCGCAATCGAGTCGTGTTCTTTTTGACATCAGATGCCGCTGCATACTACAGCAAAAGCTATTTTGTTGTTCTGCTTCATTCTGATATTTGCAAATAGAATGTGAGGTAATTTCGGATACTGTGTGGATACAAAACGTGCGAAACTTGCGTATCCGTTTTTGTCCATTTCCGTACTGAAAAGCGTATGCGTTTTACGTACGTAAAAAACGTATGAAAATGCGCATTGCTGATAGTGTGTAAATTCATCTTAATTAAACTTTTTTCTAATTCACCTTAATTAAATTCACCTTAATTAAATTTTTTAATTCACCTTAATTAAATTCACCTTAATTAAACTTTTTTTGTCTTGCGATATCTGCTCATTATCAGATCTGGAGTCGAGGACCCAAAGTTCGAGGCCAAAGCCAAGGACTCAAAAAAATCCGAGGTCAAAGCCAAGAAGCCACTTTTTGAGGACAGACTCGCTCAAGGCCAAGGACAGGAATGCTCGAGGCCAAGGATCAAGGACACAATCTTTCTTGATTATGGTCGGCAAATTTCCCATTTTTTTAGCGCGCAAGTGTTCTCCAAAAAAAAAAAAAAGTTCATCGCGCAAGAAACCGCAAGAGTTTTCCGAGATTTCAGGCGATCTGAAAAAAAATCAAAGAAATTGTCAGACTAGAAGTTTCGATTAATTTTGGTTTGGTTATTTTCCTTTTCAACCAATCAAAAAATAGTGCTGTCCTAGAGCCGAGGACAGGGCATTTTCGAGGACTTGTAGGCTTTGAGGCCAAGAACCTGAGCTTCGAGGCCATAGCCAAGAACTTCAAAATGTGTCCTCGAGGCCAAGGACGTCCTTCAGGACTCCACCTTTGTTCATTATGCAATACGATTCATAGCAATGAGCAATAACCTAATACCGCAAACAATTACACAAGGACAAATAATATCAAATATCGGCTGGGCCACCACAGACCTTCCCTTCAGAATGCTGGGGTTGATGGACGGCAAAACCTCCCGAGGCTGTCTATACACATCAGCTGGCGAAAACAAAAGTGGGGCAGAGCATCAACAATGAACATTAATGAAAATTTATTATCAAACAAAAGAACACACATCAATGAAAAAATACTTTGAGACACAATGCAAAACAATGACTTCTTAAACTTGTGGGACACTGTTGTTAGATTGATGGGTCAGAATCTTCACTTTTTTTTATCAAGATTGACGCAAACGTACGTATTGTCCACGTCGTTAGAATTACAGACCGAATTAGTGACGATACAAAGGCTGTGGGGTCCAAAAAGTTTATAATAGGTTTGAAAATAGATAAAATTAATTGTATAAATACATTTTGAATAGCAAAACTAGTGGCATAAAGTAGATAAGATGGCTGATATCTGTTATTACCAGAGGTGGAGTCCTCGAGGACGTCCTTGGCGTCAAGGACGTCCTCGAGGACACATTTTGAAGTCCTTGGCCTCGAAGCCTCAAGTCCTCGAAAATTGGCCTGTCCTCGTCGGCTCGAGGACAGCACTACTTTTTGAATTGTTAAAATTTTGTGGAACGCCTGAAAATACTTTTCGAAGACGTCTTTTTCTGGAGATCGCCTGAAAACAAATTTTGAAGGCTTTTTTTTGGAGATCGTCTGAAAAGGTTTTTTGAAGTCGTTTTTTTTTTTTGGAGAGCACTTGCGCTTGTGTCCATGGTCCTTGGCCATGGCCTAAAGCATTCCCGTGCTTGGCCTCGAGAGGTTTTATCCTCGGAAGGGCTGTCCTTGGCCTCGGATATTTTTTGTGTCCTTGGCCTTGGCCTCGAGCCTTGTGTCCTCGACTCCACCTCTGGTTATTACATGTGTCCGAGTCTTGGAGAAAGAAAAATAGTTGATCTCGCATCATGTTGGTTTCGCTTCTAATATAAAGGAGAGAGTTAACATCTTCGAAACCGAAGGAAAGAGATGAGTGAAAGTTTGAAAGTCGATGGTGTCATAATGTGCGTTGATAGAAGCATGGATCCTGCTGCAAAGCCAGCAGGCTGTGCGAACAAAAGCAAAGCAAGCGCACTACATTCTTCTACATTGATCAATATAGTAATATACGACTGAGGTTCCCGATAAGCATATGCATCTACTGATTTTTGCTTCAGTTGACGTCACGCCCGAAACAAATTCTCTCACAAATTCGGCTAACCGCAAACCCGCCATTCTGAAAAGAGTCAAAACTAAATATGCTTCAAAAAGGAAACAACGGAGAGGAAAGCGATATTGTTACCATTGCCGAACATCAAATGGTCATGATGTGAGACACTAAAATTGATCTGAATTGGCAATAAACACGACAAAGCACATCAGAGTCGCGACATATTAATATCAATTTTACATCAACGATTGCATCATCAGTAAAAATCGTATTGAAACAGATATTTGGATATGATTCTATTTGAATAGCATTGCAACTGATGATGGTGGAAAATGTTTATTAATGAACAAAAAAGTAGAGTTGAAATTTACCAATTATTTCATATGTGCCTGAAAAACTTAAAAAATTAACGTATAATCTTCCGACTGGTTCCTAATTGCAAATGCATTTCATCTTTTTCTTTTGTGCTGGTGATACTCTTTTATAGCATGGCCTCCTAATTTTTTTTTCATAAGCAAAGCACAAACAGTAGCATTTCTCAGTACTGACTGGCTCTTGAACCTGAAGTTTAGTAAATGATAAACTTTTGAAAAGCCGGGAAAAATAATTAGCCACCCCATCAGGCGCGTAGCCAGAAATTCGCAATGGGGGGCTGTTTTGGGGGTCTGGGGGCGAGACCCCCAGCTGCCGGAGGCTGGGGGCAAAGTCCCCAGCCGCCGGAGGCACGGACTTCTGGGGGCGGAGCCCCCAGCGCTCAAAAATTTTGCATTTTTTGCAAAAATAACTTAATTTTAGGGCTATTTTAATAAAAAATAATGCTTTTAAAACGTGGCATAGAAATTGGCCGCGCAACATGATTCAACTGGTTGCATTAACCGGCTATATGGGAAATGGCTAATGATAACATTGTAGTTCTCTCCTTTACATGCTGGTAAATCATAAAATCCTATTATTCAATAAAACTCACACGGAGTAATCTATTTCGTCTATGTTTTATAACGAAAAATAATTGGGGGGGCCTAATGAAAAGATATTTGAGAGAAGTGATTGGTAATTAACTAACACTGAATGGCCCCCCTCTCCTTATTTCTGAGTTTATGGTATATTTCTTGATAAAACCTATATGTTTGGCGTTTTTACACTAGCGATCAAATTTCATTGTTTGTTTTTGGGCATTTTTAAAACTTTTTTTTGATTTGTGACTTTTATTTTTGACAATTAGCCCCCCCCCCCCTTAATATATGTTTCAAAGGATGCTTTAAATCACTATTTAGTCAATTCCAGCGCAAAAAACAGCCTCAAAAGAGCAAAAAATGTGGTATTTTTTTTATTCTGCATTTTGGTTGACTGGTCAATGGGGGGGGGCTATAGCCCCCCTCCCCCCTGAGTACGCTACTGCACCCCATGAGTTATTTTTTGTACAACACATCTCTGTTACCACAGTGTTCAACCCACAAAAATAGTCGCTATCCTTTAGAAAAAAATATGACCACTGATGCATTCTATCTACTCTCATGATATTTTGCATTTTTTTTATCCACGCTTTTAGCAACGGTAGCCTAACGATTTTTCGAATAGTAGACCTATCAACTCTCAACTGAATGCCGTACTAAATTATTTTTTGTACCGAGCTTGCAACTATCACTGGATTATGACAACCCAAATAATAACCAAGGTAAAAATGGCACTCATAAGGCATAACTGATGATAAATGATAGTCCCTGGAATAGCTGTTGTGCTGTATTTCACTATAATTTTTGTATTCAGGTTACTTAATCATGACAAAAATGTGGTGTATCTCGCTGGGTAGTTTATTTGTTTTTGGTCTTCTTCACACGTACTGTAATATATTTCTAGCTTATTTAATTTGATTGATCCTAACTGTATTGCATTAAAACCGCATTTAAAGTACAAGGCTTGACTGATTTCACAAAAAATATCCTGCAACACGAGATGTGTGGATAGAAAACTCGAGAAAAATGCAGTTTTCTTATATTTTTCTGAATCAAGGTCTATCAATCCAATCAGTAATCTTCATAAAATGAAATGTGATGAAGCAATAATTTGTGAAATTATTTGCCTGTGTGCCCAAAAGGGTAAAGTTGTCGTTTTTAAGACGACCCTGATGGCGTGATCTAGCTTCAATTCACGCCTTGGTCACATTGTTGCGTGCTTGGATTGGACGCTTTACGCTGATTATCTCGGCTTATTGGTGGCTTCGAACAAGCAAAAAATTCAATAGACAAGTTCAAAGAAATCCACAGAAACATTGCATCATTGGAAACTCCTAAGCAGGAGCGCATTACTTAAGCACGATCATCCAGAGGCGGCGTCACCAAGAGGACTGGAGAGGGCATGTCCTCCCAATCGTTTTTAGGATCGCTTTTCATATTCGCTCACATCTGTTGAGTTTTTTTGAGGCATATAAGGGGGCGACGTCATCCAGCATGAGATAAGTTCAACTCATCCCAAAACTAATTTATTGTGTTATAGACTACAGTAGCTTCACCTTTTTTACACATTAAAATTTTTTATTTCTGAAAAAGGTACTATACCGGTGCATTATATAACTTGGCAGCCCGTTCCAGTTGTGGTTGTTATAGAGGCAAAATAAAGAAGCTATTGGCTATGCGCTGGTTTTGCATAATATCATTGTTGGCTTTTAGCTTTACAGAATTTAGCAAAAGCGTTTTTGTGGGGAGCCTTTAATCTTCAAATTAAAATACACCTCTTTAGCTCTGTTATGCAAGTTCAGTATAAAGTAAAACCCATAGGTGGGCACAAGTCCATCAATCGTTAATCCGTTAATAACGAAGCTAACTTTTTCTTGAAATCGTTAATCCGTTAAAAAGTTTTTTTATGTTAACGGACTAAATTAACTTCCGTTAAGTTCTGTTAACGGACTAGAGTAACTTCCGTTAAGTTCTGGTAACTTCCGTTAAGGTTTTATCGTTAATATCTTGCACCATTCATTCATCGTACCGGTACAAACCAGTTTGCACTGGTAACACTTGTTGCGTATTAGAACGAGTTTTATAGAAGAAAGCAAAAAGAGCTCTTTTTTGTGACAAATAATAAGCTGCAGTCTCATAAGTTTAATTATCGCTGTTCGCAATTTCCAAAGATTTTCCGATCGCAGCTTCGTTAGTGCATTTGAACTTATTTCTATCTTGAAATTAGATTAGACTGTAAAATGTAACTTCCAAAACACAAAAAGACCACCATAGCAATAAATATTTCCTTACAATCTGCTCAACCGCGTCAATACGTGTTCTGGAAGCGAGTGAATAAAACGAAATGTAAATTACATGCAAAATGTTAATGGATTAACGGACTTTATTAACTTCCGTTAATTAAAGCTGAAAATAAAGGATTAACGTTAACGGAGGTGTGAAGTTTGTTAACGGACTAGTGGTTAACGAAGCTAACGTTTTGCATTACCTTGCCCACCTATGGTAAAACCCCTAACCATAGCTAGACAAGTTAATGCAAAGCGTTAGCTTCGAAAAACCACTAGTCCGTTACCAAAGTTCATACCTCCGTTTAAGTTAATTCGTTATTTTCAGCTTTAATTAACGGAAGTTAATAAAGCCGGTTAATTCGTTAACATTTTGAGAGTAATTTACATTTCTTTTTTGTCACTCATTTCTCGAACACGAAATGACACTATTGAGCTGATCGTAAGGAAAAATTTATTGCTATGATAGTATGTTGTGTTTTGGAAATTACATTTTACAGTCTAATCTATTTTCAAGATAAAAATTAATTCATGTGCACTAACAAAGCTGCAGTCGGAAAATCTTGGTTAGATTTTGAATTAGAATGGAGTTGCGAACAATGATGATTAGTAGACCTATGAGGCTGCAGCTTATTATTTGCCACAAAAAAGAGCTCCTTTCTTCGCTTTTTCTATAAAACTCATGCTAATACGCAACAAGTGTAACCAGAGCAAACTGATTTGTATCGGTACGATGAATGAATGGTGCGATAAATTAATGATGAAAACCTGAAACCAATTTAGGGTTGGGGGGGGGGGGGGGGGGCCAAACCACAAGTTACATAAGGAAGACCAAATCAAAAAAACAACAAAAAAAGATCATCACTGACTGAAGGCTGTATTTGTCGCGAAATGAAGGTGAAGACCACAAAAAAAAGGTCTTCACGGGCCGAAGTCAAGGTGAAAACAACAGTAGAAAAACAAGCTGATGAAAGAATAACTATTATGGTCACAAATTTAACATTGCTGGGATTGTGATTGGGGGGGGAGGAGGACCTGGCTGCGCTTATGCTGCCTTTTCCCCTTCTGGCAAAAGAAGCGCCCTTCCTGGCTAGAACTGTGCCCCGAACGTAAAAAAAACGACTCGGAGTCACCGGAAGATTTGCGATGAAGACCTTTATTTTCTTTCTTTGGTCTTTAACTCCGACTTTGAGGCCAAAATTACTTTGCGCCCTTCCAAAAAAATTATTGTTCATACCCCCAAAGCGCGCAATACTGGCGCCCGGCCTCCTACTGATACTGTGCTCACTAAGTCTACGACGTCTGCTCAGCCTAATAAGCTTTCTGTGTCTATTATGCCTGCCTTGCTGTCTTTGCTTGCTATGCCTACAGACCTTGCCTGCTATGCCTAAAGACATTGCCTGCATGCCTATATTACAAACAAATAGCAACCCTTGAATTAAAGCTTGGTTGTGGGACTTAAGCTACGCTAGACATGCAGAAGAGCAAAAAGAGTGTTAATTAAAAATGTTTGAATTCGTTTTGTGGGCAACTGGTTTCAGAAAAACAATAAATTAGATTATTTCATCAGCGAAATGCCCAAGAAATGCAATATTACGTGCTAGGAGTCAATTAACTCCTTTGGGATTTCTTGAACAAAAAAAATGCGGGTTTTTTAGGGTTAATTCGATGTAGAGTAAATTAAAACATTTTAGTATTTTTAAATACTGCAAAAACAAGAGCTTTTTTGTTTGTTTTTTAAAAAATCTCCGGAAATAGCTGATATTATCTAAGCGTTAAACTTTTACGAATGGATACGTCAAATCTTAATCAAAAAAGTATTAAAATCAGCAAAAAACATATCACTATTACATAAATTCGGCACTGGCAACAGCTGGACCGGAAACTTTGATTCCGATTTGAAGGAAATTTTCGATATCTTGATTAAAATCATATCACGCATCGAATAGTTATTAAAATTTATTGATTAGCGAATAGCGAGCAAACGCTTACCTCTATTTGATCTCGATCTAACACTCCCCAAACTTCCTTCCAAGGCAACTGATTTTTTGCTCTAGCTTTGTACTCGGGACTAAATATGTTTCTGTCGCACTGCCTTTCTGCAATTTCGCTTATTAAAAGTTCAATTTCATGAGTTGTCCAAGACGGCATATTGATTACTACTGTAGTTTTGGTTGATAACTGTTTAGAATTTTAGAATGAACTAGATAATGGGTATGCGATCGTAAATAATACGTCATTGTCGGTTAAATCAAATGGGGTAAAATTTCTCAAAATAACAATAATAATTGCAATTTATATCCCTCTTGTTATAACACCAACAAGTGTCAATACATCTGACTAAGGGTCCGTAGTAACATTCAAATAAAATAGTTTTATAGAATTAAAGTTAATGCACAACAGAGGTACAAATTCTACAGCAATAAGCAGCCAAATACTGGCTTTCAGAGTTGTAAACGGGCCAACTAGTCCAGGCCCGAACCCGGCCCGAACCCGAAAATATAAGCCCGAACCCAACCCGAACCCGAAAACTAATTTGAAACCCAAATCATGCCTACAAAAACCCGAAAGTCACATTAGGTCTGAAAAATTTAGCAATGTCGCCGAGTTATTTTGATTATATTTTTGTGCACCTAAGACAAAAAGTACGTCTCAGGCCCGAATTAAGCACGAAATTTTTGTCAACTATAGGCCCGAACCCGGCCCGAACCCGGCCCGAACCCGAACCGAAAAGCCCGGTCCGACTTACAACTCTGCTGGCATTAAACAGTGGTAACATTTTCGCTTAATAGTGTGGCGCATTCGCTCTCTGCGTTAACATCGGCGGTATTTTTGTATTCTGCGACTCAATATTTTCAAGGCTCTGCTAAAAGCTCGGTTTTCTTCGATAAGAACGTGGCGGCTTTTCGATAACTTGCTGGCAAAATGGAGCTCGGTTCCATTTTGTCTCTCAAGAACTCAACAGGACTTTTCCAGAAGCTGATTTTCATTCTCACACGGGCTGCTCAATTTAATTGACGACAGGTGACAGAAGGCGCGTAGCAAGAAATTCGCAATGAGGAGGGGGCTCTTTTGGGGGTCTGGAGGGGGAACCCCCTGCTGCCGGAAGCCAATAAGGGTCTGGGGGTGAGCCCCCAGCTGACGGAGGCTGGGGGTCTGGGGGCAAAGTCCCCAGCCGCCGGAAGCACGGACTTCTGAAGGCTGAGCCCCCAGCGCTCGAAGATTTTGCATTTTTTTGCAAAATGAACTTAATTTTAGAGCTATTTTAATAAAAAATATTGCTTTTAAAACGTGGCACAAAAATTGGCAGCGCAACATGATTCAACAGGTTGCATTAACCGGCTATGTGGGAGGTGGCTAATGATAACATTGCAGTTCTCTTCTTTACATGCTGGTAAATCATAAAATCCTATTATTCAATAAACTCACTCGGAGTAATCTATTTCGTCTGTATTTTATAAGGAAAAATAATTGGGGGATGGCTGTCGGAAAGATATTTGAGAGAAGTGATTGGTAATTAACTAACAGAGGTGGAGTCCTCGAGGACACATTTTGAAGTCCTTGGCCTTGGTCTTGGCCTCGAAGCCTCAAGTCCTCGAAAACTGGCCTGTCCTCGGCTCAAGGACAGCACTACTTTTTGAATTGTTAAAATTTTGTGGAGCGCCTAAAAATTTTTTTGGAAAACGTTTTTTTTGTGGAGATCGCCAGAAAAATTTTTGTGAAAACCTTTTCTTTTTTTGAGATCGCCTGAAAAATTTTTGTGAAGACTTTTGGAGAGCACTTGCGCTTATGTCCTTGGTCCTTGGCCTTGATGGCCTCGAGCATTCCTGTCCTTGGCCTCGAGAGTGTCTGTCCTCGGAAAGGTTGTCCTCGGCCTCGAGCCTTGTGTCCTCGACTCCACCTCTGTTAACTAACCCCAAAGTAGCCCCTCTCCCCTTATTTGTGAGTTTATGATAAAATGTTGCTAAAACCTATGTTCGGCGTTTTTACACTACCGATCAAATTTGATTGTTTCTTTTTGGGCATTTTTTAAACTTTTTATTGATTTGTGAGTTTAATTTTCGACAAATTAGCTCCCCCCCCAAATATATGTTTCAAAAGGTGCTTTAAACCACTTTTTAGTCAATTCCAGCGCAAAAGACAGTCTCAGAGGAGCTAAAAACGTGATTTTCTTTTCTGCATTTTGGTTGACAGGCCGATGGGGGCTATGGCCTCACCCCCCTGGCTACACTACTGGGTGCCAGCAATAGTGAGTCATGGACTTGCCTGACATTTCACACAATTGATGCAAAAAAAAATTGCGCAAAAAACCTAATCGTGTAATCCCGGCCTTAAACAGAGTGTTAAACGAAGACAAAGAGACGCTGTAGCTGTTTTGCTACGTGATCGTCGCTTTTAAACAAACATGGGTAACCTTTCGTACTAGATGATTTTGTACACAATAAGCCGCAAACACTCTCTTGTGTAAAAATCACTTTGAAGTCGAAGCCCTTAATTCACTGAAAGTTTTGAACAATTTAGAAAACAATGGCCGTCTTCATGACCAATATTATATAACTTAGTAACTTCCGAACATCGGGTTGTCCCTATGTTGGGTTAAATTTTAAAATACATTTTTGTGAGTCTGACCCTCTCAAAAGTTTTCATTGTACCGAAAATTGTCCTATAAAAAGTTTTAATGCAAAATTTTTAGTTTTGAGGTGGCGCAGTGATCTCAAAGTTGGCTGAACAAACACCATTATATGCACACAAAAAGGTTTTTAATCAGTACAATACTCATGTCTGCAAAAAAGTTATTGCTGCATAAGAGTAGATTTTCGGAACAATTGCCTAGTTATTTTTAACAATCAATAAAGCATCCAGCATTGTTTTTAATTTTGAAGCGGCTTGATTGAGTGGTGGTGCTCCCCAATCCCTTCCGAGGGAGAAATGAGAAGCAAAGGAACTTCGCAGAGACCCAACATTTGAGCCACACTCCAGAGTGCAGACAGCAGCGCGAAAAGATAAATTTGCATAGAAACTCAGAGGCAAGACAGTCAAGTAAGAAATGATTAAAGCTCTGCCGAAGGTGTCCACAGACGCTGCGGAAAGTTTTCCTTGCGACTGACTTATGACAGTAGTAAGAGGTTTTGACCATGGAAGCGAAGGCGGAAAGCTCAAAGCATATGGAGCGTGAGAAGACCAATTCCTCCTGAGAAACTGTAGGAACGGGACAGTCGCGATAGAAGGGAGAATGTGACGTCTCCATGCGTGATATTGAGTGTAACGGGTTTTGGCAATTGCTGGAGAGAGGAGCAAGGGACCATCGCAGTAGGCTAGGAGGTTCCAGCTTTGGGAAGTGAATCAGCATGTTTATTTCCAGCGATACCAGCATGACCGATGGGCGAAGACCCATTGAAAGTTTAAAATGGTACTGTTGGAAAGTGAGAACACACAAAATCAGACATTTTAGAGGGGTATTGTTAGGTATGGAAAATGATACTGTAAACTTGATTGGAGTTCAAAGGGGATTGGAGGACATTTAATTAATGGTTCGCACAAACATAGAAGGGTGTCTTCAGTGGATAAGCAATATGATCACCAGGAGGGTTTCTTCTACAGGTATAACCGGCTGATCACTGATTTTGAGTCAAGAGCGCTAAGGTTAAATGACTCTTGGAGGAGGCGTAGAGCACAACCAAAGGATGAAAGTGCTTAATGTTTCAAAGTAATTTTGAACAGAAACAGTTGGGTCGCAATAAGAAGCAATGGGATAGGGTTGGAAGAGAAGCATCCACTAAAGAGCTTGCTTATTGCTCAGCGGGGAATTGTAAATTAGTTGGTCAGATATGTCAACCTTCGACTGGTTTCGGTGACACACTCAGCAAGTGTTTTGTTTTTTGTTTTGGTCATATCCACTCAAGTTCGTGACAGTGGTTCATGTTCTTTGACATTCTTTGAAACTTTCAGAAATCACCATGGCACATTTTGTAGTCAAACCTATACGTTGTGATCAAAAGGTTAAGCAAATTTAATTTCTCTGTAAGATATCACAGAAGACTAGCTACCTTAGATAAAGAAGCTGCTTTTTGTGAAAAACTTGTTGATGATGCAAACGCATTGAAAGCTGTACATAACTATTGTATGCCGTAACCGATACGTCACTGTAGTTTCTAAGTGAACTTTCAGAAGATTTTAATAAACATGATTGTTATCCGTGTTAAGGTCGCAATGAAAAAATAATACTCTGATGTTCATAGTAGAGATTTTCGTGCATAAAAATTAAAAATACCCATCCAAATTTTAAAGACTTTGCGCCACCTCTAAACTTCATTTCAAAAGTTAAAAATTTTATACAAAATATTCAGAGGTGGAGTCCTCGTGAACGTCCTTGGCCTTAGTGAGGTCCTTGGTGTCCTTGGCCTCTGATGTCCTTGGCCTCGGATTTTTTTTTTGATGTCAAATTTTGATGTCCTTGGCCTCGGATTTTTTTTGTATCTTTGGCCTTGGCCTCGAGGCTTGTGTCCTCGACTCCACCTCTGATAATATCATTTTTTCATTAAATGAAACCATTTGAAAGGTCCAGAAGTAAAATTTTTGAAATGTCACAATAAGGGACACCCTACCAGACTGTTCTGTAAAATCAAACTTGAAAAAGCGTCAATTTTTAACCGGGTAGGCTAAAACAGTTCAAAAAAGCGACGCCGCCTTTTTTGTGACCTCAAGCTGAGAGTATTCGAAATTAGACAACAACAATAGATTGGTGAGTAGGTGATATTTACAATGAGGTTGCGTGTGCCGCATTACCTCAAGTACGATCATTTAGCGATATAGTACCATTTGCTTCGTCAAGGATGTAGCCAACTCATTGGTAAAGCTGCCACCAGGAGTGGAATTTTTCTAGGTATTTTGGCTAGCCCCTCTTTCTGAGACACGAATATTGAAAAAGGTTTTTTTTATTAATGCTGGGAATACCGCAATCTCCTCTGCAGGCGCCACTTGCATTAATTTAAACGTCATTCAAGTAACTTTCATTGTTCGTATACTACATCATGTTTGCAGTTAATCTACAGAAATTGCGAAGAAGTTTTGTTTTAGAGCTGTTCTAATCACAACTGTCAAACATATGTTTGCCGATATTAAATTTTATGATCTTGTTGGATTTGAATTTACTATACATCTAGCGTATACCTGTAGACCTCTCTGGCTTGGGCAATGATGAAACAATAAACTGTAAAAGAGGAATTTAATCTCCAGCTAGCACAGCACTCCTCAAGTAGTAGAGGCACGTATACTTTTCCACCACGTAAAGATGCCAGTTTACCTTATGACAAGGACGTAAAACTATGCTTCATCTTTTAGTATTTAAATTTTTCATTGGGTATAAAAAAAAACAAAGCACATGTGAAAGAATACAAGGTTAATCTCACAATTCTCAAAGTTAAAAATAGTATGAAAGAATTTAGCTTGAAAGAAAAATTTATTTTTAAATGCATGTACGTACATCAACCACAAGCTTAGAGAGTACAAACGAAACCAGTCACAAGTTATATGCACTATATTTATTTAATTAGCTAAAATCGATTGTTGTTCAAATACAGCAGATTTTAATTGCATCATTGAGGTTAAATCGCTTTTAGTCATTACAATATAAGCAATGTATAAATAACGACTGATTTCGTACGTGCACGAAAAGCTTGTAAACACATTTTAACTGGCTTCCAATAATTGCAAGGTCGTCCCAGTTTTCTTGTTTCAATATTACAACTGATTTTTATATATAACATGGCCCCAAACAAAGCAACTCAAACTCGCTTTCGTAATGGGCAGAAGCTACGCAGTATAACAGTAGTACTAATAATGAAGTCTAGTTTTTGCTTACACAGATGTGGTACCGACAAATGGACGAAAAAATAGGCCACACCAGGCAAGTTTTTCGAGGTAAAACTAGATTAAGCTTTAATAGCACTTAACAACTAAATTTATAACCGAAAAGTTTGACGTCCTTCGTGGTCTACTCCTGGGAAATCATTACTACTACAAGGGTTCAGCGATTTTTTCACTTGTTTTTTTAAGTACCACAAGTGAAAAGTTGCTTATTCCCTAGAAACCCTCTGCCGCTGTGCAAGCACTAAAGGTTTGTCCAGTTCGGCCAAAAGTCTTGTCCAGCTGGGGAATAGCTTTGTTAGAGAAGCTAGGGCTGCAGATGAGAGCTAAAAGCTCGAAACAGCGCTGTCCAGCACTGTGCAGCTAAATAATGTCGCTCTTTTCAATATTTTTTTATAATGAGTTTTTTCATGACTTGTTTTGATACTTTAATTGCTAAACTAATTAACCCTATTCCGACCAGGCAAAATTTTTTGATTAATGGCCCAGGGGGGATCGATTCGACACAACACATTCAAACGTTAATAACTCCCGAATTACAAAAGATAAAAAATCCATTTTTGCTCCACGAGAAGCTCAATTTTTTGACAAACAGTCCAAATCAGAGATGGAAACCGGTCGGGTCGACCGGCTGGTCGGGTTGCCGGTCGGGTCGAGATTCTTCGACCGGCCGGTTAGGCCGGTTGAAATACCGGTCAAATTCTCCTTTTTTGCATCTAAAAGACATCAAAACGCCAATCGAAATATAGTTAAATATTTTATCATAATTAAAACTAAAAAAAAACAGTATTAGCAAACCACACCTTTTGAAAACACTTGTTGAATGGTTTCAAGCTGTGGCCAATATGCTGTGACCATTAAGACATGCACATCCAGGGGCCTATTTAGGGTCGGAATATTGTGCCATGCTCCCTTTTGGGCCACGGCACAAAGCAAAGAAGTGCAAAATATACGTTGAAATCGCGTAATCAGATTCCAATAAAGCATGCTTGTGGGAGAGGCTTGCGCTGCCTGGCAATTTAGCATCATTTTAATCAGCTTAAGAGTAGAAGTGGCACAGATTTCAGATTTTTAGTACATGCTAAAATCTTGCCGCTTTGAAAAGCTTTTCTTAACTTAAATTTACCACACTCTACATTGGGCAAGAAACAGGGCATGGTATGGAATGGAATCGAAAATGAAATAGAATGGAACGGAAATTTTAGTATGGAATATGGAAGATGCCAGAATGAAATGGAAGATTTCTAGAATGGAATGGAAGACAATCTTCCATACTTCCATACCAATTCCATACTAGATTTCGCTCACGGCATATACAGAAAAGTAAATACGGATAGTACTGTATGTTTACTAAAAATATGTGGAAGCGTTTCGCAGCTGATCATCTGTCGACAAATTAATACGGTAATTTGGTCATGAGCATTTAAACGTAGCGCAAACAGTGTTAGAACAGTAGGCATTGCATCATAATATCATAGAACATAAGTTTATTGTAATTTGCAGCTGCATTGATGCTGACTGGCTTAACTTTTATTTTGAGAATGACAATTTGCTTAGTGACGTCGCCAGAGCAAACGAAGTTATGGTGCACTAGAAGAGACATAACTTTCGCACATTAAAACTGATCTTGTACGGCTGTAAGTTATGCCAAATTTCCAAATTGTGCAATCATGTCGTAAAAAGAGACATGGATAAGTTCGGTGGTGTTTCTTAGCTCGTTTCGTTTCCGGCCCGTAATCACGTGTCAAGTCTATCTGCAGCAGTGACTGCGACCTAAACAACCTTGAGTGCGCTTAAAAAAAAAACAAAATAACTCGCCTTTCAAAAAACGAAATAAACTTTTTTGCTGGTCTGCACTTCTACTCTCTGACACACCTATAAACAAAAGTGTAACCAAGATTTTGCTGAAGGAGGAGGCTTGGAAGATAAAATTTTTTTGTTTGAAAAATGCCTCGATTGGGTGGTGAGCTGAGCAAAGCGGTGCGGCTAAATTATCTCATATAGACAGGGGTCTGGGGACGATGCCCCTGTCGCTGGGCGATTTTTTGATTTTTCCAGAAAAAACAACTATTTCAACGCCATTTGGATCACATTTTGCACGGTTTTAAAGCTATTTGAAAGAATTAAAGTGCTAAGGCTTAGAAGCCAGAGGAAAAATTAAATTCCCCTGCCTATTCAGTCCCTACTTTACCTACAGAGCAATTCAAAAACACGTTTAAATGGTTGCATTTTTGGGTTAAAATTTTTTAGTGACTTGGCTGAAAGGGCTCACGCCCCTTGTGCCCTCGTAGTTGCGTCTCTATAGTATATCCGTAAACGCTTTGCAGCCTGTTGTGCATCCCGACCCATTGTTTGAGAAACAATGGCTTCGGGCTTAGAATGCTTTGAATCAAATACGATGCAAACGTTCATAGCTATAAAATTGATATGACTAGCCTAATTCCTTGATGACCTTTTAGGTTCAAAAGTGTAAACTTGTGATGTTAAATCTGGTGTTTGAAACTTGAACCACTAAACTTTCGGTATTTAAAAATTTCAATATATTGCTAATGTAGGTTACTTCAGTCAAGTAAGTAAGATTAAATGTTACTCCTTTTTGCATCATTGTCGATTTTTTTGTAACGTAATGCTTCAAAGAAAGTATTTTTAGTAAACCAAAATGGGGGCAAAGCCCCCTTGGCCCCCGATAACGACGGCAATGAATTTGCAAAGTGAAAAAAGAATTTTCCTCCTTCGCAACAAAGATTTGTTTTGCATTTTTATCCTCGATTAAACTTAATTCTTCATTGTTTTTTTTTTTTCTTTTTAAACTTTTTTTCGGTATCTTTGTAAAATGATTGTGGCAGTTTGGCTAAGCCAAATTTCATAGTTGGTGTGGTTACAAACTTGCAATCATGAAACCCAATGCATTTGGGTCAACCTATTACCTGTTGACTGCGTGGTTGATGTTTTTATGCTGAGTGAATTTTTATGATAGCTCATTGCGATAGTCCTTGAAATATGGGATGAGATGCATCGTACCATACTGCTTACCTTCTAGAGCAACAACTTGCAAAGGTACACTTAACGTTGCAAAAATGCTATGCAAATTACGCTTTGCTTCCGATTTAAACTTATCTTGGTGTGGAAGTATGGAATGGAATATCGAAGAAAATTTTAGTATGGAATGGAATATGAAATAGAAGAAAATTGCTCGTATGGAATATGGAAAAATCGTCTTTCATTCCTCCATTCCATAGCATGCTTTGGCAAGAAAGACATAGCTCTCATTTTTTTATATCTACCTAGCCATGGCTTGTTCTGAAGTTGTAGCATTTTTACAAACTGCTGGGGCACATTATATTTCGAATATTTTCAAGCCAATGCCATAACAGTTTAGTGTTTGCTGGTCGGCAAATTGCAAATAATCTGTCACCAATAGCTAAAAAATTGTAACTTTATTTTGGCCTTTTGCATAATATCATTAGAAAGAACGTCTAATAATTTAGCTTGTACCCTATAGTTCTTTTTATGCTTATTTTGTTCACGTTTTGCGCTGCTCAAAACAGGTCTTTCAAACCGAAACTTAACCAAAAAAGGTCTTAAAATTGATTCATTTTTGCAAAAAAGGAAATTTTTTGCGTTTTTTTCTGAGACCCCGTGCAAAGTCACAAATTTTAACAATCCACCCATGCCCCCCCGTTTGAAAATTTTTTATGAGATACATTTAACAGTGAACAAAAATTTTCTGCGAAAAAACCGGTCGACCGGGCCGGTCAGAAACCGGTCAACCGGCGATGATTTTGAAATTTACCGGACGGTTCGGGTCGAGAAAATCCTGACCGGTTCCATCTCTAATCCAAATATTTTGTCATAGTATTTGCAACCTTGATCTTCAATTAATTTCAAGATAAATCGAGGTCTATCACAAGCGATTGTTTCGCTTTTCATCTGCATAATGTTAATAAGCGTTTGATTGCCGTGACGCGGCATCGCAGCTGGAGTTTTATTCACTAACTCAGCGATAATTGCGGACTAAATTAAAAGATCATTTCTATTGTGCTAAAATATCTAAATTATTAGTTTTTTGTGTGAGTTAATTGCAAGCTGAATATTTGTTACTGTTTTAGGTCCTTTTGCTAAACACTACAAAGTACGGTATTTTTTGCACAAAATTTATACGAGACCAAGCATCAAACCGCTATTTTTTCTCATTCACATTTTGCGTGTAAATGTTTATGACATAGCTGTAACAAATGTCAATAAAATATGTTTCATTTTGATGTAGTTTTTGATATGTTGAAGATTAGTAATCTAGTATAATATAGTAAGAGTTTTCAATTGGAAAACTCGTACTATGGGTTTCATTCTCAGGGTGGTAGATCTGGCAATGTTAAAATTGCATTTGTTGCTGCTCTTGCTTAACCTAATCAAAAGTGCAGCATAGCATTCTGTATATAACAACACATTTTATCTTATCAATCTTATCACTTTTTGTCATTAGTCGAGTGGATAAAGCGTTTGCTGCTGATGCAGTTGATTTGGTTTCGATTACCGGTCTGGCCAAACCAAAATCAATACAAACTTGATTAAATTTGTATTCACATCCAGCTTCCCGGCTAGGCATCAGCAATAAAATGGGCCGTGTGAAGCTTTCACCGTGTGTGGTAGTCAGGTGGGCAAACGACAGCCTTTTTTCAAAAAACAAACGACTTTTTCGCTGTGTGTTGACAACTTGGTAAATAAAAATGCAATTACTTCGAACTTGAGCAAAAAACTTTCAAAATGTATCGGACGGAGTGCAGCGGATGTTAACTTTTTCAAACTATTTTTTGCACGATTTTTCACTGACTTTTGAATAATAAGAAAAAAAAAGAAATTGATCTAACTTGATACTCAGATTCTGGGTTTATTTTTTAGAATAATAGTTTGGATAATTTGGAGTACTGTAATAGGTTTTGGCGTCGGATTAGTTTTTTTTTTTTGCTTACTTTGCAAAAGATTACTTTGTCTAATATCGGAGAGTATTTTTTCAAAAATTTAAAAATTCTGCAGTTTTTGTGAAGTTTATATAAGAAACCCTAAATTAATTTGGTCATTACTCGTCATTACATTTTCCAACATCTTACATAAAGATCAAAAATTGATAGAGCGAACTGTAAAAAACGGCGCAGTTTCGGTCATTTTTTTTTCGCAACACTTGGTCCTAAATATGATTCCTGTTTTCGCTTGAATTAGATGTTTCACATTCGTTGTGCATCGTGTTGGAACATCATACAAATCAAACATCAATAACTTTTAGCGCAGACGATGAAGCAAAATAACAATAATCATCCGAAAGTTTTTAAACATAAAAAGTCTCCATAATGTTTACGAATAAAGATAGTCGACATTGATTTACAGTATTATTTGTTGCAATTTGGTTATCAAAGTCTACAATACTCCACAATAAACAGATCAGTTGGGAAAAGCATACAGCAATGAGATACAATTAAAAGCAGTGCCTACATAAAAAAAATACATTGCGTTGTTTCAGTATTAGCCAAATAAAGAACACGAAATACTGAGCTAAAACAACGTATGATATTTAGCCTTCCAAAAAATATTTACTTACAATTTTTATTCTTTACACAGCGCAATTTTATTTACAAAAATGTGCTGCAGTTGTTTTGATGTCAATGCAGGAATTATCAAATACGCAGTCATACGTTTACTAGCAATTTGCTTTTGCATTTTGCCTTCGAGGTTACCGCTAATACGAAGATATTTAAAAAAATTTAAAAAGGTCAAGCTTAATTTTGTTTGTAATAGTGATTTTATTACAAAATTCTCAGTTTTTGATTTTAGCTATAACAGAATAAACAACATGAGCAAAAAATAGCATACCAGGGTAACTTCAAAAACATTAAAAGTTACTATTTTGTAAAATTGGGCACCTTGCAGCAGCTTTTGGAATTCTGGTCCGATTTGCAAAATGTAATTGCAGCAGACAGGCTTTCCACATTTTTGGCATCGATTTTTGGAAGCTGGTATGTTGGCTTTGCTTGTTTTGCAGCCAGGACCATAAGCATTTGGTACGCAAACATAGCACCGTTTTCTGGTTTCGGATTTTGGTGAATAGAGTGAACGGGAAGTTGAAGGTTGGCTTTGTAATTACAACATTGTAATTGCGATTAATGGTTGTACTGATCAAAATACCTTTATTTTTATCACTATTCATTCGCATCATTCTATTCTTTTTATCACTATTCATTCGTATCATTCTATTCTTTTTATCACTATTCATTCCTATCATTCTACAAAGGCTGTTTATTTCTCAAACGTAACAATTTTATCTTGATAATCTTTCAGATTTTATTTCAGAGGTAGCTTTATAACAAATTGTTGCAAAGTTTGTTAATTACTGTACAGAGGTGGGGTCCTCGAGGACGTCCTTGGCGTTGAGGACAGATTTTCAAGTTCTTGGCCTTGGCCTCGAAGCCTCAAGTCCTTGAAAATTGGCCTGTTCTCGGCTTGAGAACAGCAGTATTCTTTGAATTGTTAAAATTTTGTGGAGCGCCGGAAAAATTTTTTGGAAGACGTTTTTTTTTTGAGATCGCCTGAAAAATGTTTTTGAAAACCTTTTTTTGTTTTTTTTTGTTTTGTTTTTGGAGATCGCCTGAAAAAAATTTTGAAGACCTTTTTTTTCGGAGAACACTTGTGCCTGTGTCCTTGGTCTTGGCCTCGAGAGGGTCTGTCCTTGACCTTGGCCTCAGAATTTTTTTGGTGTCCTTGGCCACGAGCCTTGTGTCCTCGACTCCACCTCTGTTACTGAATTAGTGCTGAATAAGTTTAGAAAAACAGTAAAAAAAGAATAGTATAATCCCAAGGGTAGAAATTTATTTGGCGGTTCTCAACTTTGATCAAAATCATCAAAGCTATTCCACTCGTATCGTCCTTGCATCTAGAACCAGCAATAATTGTAGGCGATAATGCCGTTAGGTAGCTGCAATAAATTAGAAACATTAAAAATTTGCCAATGACATCAGTGAATTTAGATATCTTACTGTAGTTATTTATGATCACAAAAAAATTTAGCATAAATTCATCTACTAAATGGTTAGCTAATCAGATTGTTACATATAGCCTAAAGTCTATTAGTTAGAGAATCTGCTCTCCGTTTTTATATTTTATATCTGTAAACCTAATTTTTGTTGCTTTTGAATGTATTACACACTTAAAAGAGGAAATTGAAAAGTAATGCAACAACACAAATTTTTTAAATTTAGCATGCCACGGTTGCCTTCTGTCATTAGAGACCACAAATGAAAAATCAACGTGAAACTCAGTAATATCTGTAATAGTATGCCAAGCTGTAGTAGGCCTGTAGCATCTAATAAGAAATTAGTCTATGCAGTAACTAGTATAATATACCACATAGCACATTTTACAATGTGCATACCCAATATTTGTTTAGTTTGATGTCAATTTTATAAAAAATTGATAATATTTTATATTAGCTATTGGTTATCGCTTCGAAAAGCATTTTTTACGCAAAGCTTTTAGCAATAATAATCTTGAATACCAAAAAAGGTAAAAACTAAAAATAATGATTCCGAAACAAGTATTGTCAAATACTCTTCATTTTTTGCAATGAGATTGAATATCCCAAAGGCATATGAAACGTTGCAATTTAGTGAAAGGAAAGCAGTTGCCAATGCACAATGAAAATATCAGTGCGCTGCTACGTCACGCGCAAAGACACTTTGGCAAAATCCAGTTGGATGTTATCACTTGATCTTCATGAAAAACCTAAGGCAGTCAAAATTATGCTTATGTTTTTTTTGAAAAATGAACTGAAGATCTTTTAACTGATACGGCAACTTAGCAGAAACTAAAAATTTATTTATAATTTGCGTTTATGTTTTTTTTTCTTTTTTTTTTAGTCACCAAAAACAAATTTCGAACATAAAGACTACCAAAACTTATGCTGCATAAAGCTTGATAACTTACGGGCATTTTTGACTACTGTATATCAGCAACGTGAAAAAAGAAATATTGGCAAAAAACAAAAGGATTTGCGCTTATGTTGGCCTCTACTTCTTTTATCAACAAATATGTTTATATTACTAAATCGCAATTTTTATTAGTTAGCGATATGCTAAAAATGAAGCCTAGTTTGAAATTTGGTAAAATTACACAAAATTGTCTGAGAAATTCAACTGTGAGCTTTTGAAATCATAATGAAAATTATAATGCCTCAGGCAAAACTGTAAATGAATTCTTTTGTTACAACTCTTTTTGAACATCGATTGCAACAAAAGCCGTTCAAGAGGTCATTGGATTTACGTTGACAGTGTTTACGAAAAAGCGTGAAACTATTAATTACGACAGAACAATTGGGACAAACAGGATTAAATTAATTTTTCGAAAATTTTGCCAGAAACGCAGGGTCGACCTTGACAAACGTTTAACAACTCCGAATCTAGTTATCATACGACAATGGTAACACAAATGAAAGTTGAAGCAGTAAATTTTAGGAAAAGTCAAGAAATTTCATTATTGTGGCTTGACTGCTTCATAATAAAATTTCGAAATAAATGATGGGGGGGAGCTAATTGATCCCCCCTGAGCCGAATAGGGCTAACTAAAGGTGAATTTACACAGTTCCCGTTTTTCGTCCGTTTTTTTACGTTTTTGCTTTTTCTTGAAAAAAATATGCGCTTTTTTCATCCGCATTTTTATAAGTCCATATCCGCACTAACCAGACAAACAGATACTGGACAAAAGTTTTCTGAAAAAAATTTTTTGTAAAGGGGTACAGCTTTATTTTGAAATATCGCTGTTATCGTTCATACCCAAAATTTTGAACAAAATTTTTGTCTATATACAACAGTCTACTTGGTGCAGGTACGGACTTACAAAAATGCGGATGAAAAATCGCATACTTTTTTAAGAAGAAGCAAAAACGTAAAAAAAGGGGACGAAAAACGGGTACCGTGTAAAATCACCTTAAATCGCATTTGGGCATGATACAGGGTATTGTTCATAGCAAATTTTAATATCACGGCAAAAAGTTTATGCATTGCACTAACATTTTTCGGTGAGAAAAAATATTCAAACTTTTATTACATTTCTAAAATAAAGTTATGAATGTAGAGTTACATTTGCAATTGATGACGTTACAAAGGACATCTGTTCTAAATCTACTATTATAGTTGGAGGATAAAGACAATTAGACATGCATGCCGGACACTGTAAAATGCAAAAAAAAACTCTTAAAAAACATCCGAAAACCTGCTGTTTTGTTTGATCTTATGTAAACTTTTTCGATTATTAAAACCTTTAAAATCTTGGTCTGGTAAAACTGGTCCAGATAATAACGAAATAAGCATTGAATTGAAGTCTGTTTGCGGCGCATTATTTCCAAAAACGTGCTATTGGCCACAAAACCATACTCTTTCCACAAATCCAAAGTACATTCGCCAACAGCTGGTGCAATTAAAAGCACGCTATTATTGCAGTGCAGTATTACAATATCTATTACTTCGCAAAATTGCTAACACTAGGTTCAGTGGCCATTAATGTAACTGGTCTGCTTCAATTGAAATAAATCCGATACAACACTATACAATTAAATGCTTTAAAAAAAAAACAATAGTTGAGAGGATTGTCTTCCTCGTACGTTTTTCATATTGCAACACTGATTATTTTGCGATTAAAAGGTCAATGCAAACTTTTGATCGTGTAACGTTTTCCACTTCGAAACTGAAAAATAACAAAGTTAAAATTAATATGTGATAGTAAATAATAATTATGTACAGTAACTTACCATAAATAGATTTGAATATTTTTTCTGCAGTAGCAGTATGCAGCTAAATCATTTGATTGAGATCGTTGTCTGCAGCTGAATTCTGTGCTCTATTTACTGTTAACACGTAATTGCGGTGAATTCGATTACAACCTGATACCGAAAAGGTCTAAAAATCCATCAAGACTGAGAAACCGCGAGCAAATATAAGAAATTCAATTATTTAAAAGAAATAAGGTTTTGGCTGTAGGGGTTATCTGAAATTTTGGTTAGTTAAAACTTACGAGTATGATTTGTTGTTCTACATAATTCTACAGTTAGATCATGCTGCTTGTACTGCATTATTATTCGTAATATAACCTAAATCCACAAAACTTATTTTGCTGCTGCTATTATAAAGTTCTCAATCTTGGTAAAAACTTGGTTGAGTAAAAAATAGGTTTAAGACTTAACAAATTTTTTTCCGATATGGAACCGAAAAACCGAACTAAAAACAAAAATGCAACATATACTCGAGACCATATTAATCAAATTTCAGGAAAAAAGAAAGAAAAAGTTGTCTCACCCCAATCACACACGCACCTGCTTTACACGGACAGGCATTGATGGCGCTTCTTGGTAAACATTAATGTGCTGGCGAAGTCACTGTGCGTTTCATGCACAGAGCTGGACAGCGCTGTTTCGAGCTTTTAGCTCTCATCGGCAGCCCTCAGCTTCTCTAGCAAAGTTATTCCCCAGCTGGACAAGACTCTTGGCCGAACTGGACAAACCTTAAGGGCTTGCACAGCGGCAGAGAATTTCTAGGGAATAAACGATTTTTCACTTTGGTACTTAAAAAACAAGTGAAAAATTCGCTGAACCCTTGCGTTGAACCGCTGAACCTTTACAAATCGTTTATTCCCTAGAAACTCTCTGCCGCTGTGCAAGCCCTTAAGGTTTGTCCAGTTCGGCCAAGAGTCTTGTCCAGCTGGGGAATAACTTTGCTAGAGAAGCTGAGGGCTGCCGATGAGAGCTAAAAGCTCGAAACAGCGCTGTCCAGCTCTGTGCATCTTATGACTCGAGCTGCTTTGTAGCTGCAGGGTTGGTGCTTGATCTGGTCACCTAACTGCCAGTGGAAGTCGTTATGATTTCCCAGGAGTCGACCACGAAGGACGTCAAACTTGTCGGTTGTGCGTTTCATGTGAACCCATAAGGACACGTTTTTCACTACCCAAGTGCACAATGTTACGGCAGCTTTAGATTTACAGTAAGTTATAGATCAATACCGAGTAAAACTTATTCAAGACAGTGATTTGGTAATATTTGTAAAAAGCGTTCAATAGAAAACTGAAGATTTTTTTTACCGAATTCACAATCAATTCCAGAATATCCATTATCGCATAAACACAGATAACTATTTCCGTTGTTTTCGCACTTTCTACCATTTTGACAAGGCTCGGTTTTACATGGACTACGTCCTAATACAAAAAAGAAATGAATTCCTACAGCAAACCTACTGTAATTAAGTCTTTTTGCGATTTTTTTTTTCGCTCAATATGTTAATTGTATACGTCCAGGTTTAAGGCCGCCCTAATATCAATTACTTCTTCATATTTTTCTAATTTTATCCGTTCTTTTGCTTCTCAAAGCAGTTTAAATAATCCTCTGTTTAATCTAAATTGTTGATTAGTTATTATTATTTTTATTATTATTATTACTTTTAATGGGGTTAGCTAGATGAATTAAGCTTGCCATACTTTACGTCTATTATGGTTTTCTCAGATTGGCTGTATACAAAATGGCCGCAGGGTCCTTTCGCAGTCACGTAATTTGGCGTTCCGGAAGAGTATCGAGTAGAAACTTGTATTTTGTTCATCCGTGGGCTTTTTGTTTGGAGGTGCCAATGCAAAAATTAAAACTATAAAAACAATTTCATAATTTTATTTCTCTAATTTAACAAGTTGCATTGGCCACATGACAGGAAGTTACCATACGGTTTTTGAGTCAAACAGTCACTTGCGCATCTGGGCCCACATGACAGCAATTTTCTTGTTTGCATTAGTAACCAGAATTTCTTAAGAGGCGCAACCGAGCAAAAACTCGCTAAACGCAGGAGATTATTTTTGCACGTGCATCTGAAGCTTTGAGAGCTCAGTAACGTCATTTTCGCTCGCTAAGTTGCTTGGATCAATTGCGAGATATAACTCGAGTAAAAAACATCACATTTTCCTCGCCAACTTAAAGAGGATTTTGAAGCACGCTTTAAACGTGCGAAAAATCGTTTTTGATTCAAAAATTTAACGGCGAATTGTTGAAAACTTCCAATTAAAGAAGCAAAGCGAATTTAAAAATTAATTAAAATCGTCGCCATGTTTGCTATTAGACTACTAAGAAGAAAGCGCATGCATTGAGAACCATTTGCTGTTTCGACTGATAAAGAAATATTGAGTAGTGTCAGTAGACAAAAGTAGCAATAGACTCTTTTTATAAGAATACTTTTTAAGAACACGAGGTTTATTTTTGCTCAAAATTTAAGAACAAATTAAAAACAACGCCAGCCTCGGGAGCAAAATAAATCAAAAACAAACAAAAAAAATTCAAACCAAAGCAAGAAACTAAAATTTGTGCCAATTCAAAACGATAAAAAAGTTAGTTTAGAGATTTTCTTGTGTTTGGAAGCAAAATTGCAACTATTCAAGATTATAAAGCTCTGCTGCTTTGCGCAAGCAATTGAGAAAAATTTTGGCAGTTGTTCAATTTGAAAAAAGCATGCTTTTTCGCTTTTGCAATTTTACGATGCTGCAAAAATAAGAAATAAAAAGCCTTCACTTAATCTTATTTGTACCAGGGGGAGGGAGGGGAAATTTGTCCCCTCTCTTTGTTATTTTAATATAGCTCCTAAACTAAAAAAAAAGGTTTGCTTTGATGCACTCTGACTTTGAATCAAATTTAATAACACACATCTTCAGAAAGTTTGGGGTCAGCCAGACAGCTGGAAGTGACGTCATTTTTGCCTTTGTCATAGGCACCTAAGGAGTTTCATACAGTTTTGAGCACAATGCATGCTTATCATCAGTGCGCGTATTTTATTCATTGTACTGCGTATTCATTATCGATGCTAATCTTTCGCTGGAATAAAATATTTCATTTATTGATCAATGCATTGCATCATCATTACGTCATTGATGATGTCATAATTCAAAGCTATTGCTTTTTCTGCTGTTTCTCGAAATAAACTAAAAATATTTATTTTCATCAGCTTTGAATGATGCAATGAAAATAATACTACAGTATTCTAAAATATTGTTAATTATGCTGTATCTCAGTTACAAAAAATTACAAATAATAATCAAGACAAAATTTTTTAAATGACGTCATCGTTCACGTGACGTCACCATGCATGTGACGCCATCATCTGCGGTGACTTTATTAGAGATGTCGTCGAAATAACAAAAGTCCAAACTGAAAATGATATTTCGCAACATTTAGACGAGTTTGCAAGCTGTAACAAGGATTTACTGGTTTTGATGTTGTCATCATCGTTTTCGTGATGTCACAACCTCAAAATATTCATTAAAAAAAATTTAACCAAAAATAGCTTCAACAAGCAAAAATTTTACTTCTATCACTTACCAATCGGTTTTTAGATTTGCGCTCCCCCCCGGTACAAATAGGGTGTAAAAATAGCCCGGTAGTTATAGGGTTAAGCAGACAAAGCAATAAGAATTAAACAGTGTTACAAGCATGCTCGCTAAAATTGACATCAATACTCTCAAAAATTTGTTTAAATCAAAAACAAATGAGACTGAATATCGGCAAAAAATTAAAAACAGCCAGTCTCAACTCAAGATTTACCGGTTCTAAAGAGGAAGAGTGTACTTCGACTTGCTCACTTTCAAAAATTTTTTAAACCTAAAAACACTGTTAAGATATAAGTTTACCCACCAACAACCTCAAGGGCGCTTTACGTCATTTACAACAATTGTAGTATGCAAAAAGTTGTTCTTATTTCACATTGATCGAAAATATAATTAAATTCTGTCGTTCATTAACTGAGTATTATCAGTTGAGGAATTTGCTGGCTCAGACAAATAACGCATAGCTTATAGTATCTTTTTCCATGACAATGCATACATGCAGTACACTTGAACGCATTATTTTGAAGCAGAAATGCATCTGACGTCACAATGAGATATTCATTACGCTCTAACACAAGTTAACGAACATCTCGCAACGAAATTCGACAAGCAGTTTTAACGTATGCTGGGCGAGACGGCTCAGAAATGGCAGTTTGTTTACGAATCTTTTTTGTCTGTTAGCGCTTTTTAGAGAGCGAGAATGGCTTTTATGAGCTCGCTAACACGTTGTGTCATGTTGGCCTTGTTCCCACGTATACGGTGATGGGTTTACACAGTCCATTTTTCAGAGAATCTTTAAATACCAAATTGAATAGTCTTTGGTTAGACCCGATCGGAAATCAAACCTCGATTTACCATTTCAGTGGCACAGGCTCTATCCACAAAGCTATTGATATCTTTTTTTTGGGTGGGGGGGATTTTAAACTCGTAGCATGCTAAGTACTCTTTATGAGTTATTTCGTACCAGTAGGTATGACGTTAATCAACTCAGACATTAGAGATACTGCAATCGCAAGCGAATAACTAATTGTAAAACCGCATCAAATTGCATTTGAATTCTGTAGTAAGCTGGTTGACTTAAATAAATTCACCTGTCATTGTGTGTCAGATTAAGTTTGGATAAATTTGCACGAGCAAACCTATTTTCATTTTTTAAAAGCACTTATTTCTTTCACAAATGAAAGGACGTACTAAATTCAGTAAATTGCAACTAATATTATTCTATCGCAGGGGCGTATTTAGGGGGGGCATTGGGCCATGGTAGCCAGGATTGCAAAATTGTATAGAAAAGTGAGCAAAATTGAGGCATTGTCCCCCCTTTGCAAGTTGGGCATCAGGGTTTGGGCTCGAAATCACCTGATATTGGGCGAAAAATGGGACGAAATTTGAGTGAAGACCTTTTTTTGCTCTTCACCTGATTTTGGGCCAAAAATGGGACGAAATTTGAGTAAAGACCTTTTTTTTTTGCTCTTCATCTGATTTTTGGGCGAAAAATAGGACGAAATTTGAGTGTGACAATTTCAAATTCTGATCTATGTTTCTCTCAAATTTTCTGAAGTTTCTGCCCCCCCCCCCCCCCTTTTCAAAATCCTGCGTACGCTACTGTTCAATCGTCCAGTTAGTAGTTCTGTATATATAGTTCCATAATCTTCGATGCCACTGACGTTGTTAGGCTCACCGGAATGCCAGTTGGTGTTTGCATCTAGCAACAACGTATTGTCGACCCAACGCCAGAGGCTACTGGAATCTTTCGACAGACCAAAAAAGTAAAGTTCACCCGTCGGTCTACTGGTTAATGTCCGTAATCGATTTAACACGTTTTGTCGTACATTTGCGGAACGCAGCACAGCTAAATCTCCACTCGAGCTTTGACAATGTCGTCAAGCTTCGTTATAGCTAAGACTGCTCAATACAATTTGATATATTTTTCGTTCACATCTAAAAAACTTGCAACTAGCTTCATAAAGGAAATACAGAAAAAGACAATAAAACCGACAAAAACTTTATCATATTTAAAAATTTACAAACAAAATCTCGATTAGCTTTAGTTAAAAATTTGGTTTGCTAAATCTTGAAAACAACTATAAAATCACAGTAAAAGGTTAAAAGCACAACGGTCTATTTCATTCTAAGGAGTCATCAGATTTTAATCTTATTCAAATAGAGTCTTTTAACCTTTTACTGTGATTTTATACTTGCATTTTGCTCTGATTTTGCCTCTATATCATCAAGAAGTGTTTCAAAAGATTGAGTGCTATCAATTTTATAAATCTTGAAAACATATAAATAACATTAAGATATTACATAAAGGAAGAGCTTTTTTTCAAAACGCTTTTTATCCACTTCTGATGTTTTTGAGAAAACCGCAAAAACCGGTATTGAAGTTTTTTTCTGCAGATATTTTGTTAATTTTACTTTTTGGAGATTAGAGACGCAGTAACTTACGCAGGATTTTGAAATGGAGAGGGGGGGGGGGGCAGGAACTTTAAAAAATTTGAGAAGAACAAAGATCAGAATAAGAAATTGTTCCACCCAGTCCGATTTTTTGCCCAAAATTAGGTGAAGAGCAAAAAAAAGTCTTTACTCAAATTTGGTCCGATTTATTGCCCAAAATTAGGTGAAGAGCAAAAAAAAGGTCTTCACCCAAATGCAGTCCGATTTTTTGCCCAAAGTTGGGTGCAGGCCTAAAACAAACGTATAAACCATACCCTCTGTGTGATCAAAGCTTCTGCCCAACTTGCAAAGGGGGGGCATGCCGCAATTTTGCATACTATTCTATGCTAAATATTCTAATCTTATGACCCAATGCCCCCCCCCCTAAATACGCCCCTGTACAGACGTATACTTCCTCAAAACCGAAAAATTTTACAAATTAACGATATTTAGTTTAGGGTTTATTTTAGTTTAATTAAATTAAAAAAGTGAATACAAGGCCTTTTGAAACTAAACATAATGATTGGCCGAGCCTCCTAGAAGATTAGACTGAACTACGGCGCAAAAGTAACGGAGAAGATATCTCTGTATCGTTCCGATTTTAGTTTCTGTACTGCCGAAGCAAGTGCTGCCAACGGCTCGCCTCCGCTGAGACATTTCTTCGCATGAAGTTGTATTGCCCGCAGGCGCAATGACGTGAAGATGTACCCCGGAAACTTGTTACACGCATCGACGTAATACCGCAAGTATGCACAGAGCTGGACAGCACTGTTTCGAGCTTTTAGCTCTCATCGGCAGCCCTCAGCTTCTCTAACAAAGTTATTCCCCAGCTGGACAAGACTCTTGGCCGAATTGGACAAACCTTAAGGACACCTAACTGCCAGTGGAAGTCGTTATGATTTCCCAGGAGTCGACCAGGAAGGACGTCAAACTTGTGGGATACCGCAAGTATAACGAAAGATTTGATTTGGAGCAGGATATCAACAAGCGTAACAAGAAGAGCTCAATGATTTGCAATGCGATGGAGATGCACAGGAAAAGTTTTAAAGAGTTTACATTGGCCAACTTCTGGTTAAATTATTTACGTTCCTTTTCCGACACTAGCAAAAAATACTATTACTCAGCTTCTCATATTTCCAATAATATGGGAATGAGAACAAGAGTTTTCTACTTTTCTTACAATCAAGTCGAAAACTAGAAATATTCTGGTAAACTCAGAACACAATTTCCGATGTTCTGTGAGCAAAATATCTCTACTGCTAGCAAAATTAGGGGAAAAAGCCCGCACGTAGCCATCGCATTGCCTTACAAGCAGGGCCTCAGAGAGAAAACTTTCCAGGGGTACCAAGGTCGATACCGGGCCTCCAAGTCTTATTGGGCCCGCCAAGCCTTATTGGGGGGTCCGTGCTGTTAAATCATTTTTTGTCGAATGGGTGTAGATCTTTATTTAAAAGTGGGGGGATAACGATATTTGGATATACTTAGGACCTATGAAAAACACAACTAGACATAAAATTGCTTGAAATCCAGCTAGGGAGTTTGGGGGAGCGCTGTGAGCTCCCTCAGCGGGGTTCGGAGCTTTGTCCCGGAAGCTTTAGCACTTTTTATGTTTCTCGAGCGTAAAATACAGCATTTGATCAACATCCTAGCACTAAACTTGCATAATCGACAAGCAGAAAACGTAATATATATGAAAGGTATGTGAAGTGGGGGATGATGACATTGACACAATATTATGCACTACAATGACTTTAATACTGCAAATCCAAATATTTTACTGTGAAAAGTTTTAAGAAGTCATCTGCAATCATAGACTTCACAAACCCAAATACCTATTAAACTCATACAGATAGAGTGAGTTACTTAATGATAGTAGTATAGTATGTCAACTTTGACTCTTCTGTCTGAAGTTGAAATGCTTTTGGATCTCTGGAAATGTGGGCCCTCGTACATTGTTATACTGTAGAATTATGGCTCTCAAGTCAGAGAAATGTAACAAAACGTTAATTTTGGTGCAAGTGTCTGGCTTTTGATACATTTTCCTCTTTTTTTTAATCAAATCGGCCACTATTGGATGCCCTAAAGGCTGTGTAGCAAAAATAGCGACAAATTACAAGCACTGAATAGGCTGACTGATATTTTTGCTGTAGGCAAGTTTGATTACGATGTTGTGATGCGATACCAAAACTTAACACGGAAACCTAAACTCTTCCGGGCCCCTTGAGCCCGGGCCCGGGTACAATGTACCCCCTGAACCCCCCTCTGACAGGCCCTTCTTACAAGTATTTGTTGGTGGAAAAATGATATTTTTTGATTTTCAGGTCTATGTATAAATATATTCATTGGTTTTTGCTTTTTGTATAGCTTTTACTTGCATATTCGTTTTCTTTTTTATTGTTGTACGTTATTGCGCCTGTTCTTTATTTACGCCATTAATTTTACGCCATTAATTATGGTCAAACGCTATTAATTATGCAGTTCTTTATTTACGCCATTAATTATGGTCAAACGCTATTCAAATGTAGGAGGTATGCAGCTACAGAATAAGTTCATAAGTGGTTCACAGCAAGAAAATGGTTGGTAACCGATGAGTTATACCCAAAAACTTTGTTTTGATCAGGGTTAACGTTTTGTGACTAATCCTTGTTTCATGATTGAGATGCTTGTGAATTTTTGCAAGCAACAGGTTATTTAAGCAGCCTTGCGGCAGAGAAGTGTTTGAAACCGAGAACAGCATAGCTGTAGAGCAGTATACAACAGCGACTGTAAATCGATTTTTTCATTGCAAAAATTTACCTTCACTGAAATAAGTTTGAAAAGAATAAAAATATTTGTGGCACAAATGTTCGTAAATAAATCCGATGCGATGCATTTACGCGCACTTTGAGCATATTTATTGCACAGGCCTATCATAATTCATAAACACAATAACGCTGTTTAATTCGTGGTGACCACCAACTGGTAAATTCTGCTCGTTTTTTGCAAAAACAATTTAAAAGTTCACGAGATTCATTTTTGCTAGAACTTTAAGAACAATGCTAGCCTCAACAGCAAAAGAAATTAAGAACAAATGAAAAAGAATAAATTTCGAATCAAAAAAGAAACTAAATTCTATTCTGATTCGAAACAATGAAATTTTAGCGATTTTCCAGTTTTTGGTCATGGAAGCAAATTGCATTGATTCTAAGATTATACGAAAGAGCGCTTGCTGTTGCGCACTGTGCAGGCAACCGAGAAAAATTTTAAGAATACAGTATAGTTTAAGATGAAAAAACTAGCTTTTTCGCTTTTGCAATTTTACGATGCTGCAAAAGTAGCAACAAGCTTTTACTTACACTGACAGAGCTTTCGGTATTAAACACACTTACAATTATTTTTGCTATAATTTAAGTCGATGCTTTTAAAATTTAGTAATCAATTCGTGCAAAAATTGGCAAAAAAAATTTAGAACAACCAGCCCCTCCTCAAAATTTATGGCCTTTTATAAAAAAATTGTGATGCGGTTACAGCGGTATTTAATTTTTTCAACATTCATTTTAGAAGCTCGGGCATCACTTTTGGAGGAACTCACAGCATATTGTTATAAAAATTAAATATCTTTTCATGGAAAAATATGTGTTTGTTTGATTAATTTTTGTCATTAAATCATGAAAACTACTAACAGAGCGTTTTAGAAAAAAAAAACAAAAAAACAATTTGCCTATTTTCACCATAAGGCAAAGATCCCACAGTTGGAGGAGATCATTAAACAACTTTTGTTTCTACAACTACAACAACAACAACCATGAAAATATTTTATTTAATGAGTTTGTACTCTTGAAATTGTATCTAAATTAAACTATCTAGCACCTTCTATAATCAACGAAAATACGTGTTTGCCATCGCTTAATTTTGACAAAATCATTCGTTAAGATTAGTAATCTGACGTGTTATTCTGAGAATATTCTGCTTCCTGATTTCTAATCATGAATGAGAAGTTTAATTGATAGCTATCATATTCTCTACCGTTTCCTAAGGCAGGTCTCATTTGATGGGCTACAGCAGAAGTTACTGTAAATAGCACCGAGAAGGTTCAAAATAGAGAAAGTGACTTACAATAATTCCGAAGCAACTTCACAATTGAAAGCAATGCACAAACGATTTTGATAACAAGCTAACAACGGTATTGTTGAGATACAATTGAGGTACAATTTCTGGAGGCACCATAAAAACTATGAGACACCGTCTTTAGGCGATTGATGATATGCATCTCATCGATTTTATCAATGATAAATCAAAGTCGTGACTTGTAAAGCGTTACAAAAAAACAAAAACTGGAAAGCACGTCTAAATAAAAGCAATCACCAAAAAACCTTATCAATTGCCATAAGCATGAATTTTGCCACACATGCAACAATAAAAACCGTAAAAAGTCATCCCAATAAGATTAATTGCATCTCAGAGTAATATAGCTCAGTATATCAAAAACTTGTATTATTCGTACGCTACAGTAAGCTTATTTGATGAAAGCTGGAAAATGATGTCATTGAAAAGGGTGGCATTCTGCTCCGGTTACAATGGTACTGCAGATGATAACTTGTTCATTTTTAGAACTTATTACGTTACGCTGTTTAAACTACTATGAATACAATGCAAAGAACATTATTTGTATTACATTTTCTTGTTTTCGGAAATTTTTGTTTGGTGACTTCGTTAAGTAAGTAATAGCATAGATGCTTTTAATATCAAGCCGTGACAACGCGCCCGTTTGAGGCCAATGCAAAAACGCAGCTATTGAAGGCAATCGCGGAATTTTCGCAATTGCGCACATTAGGCCTACACATTAATTGTTTTATGAACTTTGAGGTTTCCAGAGCCAGTATTAAGAGTGCCGTACAGCAGCGTAGCCAGTGGAGGGGGGGGGGCAATAGCCCCCCCCGATTGGCATGTCCACAAAAATGAAGAATAAGAAAAAAAGCATTTAGCACTTTTGAAATTGTTGTATGCACTAGAATGGACTAAATATTGATTTAAAACATCTTTTTCAACATATATTCTGAAAAGGGGGGCTAATTTGTCAAAAATACAACTTACAAATAAATAAAAACTTTGGAAAATGGACAAAAATAAGCAATCAAATTTGATCGCTTGTGTGAAAATGCTAAACAAACGTATCATCAACAAATATACTATAAACTTCGGAATAGGGGGTGGGGGAGGTTATCCAGTATTAGTTAGTTACCAATCATTCCTCTCAAATCTCTTTTCATTAGCCCCCACCCAACCCCCGATTATTTTTCTTTATAAATTGTAGACGACATTGATTACTCAATGTGAGTTTTATTGAACTATATAAGAGTTTAAAATTAACCAGCATCTAGACAAAAAAACTAAAACTTTACCATTAGCTACCTCCCAAATAGCCCATTTTTGCAACCAGTTTAATCATGTTTGCACTGCCAATTTCTATGCCACGTTTTAAAAGCATTATTTTATAATCAAAATAGCCCTAAAATTAAGTTATTTTTGCAAAAAAATGCAAAATTTTCGAGCGCGCGTGACTTCGCCCCAGACCCACATGCCTTCGACGCCTGGGAGCTTCGCCCCCAGATCCCCATTAGCCTCCGGCGGATGCCGCCCCTATACTCCCAAAGCAGTCCTTCCATTGCGAATTTCTCGCTACGCGCCTGATGCCGTAGTACTTACATAATTAAGCACGTTTTTATATGTTATAGGAAAAAATAAAGTAAAAAGGCTCTTTCGTGTCTCTGATTAGTCAAGTTTTACTTTTGTGATATCTCAGAGCATTTTGGATTAACGTGTTTAAAAATTTTGTTCTTAAGTTGATAATATTATAAGCTCATTAACATTGGTTAAATTGATAAAAATGATACAGACTGCACAATTTCGATCATTTATATTTTTACAAAATTGATGAAACAAAATCTCAGCTCTTGCGCCCTGAAATAAAATACTTTGGACCATTTGTGTCTTTCAACAGTTAACATAAGGTTATTTTATCGTCGCTAAATTTGTTTCTAAAATTGAACATTTTCATTTCAAGATTCTATCCAACTCTTATTCGTCTACAGTAGCAATAATTGCACATACAAACTTGATAGGTGAGCTGTATTAATCTGCAGTATCCTACAGATCCATAAAGTGTAAAGTTTTATCAATCAGATCGCAAATACACGCTGATGTCGTTTTTAGTGTAATATCTGGCATCATTTATACTTCAGCATTTTGACCGACAGCTTGAAAGTTTTTGCGATTTTTCGCAAAAAAATGTAGGTGGCTATTTCAACGTTTTTTGGATGACATTTCGCAAGTATGTAAGCCATTTGAAAGACTAAAATGCTACGATTTAAGCTGTATTTAAACGAATGAAATTGCTCAGCCTTTTTCACAGTCCAAAACCGTATCAAAGGTTGCTTATTTGGGTTAAAAGCTTCAATATCCTAATGCACTTTGCCTACCCTGGTTGTGGCTCTAGATTAAAATTCCTAGTCTTTTTGTAGCCGTGGCCCATCTTGAATTAACAAAAATTTTCGATGGCCCACTTTTTAAAGTTTTGCTTAAAGTGGTCATAATCAAACGGCTTGCAATATACCTAGAAATTTATAACAAGTACAAATGACGTTTTGGCTTTACATCTTTGTCACGAAAGATTTCAAAATCCTACTAAATATACTTATCACTCCATCCTCTTTTGCGTTTAACACTAGCGCTTTTCCTCATACTTTAGCTAAAATTTAAAGTTGAAAGTCTTATCTAAAACAAGACCAACTGTTCTGCTGTTTGCTTACTAAACCCAGCAGTTCCAAATAGCACAGTGCAAAACTCCCAATGATAGCAGATAAAATTTCATGATATCGCAGAAACTTAGGTCTTATTTAGCTAATTTTATCTACGGTATGATTATGATGTCAATTGTTTAAGTTATTCGAGCGACAAAAATAGTTATTAGTGATTTTTAGATTTAAAGATGCAAAACTGTGAAGGGCTGTACTTTATGCAAGCGTTTATCTTTATGATATCAAGTGGCAGAAATGCCATACTAGCTATACTTTCTTTTATTGTTGCTTCAACCAAAACTATTGAATAGATTAGAAGTGTGATACTAACTTTTGTAGATCAAATAAAACTTTTTTAAACCAAACATCCAATTTTTCAAATAGCTCTGTGACCCACCGTAAAATGCTCCTATGGCCCACCGGTTGAAAACTTTTCTCTAGATTAAAAATTTTACATTTAACATTTTTTCTTGTTGTATAATTGTGCTTTTCAAAACATCTGATTATCAAAACTTTCTCATTATCTTGCTCTTTAAGTTGAGTAGTCATAAATTACACGATTACTTACAATTTAGCAGCGATTAATACAGTTGTAGAAGTTTACTGTACCTTACTTTTTAAATTAAGTAATAATGTGTAATCAACAGGTTTTCGACCATCTATTGTTGAAACGCTCAGAGATAAAATCCTCGAAAACCATGAAACCATCATCTCAAATATTCCTGATTGGCACAAATATTTGTATGTACAGGGTAACATCACATCCAAAGATGATCAGGAACAAGCTTTAATCAACACAGAGGTAAGGGAAATTAAACAGAAGGTTTAGTTGCGAAATTCAGAAATTTGCTCCAACAGAAAAATTAACTGAACTTTCGTTATTTAGTTAACGCTTTGTTCAAACCTCAACAAAATACCGTGTTAAGGAAGCTTGTCCGCCTGACCAAATGAGGTTTAATTCTGTATATTATCATTTTACTATTTATTGTTATGAAAGGCCTTTTAGTGTTCAAAACCCTAAAAATTTACTGTTGGGCGCTTTTTACCGATTGCACGTATTTACGTGTGTAAATACGCATGATGTCTTTTTCAATGCAAAACCAAAAAAAGTCAAAATGTAAACAATGAAATGGCACGCGTATTTACGCATGCTTATACGGTACGTGTGATCAGTTAAAACCGCTTTAGAATAACGTTTTTCAAGTGCGAGATTTGCAGAGTGCTAACCAGCAAAGACTGCCATGCATATGGCCGCGTATAGGAAAGCAGTAAATTTTTGAATCAAAGCAAATATGTAACATTATATGATTGAAAATATAATTCTATTTATAGTTTTAGATATCTTTCACAAAAAAATTTATCTTATTTGTTTTTTAGGTAATTTTTTATGAGGGCGTTGAAGGAAATCTCACTGCTCGATATTCGCGTGAGAATAGTACAGAAAGGTAAGTAGTTGGTTGTTTTTTGATAATTTGTTTTGTTTTGTTTTGTTTTTATGTCGATTTGCTATGGATAAAACAAACAAAATACAAGGATAAATGCCTATTCATAACTTGTAGAGAAATAATATTTTTCGCTAAACGTGAGACTTTTATTTCCTAGATAAACTAGCAGCGATTGATTAGGCAAGTGTTTTTGTGTTTTTTTTCAGCAAAAATATTTTCTAAAATTCTTCATATTTTTATTAATGTTTTATTGTGCCAATAACTGCTGAAGAAAAAAAAAAAGAAAAAACTTAACAGCTAATATATCACCGTATTAAATACATGATATTTAAACCAGTTTGTGCAAGTGTTATCCAATCACGAGAGCATTGGTAAATGTTAGTGTTTTTCTTCGAAGCAAAAGACCGAATAGAAAACTTTGTTTGTTTTGCAATACGCTAAGAATTGTTTTCACTATTTTAGCATGCATTCTGTGTAAGCTTGAGCTTGGTTTTGCAGCAGCGCTTCGGTAACGCTTTTTGCATCGTTGATGCCAATGATGGGACACCTCTGCGATGTATCGGCATCGAGTTTGATTTTGCCCACGATTAAAGGCACGTGCCTTGCATGTGGAATAACGGTCACTTCTCTACTCATTGGTTGTTTTCTTCGTGCTTATTTTTGAGTCGTGTTTACACTAAACGCAAAGCCACTCAAACCGATAAAATAAATCGACGACAAAAGCAACCCGAGTAAATGGAAACCACGTATCCTATGTTACTTAGAAGTTGAGGCAGGGCAGGTTACACGATTTCTTACACACGCTTTGCGCACAAAAAGCAATTAAGCATAATATAGCAACCTTTTACAGATGACGTCCATATTGGTCGCTTTGCTTCTCTTTATGTCTTCTAGAATCTAGATTGTTAGTGATACTAGATTTTTTGATTGCTCTTTTTTAGTTTCGAAGGTTATGGGTATGATTTTGCCACGTTGGCAATTCACCCTTACGTCGGGTTGATGTGGATAGTGGGAAAATCCGACCCTGAAACTATATATAAGTTTGGGGTAAGTTTGTTTTTGCAATGTTTTTGCATAACAATGGTTTATTTCAGGGCTTCCCAAACTTTTTTCATCGCGACCCCTTTTAATCTTCTAAAAATTTTCACGACTCTTCACGGTTAAAATAAAAAGCACTGTGAGTTGTGTACTTGTGGTAATTATTTAATGGAAAAAAAATAACGACAAGGCACTGTTACCCAACGCGTACAAAACGCAAACACCCTGTTTGCATTTGTCTTTATCGCTGCTTCAACATCATCTGCAAGTACGCTTAATACCGTTATCAGGCGACTTTTTTAACCAGTTATCGATGGATTTGAATCTAACCGGTAGGAGTATGGTCGTTATACCTCTGCTCAACTATGTATATATATACACTAAACTACTGGTACTACAGCCAGGCGCGTAGCCAGAATTCTGCAATGGGGGAGGGGCTGTTACGGGGGTCTGGAGGAGAGCCACAGCGCTCGAAATTTTTGTATTTTATATGCAAAAATAACCTAATTTTAGGCTTATTTTGATAAAAATTAATGCAATTAAAACGTGGTGTAGAAGTTAGCAGTGCAAAAACATGATTATACTAGTTGCATAAATGGGCTATGTGGGATTGCTAGAATTTATTGCTAGAACTTGAGTTTTATTTCTAGAATATTCAGTTCTTTTTTTACAAACTGGGAAATCATAAAATCCTACACCGGTAGTTCAATCAAAACTTTTAAGGAGTAATCTATTTCGCTTATTATTCCGGAAGTGAAATAGGCAGAACTAGTTTAATAGTTCATTTCGCTAATGTTTTATAGAAAAAGATAGATTTCGGGGGGGCTAATGGAAGGAAGTTTAAGAGAAGTGATTGATAATTAACTAATACTGAATAGCCCCCTACCCTATTCCTAAACTTATATATTTTTTGTTAAAACCTATGTTAAGCATTTTTCAATATGCGATCAAATTTGAATACCAATTTTTGGCTTTGTTTCAAAAATTTTTTCTCTGATTTGTGAGTTTTATTTTTGACAAATTAGCCCCCCCCCCCTCTAAATAAACGTTTCATAATATGCTTTGAATCATTTTTTGCGTCTATTCGAGCACAAAAGCAGGGCATGGTATGGAATGGAATGGAAGACGATTTTTCCATATTCCATACTGGCAATTTTCTTCCATTCCATTTCCATTCTATACTAAAAATCTTCCATTCCATATTCCATTCCATACTAAAATTTTCTTCCATATTCCATTCCATACTTTAATACCAAGGTACGTTTAGGTCGGAAGCTACGCTTGATTTGTCTTGTACTTTTGCAACGTTAAGCATACCTTTGCTAGCAGTCGCTCGCAAAGATAAGCAGCATAGTAAATACATCTCATCCCGTATTTGAAGCACTATCGCAATGAGCTACCATAAAAATTCACTCAGCATGAAAATATTAACCATTTAATCAACAGACCATAGGTCGATGGATATGCACTGGGTTTAATAATTGCAAGTTTGTAATCACACAAACTATGAAATTTGGCATAGCCAATTTGCCAAAAACATTCTACAAAAATACCGAAAAAAAATTTAAACGCAAAAAAAAACAATAACAAAGTATTAAGCTCATTCGAGAACAAAAAAGTAAATACAAATTTTTGTTACAGTGAAAGAAAGAGCTTGTCACTTGGCAAGTTCAATGCCATTGCTACGGCGGGCCAGGGGTCTTACCCTCAATCTTGGTTTACTAAAATCCGTGTTTTTTTGGGGGGGCATTATGTAAGGTCTAGAAAACCGACATTGATGCAAAAAGTAATAACATTCAATCCTACCTACTTGATTAAAGTTACCTACATTAGCAGTATTATAAAGTTTTTAAATCACGAAACTTTAGTGCTTCAAGTTTCAAACACCAAATTTAGCATCCAATATTTACACCTTTGGACCTGATAGTAATAGGTCATCAAATACCAATTACACTAGTCATTTCAATTTCAAAACCATGAATGTTTGCATGGTATTCAATTCAAAGTATTCTAAGCCCAAAGCCAGTGTTTCTCAAACTATGAGTTGGAATGCACAACGGGCCGCTAAGCGTTTACGGATTTAGTGGCGGAACTACGAGGGCAAAGGGGGCTACAGCTCTATCTCCCAGCCAAGTCACTCAAAAAATTTAACCCTAAAATGCACGCGTTTAAACGTGTTTCTGAATTGACTTGTGGGTAAAGTAAAGGTTAAATAGGCTAAGCAATTTAGCTTTTCTGCTGGCTTCTAAAAAAGTGTGAAATATGATTCGAATGGCGTTGAAATAGTTATTTTTTTCTCAAAAAATTAAAAAATCGCCCTGCGACATGGGCTTCACCTTCAGCCTCCATTTATAGAAGATAATTGAGTTGCAGCACTTCGCTCACCTCTCCACCCAATCGAAGCATTTTTCAAACAAAGATCTTTAACTTCTAAGCCCCATCCTTAAGCAAAATCTTGGTTGCACGCCTGTTTGCGGGTGTGTCGTAGAGTAGAAATGTAGATCAACAAAATCGTTTTTTTCGTTTTTTAAAAGACCAGCTGTTTTTGTTTTTTTAGAGCACACTCAAGGTTGTTTGGGTCGCAGTCACGGCTGCAGATAAACTTTTCAAGTGATTATGGGCAGTAGTTAAATTGTAAAATTTTGCATGGGGGGACGCTTTTGCAGTCTTGACCAAACTTCAGGTGAAATTATGTAATTCCGTCCCCGCAATTGAATGAAGCCCCCCCCAAAAAAAGGGTTTCACCGCAATTCAAGGCTATATTCGGCTGGAATTAGTTGGATTTATTCGTGCTGGCTGGCTCTTGGTCGTTTCATCATCCAGCGCTGAAATCTCGGTGGGTGGACGTCTAAATCTCGATGGGGGAGACGCTAAATCTCGATAGGGGGGACGCTAAATCTTGATGGGGGGACGCGTCCCCCTTACAAATTAAGTACTAATAATGGGCCGGAAACAAAAGGAACTACGAAACGCTACCGGACCTACATGTCTCTTTTTTAGACATGATTACAGAATTTTGAAATTGTGCATAACTTGCAGGGGTGCAAGATCAGTTTTAATGTGCAAAAGTTCAGTTTGTTCTCGTGCCCATCATTTCGTTTGCTTTGGCAACGGCACTAGACCAATTGTCATTCCCAAAACAAAAATTAAGCAAGTCAGCATCAATGCAGCTGCAAATTGCAATGAACATATTGTATGATTTGATGATGCAATGCCTACACTGTTTGCGCAATGTTCATGAGAGAATTACTCTATTAATTTGTCGACGGATGATTAGCTCCTAAACGCTTCCTAATATTTTTAGTTATCACTATGGCAAAGATCTCTTTGCATGCTTTGTCGATCTTGAAAAAGCATATGACCGAGTTCCTCGGTATAAACTTTGGAAGGTTTTGCAGGAGTATGGCGTTAATGGTCAATTGTTACGCGCCATTAAGTCATTCTACTGCAGACCGGAGGTTTGTGTTTGGGTAAATGGCAAGCAATCAAAGCCGCTCCATGTGGGCGTTGGATTCCGGCAAGGGTGCGTTTGTCACCTCTCCTTTCCATTGTTTACATGAATTGGATTGACAAATGCAGCCAAGCTGATGAATGTGCCACAATTGGAAATTGCAAAATTAGTCGTCTGCTATTCGCTGATGGTTTGGTTCTGCTTTCTTCCACAGAATCTGGCCTCCAGCGCGCATTAAATAGCTTTGCAGATGCATACAACACCGCCGGAATGAAAATAAGCACGGCCAAAACTGAGGTACTTCATCTTTCAAGAAACCCTGATCAGTGCGTATTACAAGTGAATGGAGCGACACTGAAGCAGGTAGAGAAGTTCAAGTATCTTGGGGTTGCATTTACGAGTGACGGAAGGCAAGACGAAGAACTTGATACCCAAATAGGCAAGACTAGTGCAGTAATGCGAGCTTTGCACTACTTAGTTGCCATGAAACGAGAATTGTCGAAAAAGGCAAAGCTCTGAATTTTCAAAGCAGTTTTTGTCCCCATTCTCATTTATGGTCATGAATCTTGGGTGATGACCGAAAGAATGCGATCACAAGTGCAAGCGTCCGAAATGAGGTTTTTACGAAGAATCGAAGGAGTTACACTGTTTAACAAGGTGCGTAGCTTTGAGATTCGAAAATCTCGTAACATCGAGACGTTACTTCTCCGAATTGAAAGATCTCAGCTTAGATGGTTTGGCCATGTAAGCAGAATGCCTCAGGAAAGACTCCCCAAACAAGCTTTACATGCCAAAGCAAACGGGAAAAGACCAGTTGGACGACGTAGAACTAGATGGACCGATTACATTGAGGATCTTGGACGGAATCGCTTGGGACTTCGCACAGGCGAAATGAAGGATGTGATGGAGGACCGTGAGGTGTGGCGGCTCAATTTTGAGCTACTGCCCCCGCAACCCTCACGGAAAAGCGGGCAATGAAGAAAGAAGAAGAAGAAGAAGAAGAAGACGACTATCCGTATATATTTCTCTGTAAATGCCATGAGCGAAATCTAGTATGGAATTAGTATGGAAGATTGTCTTCCATTCCATTCTTGAAATCTTCCATATTCCATATCGAAATTTCCATTCCATACCATGCCCTGCACAAAAGACAGTCTCAGAAGTGCTAAAGGGATGTATTTTCCTTATTCTGCGTTTTGTTCGGCAGGCCAATGAGGGAGCTATAGCCCCTTTACCACCCCCTCTAGATGCGCTACTGACCACAGCATTATACAAGCATTGAGCTTGGTCTGCATAGCTGCATTATGTCATAAGCAAAAGTGACAAAACAAAACAATAGTGTCATCCAGTTGTCCTACTTGATACGAATGGGGAAAAGTTTATCGGCTGTCTTCTTATGCTATGTATTGTTCAACAAAGTCTTTCTATTTAATAGCACCTATTTCAGGGTGTCGAACCTAACCTGAACCAGAACCGTAAACCCGAATAAACCGTTTCATTTTGATGAACCCGAACCGAACCTGAACCAGCAAAATTTTACTTCGGTGAACCTGAACCAAACCTGAACCCTCAAAATTCTGCTCAAGTGAACCCAAACCGAACCTGAACCCCTAACAAAAATAAGAATATATTTTTCCATATCCGGATGCCGCTGGCGCTGGTACTCGCACAATAAGAGCAGTGGTGATCATAAACAGGATCAGCAATTTCTCCTTTTTTTTCCGGACGATACGAGTAATGACAATTAAATTTTAAGTCAATGAACCCGAACCGAACCTGAACCAGTAATATTTTACTTGAGTGAACCTGAACCAAACCTGAACCTCGAAAATGGTGCTCAAGTGAACTCGAACCGAACCTGAACCGCAAAAATATTTTGGGCAGGAGCTAAACCTGAACCCGAACCGTTATTTGAAACGGTTTGACACCCTGGGCCCTATTTAAGTATAATCTACGCGTAAGTTAAAGAATGACGTTAGCAGAATTGCATGAGTTTTTAACGCCAGTCAGGGGTCGCTGAAAGTATACCAATTTTACTCTTCCTTGTAAAAATAGGTACACTCTTTGACACCCCTGAAGGTTGTTATTCGACCCCTTGTGGAGTCGCGATCCCAGTTTGGGAAGCCCTGATTTATTCTACCTCAAAACAAGATATGCGTATGTTGTTGTTGGCCTGGTAACGACAGACTCAAAATTTTTGTAATTGTTTGTAAAAATTATTGCGCTAAACCATAACTGTCTGTAAAGCGTCCTCATTTGGTACCATGTACGGTGCAGTAATATAATAGGATAAAATCTCAAATGATACTGTTGAAAATTAAAAGACATTTATGATTGACTAATGAACATAGATCGTAGTGTGCAACTGCATAAGCTTACAGTGTCTACTGTTTACCCCCCAAAAGACAAAATAATTAAAGTTTGCTACAGTTTACACCGTTAACTGGCTCTGGCCCATGTCCATTGTGCACTTTGGAAACTAAGAAGACAGTGTACAAGTTAAAGTTTGCTACATGTTTAAATTTGCATTTTGGTAAAATACATGGTATAAAACCAAAATATTTTCAAAATCTAACGTATAATTTGACATCCTAGAAGTGACGTCATAGTACTGAAAATTTTGGCAAAAGATCAATGTAATATGATGTTTCTCAAAAGGTACGTAACGCAGAATCCTATTTGATAGCTAATTCTAATTATAGTGCATAATTTTCTGTCTGATTTAAGTTATTTTAGAGGTCTAAATTTTTTTATATGAATGTTATTTTGAAAAATACTTTTTTAACAATTTTTTCGCAATTTTCAACCATTTTTTAGCCAGTGTTTACACTGATCAGTTTAACCACTATTTAGTTAATTAGATTTAACATTTATGTAAATCGGGTTATTTCAGGACGGGCGCCAGAGTAGCGTGACTGGGAGGGGGGCCTAAACAATTTTTGGAGGGGCACAAAACTTTGTTTCCTCAAATTGGAGAGTGAAGACCAAAGAAAAAAAAGGTCTTCACCGCAGAATCTGCGATAAAACCGCTCTTGCTCATGAATTTTGGGGTGAAGACCAAAAAAAAGTCTTTACTGCAGAATTTGCGAAAGAGCGTTTTTTCTTCACGAATCTTGGGGTGATAATCAGTATTTTGGGGGTTTCAGGCTCTAAACTGCACTCCAGTTGCACCGAGCCTGTTACTTTCTTTGGGGCACAATCCTTGCTTGGGGGGGCAAAAGCAGCGATTTGTGGGGCACCGCCCTGGAATGCCCTCCCGTGGCACCAGACCTGGGTTATTTTGCTATCCGTACTATTATGAACTAGGAAAGGTTTTAAAATGGATTTAGTCAAACCAAGAAGACTTTTTCCATTCTTAAATAGTCCTTAATGCAATGCTATACTGCATGTAATATTAAATCAGAAAAAGTCTCTTGAAAGCTTACGCGTAAATTACCGTAGATGCTCCCAAAATTAAATTTAATTTAGACTAAAAAGCAAACAACTACCAAAGTGTTTTGGGTAACCCCCAGACTTATCCATGTTGATTACGTCATGGCCTTTACTTGAACTTGCGCTTTTCTTAACACAGCAATTAAATAATAAATGAGGTTGCAAAAAACTATTTACCACTTCATGCTGCATCAAGGCTGTGAGTCTGGCATTGAAAACTTTTTTAAGCTCTTACTGTATAAATCATAACCCTTTTAAAATATTGCACATCGACCTATCGGGCAATGAGTTTTGGCCTAATTTACAAAAAGTGATTATATGTATATTTTAAGGGCAAGCAATTTCTTATGCTAAATACCATCACACAAAATAGCTCCAACATTATGATTGATATCTAGTGCGGTACACCAAATGCAATTCAAACTAAAGTATCTACGTATAGCCTACAGAATAAAAACTTTTTGAAAAACTGTTGTTGCTAATGGCAAACATGAACTTTTGACTTGACTATTATCAAGCCAAAATTGAATCGTGATTAGGCCAATGCATTATATCAACCATTAACCTATAGGTTATTGTCACGTATACATAAAATTAAAAGCTAACTAGTTACAGACCACCACAATTTAACGTGCCCCAACGGTCTGTTTTGCCCTTGTGGGCTCTTCAGGGGGGCTAAAGTTTAATATAGTATAAACAAAACAAATTGAATAAAATGACCAAGTAAATATATCATGCTAGAAAGAGATGATGTCAATAGATAAATATCAAGTCAACTTAAATTTGTTAACTGTTAGTAATGAAGTGAATGGCTCGAGCAAGGCAATAATGCACTTGGGCGTTACATACATAAACCATTGCCGGTATAAACACAAAGGAGCACCTAATTCGGTATAAAAGTGGGAATGAGGGGACATAAAAATAGACTAGCATCTTGAAGTCGTTATTGAAATGTGGCCTGCAAATAAGATCCATACAATCGTCGTACAGCCGTAAATAGTAGCAGAACTCCCAAAAAGTGAATACATAACCCGTTATTCCTCTTAAATTTAAATTTTGATGGCACCCCACAGGAATATGGATCTATCTTAAACGTAACAACCCTTGCAGGTCCCTATCGGACATTAAATACTCGATTTTAGTAATCGGTGAACACCCCCATTAAAAAAAAATACTAGTACAGGAATCAGCCATTATGAGAAATTCAGAAAAAAACACCAAAACTGTGGCGGGAATAGAAAAATCTTAAAAAAATACCTACCCAAGTACTTGAAGGACGATTGTACGAGTCCAAGTTCATACAAACCGGCTAAACTTCTCACTAAATTTCTTGTCTATACCTGGGTGAAATCTCTTAGTCGCAAAATGACTCTCACTGTTGCGTTCAAAACCACAAATGAGTTAAATATTATTACTGTAGTTAAGCCGGTACACATGACCCAATTGACCCATTATTACGTGCCAGGTAATGGTGAGATAACAAACGAAAAAGAAAAAAAGATATTACCAAAGGTAAAATGGGATTGCGGAGTTTTACTACTTAAAAGCTGTATGTTAAAGAATTCAAAATTAAAGGCTATTTGCCTATACGGCCATTCAAACCTATGATATTGTCCGAAGAAGTTAAAAGTGTTTTGAAACCGCATTTTTGATTTGTTTTGCTGGAAAAAGGAAATTCAAGTAAAGGCTGTGTATTCGACACGGGATAAAATACATCGGCGCTGGGTTGCCCAACACGCACTAAGTGTTGCTCGGTTTTTAGCCTGAATATCTACTCTCGGAGAGCTGCTTACTATATACGAATACATACGTAATGCTTTCAAAGTAGGATATAATAGGCTGCACTCAGCTCCAAACATGCCAACCCACAATGTTCTAGAAAATTTTTCATAATATGATGTAACTGTGCAAGTGTATATGCAATACAGACTTGCATTTGGAACTATCTATAGAAATGACAGAAGTCCCCTGTGGTTGGCTGAACCTATTTGAAAACTTCTCCAAATTTTATAGTTTGAACAGCAAAATAACCTGAATCACAGAAAATGCCAAATCGAATGAACTAATTAATGCTTAAATTGATTGGAAAATAGCCAAAAATCCTAGAAATCAAAAAAAAATATATGGTTTTGAAATAACCTTAACTTGAGGGTATTTAAGCCCAGCTCTGAGTGAGGTATCAAACAAATCTCTACGTTGATTACTTTTTAATAAACGTCATTTTAGTTTTTTGTAAAAATTTTTGGTATAATGAAGTCACTTCCTGAGTGTCAAATGACGTTAGATTTCGAAAATGATGTCGCAAACATATTCTTTAATCTTTTATTTGCTGTTTAATTTTTTCACTAACATGCAAGTTTCGGACCAAGTTGTAGCAAAATTTGAACAGGTCGGTGGGGAGGCATTCTAATCTACAGTATATATACAGTACAGGATAAAGGAAAACTGGCGTATTAGAATATTGATATTGTTTGCTCACTTAAAATTCTGTGGTGACATGGTTCAGTTGAAAGACCTTCGGGTCAGTGAGAAAAAGGTTTTGGCTACCGGTCCAATTCTCTAACTGACCGTGCTTTGTTGTACAGTTGGAAAAACACTTTACCTCAATTTCCTATATCGGGCCAAACCAGAAAAACGGTCGCGCTAGGCCGATGTGCAGTCTGAAAAAAACATTTGCATCAGGTTTTTAATAAACATTATTGGTGCACTGTATTAATGTAAGTAATAGACAAAAGCAGCGCTGCAAGAGCCTGATAAGAATTCACGCTCATAGTTTTAATTTTAGATTCGACAACAATTTGTAACAGGCGAGAATAGGGAAAATAAATCATCGTTTCAAGCTGATGACTTGAAAATAATGTACGAGTGGAGACAAAATGCTAGAAGCTCCCATCCAACAATCTGTCAGGTTTTTTTCTACATGGAAGGATACGATCAAGTGAGTAGACTTTAAAATTTGGGGTCTTGACAAATCTGAAATAAGCTCCAATTTTCACATTTTAGTGAAAAATAGGTTTTAACATTGACTTAATTTATAATTTGCTTGTTATTTGCTATTACATAATTTGGCTTGCAATTTATTTTAATATTCTAAATTATTTCGTTTTTCTTTCTATTCTTTTACTCAATTAGCCTCTAGACCAAGAATTAAAACACAAAGAAAATATAAAGAAACACTATTAAACGAAATCCCATGAATCACGCCAACTGATTGAGTTGCTTGAATGATTCTCTGTCATGCCGCCGATTCTGCATAAATGCGGATGGAACTATCACCAGGGCCTCAAAGAGAAATATTTCCAGGGGGAACGAAGATCGATTCCGGGGTCCCAAATCTTATTGGGCCCCCCAAGCCTTATCGGGGTCCATGCCGTTAAATCAATTTTTGTCGAATAGGTGTACATCTACATTTAAAGCCGCATTTACACGGGCGACTTTTTTGCAACGCGATTCGAAGATTTTTTATGCGTGAAAATCTCTCTCGCAGAGCGGTTACTCACACGAGGCGTGATTCGCTTGCCGCGATCGCGTTTGGCAAGAATCGCCGCCGTGTAAGTAACACCTGCGATTTGCGATGCCGATTATATTTTGCGCGACTCGATGCAGAATCGTTCTCGCTCGTGATCTCTTACACGAGGCCGATTTCAACGCCTCGAGAGTCCCAGGGCAAAGTTGCGCTCGTGTAAACAGCAAATCGCATGCAATTTACGAGTCGCCCCGGCATAGCGCAATGCACAAATGCTTTGCGAGTCGCTGGTAGCGATTTTTCTAAATTTACTTCATGAAATATTGTGTTCATAGTACAAAATGGTCAGTAGTTCTTTTACCGTAATTAATTGTGATTTCGATACCAAATTTACTTCATATTAGTTTGAAACGCAGAAGTGTTAATTTTCTTGTTTTGTGCTGGTACTGGTGTACTGCAGATACGGCAGCCATGAGCTGATAACTGTGAAGCCAATCAAGCAGGACGTTAACCCTTTATAAAATGTATGATAAATTAACCACAGGTAACAGCATCTTAATTGTATTCTGCTTTTATCATACCGTATGTACACTTTTTTTTATAAGAACCAGTCAATTTTGAGTAGAGGCTGGCTGTTCTTAATTTTTTGCCAATGTTGAGCCTCAGTTGCTCTTAATTGGTTCTTAAAGTTTGAGATCATTGATGTCAATTATGGCGACCATGTTTGTTAATTTCTAATGATCTGTCTACTTGTAAACGCCTTTTTAGCTGCTTTTGCAGCATCGTAAAACTGCGGAAAGCGAAAAAGCGAGCCCTAATTTTCGTTTGAACGAGAGCCAAAAAGTATTTTTGCTAGCTACACAGTGCGCAGTAGCACTCTATAGTCTCACAATTGTTGCAATTTTGCTTGCAAGTACCAGAAAACCACTCAAGCTTTATTGTTTTGAATAAGCACAGAATTAAGTAACTTTTTTGGTTTGGAATTGATTCTTTTTCGGTTGTTCTTCCCAATTTGTTATTAAATTTTGAGCAAAAATGAGCCTCGTGTTTTTACAAAATTTTTCTTGTATAGAAAAGCGTAATCAATTTTGTCATTGCTAATATTCTGACTAAGTAAAAACAAAAGTTAAAAAATCTGAGAACTCTAGAATAGCTAAGACAATGAATTCACAATAATGGCATTTGGACAATATATTTTGGAAATGGAGGTGCATGTTACGGAAGATCTCCGTAGAACTGTTGACTGCAGGTGCTCCAGCGAAACTCTGGAGCCTTCACCCTGTCCGTCTGGGCAGACTACAATTGAAGTTTCCAATTAAACTATATTGTTCAGACAAAGTAAATAATATGAAACAGTACGGCATGGCAAAAAATAACTGAAATTTAACCTGAAAATAATGAACTAAAAGAGTGCCGTACGAGCGGTCTTCAAAGTAAATTACGTCCGTTTACCAATTGCTCGAATGAAACGGATGCCAGAATCAGAGGTAACTCGGCCAAAAAGCGCGTAATTTTTAAAACCTTTGCAGCCAATATAGCTGCAGGAAATAAAGCGACACACGCAAACTGAGCAAACTAAAAGTAAGAAGCGGCCGACTTTCGAAACTACAGCGGGGCTACACAAAAAAGGTCAATTGGTGCTGTAACAGTGCTAGCAGTGTAGGCTCACACCCTATGCTCACTCGTTGGGTCCAGCACCTTGTATACAAGTACCATCCACTGGTTTTTGTCGGCTAAAAACGTGTTAGCGTTTGCTTTCTTTTCTTACCCGAGATTGCCTGTAGCCTACCGGCATCTCTTGCGGTTCAAATAACCACATTTAGGTGGAGAAACATAACACTTACCGCACGGTATATTGTAATAAAACATTAATTTCACGAAAATGCTATTTCTAAGCAAATCATGTTCTCAATTCCGAGTGGTTTTACGGCGCTTTTTCATTTGAATTATGCCAGGAATGAATTTTGACTTGAAGTCACTAAGTATTTTTGCACTGTTCATAATAATTCATTCTCCGCACTGGACTTACTGTAATTGCCTAGCGTTTAGCAAATGCATGCGCTGCTTATTTTATTATTGTGGATATTGATGCTTTGTAACAGCAGCTGTGGTTTAGTGGCTCCTTAACAAATTTAAGTGAAAACACATATTATACAAATGCTACATGGATTTTTTGAATGTTGGTTTAATTAAAAAAGAGCCAGTGCTTCGGTAGCGACAAAAGGCGCCTGCTATCACTGCAGAAGAACTCAAAAAGTAAACTTAAAAATAAAATTTAACAATTAGCATTTCGTATAATACAGCAGCACAGATCTATACTATAAAATACTTGTGCACTATTAAGGAAATAAACAATATGAATTTGTCAGTCACACGTATTTGGAGAAAAGGTAATTTTAAAAGTGCTTTTCTGTAGAATTAACTGCGCAAACATGTTGATAAATTTTATCATTTTATTTTACCAAATTTTATATATAACCAAACAAGAAACACAATCAAAGATGGTTGCAGGTTGCAGTGGAGAAAAACCAAGACCTAAAGGGTAAATGACAGAATTTTAAAATAAATTATGAGAGTTAATGCCCGCTTGACTTTGCTCCATCCAAGCTAACTCGGAATGATACAGAGTAAATAAGCTTTTCCAGTAATTTCAAGCGTTTAGTGCTTCATCTTTCACCTTGCATTTTCATTGCAAGTTTTAACGAAATTAGCTGCTTAATTGTATTCCCTGTATTTCGTTTTACGCTTGCGTTGGCTTCATATAATTTCTTTTCAAAATTCCGAAGCGTGATTGTTTCAAACGCAAAAGCTGACAAGCGGCGCATTTGAAGTGTTTTTGCGGCAGTTGGCTTTTGCAAATTCAAAACCAGCAAGCCGCGCTTTGAAACTATCTCGCACCGTGTAAGTGAACCAGTGCGATAGCGACTCTTCCGCCTAACTCGATTTGGCGAGAATCACTGGCACGCAGTCTCAACGTGTAAGTGACTTCTGCGAGTTGTAATCGTATGCGAGCATCGCGTTAAAATCTCTCCCGTGTGAGTGCCTGCTGCGATTTGATTTTTTTGGGGTCGTGTCTGGCGATATCGCGCAGATAAAATCTCACGCCGTGTAAGCAGTGGTGTAAAAAGTACTCGAAAATTGTACTCAAGTAAAAGTTTCATTACTGACAAAAAAACTACTTGAAGTAAAGTACAAAGCACTGATCAAAAAAAGTACTTGAGTAAAAGTAAAAAAGTAGTCATTTTAAAACTACTCAAGTAGAAGTATTTCTAAAAGTATTCAGGCAAAATAAACAAACTATTTAATTGACATATATGACAACTGGTCGACTACCTTCACATCACTGCCATAAGCGCTTAATTTTCTAACCCCTCACTATCTTAAGAAGTCATGAAATATAAAATGTGCAGGTTTTTTGTTACTATTTTCAAGGAATCAATTCATAACATATTTGCTCAAATACTCATTCACTGCCATTGTTAAATTTATATGCTAAAAAGTAAAAACACCGCGGAAGTGCCTTATCAAAGAACAGCCTACTATATCGACAAAGTGCGCCAAAAGTCACGCACCAAAGCCAATTCAGTAGTCTACGATAAACTTTTTTTGGATTAAAGAAGAAAAAATTATCGTGAATTTTTTTTAATTGATTTTATTTCACGACATGTTAAGGCGGATAGAAATTGGTAGAAACATAACTGAAACTGTGAGTGAAGCACAGTCACACATTGATTGATACCAGTGTCCTGTCGCCGCATTAGTACCATAGTAGGTTAGACTGCAGCTTAATTTAATTCCAATTTAATTTACTTGCTGCACTTTAGAAAACCTGCCTAGACGAAGTTTATAATGCAATTCCTGAATTCCACCATGTTTGTTTCTAGTTTTACTGATTATTCACCGTGTTGCCTTGACCAGAAAAACCGCAAAGTGATATTAGGGTCGTTGAGGCAAGCTGCCACCTCTTTACCTTACAAAGGTGTAAGCACTGAGCAACACATTATCACCTTCAACGCAGAATGTCAAGCATGAAGATGTAAATACAGTTTGCAGTAGGCTACCTATTTTTGAGTCTTTGGCTTGACTGGACCAGATTTGAACCCAAATTTTCAGCTTGATATACAGATGCTCTAACCAGTAGCGTAGCCAGGGGAGGGGGCTGGGGGGGCTATAGCCCCCCTCCATTGGCCTGCCGACCAAAATGCAGAATAAGGAAAATACCACGTTTTTAGCACTTCCAAGAGTCTCTTTTGCACTGGATTAGACTAAAAAATGCTTTAAAGCATAGTTTGAAAGGTTTATTTAGGGGTGTGGACTAATAGACTGCCGACCAAAATGAAGAATAAGGAAAATACCACGTTTTTAGCCAGTAGCGTAGTCAGGAGGGCGGGGGGCTATAGCCCCCCCTTCCATTGACATGTTGACCAAAATGCAGAATGGGAAAAACACTACATTTTTAGCACTTTGAGACTGTTTTATGCACTGGAGTGGACTAGATAGTGATTTAAAACATCTTTTGAAACATATGTCCTGGGGGGGCTAATTTGTCAAAAATAAAACCAACAACTAAATGAAACCTTTGATAAATGGTAAGAAATAAGCAATCAAATTTGATCGCAAGTGTAAAAATGCTGAACATTGGTGTCATCAACAAATATACTACAAACTAAGAAATAGGGGGTGGGCTATTCAGTATTTGTCAATACCAATCATTTCTCTCAAATCTCTTTTCATTAGCCCCCCACCAATTATTTTTCTCTATAAACTGTATACGAAATAGATTACTCCGTGTGAGTTTTATTGAATTATTCGATTTTATAAATTACCAGCATCTAAACAAGAGAACTACATTTTACCATTAGCCACCTCCCAAATAGCCCATTTATGCTTCCAGTTTAATCTTGTTTGCACTGCCAATTTCTAAGCTACGTTTTAAAATCATTATTTTTTAATCAAAATAGCCCTAAAATGAAGTTATTTTTGCAAAAAAATGCAAAATTTTCGAGCGCTGGGGGCTCCGCCCCCAGACCCCACAAACAGCCCCCCCATTGCGAATATCTGGCTACGCGCCTGGCTCTAACCACTGGGCTATACCATCTTAGCGGCATATTTATCAGTTCAACCCCAGGCCCTCAAACTCCAAGACACGGTTCTCAAGAACAGAGAAACTAAACATTTCATCAGTTTATTACTCAATGATGAAGTTTTACTGCTACAGTGCTACTCAGCTGAGGTGGATTCCTCGAGGACGTTCTTGGTCTCGAGGACATATTTTGAAGTCCTTGGCCTCTGAAGGTTAAGCCCTTGGCCTCAAAGTCTCAAGTCCTCGAAAAATGCCCTGTCCTCGGCTCGAGGACAACAGTATTTTTTGAATTGTCAAAATTTTGTAGTTCGCCAGAAAAAAAAAATTGAAGACCTTTTTTTCTGGAGATCGCCTAAATTTGGACTGTAAAACCAACTCAATCTGCGTGAAAACCGATCAAAATCTGGGATAAGATCGTTGGATGTTTTTTCCAGCCTCTGAATTAGCCCCCCATTGCAAATTCCTGGCTATGCGCCTACCAGGATCTCATATCTTTACTTATCAATAAATTTCAGCGATTGCCTAATCCTCCAGTCCTACAGAACAGCAAAACGCGAGTGGACCTTTCACCCCAATTACGAACTGTTCGATTGTAAATGCACCCTAACCTACTAACTCTACTCATAACTTCAGGAAAACTGTCGATTCGTTTGCATTTTATTGGTGTTAAAATGGTTAGGTTAACTTATGGTGTTGCAGGCTAACTATTCGCTAGAGCTTTGGTTCCTAGTCCTGATTAAGAAGTCGAAGTAAGCAAACACAAAATCTTATCCTACTGTTTTATCGCTTGTGTCATGTCCAACAGCTTACAGGTACCTGATTAGAAAAAATGCAATCATTTTCAAAAGCACATGAGCGTAGTCAATCGTGGAACTTAAAGAAAGAAAGGACCAAGGGAGAATAGCCTGACTACGCGTTTACGAATGATTGCCTGCAAATGCCCTCCGTCAAAGTGCAGTCAACACTGCGGCTCAAATTTTAAAACTACTTTGTACTTTTATCAAATAATAAGTACTTAAGTAGCGTTACTTCGGACTAAAAGTACTTAAGTAAAAGTAGTTAAAAAGAATACTCAAAGAAGTACTCGTTACCGAAAAAAACTACTTGAGTAATCTACTCAAGTAAAAGTATTTTGTTACTTTACACCACTGCGTGTAAGTGACCTACGCGATTTGAGAAAGAAAAAAGGCGAAATGTCGATTCTCGCAGCTAAAAGTCGCCCGTGTAAATGCTTTAAGTGAGAAGATAACGATATTTGCATACAGTTAGAACCTATGAAAAACACAACTAGACATAAAATTGCTTGAAATCCAGCTAGGTGGTTTGGGGGAGCGCTGTGAGCTCCCTCAGCGGGGTCCGGGGCAGAGGCTCGGAAGCTTTAGCACTTTTTGTGTTTCTCGAGGGTAAAATACAGCATTTGATCAACATCCCAGCAGCAAACTTGCTTAAATTGACAAAACAGAAAACGTGATATACATGAAAGAAAGTATGTGAAGTGGGGGATGATGACATTGACACAATATTAATATACTATAATGACTTTAATACTGCAAATCCAAATATTTTACTGAGAAAAGTTTTAAGAAGTCATCTGCAATCGTAGACTTCACAAACCCAAATACCTATTAAACTCATACAGGTAAAGTGAGTTACTTAATGATAGTAGTATAGTATGTGAACTTTGACTCCGCTTTCTGAAGTTGAAATGCTTTTGGATCTCTGGAAATGTGGGCCCTCGTAAATTGTTATACTGTAGGATTAGGGCTCTCAAGTCGGAGAAATGTAACAAAACATTAATTTCAGTGCAAGTGTATGGCTTTTGATACATTGTTCTCTTTTTTTAATCAAATCGGCCACTATTGGATGCCCTAAAAGCTGTGTAGCAAAAATAGCAACCAATTACCAGTACTAAGTAGGCTGACTGATATTTTTGCTGTAGGCAAGTTTGATTACGGTGTTATGGTGCGATACCAAAACTTAACGCAGAAACCTGAATTCTTCCGGCCCTCCTAGGCCCCGGCCCGGGTACGATGTACCCCCCCGAACCCCCCTCTCGCAGGCCCTGATTAACACAGCAAAGTTTTTGCGGATGGGATTACTGTATTTTGATAGAGAGCTCAAACCATCTTGATGGACCAATATTCCCAATGTTTATTAGTCTTGAGACGATTCGTATGTTGTTTATTTATAAATCTTATTTTAGTTTATTTATATTAGACAAAAGACGTGTTTGTGGAGTGAGAGCTTGATGAGTTGTGACAGAAAAAAGCAAAAACAATTGACAATGGTTTTATTGGGTCGCAAAATATTTGCAGTTCGCACAGTAAAATTAGCAAAATTTGGTGGCGATAAATATTATCATATGCTATCACATAATGTTCTTTTATCGGGGTCATCACTTTAAGCGTCAATTGAAAAGTAGATGCGCCCTAATCTGGTCAACTGGTTTGGTTGAACAACCTATGAGCTAATAAAATTTGGATGCTTTTTAGTTGATTGATGATTTTTTTTGTTTGTGGTCAATGTAGCGGTGACATTTCAAGCTTTCTCCATCCACATTTTAATTGTTGACGGCTAGAATCACTGGAACGACCGACGCTCGCATCGCGTGTTCCTTTGTTCTTACTCGGCGATTTCCAAACTAAGGAGTTCGAAGATTTTGCTTATAACTCGAGAACGGTTTGGTCTAGCTAAATGAAGTTTTGACAGCAGTTTGTGATTTAAGAGTTGCATGTTTGTAGCAAATTTTGAGGCCATAAGTCACGTAACTTCGATTTTAGAACCCGAAAACTCTCCGGAAAGTTTGGCGTAAAAAGCGATCTCAATCAAAAACAGCTTAAGTAAGGCAAAATCTCTTTCTCATGTTTATATGCCTTAAGATACGTTTTTATCCCTACCAACCCACTTTTGGCCGCGATGAGTCTTTTTTTTCCTTTTTTTTTGTTTCTAAATCTTGTATGCTCTTCTTCTCCTAAAACACAAAATATCGAAATCTAAGTTTTGTGTAAAGTTGTACACCTACAAACGTAATTTTATCTCTTAAAATTTTTTGGGGCCAATCCCCTGGAAACCCCCCAAAACGGGGTCCCCAAAATTGATTTTTTTAACTGCTCAAGCTAGGGCACCAGATCTTTTGATATCAGCAGATATTTAAGAGCCTAATATTTTGACATAATTTAGGGGTACCACCCCCACGGACACCCCCCAAATAGACCCCCCAAAAATCAATTTTTTGAACAGCATAAACTAGAGTGCCAGTTGTTTTGATATCAGTAGATATTTAACAAAGTTTTGAACGGCTCAACCTAATGTGCCACTGCTTTTTGATAGCAGTAGATATTTAACAGACAAATATTTTAACAAAATTTGGGAGTACCATCACACCCCCCCAAAGTAGACCCCCAAGAAATCACTTTTTTGAAACGCTTAACGTAGGATGCCGGTTTTTTGATGTCAGTAGATATTTGGCATAGTTTGAGGGTACCACTCCCCCAAATGGACCCCCTACAAAATCTGTTTTTTGTAAAGGACCCTCCACCATTGGCCCAGGGTTGTAAATGAGCCGAATAGTGCTTGCCGAAACCTGAGATTTGATTGCAAGCCCAAACCAGGGGGTCGTTACATGCTCTTCGTTTTTTATCAAATCTTCGTTGTTTGAAAAATAGTGAGAAATTGTAGGCGACAAAAATTCTACGCCATCGAACGTTTACAGTTTGTAAATTCGTATTGTTTGCTCTTTGTCATTCATTATTTGATCTTATTTGGTATTACCTGCTCAAATTATACGAATAGCGAATATTCGATAACTACGTCATTTTTTTGGAAAATATTTCGAATTCTATAAACCATTCGTTAGCTTAATTTGTATCGGTCTTGACACAATATTTTACTTTCGATCTGTATGAAAAGTTGCAAAAAAGCAAATTAGCAAATACTGGTACAGCTTTATTTCTAGGTGTGTTTATATCGTCGTAGACAAGGAATTGATTGGTTGTTTTGGAAAGACCATGTTGCCAATAATATGCGCTATACTAAAAATTTAACCTAATAAAAATTGATGAGAAATTGGCGTTCTGCCAGTGTGACACTAATAACAATGAGAAATAATAAAAAATTACTATGACTTAATGTTAGTAAAACATTTCTAAGTTTTGAAGATGAATTGTTTTCTTGCACATTGTTTTTTGCCAATTGTTCTGAATTATCGTAATCATTATTCACTAACCTTGTCAGAGCTTGGTTTAAAATTGCTCAAAAGTTTGTTTTGCGGGATCTCGTACTACCGTTGTTTTCTATTTAAGTCAAATTGATGACTATTTGTAAACTGGAGCTCGACTAGTTTGAGAAGTTGTTACCAGTATTTTTGGGAAGATGTAAGCGCACAATTTATTAAAACAATATTTTTCATGATAGAACTTTCTTTTGTTTCATAAAAAAGGAGGCTTGTCTGTCAAGGCAAGTTCTACAATATTGCAGAAGTTGTAGCCTATTTGAATTGTAATCCTGATATATTCTGGGAACGTTTTAACTGACGACAAAATTAAAAAAAAGGCTAATTACTGGAGAGGAATCACTTTTTTGTCTGACCCTATTTGTATCGGGGAAGTTTTAAACCTAATCACCACTTAGTTATTTTAATATAGCTCCTAAACTAAAAAAAGGTTTGCTTTGATGCACCCTGATTTCGAAGTAAATATAGTAACAGACATTTTCAGAAAGTTTGGTGTTAGCCAGACAAGCGGAAGTGACGTCATTTTTGCCTTTGTCAGAGGCACCTAAGGAGTTTCATACAGTTTTGAGCACAATGCATTGCTTATCAACGCATGTATTTTATTTATTGTACTGCGTCTTCATTATCGATGCTAATCTCTAGCTGAAATAAAAATGTTATTTACTGATAAACGCATTGCATCATCATTACGTCATTGATGACGTCATAATTCTAAACTATTGCTTTTTCTGCTGTTTCTTGAAATAAACTGCATTTGCATGCAAAAAATATTAATTTTCATCAGCTGTTGAAAGATATAATGAAAATAATAATGCAGTATTCTGAAATTTTGTGAATGATACTAAATCTTAGTCATAAAAAATTGCAAATAATAATCAACACAATATATCAAAAATGACGTCATCATGCACGTGACGTCATCACGCATGCTAAGTTATCATCTGCAGTGATTTTATTAGAGATGCTGTTGAAATAACAAAAGTCCAAACTAAAAATAATATTTAGCAACATTTAGAAAAATTTGCATGCTGTTATAAGGATTTACTGGTTTTGATCATCATCATCGTTTTTGTGAAGTCACTACCTCAATTTATTTAATTTAAAAAATTTAGCAAAAAATGGCTTCAACAAGCAAAAAAACCTTACTTCTATCACTTGTCAAACAGTTTTTAGATAGAGGGGCAAATTTGCCCCTCTTTCCGATACAAATAGGGAGTAAAAATAGCCCGGTAGATATAGTGTTAATGTCAATTTAGAGAACAACTCTTTGTATTTTATTGAAGAGAACGACTCTATTTTTTTAATGTCATAAATGATTTTTTTATGTTGCACTGTTTTTTATAAGAACAAATCAATCATAATACGAGCCTAATTGAAAAAAAAACAACAACAACACTAACTTCTGTTATGTAGTACCAAACCGTATCGAAATGGTAAACAGGTTTCAACAATCATAGCCAGTGCCTTAGGCGTAACCAGGGAGGCAGAGGGTCTGGGCACCACCCAATTGAAATCCACTAATGATAAAAATTTGACAAAAAAGCCTTTTGTTTCTTTAGTTTCAATTTCTTTCAGCATTTTTCGCGTTACAGTACACGTGAACAGCAGTAATTGATAGTAATATTATCAACAGGAGGGCTCTATGCGACCCCAAAAAGTCAACTTTTTGTACGGCTCAACCTAGGGCATTAGTTTTTTGTTTGACATCAGCAGATGTTTAAGACACAAATATTTTGATATAGTTTGGGGGTACCACCCCCGGAGACTTCTCCGAGTGGACACCCAAAATTAATTGTTTGAACTGCTCAAGCTAGGGCGAAAGTTTTTTTTTATATCAGTAGATATTTATGAGACAAATATTTTAACATAGTTTGGGGATACAAACCCCCGGGAGCCCCCAAATTAGCCCCCAAAATGAATTTTCTGAACGGCTTAAGCTATGGCGTTAATTTTTAATTCAGCAGATGTTTAAAACACAAATATTTTAAAATAGTTTCAACGGCTTAAGCTGAAATAGGATTTTTCTTTCATTATCATTATTATCTGTCACTATGTTGTCGATAAAATATAATTTTGACAATGTTCAAAATTCCAAACCCTCTTGGGTATCCCAGAAGATATTTCTAACTAATTTCTTAACGGAAAAGCGGAAGATTTTTTTGAAGAATCTGGGGGGACATGACAGAACGTGCTAGCGAGCTAGTAAAGGCCATTCTCGCTCGCCAAAAAGCGCTAACGAACAAAAAATCTTTGTAGACAAACTGCCATTTCTGAGCCGTCTCGCCCAACACACTTAAAACAGTTCGCTCGAATTTCTTTGCGAGATGTTCGTAACTTGTGTTAGCACGTGATAAATATCTCATTGTGACGTCAGATGCATTTCTGCTTCAAAATAATGCGTTCAAGCGTACTGTATGTATGCATTGTTATGGAAAAAGATACTATAAGCTATGCGTTATTGTTCTATGCAAGCAAAATCCACGACTGATGATAATTAGTAAATGAACGACAAAATTTAATTATATTTTTAGATCAATGTGAAATAAGAACAACTTTTTCCATACTACAATTTTTTTAAACGACGTAAAGCGCCCTTGAGAGGTTGTTGGTGGGTAAACTCACACGTTAACAGTACTCTAGGTCTTTAGGTTTCAAAATTTTTCACAAGTGAGCAAGTAGAAGTACACTCTTCCTTTTTGGAACCGGTAAATCTTGAGTCGAGACTGGCTGTTTTTAATTTTTTGCCGTTGTTAAGTCTCATTTGTTCTTGATTTTGCA